>CM070727.1:30842024-31442024 GCA_036346275.1 Otatea glauca | reverse complement strand
GCGAGCTCTCGCCACTCTGTTCATTGGGCTTAGGGACCTTCTTAGCAGCAGCCTTTGTGTATTTTCGCTTCTTTTCTGAGAGTTTATCGGATAAACCAATCATGTTAGATGAGAATTGATCAGAGATTAAAAGAAAGCCGATAAATTACTTACTAGGTTGTTTCTGCTTCTCCAACTCCGATAGAGATGGGCTCTGAATGCCCAAGGACCCAGAAGCATAGCCAATAATGGCAGCCGATTGCTGCTGTTTCCTGGGTTGGCCGTCACCCGATGGGCCTGAAGCCGCCTTCTTCCCAATAGACTTGTTGGGCACAGAAGCAAAGTTAGATTCAAAGAAATTTCATGAAATGCGAAACGGAAAATTTGGACTCTAAAAGCCGATACCTCGCTAAAAACATCTACATTCGTGTTAGTATATCCAAACGAAGTAGCCTCGCTGCTAGAATCGGCATTAGATACTAGCGTCGGCTCCAGAAGGTTTGGGAAGAATTCATTAACAATGTTAGATGGAGACTTTGACCGATCTGAGCTTCGCAATGGTGACCACCACAGTATAACCTCTGCCGTCGGTGTTCAAAAGAAATGTGGCAAAGATTGAATTTGTAGGTCATCGGCCACTTCAAGGACGATCTCAGCAGATGTGGCATTGCGGACCCTGGCTCTTGGCTCAAGCCGATTAAGAAGCTGAAAACTTGGGATGACTTGACCAAATCCCAGTTGTCTTGCATAAACAGACAGATGATAGAACTCATAAGATGGTTGGTATACCCGATTTCTTGTGTGGAGACCAGCGTGAAGGATGCAAGGGGAAATAAAAATTCTAAACAAACCAAGGGTCTCCGAAGATATCGAAGAGCTGTCGGCTTCAAGATTAAGGAACGAAGGCCATGGAAAATCGGCCACATTACTATAGCTGAAAAAATCTCGCTGCCTCAAGTCCGCATCGCTCAAATTAAGGAAAAAGGACATATACTTCTTTGAATCAGCTGCTGTAATTTTTGTCTCACCGCCGGAACACATGATGAACCGTTCGCCAAAAGATCGGCTTGCTTGATATTGAGGAATGGCATTCTCGGGATTGTCTTCTCTTGGGAAGGTTTGTATCTTGATGAGTTCTAAGTCAAAAGGTCGGCTAAAGAAGCAACATAGCGGACTGAATAAACCATAGGGGACCTCCTATGTTACCACGGTGAAGTCAGCCAAAACCGTGTAAAGCCGACTCTAATAACATGCATCATCGGTAGATCGCTCAGGAATGTTTTTCCAAGTGCAAGCCGACGACCCTCTAGTAATCATACGCAATTATCCGATATACTTGGGTTGGTCCTAATGAAGCACCCATGAACAAAAACCGATCAAGCCACGAGGTTAAGGAAAGCAATATGTTCTTCGTCCGATACCAATCCATTTACTTTATTGTTATTTGCAATATACTTAGACCAGCCTTCGCCTTTTGATCGGATAAGCTTATGTTTGGGTTTGGCACTAAAGGCCGACACTTGTTCCCCGTCCGATCTCAGGCAGCAGAGTTGAGCAACATCCAGCAAGGTTGGGCCGATCATACCGGTGCGAAATATAAAAGCATTAAACGAATCCGACCAGAAATAACAAGCCGTGGCCACTAGGGCGCATTGGCCTCTGAATCGGCTAAACTCAAGGGAATGCATTCTGCGATGCCCATTCTCTCCCAAGACTCTCTTTTCTTGGCTACTACTCGATTGTACCAACTCTTCCAACCTTTAAGTACAGTCGGCCAAGCCCTAAAACTCTTACTCCAACCCTCAATATTATATCCTCTAGCCGATAAGGGGAGACGAGTTACTTCTTGATCAATGACTGTAGCCGCGTCTAGGTTTCCTAATGGGCCAAGAAAAAACTGATCAACACTGTTGGGGATTGGGATGAGTACCTGGGAAGGATCCATTCAGCCAATCTTGATTTGAAAGCCGACTGAAGTCAAAAGGGTTGGCGTGCCAGAACAAGATGCTGAAGAAAGAAGTCGATTATGAATGGCGTGAGAGCTCGAGCGCGTGAAGAATGACTGAAGTGGGGGCCGCATTTTATAGCGTGGTGAAAATTTGAAGCGGCGGGAAGTGAATCTCAAAATGCGCGAGTAGTTAAAACGCACTACCCGCATGTCAGAGAATTACAGCGCGAATAAAGTAGCAGTTATTGAGCGAAGTTCAATAGTTAGCCGATTGAAAAAGCCGATAAAATTGCGATTTTTGACAGATGACAAGTCATCTCTCAAAAATGGGGGGCATATGTTTGCACCAAAATTTGGCAAGTCTGGTCAAAATCGGCAATAAAGTCAATGATACGGAATTAACGGACAGGATGGAAAGGTTTGGAGATATTTTAGTAACGGCAAGATCTTTAAGGAAATAACTGTCCGAGATAAGGCCAATACGGATCAAAACTTGAAACGTGTTGTAGTCGGACACGATCGGTCGAAGGGTATAAAAGAAGGACCAGAGCAAGCTGCGAAAAAACAACAACACATTACAATCAACCAGCTTTTACTTTTTCTACTTTTTCCTGTCGACTAGGAGTAGCCTCTGTAATTTAGATCTCTCTTTGTAATCGATTTTGATCAATAAAGTTGCGCTTCACCGATTGTTGATCTTCGTCAATTACACCCCCAGGTTTGATTTGTTCTGATTTTGTTGCGCATCGCCTTCTTCAGAATCGATCTACCTTTATCATCTGATTAGCCTTAATCGGCTAATTAGACTTACCTCATTGCCGATCTCGATCGGCTTCAAGATGATTGGGTTTAAGCGATTGATCTTCGCGATCGGCTTTTGAGAGTTTTATATTTTTACCTTGTCGATTCTGAGTCAAATCGACCGCACGCTCACGAACCGGTGTTAAATGCGGTGTGTTCTTTGTCGAAACCCTACATCAAGTTTTTGACGCCAACAATAGCATAAACAACTTCATGCAAGACATTATCATTTTCGTGGCTCTTTAAGTGGGTAGCAATTTCTAAAATATGATGCATAATTAAAGGAGAGGTTGCGTAATAAACTCCAGATAAAGCAACAGTAGATTCAAAAAAAAGTTCTAAAAATGACAGCAAGTATTTAGCAATATACCAATGTTGCTCTGTGAGTACCGGCTGACCATCCCGTGTATGACAGTGCGTGTTAATAAAAACAGAAAATGTGCTCTCATATGGTATTAGATTCTTAAGCATCAAGTAAGTAGAGTTCCATCTAACAGGCATATCTGGACCAAACTTACGCGGACGCACATTCATTGCAATACAATAAGTCTTAAATACTGCTACTTGTTGATTAGAATAATTTAAGTAAAATATTGCAGTGCGAAAAGGTTCAAGATACTGATCTAACCTCTTCAAACCAGATTTAACTATAAGATTAATAATATGGCAAGCACAATGCTGATGTAATAAGAAAGATTCAGCATAAGAATTGAAAAGCGGAGTAAGAATGTTCATGGCAGAAGTATTTGTAGAAGCATTATCTAATGTTATTGCAAAAATTTTATCACTAAGACAAAAATCTTCCACAACTTTTACAATACAATCAACAATATTTTCACCAGTATGTGCTACATCAATTAATTTGAATCCTATAATTCTCTTTTCTAGTTGCCAATCATCATTTACATAATGAGCAACTACACTAAGGTAATCCTCTTTAGCTCTACCACTCCATATATCAGATGTCAAAGATACAGAAAAAGTACAGGTACTAAAATTTTCTTTTAGGTTATTGCGATAATTATTATAATATTTAATCAAATCTCTAGTTGTTGTCTGTCTAGAAACTGCAGAAAACCTAGGATTATGAGCGGTCCTAATATAGCTTTCTAGCTCAGCTGACTCACCAAAGTTTAAAGGAAGATCTTGAGAAACGATTAAACAATAAAGAGATTCACGAGCTACCTCAGGATTGTAGTTCTAGTTACGTACCGTACCGTTGGGGTTATACTGCAGCTGCGTCTGTCTCAAAGCCATCCCCGCTTTTTTTCTACAGCTGTCCGCATGCCTCTTCAAGTGCCCCATTCCACCTGAAGATTTTGCAGTTAATTTATGCTTGCAATATTTACAAACAGCATACCTGATTTGAACGTCGTTTGATGTCTCAAAAATCTTGTTGAAATCTTCCCAGACTCCCGATGTACTGCGTCTTGTTCTTTTCGCCCCGGTGCTTGCTGACGCAGTAGCACTTGTAGAGCCTGAGGATGGCACAGCTCCTGCAGCTTCTTGGGCATATGATGCAAGAAGCTCCTCGGGTGAAATACCGAAATCAGAAGCTGGGAACGACGAAAAATCCCTGGGCTCCATAAAGCAAACTACAAGAAATAATTACGCAACTAATACTAAAATATGATTTAAAATACTAACAAAATGAAAAAATAAATCACAATTATCACCTTGATTTCTTGACAGAAGCCGAAAGCCGAATTTCGGATATTTGGATTTTTGACAAAACTATTTTTAATTTTGCCAAATTACCACTAAGAGCAAAAGAATTTCCACAAGAGAATGAGTAGAAGAGAATGCAAGATTTGCTTGTGTGGAAATGGGGAGGGGGCAGCCACCTATTTATAGTAAAAAATTTGGGATTTTTTTTAAATATTTTCTGATTTTGTTTGAATTTTTTAAGTCTGCAATGGCTATAAAATGGCTATTTTTTAAATGGGCTAAATGGGTCGTGCCGTCTTTGTGCGGGCTTGGCGGATGTCTTAGGCCGGTCGTTGTCGTGTCGTGTCGTGTCGTGCCCGACCGTCGTCGTCGCGCGCCGCCCAAGCACGACGCGGGTTGTTGGGCCGTCTTGGCGCGTCCGTTTACCTCAGGTTATGCCATGCTCGGACCGGGCGCAAGCGTCGCGTGCCCGTCTTGCCCCGTTGGCCCAGCCCATTTGGCCATCACTAGATCGATGGTTGGCCCAGCTAAGTCGTCCACAGGTTTCTTTTTTCTTAAAAAAATAAAATGAAAAAGTCCATCCATGTTCTCAACACTCTAGATCTTCTAATTTCTATCTCGCATTCGTAAAATCGAGTAAACCCATCCTCCAATTGGTAAAACCGGTGCGAATCACGTCCCTAGACTGGTTTGTAGGTGGTTTTGGGTGGCGTGGCATCCTAATTGGCTTGTAAGGTGACATGGCGTCCACGTTCCTTGCCACATGGTGGAGAATGGGTGGGAAGAGAGAGACGGGGCAAGGGAAAAAATGTCTATCATCCATCCCTATTCTCCTTCCTTCGTCTTCTTTCTTCCCTCTCTCCTATCTCCGGCCACTATCCATCCAGTAGCCTCGTGGATAAGCTTCAAACCTGTCGTCACCTAAACAATAGCCACGGCCCTTCACTACTACAGAAAAGGCCATCACAGATGGTTCAAAAAGTCATCACAAACGGTTTTCTGAACCGTTTGTAAGCATGTGTCAGTAATAATACGATGCATCAAACACCTATCATAGAATGTTCTTGATAAAGACCGTCTGTAATATCCTGCTATCATAGGTCTGTATCAAGAACTGTCTGTGATAGGTTATTATCACAGACAGTTCATAGACCATATCATTTTTCATGTCTGCCATATGTTCAAATGCCCATATCATTTTTCATGTCTGCCATCATATGTGTCAAGCTTCCGCAATAGAGGCTTTTTGGTTCTTCCTGAAGTTCTATAGCTCCGACACAGTGTACTTTCCACATGGATTGTGCTCCTTGCACTCAAGGAGGACCTATGTGACGACATTGTATGCCGCATTCCTATATTCTTCCTTCAAAGCTTGGAGTTTCTCATCATCCTCCATTAAAATTTCCTACATCATCGCGTGTGTATATATAAGTACATTGTAGGTTGTAAACATTTTATGTGAAAAAATGTTGCATATATTACCAATGCGGTTAGTTATATTTCATAGACATCTAGTTCAAACAACTATTCATTAGTACAAGAACATAAGTTCATGAAGTAATAATGACGAGTGAAAATTCAAATAATTGAAGGTGTCGACGATCGGGACCGTCGACCGCAGAAAGGGGGGATGCAAGGAGATCGTTCGGGAGCGGGGCCCGAAGTCATGCTCGTTCGGAGGTGCCTAGCGTCACGGGAAGATCGTCGGGGAAGAGACACCGGACACGAGATTTATACTAGTTCGAGCCCCCGGGGTCGGGTAATAGCTCTACTCCAGTCTTGCCCTGAGGTGAAAGGTGTGTATGTGGTTCTGTGAGAGGGTACAAACAGGGCCCGAGCCAGGGGTCGCTCTGTTGTTTTTCTTGGTGTGTGTTGCGTGTTCTGCGTCTTGTTGCTTCTTCTTCTTCTTCTATTTTCGGGTTCGGGCCCCCTCTTTGGTCGGGGCGATCCGTTGCTTTTGTAGCCCTCTGGGAGCCTTGTTGCTTGGTCCCGAGGCTGACGTCAGGAGCTCGTGGCGAGTTGACGGGTGCTGACGAGAGGCGTCAATAGCCATTGAGAGCCTGACGGGAGCTATTGAGAGCTTGACGGGAGTCGCTGAACCCTAGTTCCCACGCAGGGGCAGGTAGAGCGCTGATTCCCACGCAGGGGAGAGTTTTTATACGAGATAAATAAAATTTTACAAATGTCTTTTTCTCTGAAGGTCGTGGAGGTGTTGAGGTCGAGGCGTCGAGGTCGAGGTAGATGGTGCCTGCCCTTGCACCTGTGCCCGAGCTCATTGGTCCCGAGCCCGAGCATCGGGAGAGCGCCTCCCAGGTCAGAGATGAGCCTCCGGACCCGCGAAAAGCTGCCACGAGGCCCCGGGGGGATGCTTACATGTGGCGAGGGTACTGATCCCTGACACTTACACGTGGCGAGGGTACCGATCCCTGACAGAAGGCTTTAGACTACACACACCACTTACAAAGATTTAATGAATACAAAGATTTAATGAACAGAAAGGATGCTAACAACTACGAAGGAGAAGTATCCAGACACAATATCAATCCATATGATTAAAGTAGTTATCTTTGCCTTTCGATCAATAGTGGTAAGTTTGAAAGGATGCCATTTTGATTTCCTGGTCTCATTTTCCCATTTCATGCATATGAGTGCTGCTTCTTTTTCTAAGTCACCTCTTGTACCTTTCAATTCATAAGCCTTGACTAACACCTCTTGATCAAGTTGGCCCATTTGTTTGACACCGATAACTGATTGATTTCTAATCATTTCTCTTAATTCCTACAAAAGCGATCATATTATTGTGAAAAGGGTTTCTTGGTATATTATTAGTAACCACGTCGAATTAAATACTAGGAAGCTTTATATTACATCATAAGCTCAGCTTTGGCTTCTTCTAGCTCTGAATTTGTCCTGCGCTCCTTAATGATGAGTGCCTTATTAAGAGATTTAATATCTTGCGATTTGTCATCTATGTCTTTCAGTTTTTGTTTCATCTAATCAATCTTTTTATTAACTCAAAATCTTCTTCACTTCTGTTATGCTCCATTACACCAGACTTTCCCTTCAATTATTCTATCTCCACCTCAAGGTTTTTTTAGCATCCAACAACTTTTCCATGTCGTATATCTTATTTGTAGCCTCCATTTTATCGGTACAATTTGCAGTCACTAGAACAAAGCTTTTCACTAAGCAAACAAAAGAAAATATGAAAAAGAAGTATCTTATGTATCTCAACAAATCTAGTGAGGTTAATGGCCCAGAGAGTTATTTACAAATATATGTCGCGTGGGTCAATACATAAAGTTTTCTTTTGGTAGCTGCTTAGTGATGGACTGAATACAACGAATCTTTTGAAAGGAAAGAATTTCACATTGAAGGCAATGATTATAGTTGTGTGCTGTGTCAACAACATAAGGAGACTCTGTTCCATATGGCAAAAAAAGAAGTATATTCCTTCTATTAGTTCCTAGTTGGACGGTTTTGGTTAAATTGCATGGTGTTTTGCCATGTTCTATGTACATAAGTTTTACTTTTTGTAATTATATGATATATTCACAGTAGGATCCTTTGTAACTCTTTCTAGTACACAATAATTATAAAATAAATCGACTTAATACGTTTCACCCTCTCTTCTACTGTTCTTAATTCTTTGCTCATTGCCTTCCCTCCAACACAGCTTGCTCAATTCCTCCTGATCTTGATTACACCTAAAACCCTCATTTGCATATACTATACCAGCACCAAAACCACAACTTGCCTTCTGGACTACTCATGTTGTGTTTGTTAAGATTGTATTAATATCTCTTGCAAATAAAAAAATAAACTAGTAATTATACCCATAATCTTCATAGAAGGGGCAATCTATCTAAATATGTATATTTGCTAGTTACATTGAGAGGATATAATACCAGAAAGATCAACAAGCATACATTGAGAAACAACATTATTTGATAGATCGAGACAAGGAGATCAGGCTCAGGGAGGAGGCGACGACAGGCTCAGGGGCGAAGGCACACGAGCTCAGGGGAGGCGGCGTCGAGGATGGGCAGTGACAATGGGTCATGAAGGAGACAGAGGGCTCTCGCTCTCACATATTTCATTTGAGTGAGAAGTGCGATATGCAAAAACCCTAGAACGATATATACCATATGCATATCACGGACGGTTTGCTGAAAAAATTGTCTGTGGTAATTTGATATCACAGACAGTTCGTGAAACTAACCATCTGTGAAGTATCACAAACGGTTTGTACCATGAACCGTCTGTGATATCAGCTCATCAAAGATGATTATTAGAATATCTAGTAACTTAGACGGTCGTGCTAGCAAAATCGTTTGTGGTTAGCTTTAACATAGATGGTTTTTCAAAACAATCTATGATGAGTTGTCTAACATAGGTCTTTCTGTAGTAGTGCTCACCTGTGCAGCCATGCCCTCTATGACTCCTTACCACTGCAGGTGATTTGCTGCTCTAGGTGTCTCCGTCTGCACTGAGCGCATCACCACAATGGCTCGACTTCTTGATCATAACCATCCCGTCCTCTCATGGACATCTCCTCCACACCTCACCCCACCGAGCTCAACCACTGCGCCATGGCGTGCCACCGTCGCCAGTCTCGCTTGCTTTGCCTCGAACCAAGATGCTGCCAAAAGATGGGTTGCACAGATCACGCCATGCTCATTCGCCCGCCAACTTAGCGCCGGGGAGGCGAGGTGTCACCGGAGTTCATCACCAGCGAGCTCATCTCCTTTGTTTTCGTCAGCTTGTCGCTGCTCCATTTCAGTCGTTCTTGACCTACTCAGAACCAATTAACCACACCACTGACTTTGCCTTGCCTCACTACATCCCGTGAGAATGCTCAAGGCAAAGGACAATGTCAGAGCTCACCGCCGGTGGGTGCCCTGTTTCGGGAATCATGGTTCACCATTGTTGTTGCTACTGCTCTAGTTTTCTGGGCACAAACTACACTACTGCAGCAATCATCATCTCAGACGGTTCAAGATCGTCATCTCTGACGGTTTTATGAACCGTCACTAACAATGTGTCAGTGATGTAAGGGCACATCACAGACGGTTTTCGATCCATCTGTGAAAATTACCATCACAGACGGTTCTAGTTTAGAACCGTCTGTGATGGGTACTCATCACAGATGGGTTTTAACTAAAACTGCCTGTCATACATAAATATCACAGACGGTTTCTGAATAGAACCGTCTGTGATCCACTTTTTTTCCCCACACCCCAGCAGAACTTCCATCATTAGTATGTGTTGTTCGAAATTTTCTTCTGCTTAGGTATTTTTGCAACGAAATTTATAAGGCACAACCAAGTTATAGATTTAGTAATTGAATATCTAAACTTCCTATATGCATCAAGGCAACAGCTTGTGTGATCAGGATCGTCTTAAAATATGAAGTTTTGTAGCACTTTCATCTCTTTCTTATTATAATATTGATGGATTCTAAGGTAAAATCCATTTCATTCCACAGTTCGTCATGAACGCTGTCATGCTCTGATTTATCACTTCCAGTTCATCCTCATCCCTGAACGAGAATACCATAGGCAGCCATGCTTCTTGAATTATAGAGTTGATTAAGTCATCGTATATGAAGTTGATTAAATTATCGTATGGCACTATACGATAATTTAATCAACTCTATACGATGACTTAATCAACTCTATAATTCAAGAAGCATGGCTGCCTATGGTATTCTCATTCGGAGATGAGGATATAGTGATAACGATAAATCAGCGCATGACACCTTTTAGGACGAATTGTGGAATGAAATGGATTTTACCTTAGAATCCATCAATATTATAATAAGAAAGAGATTAAAGTGCTACAAAACTTCATATTTTAAGACGATCCTAATTAGACAAGCTGTTGCCTCGATGCATCTAGGAAGTTTAGATATTCAATTACTAAATCTATAACTTGGTTGTGCCTTATAAATTTCATTGCGAAAATACCTAAGGTAAGAAAATTCGAACAACACATACTAATGATGGAAGTTCACTGGGTGTCAGGAAAAAAGAGGATCCTGCATAGTGTCTTTGGAGAATTGGAATTCGTGTTGCTGCCTGAAACCCTAACCCTAGCTGCTCGGAATTCTCGCGCCGCACGTTGTCGCCGTCTCGGAGTCCTCACCCGACATGCCTCCCTAGGCTATTTAAGCACCTAAGATGCCTCATTTTGCATTCCTTATCATGCGCCGCATCCTGTGCCGCACCATTGGAGCCAAAGATCGTCTTCTCCATTGTCGTTTCTTCCCCTTGGTGAGCCTTCGTTGCCCGCCGTTCTATCGCGTCGCTCCTCCGTTGTCATCCGTTCGCCGTTTTGCCTCGCCGCCGTGTGAAGCGAAAGAAACGAAAGACGAAGAGTCGTGGGAGCCGAAGAGACGCCGTCAGACGAAGATTACCTAACATCATCCACTATGTCAGCAATGACATCATCAGAGCCGAGCGCTTGCGTCAACCTGCTAACGTCAGCCCTAGCGACTATTTCGTAGACCCAGTCTACCGTAGACTGTAGCCTCTCCGTGGACTGGGTACATGGACCGAGGGTCCCACTAGTCAGCGTGACGTCAGTAGTTGCGCAATAAATCTGTTTTCCTTTAAAAAATAAATCAGAAAATTCGGGTTTTCTCTTTTTCAGCCTTTTTCACTGATTTAATTTTCCAGGGCCCGTTCTCTCTCGTACGAACTCCAATTGGGGCGATTCAAATTTCTAATTTTTTCTAAAATCAAGCTCTACATTCTAGAGCCATTTATTTTCAATTTTGAGCTTGTTTGTGTATCTGTTTGGTATTTATTTGGTTTTGTTGGTTTCTTTTTCGGTAGACGCTAATCCAGAGGGAGAGAACGTAGAATTTGAAGATCAAGAACCATTAATAGATCAGCAAGGCAAGTCGTAACCTTTGGTCATATTGAACCTATGTTTGCAAAAGTAATTTGTTTTATACAATTGCATGCTATTTGTGTATCAATGATTAATTGCTGGGAATATCTATATACCTAGTTGACATTATGCCACCTTGATTATTGGAATACCATGTATCCATTGTTAACCCTAGGTTGGGACATTATTAGTTGGACATGATCATATTACCAACAATGGGTTATCGTAGCTATGACATGCTTAATTATACGATGGGATTCATATCACATATTGAATAATATTAATCTTGAATTAGTGAGATATTGAATTATGGCCGATAGCCACTATTGTAAAATTTGTTGTACCATGGCAGGATTTGCCATTGGTCTTGGTTGAATGAAATTTTTTCCCTCGGGCAAGTGATCGTGCAGTAAAGGGGGTGTCATTGGCACATTTGGGATGTGGATATCTTGCCTAAGATAACTTAAGGACTTAATCTTGTGTTCCATTGAACTGGGCCTAACCGTACAACCACATGTCTAGTATGGGACAGATCTAGCTGATTAATTTTCAATGTCTATCCTTGAGTACTGCCAACGCAATTGTTGAAAAAGGAAAATAAATTCTTATGGAAACCTGAGTGTGAGAAGAGTTTTCAGGAGTTGAAGAAAAGATTAACATCAGCACCTGTATTAGTTTTACCTGACGTTTATCAAGGCTTCGACATCTATTGTGATGCATCACGTCAAGGATTGGGATGTGTATTGATGCAAAACCGAAAGGTAATCGCATATGCATCAAGGCAATTGAGGCCGCATGAGGAGAACTATTCGACTCATAATTTGGAATTAGCTGTCGTAGTGCATGCCCTAAAAATATGGCGTCACTATCTCCTTGGAAACAGATGTGAAGTGTATACCGATCATAAAAGTCTTAAGTATATCTTCACGCAAGCTGACCTGAATATGAGGCAAAGAAGATGGCTTGAGTTAATCAAAGATTATAATGTTGGAATTTATTACCATCCTGGCAAAGCCAACGTGGTGGCAGATGCCTTGAGCAGAAAGAACCACAGTGTAAATATGTTGTTGGAAACAAGTCAGGCAGAATTGTGTAAGGATTTCCAGAAGCTAGGATTGGAAGTGGTACCGGAAGGATTTTTGGCTACCTTGGAAGTAAAACCTACCCTGGAAGATCAGATCAGGGAAGGGCAGAAAAATGACGACAAAATCAAGAGAATTAAGGACAAGATGGATGCAGGCAAGGCAAAGGATTTCAAACTGGATAAGCAAGGTCTATGTGGTTTAAAGGGCGCATTTGTGTGCCAAACAAAAAGGATTTGAAGCAGTTAATTTTGGAGGAGGCCCATGACTCCAAGTACTCAATTCATCCAGGAAGTGCAAAAATGTATCAAGATTTAAAAGAAAGGTTTTGGTGGCCAAGCATGAAACGGGAAGTCGCCGAATATGTTGCATTATGTGACATATGCCAAAGAGTCAAAGCTATGCACCAGAGACCAGCAGGGCTATTACAACCCCTAAGGATACCTGAATGGAAATGGGAAGAAATTGGTATGGATTTCATAACCGGGTTGCCCAGAACTCAAGGTGGATATGATTCCATATGGGTCATAGTGGATCGCTTAACTAAAGTTGCACACTTTATACCGGTAAAGACCACTTATTCCGGAGACCGGTTAGAAAAACTTTATATGGTAAGAATTGTCTGTTTGCACGGAGTACCGAAGAAGATAGTGTCGGACAGAGGTACCCAATTTACCTCCAGATTTTGGGGTAATCTACATGAAGCAATGGGGACTCGTTTGAACTTGATCTGACATACCATCCATGACGGATGGACAAACCGAGAGAGTTAACCAGATATTGGAAGATATCTTGAGGGCATGTGCTTTAGCATATTCTACTTCATGGGACAAGTGCTTGCGTTATCTTTGAGTTCGATACAACAAGCTTATCAAGCGAGTTTACAGATGTCTCCATTTGAAGCTCTGTATGGTCGATCCTGTCGAACACCATTGAATTGGAATGAGATAGGTGAACGACATGTTTTTGGCCCGGATGTACTACAAAAAGCGGAAGAGCAAATCGCCCTGATCAGGGAAAGACTGAAGATTGCTCAATCAAGGCAGAAGAGTTATGCTGACAATCGCCGCAGGGAATTGAGCTTTGAACCTGAAGACTTTGTATACCTCAGAGTCACACCACTCAAGGGAGTTAGAAGATTCCACGCAAGAGGGAAGCTCACAACCAGATATGTCGGGCCGTTCAAAATCCGGAGCCGTAGAGGAGAAGTTGCATATCAATTGGAATTGCCACAGTCCTTGGCAGGAGTGCATGACGTATTCCATGTGTCTCAATTGAAGAAGTGTCTCCGAGTACCAGAGGAGCAGACACCTTTGGAGGCAATCTAGCTGCAAGAAGACCTGACTTACAAAGAGCATCCGATGAAGATTCTGGACATAATGGATAGAGAGACAAGGAACAAGTCAACACGTTTCTGCAGAGTTCAGTGGAGCAAACCATTCGAAAAGTGAAGCAACGTGGGAACGTGAAGAAGACCTAAAGAAGGAGTTTCCTGACCTGTTTCTTTACCAAGCCCTGAATCTCGGGGACGAGATTCTGTTAAGGGGGGAGGTTTGTAACATCCTAAAATTTGCTCTAATTTAAATTTTGAAGTATTTTTGATTTTTGAGAATTTCTGAGAATTTATTAGAATTTAAATTGGATTTACTTATTTCTGACCTCTCTTGAATTTCAATAAATTCATGCAAAAGTTTATACAAAGTTTTATTGAAAATATTTTATATGAGTTCCAAATGTCTCAAAGTATTTTCTAGAATTTTTTTGGATTTTTCCGGGTATTTTTGCTATTTATTTTGGCTTTGTTTATTTATCTGATTTATTTTTAATCAGAAATATTTTAAAAATCGGATGAACAGTAATGGATCGAGCCGTTACTGTGCGCGCCGCCGGCCCAATGCGCCAGAAACCCTAGCCGCCGCGTATCTGCACCGTCGGATCGGGATCCAGCGGATGCCGTTGCGCCGCGTCAACCGCGAACGTGCGCCATCGGATCGTCGCTGCTTGGACGGCCGTGATGGAGCCACGTTGGTCTGACCGGGCATAATTGCCGGAGTTAACGTCGCCGAGCGTTTCCGCTCGTTTCGTCGGTGTTTGCGCGCACGTCGAGGCCCCTTAAAGTGCACCGAGTAGCGCGTCTGGCAGAGCTCCTCTCGCTGCATCTTTTGACTCCTCGCACGCACGTCGAGACGCCCCAGAGACTCCGCTCCAGCTCGCCATAGTTGTTCGAGTGCGCCGCCGTAGTCCTTCACCATTTTCTTGCCGTTCGTTGAGTCTCCGCCGTGGCCGAGGCCACCGGAGTGGCGCTCTCGCCGAGACACGTCGAACACACCAGTTCTTCACGCCGGAGAAGCACCGTAGCGCCGTTGGCTGAGTCGTTTTCCCCAGCTCTGGCAACCTTCGTTTCCTCGCCACCGTCGCCTTCACCGAGCTCCGTCGACCGTTCGATCTGCATCGCACGGTTCTGGTACGTCCACGTCGCTGCTCCCTTTTCGTACCCAGCGTTAATCTTGACCGTTAGATCTAGATTGAACGGTGGTGATTAGATTTAGTTTCGGTGGTTGTTTAGATCTCAGCTGTTGGATCGTTAGTGAACGCGTGAGATTGCGCCGCGTTGCTAGGGTGAACAGTAAACCGCTCGGGTACCGTGGGCCGTTAGATTAGATCTAAACGGTAGAGATTGGATCTGGTTTTGCCCTAAGGATCCGCGCCGTTCAGATTTGAACGTGCGGCGGAGATGGCACCGTACCCTCGCCAAATCGCGTGCTGACGCGTGGGTGTTTTTACCGGGGTGGAGACCAGATCCAGCCATCAATTTCGAGAGCGTCGCTGCGATCTTGCCACGTGGCCGCGCGTGAACCGAGACGCTGCCGAACGTGCGCGAGATCCCGCCGTCGGATCCGGGGGTTCCATCGGATGCGCGACGCGTGGAGGCGCAGAATGCGATGCGTCGCCGAGTCAGTGCGTGGGATCCAGCCGTTGGATCCGAGCGACCGTCGGATACACGACGCGTGTCGCATGGATTCGAGGCAGTGCGGGTGACGCGTGGATCTGGTCGTTGATTCAATGAACGGCTCAGATCTTGCCACGTGGATGCACTGTTCTGGTGGACCGAGTCCACGGTAGACCAGAGCCGAGCCGTGAACCGAGCCCATAGACCGAGGCGACGTGGTGGCAGCAGAGGCTGCCACGTGTCATGTTGACGTCATAAATATTTTTATATATAAAAATATTTTGGCCGAAATTTTTTTCTATGCTGACGTCATCATG
Source organism: Otatea glauca (assembly GCA_036346275.1). Lineage (NCBI taxonomy): Eukaryota > Viridiplantae > Streptophyta > Magnoliopsida > Poales > Poaceae > Otatea > Otatea glauca. The sequence goes on along the minus strand of CM070727.1, from coordinate 31,426,382 downwards.
ATACGATGCTGACGTCATAAATGCGATTTTTCAGTATAAAAATAATTTGGAAAAATCGGATTTTCTAATTTCTGTATTTTCAGATTTTATTCAAATTTCAAATGGCTATAACTTTTGCATTTTAACTCGGATTTGGGTGATTCAAATTTCTAAAAATTCATAAAATTGTGACCTATTTAATGATGAATTTTATTTGAATTTTTGAAGACATTTAGTCTTCTGTATTAGCTATTTATTGCATATTTTGTTTGTACACGTAGACGCAAATTTGCCGGAAGGTTTTGAGGAAGAGTTCGTCGCCCAAGACCAAGCTTCGGAACACGACCAGCAACTCTTTGAAGGCAAGTGATGCTTTGATCATTTTGATACCAGATTTTAAAATGTAATTTATGCTTTGAAATTATGCATGCTTATTTATTAAAAAAGAACTTAAATTAATTTGGGATAATGTAGTTAATCAACCCATTTTGTTATGCCACCTGGAAATTATTAATTGTATGCCCTAAATCATTGTCACCCTAAGTTTGATTATATTAATTGGATGTTAATATTGTGCCAACACGGGAGGCTAGACCGTGAGTAGATGCTTAGCCTTGCAACGAATCATGAGTGGTCTTTCGGGAAAATGCTATAATACTGATTAAAGAAATATGGAATGTATTTCGAAAGTGGTGTGATGATGCCACATGATGAGATTGAGGTACTGAGAGACTGTGGGTTCAGATCGATGTTGAGTTATTCTTGGCATGTGTTGCACAATAATCAACTAGGTGGGAAATGATTTAGATGGGGCAAGTGGCACAGCTATGTGCGAGTGGGCTGTGTGGCATTGGGTTGATGAGTGTTGTGAGTCTGTGCCACAATGGGTGTGTGCCCTTGTTGAGTCTTTGGAAGTCTAGCTTGGTCAGTTAAGGACTTCACCTTGCAAGCCTTTGATCTGAGTCACCCGTACAAGCACATGTCTGGTATGGGACAGACCTAGTTGATTAGGGTTTCGATATCTTTCCTCTGATACCTCGGGGTGGCAGTGCAAGGGGGTGTATCTGTACGGGGGAGCGTACCTGTGCTACGGCTTGGTGCCCATCCAACGGAGATTGACCTGTCCTATACTTCGGCTCTGTGTGAGGGAAGTGATAGTGCGGGTAATACCGGAGAGGTTCTTTGGTTAAGTTATAGGTTCCTGAAAAGCTTTGTTGCGGACAATCACCTATGTGGTGAGCGGCTGTATCTTGTGGGTAAAGTGTACAACCTCTCCAGAATGTCAAAACTATTCGAACAGCCGTGCTCGCGGCAATGAGCATTGCTCGGGGATTACAGTCAAGGGGTAGATCTTCATAAATAAGAATGTGAAAAGGGTGGCTGTGTGCCAGTGCTAAAAATGAACTGTTAAGGCTGTGTGCCGAGAATCTTCGAAGAAAAACTATTTGAAGATATTAGTACTATCATAACTGTTTTACTGCTTTAATCTAAATAAAATACTGGTTTAAAATGTTGTTTGATGCAAAAGAACCAATTAAGCCAATCCTTTGGAATAAGCTTTGCATATAATAATAGCGCTGCATTCCGTGCATTACTTGTTGAGTACCTTGTGTACTCACCCCTCCTTGCTTATCAACACCAACATCAGTGGAGGAGTCTACACCAACTTGGGAGGAGGAGTACATTGAGGATCCGAGCAATTAGGGGCAAGCCCAGTCGGTTGCCTGTGGCAAGATGAAGGCTTCCACGACATTTATTTTTTTCCGCTGCTATTTCGTTTACTCTGAATAATGTAAGCCCTGCGTGGCTAATTTTATGTAAGGAGACCATAAGGTCGTACAACTCAGTTTATATAAGTGTTGCACTATTTATTTTTATATCGCTGTGAATGTCTGTGATGTGCAACCCTGTAAAGACTGTGTGTGCTAGCGTGATCCTGGACTAGCACAGAATACACAGAGGGTCCGGATTTGCAGATTTGGGTCCCGACAGCAGGAGTGCATGATGTATTCCATGTGTCTCAATTGAAGAAGTGTCTCCGAGTACCAGAAGAACAAACGCCTTTAGAAGCAATCGAGCTGCAAGAAGATTTAACCTATAAAGAGCATCCGGTGAAGATTCTAGATACGATGGACAGAAAAACGAGGAACAAGTCTACACGCTTTTGCAGAGTCCAGTGGAGCAACCACTCGAAAAGTGAAGCAACCTGGGAACGTGAAGAAGATCTGAAGAAGGAGTTCCCTAACCTATTTTTGTAGACAACCCTGAATCTCGAGGACGAGATTCTGTTAAGGGGGGAGGTTTGTAACACCCTAAAATTTGCTCTAATTTAAATTTTGGAGTATTTTTTATTTTTGAGAATTTCTGGGAATTTATTAGAATTTAAATTGGATTTATTCATTTTTGACCTTTCTTGAATTTAATTAAATTCATGCAAAGTTTTATTGGAAATATTTCATCTGAGTTCTAAATGTTCCAAAATATTTTCCAGAATTTTTCTGGATTTTCCGGGTATTTTTGCTATTTATTTTGGCTTTGTCTAATTATCTGTATTGTTTTAATTAAAAAGGGTTTTCAAAACGCATATGAATAGTCTTGGTAGGCCAAAGACGTGCTTAGCCCGCCCATGCCAAAAAACCTAGCACCGCAAGATTCGGACCGTTGGATCGGGATCCAGCTGTTGTCGTCGCGCCACGTCACCCGCGCGCGTGCGCCTCGGATCGTCACGCTTGGACGGTCGTGATGGAGCCATGTCGGCTCGACCGAGCGCCATCACCGGAGGAAACGCCGTCGAGCGTTACCGCCATTTCCGCCGCCTGTAGCACGCACGATGAGGAGCTATTTAGTGCACCGTTGTCACCCCCGTGCTGCGCATTTCGAGATGCTCCCGTAGCACTAGCTCACGCCTCCCAGACGCCTCCGTTTGCCCGCAAAAGCTCGCCGTAGTTGTTTCCTTTGCGCCGCTGCTGTTCTTCGCCGTTTCCTTCGTTGTCGGTCCATGTCCGCCATCGCCAAGGTCACCGGAGTACTTACCGAGTCTAACCGCGTCGAGTGAACCACTTCTTCACGTCGGAAAACCACCGGAGCACCATCGACCGCATCGTCTTCTTCAGCTCCGGCCACTTCTATACGCTACGCCGTCGTCGACCTTTGCAAGCTTCATCAGCCATCCGATCTTCATCCAATCGCTGCGGTAAGTCCACGTCGCCCCTTTCCTGTTCTAGCCTCGTTTAGATCGTAACCGTAGATCTTTCTTTGGATGGCTTGGATTAGATCAAGTGTCTGTGCTTAGATTAGATCTGGACCCTTGGATCATCTTTGGACACATAGGATAGAGCCGCGTCGCTCGGTTGCTTAGTAAACCACTCGGATAACGTGCACCGTCGGATCGGATCTGTGCGGTAAGATCTAAGCATTGTCACGTAGTTTAGCCATAGCCGTTCGATCGTAGATGCGCGGCTGTGATGCATACACGCATCGGCCGTTGGCTGCGTTGCCGATTGAATCGGCACCGTTCATTCCTAAACGTGCGGCTGAGATTGCGCCAAGCCCTCGCCGAATCACGTGCGGACGTGTGCACACATTGACTGAGGCAATGACCAGATCTCAGCCGTTGATTCCAAACGGACCGTTGCGATCCCGCCGCGTGTTTGCGCAGAGATCGATGCGTCGCCAGTGCGTGTGAATGCGACCGTTGGATCTGTGAGAACCGATGGATGGCTGACGCGTGGCGCACGATCTCCGAGGCGCCACCGAGCCGTGCGGGAGTGAGATTTGACCGTTGGTTGAGCGAACGGTCTAGATGTTGCCGCGTGTGACGTCGGGATTGGTTGTGTATCGTCGGTGACGCCACGGCTTGCGTCAGCTAGTGCACGGGCACAGTGCCGCCAGTCCACGGTGAACCAAAGCCCGGTCGTGGACCCAGTCCATGGACCGAGGCGACGTGGCAGCCCCAGAGCATGCCATGTGTCAAATGACGTCATGCTGACGTCATTTCTCCAGAAAAGTATTTTGGCCGAAATTCATTTTTGTGCTGACGTCATCATGATGCAATGCTGACATCATAAATGCGATTTTTTCAATATAAAAGTAATTCGAGAAAATCGGATTTTCTAATTTCTGTATTTTCAGATTTTATTCAAACTTCAAACGGCTATAACTTTTGCATTTTAACTTGAATTTGGGTGATTCAAATTTCTAAAAATTCATAAAATTGTGATCTCTTTAATGGTGAATTTTATTTGAATTTTTATAGGTCAATTAGACTTTTGTATTAGTTATTTATTGCATATATTGTTTGTACGCGTAGACGCAAATTTGCCGGAAGGTTTCGAGGAAGAGTTCGTCGCTCAAGACCAAGCTTCGGAACACGACCAGCAACTCTTTGAAGGCAAGTGATGCTTTGACCATTTTGATCCCAGTTTCTAAATGTACTTTGCTTTGAAATTATGCATGCTAAATTAAGTAAAAATGGATTAAAACTACTTTGGGATAATGTAGGTAAGCAACCCATTTTGTTATGCCACCTTGAAATTATTGATTGAATGCCCTAAATCATTGTTCCCCTAAGTTTGATTGTATTAGTTGGATGTTAATATTGTGCCAACACGGGAGGCTAGACCGTGAGTCGATGCTTAGCCTTGCAACAAATCATGAATGATCTTTCGGGAAAATGCTACAATGTTGATTAAAGAAATATTGAATGTATTTTGAAAGTGGTGTGATGATGCCACATGATGAGATTGAGTACTGAGAGACTGTGGTTACGGACCGATGTTGAGTTATTGCTGGCATGTGTTGCACAATAATCAACGGGGTGGGAAATGTTTTAGACTGGGGCAAGTGGCAAGAGGCTGTGTGCCAGGTGGTCCTTTGTGGCAATGGGTTGAAGAGTGATGTGAGTCTGTGTGCCACATTGGGGCTGTGTGCCACTGTTGAGTGATGGAAGTCTTGCCTTGGTTAGTTAAGGACTTCACCTTGCAAGCCTTTGATCTGAGTCACCCGTACAACCACATTTCTGATATGGGACGGACCTAGTTGATTAGGGTTCTTATATCTTTCCTCTGATACCTCAGGGTGATAGTACACAAGGGTGTATCTGTACAGGGGAGCGTACCTGTGCTACGGCTTGGTGCCCATTCAACGGTGATTGACCTGTCCTATACCTCGGCTTTGTGTGAGGGAAGTGAAAGTGAAGGCAATACCGGAGAGGTTCTTTGGTTAAGGTGGAGGTTCCTGAAAGGCTTTGTTACGGATGATCACCTGTGTGGTGAATGGCTGTATCTTGTGGGTAAAGTGTACAACCTCTGCAGAGTGTCAAATCTATTCGAATAGTCATGTCCGCGGTATTGGACATTGCTCGGGGATTACAGTCAAGGGGTAGATCTTCAAAAACAAAATGTGGAAAGGGTGGCTGTGTGCTAGTGTTAAAAATGAACTGTTAAGGCTGTGTGCCGAGAATCTTCGAAGAAAAACCATTTGAAGAAATTAGTATTATTTATAATTGTTTCACTGCTTTAATCTAAATAAGATACTGCTTTAAAAATGTTGTTTGATGCAAAAGAACCAATTAAGCCAATCCTTTGGAATAAGCTTTGCATATAGTAATAGGGCTGCATTTTGTGCATTACTTGTTGAGTGCCTTGTGTACTCACCCCTCCTTGCTTATCAACCCCAACATCAGTGGAGAAGTCTACACCAGCGTGGGAGGAGGAGTACAATGAGGATCCGGATAATTAGGGGGCAAGCCAAGTCGTTTGCTTGTGGCAAGATGATGGTTTCCGCGACATTTATTTTTATTCCGCTGCTATTTCATTTACTCTGAATAATGTAAGCCCTGCGTGGCTGATTTTATGTAAGGAGACCATAAGGTCGTACAACTCAGTTTATATAAATGTTTGCACTATTTATTCTTATATCGCTGTGAATGTCTGTGATGTGCAACCCTGTAAAGACTGTGTGTGCTAGCGTGATCCTAGACTAGCATAGAATACACAGAGGGTCCGGTTTTGCAGATTCGGGTCCCGACAACTGCCCCCTCCAATCTCACTGGCTCCGCAAATCCCGCCACCTCCCTATTCTCATGCCACAATTGCAAATCCCTTCACCTACCCATTCTCTGCAAGCCGCCTTCCCCGCCCTTCTGTGCCGCCTTCCCCTTCTTTGCCGCTTGCCCCTTCTGTTCCGCCTCCCCTTCTCCTGCGGCCGCCGCCAACCCACCTCTCCAGTGCACCTCTAGACAAATCACCTCTCCAATGCACCTCCAAACAAGTCACTAGCTGCTCTACTAACTCTTCAACAAAGGTGAGTGCTACTGTGTTATTCTTTAGTGCATCCCATATGCAATTTCTTAATTAGTTTAGTCTTTTGCTTTAGGGATGGCAAGCAAAAGCTCTCAAATTCCAAGTCCACAAGAACATATTAGTGGCAGTGGTAGTCTGAATTCATTTGCAGTTGGTTCACAAAATGAGAATGCTAGATTTCCTCTATGGAAGCATGTTAGAAATATTGAGAAAACTGGTGGTCGTTTAGGAGGAAAATGCAAGATCAGAATGCCTATTATGTGGTATGGTTATTACGTGGAGCTATTCTAAAGTGAAAGGACATTTGTTGAAAATATCAAACCGATGTATTGTGGTATGTTCAAAGGTAACAGTGCCTATCCTTGAGCAACTTCACAGGGATGTTGCTACAACTGATGCAACAGCTACCATGAGCACGCTTAGGAGTGTTCCCTTGCCCATGGAGGTCCCACTTTCAGTGCCAATCTCAGTAGGTGCACAGCCAGAGCCACGACATCAAAGAGGAAGAAGCAGTCTAAAATTGTAGACAGTTTTCACCTTGAACTTCGACAGATGGTTGATGCTGTTATTGCAAGAATGTTCTACATTGGAGGTTTGCATATTCCTTAGTTGTTATCATTCATTTCATCCGAAGCATTTCATTTGCTTAATGCTACATGGTTGTTGTCTTTGCATTTGCAGACCTTCCCTTCAACTTGTCAAGAAACCGAAATTATCGAGCCTCTTTCACTTTTCTTGCCAACAATAACATTGGTGGGTATTCACCTCCTGGAGTAAACAAGCTGAGGACAACTCTTCTCCAACAAGAGGAAGCCAATGTGGAGAGGTTGCTTGAATCCATCAAGAGTTCATGGCCCTTGAAAGGAGTGACTATTGCAGTTGATGGGTGGATTGATGCTCAAATGCGACCACTTATAAACTTTTTAGCTGTAACAGAGGGTGCAGCAATGTTCTTGAAAGGTATTAATACTGAAGGAGAGGTGAAGAGAAAGGAATGCATCGCCGATAAGTTGATTGCGGTGATTGAAGAAGTTGGAGCAAAGAATGTGGTCCAAGTGATCACAGACAATGCAACAAAATGCAAAGCTGTGGGTTTGATGATTGAACAAAGGTACAATCACATCTTTTGACTCCATGTGTTGTTCACACCTTGAATTTGGCATTGAAGAACATATGTGCTACAAAGAACAATGATGGTGATAATGAAGAACTCGCATGGATTAGTGAGATTGAATCGGATGTCAACTTTATCAAGAATTTTATAATGCATCACAATATGAGATTATCAATGTTCAATGAGTTTAGTAAGCTAAAGTTCCTTTCTATTGCCGACACAAGATTTTCATCTGTTATTATCATGTTGAAGAGGTTTTGTCTTCTCAAAGAATCACTTGTTCTTATGGTAGTCAGATAAGTGGGCTGCATATAGGGATGATGATGTGGGCAAAACACAATTTGTGAAAGAGAAGGTTCTTAATGATGTGTGGTGGGATAAAATTAAATTCATCATTGACTTCACCGAGCCTATATACTCAATTCTACCGATAGCCGACAACAACACGCCATGTCTCCACTTGATCTATGAGATGTGGGATAGCATGATAGAGAAGGTGAAAGCTTGTATTTATCAGTATGAATATTCCTCTCCATTGTTTGGCACACTCACTAAATCTGAGGTAATAGCTAGTACTAACTTCTCTTGCCTTCTTACTATATCGTACTTCATACTTGCCTTCTTGATTGTTGTGTGATCGAGTGTTTCCTTCTTCCTATTTGGTTCTTTATAGGTACTTTAGTCACCAATGGCTTTTTGAAGCTCCTAATCGTGTACCCCCCCACTGACACGCTCCAAATGAGGATGCTGAAATTTCAGAGAGAGAAACAAATGCTTCCAAAAGTTTTTCCCTATTGCGGAGGACCTTAGGAAAATTAAGCAACAATTTGCTTATTTCTCTCTTTGGGACACACTTCGATTCAATTGAGGATAGAGCCCATTTTACTCCAAAGCAATGGTGGGGCACTTATGGGTCTAGGACACCAGAGTTGAAAGCATTAGCTTTCAAGTTACTTGGGCAGCCAGCATCTTCTTCTTGCTGCAAAAGGAATTGGAGTACCTATAGTTTTATCCATAGCTTGAAAAGAAATAAGCTCACTCCTGAACTTGCTGAGGATTTAGTGTTTGTGCACAATAACTTGCATCTTCTTGCAAGGCAGGCTAATGAGTATATAACATGGGGCCAACCCAAATGTGGGATGTTGGGGAGATGTCTTCGAGACATTTGATGGTTCTCTAGCTCTTCAAGCTGCTGAACTCACACTAGATGAGCCTGAATTTGAGGGTATCTTATGTGAAGAAGAAGGAGAAACTTCTCAAGAGATGGAGCAATCACATTTCAATGACTCATAGGTTTAGCTCATGTGGAGCAATTATATTTGGTCTTGTGCCTTGTATCCCATTATCCTATTATGTTATGTAATTGTAATGCACTAAGGGCTTGTTTGTTTTAGCTTTTGATTCTGGATTCTAGCCTCAAAAGCAAAATAAAAAATAAACAACCCGATTCTAGAATCTGATTCTCACAATCTAGCCCACCCAGATACACTAGAATCCATAATCCACTTCATATGTGCTTTTGGATTTTAGCTTTTGGAGAATCAGCTTCTCTATAACCACAATCCAGAATCAGCTTTTAGATAATCCAAAGCAAAAACAAACAGGACCAAAGACCAAGGATGAAATGACTTGTATCCTATTTTATGTTATGTTCCTGCTGGACAAGAATATCTTTATATCTCATTTATTATTGCTCACTACTACAAGAATGTACATCACAATCGGTTCTTTTTTGTTATCACAATCGGTTTTGGTGGTGATATAAAGTCGTTAGACAGTGATAAGGGGGCGCTATCACCGTTGGTTTTGGCCCAATGGTGATAAATGCTCATCACAATCGGTTCTGATATAGAACCGATTGTGATGAGTGATGAGTCCCATCATCACAATCGTTTCTATATCTGAACCGATTGTGATGCGAGACACATCACAATCGGTTTTATGTCTGAACCAATTGTGATGTGTCCCGTCATCACAATTGGTTCTGATATAGAACTGATTGTGATGATGCAAAATTGTGCAAGCAAGTTATTCTGCAGCATCTTTATAATCTAGTACCTACATATTCTGCAGCATCACTACAATCTAGTATGACATAGTTATTCTGCAGCATCTCTACAATCTACTAGCCAAAATTGTGCAAGTAAGTTATTCTGCAGCATCTCTACAATCTAGTACCTACATATTCTAGAAACTGATAGACGTTCAAAGCTAATGGCAGTAAAGTAGGAGCAATATATGCTGTACAGACACAACAAAATGAAGAAAAAAACTTAATGCTCTCCTAAACTTAGCTATTACTCAAATGGTATTCCCTAAAGAACATGAATAGAATTAACCATTTGAAGATGATTACATAATATAAGGTTCTCTGTTCTTTTGCATCACATTCAAAACAAACAGATGCAAAAGTTAAACTGCACCATTAGTTACGGGTAGAACAACACAGGCCATGGACAAGATTGACATAACCTCAACAAAGTTGTTGGTACCAAATCAGCTGCCTTGTCTGGCAGTAGAGTGGAGACTAGTTAGATTGCAGTAATCAGCCAGTAGTTAGTTGCTTCCATTTTTGGCTTCTACTGAACTCACAGGAGATAAATAGAATGGAAGCGCAGGAAATGAAAATCAACAATCGCCAAATCTAACTGAGAGAAGATGCAACTTTGTTGCACCTAATAACTCTCAAAACCTAAAAAGAAAGAGATGCACGTAGAGTGATAATATAAGAAGGAAAAAAATAGTTTTCGCACACCTTGCTGTTCACTAGTCTTCCTATCCTTGATCAAAGCAACTTCCATAACATCTCCATGGTCCTCAAATAAAGGCTGAACCTGAAGACAACAGAAAGATCGTTCACAAAACAAAATAACAGCACAAGTAAATCAAATAACAGATAAAAAGAAAGCCAAAGAGAAAAGGACAGAAAAAGAAGTAAATGGTTGACGAAGCTTAATCTTCAACTTTGCAACCAAACAAGATTAAGGATAATTGTGATGCTCCTAGTGGAGCTGAGATCAAAAAATTGACTTATGAGAAAAAGCCATAACTGGCTAGAGGCTTTAGCTAGCTTTTAAGTGAGACTTTTCTCTAAAATGTATGTAGTTTATTAGTTGATTTTTTTATATAATCTAAGCAGCCTTCTGATTTTTTATCTAAACAAATTATATCATCAGGTCGGGAAGAATAAAAATGCTAGGAAAACATAAAGTGTTTACTAGGTAAGAAAGGGCAGATACTACGTCAAGTGTGGAAGTAACACTCACATCATCTTCAGTCACTGTCCTCGGAATTGACTCGATAAATAGTGTAATATAATTACTTCTGTTATCATGATCTGCAGGAAATTTTCAGCAGGAATATCAAATAACTTTCTGATGAAAGGGTGTAAGCCTAAGCTTAAATATTTCTCCAAAGTTCATTCAGATACAATAATATAGCTAGATGCTATTTTTAATATTGAAATCATTAAACTGTAATCCCAACAAATATAACCCATTGGATGGCTTTGAATTGGAAAGTAAACTGCATAGAAGAAAAACACACAACATTTTCCTAAACGGTTCATAACTGAATGCCAAAAGTTCATCCTCCATGCAACTGTGCACTTCTATGCACACTAACATACAGCCAAATTTGTCAAATCCCAACACTGACTGCTTAGTTTTGCTAGTATTCTCGACAACAGATGGTTGAATTTGAGTTGATATTTCCAAATGTCAAGTAAGATACAAACTATCACCTCTCCCTCACAGCGGTAAACCCCTCGTCATGCGTACGCAAGCTAAAGATCCCCGCCTTGAGACAGTAGAGCACAACAAGACCTAACAAAACCAAAGCACCAAAACCCTGGATACTAGACCAAACCTGGGTAGTCTTCACGGCCTCTACCGCCACCGCCATAGCAGTGCTTCGGCCCACCGACCGGTTCGTCTAAGTCGCTACACAAGCGCTGCCTCTATACCCTCCACCTCCGACGCCAGAGTAGTCAGACGAACCAAATATTAAGAATGGGGGCGGCGTGGGAGTGGCATGGGGAGGAGGCAGCGGCGTGGGGGCCGAGGTTGATCGGGGAGGAGGCAGGGTGGAGGCGAGTTCGATCTGAGAGTGGAGAACTGGAGACTTAGATTTTTGTAGTCAGGCTAGCATATTAGTGTCGTTTATTAGGTTGAACCGATTGCAATGAGGATAGTTATTAGTGTCGATTCTTAACGTGAACCGATTGCAATGAGTAGCATATTGGTGTCGGTTCATAATTCAAACCAATTGCAATGAGTAGCATATTTGTGTCGGTTCTTAATGTGGACTGATTGCAATGAGTAGCATATTGGTGCTGGTTCTTAGTTTGAACCGATTGTAATGAAGATAGCTTATTGGTGTCGGTTCTAACCTAAGAATCGATTGTGATGTGTATTAGGCACGTCACAATCGGTTCTAACATTAGAACCGATTGTGATGATTCCCCGCTAATTATTACACCTTCGCTGAATCATATATCACAATCGGTTTTTTTTTCTAAAAAGTTGAGAACCGATCTAGATGAATCGATAGTGTTGTACCATTCTGTAGTAGTGGCTAGTCAGGTGCTTTACTGCTTTGTTGGTACTTGCCTACATGGTATTTGACTATTTGGTAACATGTTGCATTAAAGGCTACTACCTGAATTATTCATCATGGATTGAAGGATTTGGGTCAAATTTTATTGGGTAGGTCATCTTTCTTTTCTTTATATTGTATTTCTCACAAAAACTGTGTTTATGAATAGTGAAAACTCTTACATTGTCTATTTCATTTATTTGCATGGACTGAGTGTAATTAAATAAGTAAAAAAAATCAAATTTGGGTTGTAATGTTATTTTCAATTTCCATCCTTCTCATCATTTCTTGGATTTTTAGTCTGTTAGAAACTCGTTTTCAAATACTGAATTATTAATTTATTAAATCATTTTGCAAATAGAATAAAACAAGCCAATGTAAAAAATAGATAAAATAAGAAATCATGTTGCGTTGTGATTTTTATTCTGAGTTTTCATTATTTTCTCTGATTTCTTGTATTTAAATACGAATCTCAGTCTTCATAAACCATCAGTGATATACATCAATATCCTAGACGGTTTTAAATACGAACCGTGTGTGATAAATAAACATCACATACGGTTCTAACTACGAACCATCTGTTATATGACTTCAGACCACTATATAAACATAGTGATAGATGTTCGTAGCGTAGACCCATATGTTTCGTCTCCCGCAAACCCTAGCCCCCTAGCAATCTTCCTCCTGGGTGAACTCCTCCCCGACGACCTCCTCCCCGACGACCTCCTCCCCGTTCGGCATCCTCCTCCCCGGTGAAACAAGGCTAGGCTAGTTGCACAGGACTTTTCTCAGGTTGAGGGTCTTGACTTTGAGAAGACTTTTGCCCCTATAGCTAGACTAGAGGCTATTAGGATCCTGCTTGCATTCTCTGCATCCAAGGGCTTCAAGCTTTTTCAAAGGATGTCAAGAGTGCATTCCTCAATTGATATATTGAGGAATAGGTTTATGTCAAGCAACCTATAGGATTCGAGAACCCCAAATACCCAAACCATGTCTTCAAGCTTTCTAAAGCTTTGTATGGACTTAAGCAAGCCCCTCGAGCTTGGTATGAGAGGCTTAAGTCCTATTTCTCAGCCATGGTTTTAAGATGGGTGTAGTAAACAAAACTCTGTTCATCAGACACCATGATTCTCATTTTCTTCTCGTCCAGATTTATGTGGACGACATTATCTTTGTTGGCTTTTCGCATTCTCTTGTGTCTTAGTTTTTAGAGATGATAAGCACATAGTTTGAGATGTGCATGATGGGTGAGTTGAGCTACTTCCTTGGCTTCCAAATCAAGCAAACTCGGGAGGGCACATTTCTGCATCAAGGTAAGTACACCCGAGACCTCCTGAGGGACATCGACATGTCTGACGAGAATCTAATGATGACTCCTATGGCCGCCACTGCTGTCCTCGAGTCTGATACAGATGGTGAACCAGTTGATCAGAAGAAGTTCCAGAGCATGATCGACTCCCTCCTGTACCTCACTGCTTCGAGGCCGGACATACACTTCACTTTGTGTTGTGCGCTCGATTTCAGGCTTCTCCTCATGTCTCTCACTGCCAAGCTGTGAAACGTATCTTCAGGTACCCTTGAGCTACTATTGATTATGGTATTTGATACTCTTCTTCTTCTTGTCTATCCCTTAGAGCCTTTTCTAATGCAGACTTTGCTGGCTATAGGATAGATAGGAATAGCACTTCTGACACTTGCCAATTTATTAGCACTTCTCTTATTTTTTGGTCATCTAGGAAGCAGTCTGAAGGACCGAGATGGTGATCAGAGGGGGGAGAATGATCCCAAATAAAATTTTCTCCCACAAACAATTCACCCAAGCCCTCAAAGAGAATACTCAAAAGGGAGTAAATGAGAAGGTGAAAATGCTCTGTATGGGCGGTGCTACCACAGGAAGACCGGTAGCACCGGAGACCAGTAGTACTGCACAATGGGTGGTAGCACCGGGCTCAAGAACAGCAGCAAGAACAGAGTCTGAAAACAGCACGACTCAAAAGTAAATTTTGAGGAATCTTTTGATCGGATGGATAAAAATTCACGAAACTTGGTAGGTGTACTCCTAAGGATTTCAGGAACTCATTCCGACCTGCAATCATAAGGATTGACGTCAAAGTTCTGACCTTTTTACCCGTGAATGAAGATAACACCAAGTTTGAGCTAAACTCAAGAATTCGATCTAAGACTTGCTCGTGGGGTTTTGATGATCAAGATGACCTTGGAGGACATCCCACATGTCACATCAAGTAAGAACACAAGTCCAAAACTCCGCAAACACAATTTTGATTCATGGTTCACTCAAGAACACAAAACCGGTTTTTCACAAGAAAAGATGCACGGATTGCTGTGAGACCCCGTTCTGATGAACAGGAACCTCCATGTGATTACTGTGCTATTCCCTGGATCAGTAGCTAGCACTCACATGTTTACAACAATTGGAATCACAACCACACCACAAATAATTACAGCGGAAACTAATACATAAAAGGAAAGTTACAACTCAGAGAATAAAGCAGCAAAAGAAGCAATATCTTGTAGTTTGCCCATCCGACCCGCAGGCAACTGACAAAGCATAAACTCCAGATAGAACACGACGAAGAAGATCCGCAACTGCTGATTTAAAAGAGACTCAAGCCTCGCTAACTCATCCACCTAAAATAATAATTAAGCAAGGGTGAGTACTTTACGTACTCAGCAAGACTTGAGCAAAACCTACAATATATGCAGGCCATTTCAAAGGAAAGGCTAATACAGTTAATTTGCATAAAGCGAAATTGAATTGTTAAACAAGTTATCATTTGCAAACGGAATTTATAAAAGCAAGTTGATTGATAAGAAATATATACAACAGTAAGTAATACTCACAGTCCTCCATGACGTGAGTTCGAATAAACCAAACCACAAGGTCCATCAATGTCAGCCCTTCGACATAAAACAACAGTTGCTAAAACAAGTTCAGACCAAACCCATTTAGAAAATACCAAAGACTCTAACATTGGGAGGATCTTCCCCAAGTGCCCATAACCGAGGGCGCGGCTAATCGATTAGATCTTACACTGCAGAGGTGTACAACTTTACCCACAAGTCATGACCTTTTCTTTTTGCTGCAAGTTTCACGCACCTTAGGCGTGTGGCCAGAATGTTCATGACGGAAACCTTTACATTATCTAGGTTAACTTTGCATCAGCCCGGGACGTTAAGCCCTCGCCATAGAAACAGAAACACTCACCCTAGACCGGGATCCACTCACATCACACCCAACACCACGTTTCTGTTCATGGCAAGGCGTACACCGTTGCATTGGTATGTAGAAACCCCTACAAGCAGACCTGGAAAGGAATGCCTATGCAATCTCCCGCCTTCCATAAATGCAAAGTTAAACTAGATAACTTAATTAGTTTCAGGTTGTCCCATACCAACACTTGTGGTTGTACGGAAACATGGATCTACAACATCCCATTTGCTCGGTCCTTAATCCGACACGGGCGATACTCCACCCTACACTACGTGCAAACCCGCTCGCACATCCGCTATTGCCAATAATCGCCGCATCAAACCATAGTTTTATTTTGGGTTTTTAATCAAACTACCAGCAACCATTTTCCCAAAAAGGACCATTTAGGTTCCATACAAAACATTTCAGGAAACAATTTTAATCATGATCATCTGCCCCACAAAAGCTAAAGCATGGCTAAGCAAGGATAACATGATCGCATATACCCAATTTGGCATTAAGTAATGTCTAGCCCTATTCTGAGGTTATCAAGGTTCACATGTGCATAATTATCAAGGAGTTTCATGAGACAACAGGTATATCTACCAGTACCACAAAATAGCGAATTTACTGAAAGTAAACGCATGCATGAAACATTTTAGTAAACACAGTGCAAATCAAATATTGGGATCAAGATGGTCAAAGGGGCGCTTGCCTTGCTTAATCATTGCTTACGGTGAAGACGAGGTCGCAATAGGTGAAGTCAACGACGGAAACGGCGACATCGGGTTCTACACGTCATCCAACGGAAATAAAGCAAATAACAAGCTTTAATAAGGGCAAAAAGAAAACAGACAGCAAATCAAATAAAGATTCACTACAGAAAACAGGAATGCTTTAGGGTTTGAATTAGATGATTTCAGATCGTGTTAAATTGATTAAATATCCATATTGTTATTAGCTTTTAACATTAAGTATTAAAACTTCTTTTATAGCTTATCTATTCTTGAATTACGAATTCAAGAGGCTAAAATTATGAATTCTTGTATTTATAACTTGAATTATAGATGCTAAAATTATTTGGATTAATGAATCAAAACATTAGTCATTATGCTCAAAGCTATGAATGAATAGCGCTAAACCCTTAATTGATTAAGCATAAAAGA
Source organism: Otatea glauca (assembly GCA_036346275.1). NCBI lineage: Eukaryota > Viridiplantae > Streptophyta > Magnoliopsida > Poales > Poaceae > Otatea > Otatea glauca. The sequence goes on along the minus strand of CM070727.1, from coordinate 31,410,014 downwards.
GGTTTGGATATATTAGATTTGCTAGGATAGATTACTAGTTCCATATTCATGGTTTTTAAGAAGGTTCTGGTGATACAAATATATTAACAATGGATTTCATCATTATTGCCGAGTTGCTTATTCATATTATGAAGTTCATGAACCAGAAAACTTAGGGTTATTTGGCTACTAGGATTTATATGCAAAACATAGTGAAATAAGATTATTTCTTCATAACAGGGTAATCTATACTTTGGATAGCAATCCTAAGCTGATTTCATACATCTTAGTGTTTAGACGCGACATTATTTTCATTGTTGAAAAAGCTTATATGATAATAAGGTTTATAAGGAATTGGATTAGAAGTGTAGTGAACAATTATCACTTAGGGTTATAGCACTAGATGGATTCAGATGAATATTAAACTATAAACTAAATATTTTTCCAGAATATGATAGTTCATATCCTAAATATCATTTCTGAACTGATCTTCATAATATTAGCATTTAGACGAGATATTCTAAGAGTTGTTAAAAATGCTTAAGTGTTTCATTTATTAAGAAAACATAACATTTAGGGTTATGTTGCTAGTTCATTTTATATGCAAACTATAGTAAAATGAGATGCTTCTTTTAGAATATAGTAGTATGAACTTTATAGAGCATTTCTATGCTGTTTTCATAATTCTTTTCATTTGGACAAGATACTCTACAAGTTTCTGAAAAGGCTTACGTGTTTCTAACTTTACACGATAAAGGTTCGATTTCCGATTTAAGTTTGTGACTACACCTTATAAGATAATCTACCCATTTTTTTTAGGTATTAACAGGGGATGGCCCTAGAATTGTTTTAAAACTAATTCCGCGACATTTGGCTTCTATTCGAGATAGTTCCCATATAAGTGATCATTAGGGCCTAACAAGGACTTAATTCAGATTAGCACAATCATAAGATATTTTTGTATAATCAGCAAGGGCATTATTTTTCAAGGTTATAGGGTTTGGTTTTGTCAAATTTGAAGCTAGTTTGATAAAGTTATGACTATTTGGATTATACAAGCATTGAAACTTCGACTACTAAACATTTACTGTTTTCCATGGTAAACCTTAAATATTTTTACACATCTGGGATCCTTGTGATGTCAGGAGTACAAAAAACTGATTTGGTGATTAATCGAATTTATTTGACCCATATTTTAACTATTTGATTCTCTATGCAAGGGAAGCTTCTTTTGCTTAATTTTTAATACAAACTGAGTTAAATCTTGAATACTTTTGCAGAAATGGAACATTTACAGTCTCAGGGACATGTGAGAACAACTTCATGATTTTAGGAGCTATAGTTTGCATAGCTACTATACGTTACATAAAAGGGACTTCAAACAAACTTGTTTGAAATAATTTGAATTGTAGTGATCATCTAAGTTTTGTTACATATTCCAAATCCTTATGGCTTAATTCAAATTTAGAAACTTATTTCATCTTATTTTGGATTTCTTTTATATATGTTATGTATATTTGAGTTCTTAATGTATTGAATGAATCCTTTAATAGAAAGTAGCTCAAACATAAATGAAATCTAAATATTTATATATATTTGAACTTCTGGAAGCATAAGGATTCCATCAAAATTGGTTTCATTCAATTCTAAGTTTGTTTTGAATTTTTATACAAAGCATATTTTTAGCTCTTTTATTCAAATTTAAATTTCGAATTCACCCATTGAATATTTTCAAAATATTATTTCATATTCTGAAATTAGCTGATTTTACATGAATATAGAAATTTATTTCACTCAATTTGAATCTATGGTTCAAAAGTTATAGCTAATTGAATTTAGCTCGGCTACTAAATTTACTAAAAATCGGAAATACGCTTTCACAAAAGGAAAACGCCTTTTACCGGTTTGACTGGAGACTTTGCTCTGGCTGACGAGTCGGGCCCGCCGATCAGTGAGCCAAAACAGGGGCGGCGCTAGGGCAGCTCGCCGGCGAGGCTACGGCGACGGAGGGGCTCGGCCGAGGGCACCTCGAGCACCAGCTCGCCGACGCGAACCCGCCGGTGGACTTGATTGTCACCGGAGATGGCCGGAGGTACCTCGACGTCGAGAGGGGGCGGCGGCAATGGTGGGAGCTCGCCGGAGAAGAAGAAGGGGTAAGTCTCCGGCCGAATCGGTAACGTGATGAGCATCAGTGAGGCTAGGGAGTACCATTTTGGGGGTCGGTTCATCCGGAGAAGTGACGAGTTGGGCCGCCACCGTGCGACCGGAGTTGGGGAAGAAGAAGTCAGTGCAGCGGCGTTGCAGGCAAGGGGAGCTGAAATCGACAGGTTGGAGAAGCTCAGGAGGCCGCAGTGAAGCTCCATGACGAATGGATTCCAAGAGTTCTTACCGAATTGGCTTGAATCGGTTTCCCCCCTTTCTTCTTGCTTGCGACGGCAACGGCAGGGAAGAGCTGAACTCGGCAGCGCTGAGGAGATGATCAGGCTGCGAGGTTCCTGGAAGGCGTGCAAGAGGATGCAGTAGCCGAGCTCTGCACTTGCCCCTCCTCTTTGGCTTAGTGATTTTTGGAGGTTGGATGCTTGTTGCTCATGTGATGAAGGAGATGAGACCCAAGCTCTTGCTCACGACTTAGCTGCTGGCTTTGTGCTGGTTTTGGCGTGTGAATGACTGGCTTAAAAGGGCTTGAGGTTTGATGCATCAATGGAAGGCTCTAGACTTGATGATGAGGTGTCTCCAAGGAACAGCACACAGCATGGCTCTAGTGCTGGACATCAAAATGGCTATCAACCGAATTGAAAAATTGCGAAACTTTTTGAACATGGTCTACATGGAGTTCTTAGCTTCCAGTAAAATTTTGGGATTAAAATACCGCATGGTTAATTAATTAAAATTCTGACACTGTGCACTGCTCAGAATTTTGATTTCGGATTTTGATTTATTTAAAGGTGCAAATTTTATTATTTATTTTTAAAACTTTTTTTACTATCTTGGTTTGGGTTAGGAATGTCTCTATAAAAATTTCAAGTCAAAATACGTTGCAATTATTTTACAAAAATTCTGACATGGTAATTCTCAGATTTTCTAGGCCTCTGTTTATGGATTTTTAAATGGTCTAAATGACATTATTAATTCCTGATATTTTTACCAGAGGTAAATATTTCCTTAAGGATATTATGGTAAATTTTTCAGGAGCATATGAGTTTCGAAAATTTTATAATAAATCTGTCCTTGCACTATTTGGAGGTCAAAGGGATGTCCTTTCAACTATTTAATACTTTCTTTTGTATTAAAAATTATTGGCTGGATAAACTCATCCACTGCATGCTTACAATTACCATGGTAAATTTTTCTAACTTTTACTTTTACCATTTTCCATTTACTAATTCTATTTGTTGGATTTCCATACAATACAAAAATCCAAAGAAATTCCAATAAGAACCAACAAATCCAATAAAACTCATAAATAAATATTTTCAAATTTAAAATATTTATTTTGATATTAATTTATTTTTCGGGATGTTACAATTGCCTAGATGATTGGGATATGATCTGAAGAAGATTCATCCATCAATCAACATCCTCGGCACAAGAAGCAAAAGCATTTTAGAATGTAAATTGCAAGAATTTAAGTGTGGAATTTAAATGCTGAATTTAAGTGCGTAAAGATTCAAGCATAAGGGAAAATGATTTGCATTTCTGGAAGGGAGGTTTACAAAGCCTCACAAGTCACAACAAAGTGGGCAAAGCTCTAAGGAGCACAAAACCTCTAAAACCTTTAAGGGTAGGAAGGCCACCCCTCCCCGTCTATTTATACTACTCTTGGGTCACCTACCACCCTTGGATGAGTCCCTCAACCCTAGGGCACTCCATCAAGGGCTAGGATTGACCACTCACACAGCCATACAAGGGCTAACCCAAAACCCACCAAACAAATCGGGTTTTCTTGCACAGTTTTCAAAGCACACTAATTAGACCCACTATCCTATCAACTAGATCACGATTCGATGGCCCTCCTTGATCCACGCAGCGTCTAGCTAGCATCTTTTTGTTTCCTTGTCTTCTAGGCTTGCATCGACTCCGCCTTCGATCATCTTCCAGCGACTCTCGATCGTCTGAACCTCCGACGCTCCTCGCCTAGTCCCGGTATCCTCCGCCGCACCATGATCAAGCACCGACGTCCTGCAACCATAAAAAACAAGGAATACCCATCACATAGCAATGTCCAAAAAGATCTGCAATTAAACTCCCAAAATCACAATTTTTTTATCATTCACGCTCATCAGGGCCGGTGCTACTGCCTCTTGGCTGGTAGCACCGCCCTTCATCCCAAACCAAAAAAGTCCCTCTCTGGAATTTTCACACCGGCCATTTGGATCGGTGCTACCGCTCGGCTGGTAGCACCAGGCTAACATGGCAGGTAGCACCAACTCGTCTGATCCCCTAAAAACACCCTCTCGGGTTTTTCAACACCGCTCTGGGCTCTAGTGCTACCGCTCGGTCGGTAGCACCGGAAAAAACAGACAGTGCTCAAATCGCTTCAAATTGAAAATCCAATTCAAATCAAACTCAAACTAGAGAATACCAAGCTCAAATTTAGTCAAATACTCATCACAAATGTGGGTAGACCTCCACATAGTCTTTCAATCTCCCCCTTGATGAGTACATTGACAAACATCATAAAAGGCATAAAAAATTGAGTTCGAAATAGAAGAAGAATGTAATTTGAATGCAAAGCCAAACTTGGTCCAAGGAAGGAGAAAATAAAATCATGACCAAGTTGTCAAGAGATATTTTAGAGCAATTCCTAAGAAGGAGCATGTTTTCCACAAGAGCTCTAAAATTCAATAAAAGTTCACAAATGTTTATGATTTATAACATTAGCAATTTTTCACCAAAATCATAAGAACCAACATGCATTCACATTTTTATCTTTTTAATGATGCCTTTTTCTTCAATTTCTCTCCCTTTTGGTAATATATGCATCAAGATGGCATTTCTCCCCCTTTAACCATGTATGCATGGAATGCATCCTAAAAGAGCTTTGATGATTATCCAAGTGACCACAATGACAATATACGACACCAAGCTAGTTGATTTTAGATTAGATTAAACTAAGACATGTCCAAGTACAAATAATAAGTTTTTCTTAGCAAGCTTAGTTTTGAATATATCATTTTTAGCAAGATTTGACAAGTGCAACACTTAGCATTAGTTTCAAAACTAGATGCAAAGCCACTCAAAAGATCAAATGGAAAACCTAGAGTTCAACCCACTCAACACTTTGGGGAATCTAAAAGTGCATACAAGGTCCTTCGAGCTCATTTTTCATTTAATGCAAATTTTTCTTTAAGATCTTAATAGACATAGCGGGGTGCAAATGTTTGACATTATTTGCATTCTTTACCCACATATGTGTTTTTTTATTTGCATTGTTTTTAAAGCAATTGACTCAAGCCATATTCGACCATCTCAAGAAAGACTCTTAAGAGAATTGTCTTGGTCATACACGACACATCCCAAGTTCATCCCAAGTGCAATAGGAAGCTATCTTATGAATGCGAAGTGTTGAGTCTAATGCTCACAAATAGAGTCCATTTTGCTTAATTTTCATTTTAGCACATTGATTTATGAGCAAATAAAGGACTCAAATATGGATCAAAATAGTTTCACCCAAGTTGCTATAGGGACTATAGAGAACTTCAAAATTTCACAATTCATGGCAAATACACCTAGAGAAGAAACTTAGCAAGTAAAAGCAACATGTTTCATCAAGTTTTTCGTTTAAAACTTATTTGCAATTTTTAGCAAGCTTAGCAAGATAAATGAACTTGGACATATCTAAGCTAGTGATTTCCTTCATATGAAGTAGCATAGTGCATAGCATGAATTAGAAGCTCATTTGCATAACAGACAAAGCTCGTAAAATAGAAAATGCATTCTATATGCAATGCATGAACATATTCCCAAACTCCCCCTCGACAAGTAAATCAATTTTAAGCACAAGTCTGGTTCAAGTTGAGTTATTAGCTGAATTAAGCTCAAGTTAGATCCAAATGAACTCAATTGAAACCAGAAACACAAAATGAGGAGAAGAAGTCGAGAAACTACAAACTGAGTGGCTATTGAGCATAGAAAAGATAGTAGAGAACATTATGACTTATACTCGCTCTCATCTTCCCCAAAGCTAACTCTAGATCCCAAGCTAAGGAGTGCACACAGACCCTGTCTACCCAAGAGGCCCAACACCTACTAGGCTTATAAGACTTTGAGGGAACTCAACCTAGAGAGAAGAGAGAACAACTAATTGTGCATGATAGCAACCTATAGCATAAGATGAGAGGTCATGCAAAGCATGCTAGAAGTTTAAGTGAAGTGAACTCACAACTCTAGAAATAAGCCAAATAACACTCGAAAAAAGCAAAAGAAAGGAAATGTTGGAAGAAGGATATATATAATACATAATATACATACCAGCTCCCCCTCACAATAAGCCATAGGGGCACATGACTCCAAGCTCTCTCCTCAGGGCAACATACCTGGAGCTATCCAAAGGCTTGGTAAAGATATCGGCTAAGTGGTGGTTACTATCTACAAATTGAAGCACTATATCAACCTTCTCCACATGGTTTCTAAGGAAGTGATATCTAATATCTATATACTTGGTCCTAGAATGTTGCACTGTGTTCTTAGCAATGCAAATAGCAGAAGTGTTGTCACGGAAAAGTGGAACATTCTCTATCTCTAACCCAAAATCCGGCAAAGTCGATCTCATCAGAGCACCTGACTACAGCAACTGGCTGCAGTGATATACTCGGCCTTAGCGGTAGACTGTGCAACTCCGAACTACTTCCTAAATGACCAAGAAACAAGAGAAGTGCCAACGAATTGGCAAGTGTCAGAAGTGCTCTTCCTATCTATCCTACAACCAGCAAAGTCTACATCAGAAAAAGCTCTAAGGGATAGATAAAAAGAAGAGGAGTACCAAATACCATAGTCAATGGTAGCTCCAAGGTACCAGAAGATGTGCTTCACCGCCTGGTGGTGAGAGGCGCGAGGAAAAGCCTGAAATTGAGTGCATAGACACAGATCAAAATGTATGTCCGGTCTCAAAGTAGTGAGGTACAAGAGGAAGCCGATCATACTCCGGAACTCCTTCTGATCAACTGGCTCACCATCCTCATCAGGCTCAAGGACAACATTGGTGGCCATAGGAGTCATCACCGGCTTCCTGTCAGACATGTCGAAGCACCTCAGGAGGTCTCGGGTGTACTTGCCTTGATGCAAGAAGGTGCCCTCCCGAGTCTGCTAATTTGGAAGCCAAGGAAATAGCTCAACTCGCCCATCATACTCATCTCAAACTCTACACTCATCACTTCTGAAAAATGAGACACAAGAGAATGCGAAGAGCCACTAAAGATAATATCGTCCACATAAATCTAGACAAGGAGAAAATGAGTATCCTGGTGTCTAATGAACAGAGTCTTGTCTACTATACCCATTTTAAAACCATGACTAAGAAGATAGGACTTAAGCCTCTCATACCAAGCTCTAAGAGCCTGCTTAAGTCCATACAAAGCTTTGGAAAGCTTGAAGACATGGTTTGGGTATTTGGGGTTCTCGAATCCTGGAGGCTGCTGTCGGGTACTGGTTACCCTTGCATGAATAGCAATCCACTGGCTCGACCTTATCAGGCCGAGGAGTCGGCTCGCCAGAGCTCGGAGGATCTGGTCGGGCATGCAGAGCCGGCGGTTACCGAGTCGAAGGGGGTCCCTAAAAGGAGGAGTCAAGCCGAACGGGGCTCCAACCTCGGCGCCATTATCACCCGACCTCACCACGCATTACCTCCAAGCCTAGCGCCATGCGCCCGAGAATCTCTCCATGCACGTTCTCTGTAACGAACTACACGGTAGAGGTATAAAAGCCTTCCCCCTGCGCGGGGTAGAGGAGAGAGAACACAAGGAAAAGAAAGACAACACACCCACTCACTCCGGTGCTCAACCGAGCTCGAGCACCCCCTGTATTCAATCACAGTGCATCATCTTCTACCTTTCGCCTCCGGGCAAGACTGGAGTAGAACTATTACTCGTGCCGGGGCTCGAACCAGTATAACTCCTCGTGTCAGCTCTCTCTCTCTCTATCTCTCGAAGCGGCGATCGCACCCCTTCCTCCGGGAGGGCACGGTCTTGGGCCCTGCTCCCTCATCACTCCCTCCTTCTTGCGGTCAGGCGATCCTGATCGTCAACAGCCGGTACCCATCGTGGGGCACGAGAGTTTCCCTCGTTCGGAAGAACTTTGCTGCTTCAACGTCACCAACGCTTTCGGTTTCAATGACAACATGTCGCATTCGGCAAGCTCAGACTCAGATGCAGTTCTCGAGCATGAGGGCTCCACGTCCATGTTCTCACCCTCACCGCCACCATGCGAACGCCTTGCCTTTATGGCCGGCAGCCGCGGGCGGGCGCAGGGGCGGAGGATCGTGACCTAGAAACTCCGAAGGAGGCGCGGCGATTGGCCCAGGTCGCCATCAGCCAGGCTATCACCACCCTCCGACGGGAAGAACACGGGGAGATCCACACCCCGACCGGGCAGCCTAACCCTGCCCGCCTAGGCGCTTTCATCAGCTGGGAGCGCTTGCGAGCCATCACCTGGGTTATGGCCGACCCTGCTCGGGCGAGGTCAACTCTCTTCGGTCGAGCTCTCACCAAAGAGCTTGACAAGGCGGCTGACGAGGTCATGCCTTCGCAGCAAGGGCGAAGTCGGCGCCCTCGATCTCGCTCTCTTGCGGGCGATGACTACTCCTCGCATGGATGCCGACGCTCTCGCCGGTTGTCTCCACACCAACGAGCCCGGAGTCCATCCCGGTCGCCTCCACGTTGTCAGGCTCAAAGAATATCCCATGAACATGCTCGACATCGGCAGAGCAGCAACAACGCCTATTCGAGCAACAACGCCTCCAGAAGCCTTTCTCCAGACGTCCCGCCTAGGCGTCGCAACGTCCACGACCACCTGCGCTATCATGCTGATGACACGCGCGCCTACCACCACGGTCGACGAATAGCGCAATCATGCCGCCAGTAGTGACGACCACGACTCTAGCTCCAGCAGCGATGGCCGCCATGATCGATGCGGTGTTGCAACAGCCTACGGCTACACGGCGTATTCCGCTGACCTTCGTCGGGTACGCTGGTCGGCCCAATTTAAACCCGCTGCGATCAAGCAGTTCGACGGGACCAAGAACCCCGAAAAGTTCCTCTCGATCTAGTCAACCGTGATCCTAGCAGCTGGTGGGGATGAGACCGTGATGGCCAATTACCTCCCGACCGTGCTGGATGGTGCGGTGCACACCTGGCTCTTCAACCAGACACCTGGCTCCTTCCGATCATGGCGCCAGGTACGGAACGCCCTCGTTCTAAATTCCAGAGCTATTATGAGTGCCGTAGATGGGAGAAGGACCTGGATCGTTGTTAGTGCTATGCCCTTGAGGCAATCATTTAGATGATTGTAACATGACTATGTTTATGAATAATAATATGATTATTGGTCCAATGAATGTATATCATTGTATTGATCAACAAGTATGTGACTTGCTTATGAAGCTCTTTACTTATTGATATAATTCGATAAATATCTCTGATCGGATATCATCGTATAGGACAACGATGAATAGATCCGCACATGTAGTGATCGATGATCATGCTTCATAGATCATGGGATATAGAGATATCATCTATACATTTTGGACGCATGTTGAAGAACATGGGTTAGATAGACCCGCAATTGGACATCGCGAGAATGTTTCATTCTTATGTGTCATCGATGTATCTCATACCTAGTAGATGTATGATCCTTAGACCTGAGATTGTCATATTCCTTATATGTGTAATAGTTTTCCTTGGGGCTATCAAACACTACTTCCTAACCTGGATAGTTATAAAGGTAGCTTTCATGTTTCTTGTGAAACGTGCAAAGGAAGTGAGCAAATCAAGATGGAATTTGCCACCCAATGAAATGGAGATATATGACAAGGCCACTCGTGTGATATGATTAAGGAAGTGCATGGCCATGCCGTGATTGAGGAGTCAATCACAACTTATTAATATATCACGGATACGAGAGATGGATTGAATCATCAAAGGATGACATACTTCTCACCTTGAGTTCAATCTTCATATACTTGGCAAAGGGATTATTACATGAGTACTTTTGATAGGTTCTGTCCGATTTGATCATAGTATGTTTGGGAGTTGGCATACTTTGCAAGGAGCCGCTACCAACTATTGGATTGAAAAGGAGTTTTTCGAATCCATGTCCAAACGTACGTGAACCTGCAGGGTCACACACTTAATGGGCTGGGACGCATTAATTTTGATTGGATCCATAATTAATGGACATCGTTGGTTTAGCACGCTGATGGGCCTTGGTTTAGGGTTTCATCTCGTGGCTATATAAGGAGGGGAGGAGGGTGGGCGCAGGGTGTGCTTTCCCACGGTTTAGAAGTGATTCACTCGAAACCCTAGCCTCCTCTTCTCGTTGCCCCTGCCGAGCGACCAGGTGCTTGCACACCGATGCACGGCGTTCCATCCCTGGACGTGTGGACTACTGCGGTGACGCTGCTGTGACTGCAGCGTGGGAGGACGATCCACGGCGAGGCAAGGACGATCCGCTCCATCGACGCAACGACTGCGGCGAGGACGATCCACTACATCGACGCACAAAGGATTCCGCAAGTGCACATCTAGTGGTAATCTTATCTGTGATCCCCTTCTTGCGAGTAGCTTTCTGGTTACGCAGTAGATTTTTTTTTGTGCTAGTGTAGCATATCGCGTTCCTCTTCAATCGTATCATCTAGGGCAAGAATGAGGCCCTTCGCGACTTTGTGCGTCGATTTATCCGCACGAGGAACTCCATCCCAAGCGTCTCCAATGAGGCCGTCATCAAGGCCTTCATGTTCAGCGTCTGCGACCGGCGCCTCACTGAGGACTTGGAGATCACGGCGAAACTCAACATCGAAAGCTGTTCTGGATGGCGCAGCGATACGTGGACACGGACGATCCTGTGCACTGGAAGCGCGACTACGACCAGGGCAAGCTCGGCCTCAATTTTGGCGAGGCTGAGCCATCCAACGCCAAGGGCAACAGCTCAGACCAGCACGACAGAAAGCGGAAGAGAGACTGCGGTAGTGGCGGTGGCCATCTGCGCGTGGTCGCTGCGATGAACAGCAAGCGCAAGGTAATAGAAGTACGGCGGCCCGACAGGGTCAACACCGGCGAGGACCTTGAAGACCTCGACCTAGAGTTTCAGCAGGGCGACCGCCATGTCGATGTGATCTTTGGCGACTCGTCGGCGTATCGATCTCGGCATGAGCTCAAGGAGGCCATGTGCACCGTGTACCAAGCCTACACTGGGAAGCTCGCTGATTAGCCCTGCAGGTGGGATGGTACTCCAATTACTTTCTCCTGGGTTGATGCTCCCCTAGGGATGTCCAAGGAACTCAAGACTGCTCTGGTCGTGACCCCGACCATAAGCAGTACTGTGGTCGGGCGAGTCATGGTCGACGGGGGAAGCTCCCTCAACTTACTCTTAGTGAGCACACTAGACCGAATGCAGATCCCCCGATCGAAGGTCAAGAATATAGTAGTTCCCTTCTTTGGCATTTTGCTAGGGAGCTCCTCCACTCCGCTCAGGCAAGTGGTTCTGCCCGTCACCTTTGGCGACTCTACCAATTTTCACACCAAGATGGTTACCTTCGAGGTGGTCGACGGTGACCTCCCCTACAACGCCATCCTCGGGCGTCCGACGATGATCAAGTTCATGGCGACGAACCACTACGGCCATTGTTGCATGAAGCTCCCGGGGCCCAACGGTGTCAGATCCGTCTGCAGCAACCTTAAGGCAGTGCACGGCTACGAGGAAAAGGCCTTGGCGCTCGCCGGCATGCTACCCCAGTGAGGCCCTGCAGTAACTTCAAAAAGCGCCCGCTAGAGGACGATGATCCAGCCCACCAGTGCGACGAAGGCCTTACAGCTTGAAGAGGGCGACTCGGGCAAGAGTGTCCACATCACAGCTGAGCTCAGTTCGAAATAGGAACTCGAGCTCATCACCTTCCTCCGCGCCAATAAAAACATATTTGCTAGGGAACCGATGGACATGCCAGGAGTCCTGAGGGAGGTGATCGAGCACAAGTTGCAAATAAGGCCTAGCTGCTGACTTGTACGCCAGAAGCTGTGCCGCTTCTCTCCCAAGAAGATGGTGATAATAAAGGAACATCTTGACAAACTCTTGAAGGCTGGCTTCATCTATGAGATCGACTACTCCGAATGGCTAGCTAACCCAGTTATCGTGCAGAAGAAAGGCGGGAAATGGAGAATGTACATCGACCACAAGGGTCTGAACTTAGCGTGCCCAAAGGATAACTTCTCTCTTCCGTGCATAGACCAGATCGTCAACTCCACCGCCAACGCCAAGATGATGAGATTCGTTGACGCCTACTCTGGCTACCATCAAATCAAGCTCACAGTCGATGACGAAGACAAGACGGCCTTCATCATGCTATTTGGGATGTTTTGCTACAAGACCATGTCGTTCGGCCTCCGCAACGTGGGCGCGACGTTCCAGCGGCTGATGTTCAAGACCTTCGACCCTCAGATCTGTCGCAACCTCGAGGTCTACATTGACGACATCATTGTCAAGAGCTCTTCTGAAGATGACCACATCAACGACCTCGCGGAGACCTTCGCTAGCCTGAACAAGCACGGCATCAAGCTCAACCCCAAAAAATGTGTGTTTAGTGCTACCTCAGTCAAGGAGCTTGGCTACATGATCGGGGGCTCGGGAGTCGGCCCGAACCCGAAGAAGATCGATGCAATAAAAAAGATGACTCCCCCGACCTCGACAAGATAGGTCCAGTGACTCACTAGCCACATGGCCGCCCTCTACCGGTTCATCTTAAGGCTCGATGAGCATGGACTACCGTTCTTCAAGACGCTACGCAAGCACGAGGGCTTCAAATGGACACCCGAAGCTCAACGGTCCTTCGACGGGCTGAAAGCATACCTTTCGAGTCAACTGCTACTCACAACCACGCGGCAGGGTGAGACACTGCTGCTTTACCTCGCTGCCACAACCCAAGCCATCAGTGTCATCCTGGTGACCGAGCATGACGGTCGGCAACAGCCGATCTACTACGTCAGCGACGTACTTCATGGACCAAAGGAGTGCTACCCTGAGGTCCAGAAGCTGCTCTACACCCTCTTCATGGCTTCGCGCAAACTCTAGCACTACTTCTAGGCGCACATAGTGGTTGTCCCGAGCGGATTCCCGCTCGACGAGATCCTGAGGAACCGAGAAGCCGAAGGTCGCATTGCCAAGTGGGCCATGGAGTTGGCAGAATTCGACATTCAGTTTGTGGCGCGCACCGCCATCAAGTCGCAAGCGCTCGTCGACTTCGTGATCGAGCAGACATCGCAGCCGACCCCCGAGCCTAAGGTCGAGGAAGAGAAGCCTTGGAGGATGTACTTCGATGGCTCCAGGTCGTTCGAGCACTCAAGGGCTGGTATCCTCATCATCACACCCCGGGGAGGCAAATTGAGTTATATGATTCGCTTCGGTTTTCCCGCAACTAACAACACGACGGAGTATTAGGCCCTTTTCGCGCATCTTCGAGCTTGCAAGTCACTGGATGTGCACTGGCTGGTCGTCAAGGGTGACTACTAGCTCGTCGTCAACCAGTACAATAAAGACTACCAGTGCACGGAGGGCTCGATGGCCAGGTACCTCGCTGAGGTGCGCAAGATGGAGAAGTAGTTCCAAAACATAGAAATCAAGCACATACCCAGGAAGGACAACTCCAGTGCCGACCTCCTGTCCAAGGTCGGGTCATCTGGTGGTGAAATTCCATTAGATGTCATCCTCGAGACCTTGGCGGCACCCTCTGTCACTGACGGAGAAGACTCGGTCGCCCTCTTCGAGGTGTTCCATCGTGGACGGAACCGATTGCCAAGTTCCTCGGCCGGGGCGAGCTCCTGAACGACTCGGCTGAGAGGAGCAGAATCAGGTGCCAAGCGGGCTCATACAAGCTCATTAACAGGCAACTCCATCGTTGGGGCACCTTGGGTGTTCTATCGAAGTGCGTCACCCTGAAGGACGGTAGGTACCTGCTCAACGATACCCATTCGGGCCTCTGCGGTGCGCATTCCTCTTTCAGGACCATGGTAGACAAGGCGTTCTGCATGGAATTTTATTGGCCAACGGCGCTGCAGGACGCTCGAGACATCATTCGCACTTGCCAAGCCTGCCAGTTCCATGCCCGGAAATCACATCAGTAGGCCTACGCCCTCTAGACCATCCTACTCGCCTAGCCGTTCTCGACTTGGGGCCACGACATCCTCGTCCCTTTCCCTCAGGCGGTCGGGTGGAAGAAGTTCCTGTTCGTCGCTATTGACACCTTCACCAAGTGGATCGAAGCTGAACCAGTATCAGCCATCACCGCTCGAGCCGCCGTGAGGTTTTTCCACTCGCTTGTGGTCACGAGGTACAGAGTCCCGTGTAGGATCTTCACCGACAATGGGTCGCAGTTCACCAGCGAGCTATTATGAGAATACTACGAAGACATGGGCATCAAGGTCTGCTACGCCTTGGTGGGCCACCCCTAGAGCAACGGAGCGATCGAGCGTGCCAACAGACAGATCATCCAGGGTGTCAAGAGGCGAGTCTTCGATGAGCTCAAACAGTACGGACGGGCCTGGCTGGACGAGCTTCCCACTGTCCTCTGGTCCGTTCGCACCACGTCCAACTGAGTGATGGGGGCTACCCCTTTCCAGCTCGTGTTCGATGCTAAAGTCGTCCTGCCTGCGGAGGTCACGCTGGGCTCTGCTAGGGTCAGCTTGGTCGACTAGGTCGACTTCGACTAACAGCAGTCACTCGACCTTGCCCTAGCAGAATAAGTAAGGAGCCATGCACTGCTACGATCGACGCACTACCTGCAAGCGCTTCACAAACATGCGTCTCTATTGGTTCGACCTAGGGAGCTCCGAGTTGGGGATCTGGCCCTAAGACGAGTTCAGAGCTCGACCAACACCAACAAGTTATCGCCAAAGTGGGAGGGCCCCTACAGCGTCGTTTCAGTAGATCGCATGGGAGCTTACCGACTGGCGATGCCCGATGGCAGAGAGCTCGCAAACTCATGGAACATTGACCAGCTCCAGAAATTTTATGTGTAACACTCTTATCTTAATTTTCAATAAAAGTTCTTCTTTGAAGGACCATGTGGAGGTCCATCCATGTTTGTGATGAGTATTTGACTTTATTTGAGCAAGGTGTGCTCAAGTATGTGTTTGATTTGGATTGATTTTCAAAAAGAAGCAATTTGAGTTGTCTCTGCCACGAGTGGCAGTACCGGCCGTATGGGCACGGTAGTGATGAGTTGGATGGATTTATTGCACATCTTTGTGCGCATTGCTATGTGAGGAGTTTCCTTGTTTTTGATGGCTGCAGGGCGACGGTGCTAGGTCATGGTCAGACGGAGGATGACCGGGACTAGGCGAGGAGCGTCGGAGGTCCAGACGGTTGGGAGATCGCCGAAAGATGATCGAAGACGGAGTTCGGGCAAGTCAAGAAGACAAGGAAAGGAGATGATGCTAGCTAGATGCCGCGTGGATCAATGAGGGCCGTCGGATTGAGGTCTAGTTGATAGGTTAGCGGGTCTTGGTAGTATGCTTTGAAAACCGTGCAAGAAAACCCGGTATGTGTGTGGGTTTAGGGTTAGCCCTTGCATGGCTGTGTGTGTGGGTTAATCCTAGCCCTTAGATGAGTGCTCTAGGGTCGAAGGACTCATTCAAGGGTGCTAGGTGGCCCAAGAGTAGTATAAATAGGGGTGGAGGGGTAGCCTCCTTCCCTTGAAGGTTTTGAGGTTTGTGAATGCTCCTTTGAGCTTTGCCCACATGAAAGTGAGGCTTTGTAACCTCTCCTTCCAGAAATGAAAGTTTTATCCATCCATCTCTGAATTTATTTTGCGCATTTACATTATGTCTTTACTTTACGCAATTTAAATTCAGCATTTACTTTCCCGCAATTTACTTTCACGCAATTTGGATTTGCCTCCCCTCCTTCTAAATGCTGTTGATCTTGGATGTTTTGAGTGTGTTCATATGGTTTTACATCTCTTTTGCACTCTTGGATTGAGTAGAGAACATCTTTTCTTTCAAGTTCCAACTTTGTTCACAACTTGTTCTTTGCGCAGTGTTTAGTATTTGATTTTTATAAAAATATACAAAAATACTTTTTAAGTTTTTCTTCTTGGAGAAGGTGTGGGATTCTGATATGCACTTGGAGAAAAATTTTGGAGTTCACTTGTTGCACGGTTTGGGCGCCATGAGGTGAAAACTGAGCCCCAAACTTTCTGCTCGAAGTTCTTGACTTACTGTGGTCTTCGATATTTCCAGTTTTTTCTGTAAGGCTTTTTGAGGAGAAATTTCGTGGAGTTCTTCATGACTCGGATGCTCATAGGGAGAACAATTCTAAAAATTTTGTGAGCTGCAGAAACCGACCAACCTCCTGTTCAAATTGAGGATAAGTTTTGGAAATTCTGTTTTTGCTTTTCTGAAAGTGACTTTTGTGACTTGAATTGATGTTCTTTCTAAAAGCAAGAGTTGGATTGATTCCTCTTTATCTTGGACACTAGACAACTAGGATTGTGACTCAAAAATCCCCACATATTTTATGGTACTTTTCCATGCAAGCTTGGGGTACACATAGTTGTCTAGTTTTTCGGGTTTTTCACGATTTCCTTTGAGCGATCTTGTCGAGGTTTTTTTTGGAGTATTTTGGGAAAATTTATTTTCGACCATTCACCCCCCCTCTATTCGCCATCTCGGTCCTTCATTCTTTATTGTCCTTGTTTGTGCCCCTTTTACATTTCCTTGCATCTCCTGTGCCTTGACCTAAGCGTTGTGATCTCGAGGTTCACCTCCAGGGGTCACGCCAGTAGTAAGCCAATCCTTATCGCACCATGAATCCCCCTGTAGTAGGACTTGAACCAGAGACCGCGCTCGACTTCAGCAAACATGCATGCTTCGCGCAAAGGTCGGGCCTGAATGCTGTTGAGCCTGACTTGAGCGCATTAAGGCCCCTTGTGCGTTCAAGTTTGCCCTTGAGTGTTCCCGAGCTCGACCTCGCTTGCGCAGGGGGCACGGCTATTGTTACTAAACGACTTCGCCTTAAGTCTTTTACATGCCTCCCTACTAGATCGAGGACGTCGACTGACCCAGCAGGTCTCGACGACTGAGGCAAGATCTTCAAGGTCAACATTGCCTGACCTCGACTGCTACGACCTACTTCTCCCACAGACTATGCCCGAGGCCGATGTTGCTCGGCCTCGACCACAGCGGGGGCTGGACAAGGGAGTACTACCCCGAAATGGCTAAGCTCATTAATCTAAGTTCATTCATCTAAGTTCATCCGTCAAAAGCTTTTCTTGAATAAGTTATACTTACAAGGAGACATAGATATTTTTGTCCCTTGACCAACTTCCTATCTGTAAGATCGAGGATGCCGACTAGAGGGAGGTGAATAAGCAGCTATAAAAATTTCTTCTATGATTAAAGTCTCGCCTAAGTACCCTTATATCAAAACCTAAATGATAATATATGCGGAAGCGTTAAACTAAGGTTTTGACAATTTAAAACCTAAATCAGCTAGGCTCACTAAGTGCACTAGCTAATTATGTCTCTACTCAAGAATATATAATTCTAAAGACAATCAAGCAATTTAATTCTAGGAATGTAAATTGCAATAACGTAAATAGAGAATTGAAAGCAAACATAAAGAGACACACCGATGTTTTACCGTGGTGTTCGGAGACTTGCCGGTCTCCCCTAATCCACGTTGAGGCAAGCCCAAACCACTTTGGACCGGCTCCACGAATTGAGCACCCGCCTCGATTCCACTAGTGGTAGCTCTTTCCCCCTCCGAGTAGGTGAGCTCCGACCTTCACAACTTTGCCGGGCCTTCTCACAATCTCCTTGAGAAGGTCACCGTGCATGATGCCTCCACACGCCGTCTAGGTGTCGGCAAATACCAAGAGTAACAAGTCAAGCCCTCTATCTTGAACCTCACCAAGTGCAACACATGCACAAGAATGCTCAATCCTTCTCTAGATGCACCACATGCAACTAGAGGCTTCTCTCCTTGCTCACAGAGTGAAACACATGCACAATGTAGAGGAGAGGCTCACACTAGCTCAAGAGAAAGCAAATCAACACCAAAGAGATTCTACAGAAGAAACTCTAAATCAAATTCATGTCAAATCACTCAAATATGGCTCTATGAGCTCTTGGGGTTTTGCTCAAACAAGAATACCTCAAATGGGTGCTTGAGCAACAGCTAAACCCTCATAGCTCAGCCCCTTTTATAACCCCTCAAGAAAACTAGCCGTTGGAGGGTAGAATGGGGTAAAAACGCAGCAAACCCGGTGCTACCGCCCTACTAGGGCTGGTAGCACTGGCCTCTAGGCCAACGGTCACTTTTGTGCATTAAAAACACCAAAAACTAGCCGTTGCTATAGTACCCCGGTGCTACCGCCCATCTAGGACCGGTAGCACCGGCCATTTCATCGAAAAAACACTTCTCTGGAGTTTTTACACCGCCCCTGGGCCGGTAGTACCGCCTCGGGTGGTGCTACCGTTTATCTAGGGCCGGTAGCACACTACCGCCCATCTAGGGCCGGTAGCACCGCCCATGTAGGGGCGGTGCTACCTCTCTTCCAACCACTAAAACGCTCATAACTTTTTACTCCAAATTCCGATTTAGGTGATTTTTGATTCTATGCGAAGCTTATCACAAGGGCTACAATCTCCACCCATTTTCAATATTTAATCAACCATAGATATTTTTAAATATCACAAAAATAAAGACTCTAATCTAGTCACTCAAGTGCAAAATCTGATTTTCTCGAAATCTCTCACATGGACTTGATCAAGAGTGTGACTACAAGCTAGAGAGAGTCAATAAGATCAAATCTTATGCCATTTGGTGATCAACTCATGATCAAAACAATTTGCAAAATACATTTGCATATAAACCGAGAACCCATGAGATCAATCCTCTAGCCATGTAAGGATCAACACATGATCCCGACGTTTTGCAAAACACATTTGCAAATGCCAACACATGCTCTAGGATCAAAACCATAACCTCTAGATTATTTGCAAAACACATTTACAAATAGAAAAATCATAAACTTTACTTAGCCTTGTGATGATCAACACATGATCAAATCACAAGCTAAAACACCGATGCATGAGCTCTCACCTTTTGCAACACATGCAAAACTTAACTCCATACAAAAATCACATAAACCAAATTACATGAGCTATCTCCCTTTTGCAACACATGCAAATCCATAGCTCCATGCAAAAACCAAATCGATTTAAGATTCAATAAGAAGCGAGCATGAGCTCTCTTATTTGCATCACATGCAAATACTTAGCTCATGCAAGAACCAAACAGAGAGTGAGCTAGAGTGAACCGGATTGAGTTCATCAACACATGATGAAGCTCAAGCTATAAGACTAGACCCCTCTTAATAGTACGGCAACCTATACTCGCAACCCGGTCTCTCAACCAAACACCGAGACCAGTAAAAGGCTAGGAACACATCCTTAGCCCTAGCTAGTTATACCTTTGCCTCTAGCACATCCACTTGGAGCTTTTATGATTTCCATCTTCTCTCCAAGTCGGGATCTTCGTCTTGTTCATCAACACATGATGAACCCCCTTTGTCTTAGCTTCGGGATCCTCTCTTGATGCTCATCAACACATGATGACGTCCTTGTCCCGTTCATCCATCTCAACCTTGCACTTAACCTATTTCAAACTTATTGAAAGTGTTAGTCCAAAACATATGGTTGTCTCAATCATCATTGCACTCCATTAACACATAATGGATGCTCCCAAAATCTTTTGATGAGTGACCACAACCAGAAGACAAATGATTGAAAGATTAATTGTGTCTTGAGTATACTAATGCAACTTGTCGACTTTTGTAGTCGGCAAAAAATTTATGGGGTAGGCGATAGATCTCAAACTCAAAGGTCACACAAGACAAGGGGTTTAGACAGGTTCAGGCTCTCGCAGAGGAAATAATACCCTAATCCTATGTGCTGGGATTATGCAGATCTCTTGGATCTAAGATTGCTCAAAGCGCAATACGCTCTGGGCGATATGAGGTGTGCTATGCTCTATGGCTTGATTGCTCTATGCTTGGATGATTGGATCCCCATGTTGTTGCTCGCCCTCTCCCTTATATAGCGGGGGTGGGGCGGCTTACAGAGTCCTGATCGGTTAAGAGATTCCGATCAGTTACAAGATTCTAGTCGGTTACAGGATAGAGTTTACATCTTTATCTACCCTATTAACGACTCGGATTGCAACAGTAACTATCATATCTAAATATAAGTTCAACTTCCTTTAGGATATGTCCCATTGCACACGGCAGCGGGGCCTGACGCGGGGAGTATCTTCTGGGCCTCCCTCTTGGGCCTGTCATGAGGGTACCCGGGTTCTTATATTCCACAGTAGCCCCCGAGTCCTTTGCGATCGAATTGCCGCCTTCCTGGTTGCAGCCCAACTGAGTCATGCTTCACGCCGAGTGCTTCGATTCTTGATGCGACTTCCGACTAGTTTTCCTTTACAGCCGAGTGCCCTGTTGAAGGCAAAGAGATCGTGAAGGACTCAATAGAGCTCCACGCGTTAAACTTTCCGAGTGGTTTCCTAGCCCCTTATTGGAATTCTGGCAGTCGGCTCATCTTGGGACATACTGTATCCCAAACGATATGCAGAAGTCAAAACGCTTTTCCCGTTCAAGGCAAAATTCAGCGCCGCTCCCTTTAAATTCATTTGTCGCGAAGTTCTTTGATGTAAATCGTTGAAGCATTGGCTCACACACGTCGCATCCAAATTTAGTAGCCCTGAAATCATGTATATGCAGAACTTAGGCAATGTAAAAACAATTCACTCGGATGTGATGTCCGACTGGTGTATATATAATTTTAGAGTTTTTTTACTCTTTTTCCTTATTGATTTTGAATTCATCCGAGTGGTTTGACTCTTTTTGTTTAAGCACTCTGCCCGACTAGTCTAGCCCCCGAGCGTTGGGAGTCGGCTCATGGCTCTTTTTCCCAGGCACGTGTTTTGGGTGACGAAAGTTCGCCGTTCATGGGGTCAGAGCTTCACAACTCGGAGTTATCGCACTCGGATTCACTTGCAATCGTTAACCAAAAGAAGAAAAATACAACTCAGAAAAAGATGTGCGCATGCACACACTATTAGGTGTTGCCCCCGACTTACTGCTTAGTTGTGGGTCAACTAAGTAGCAAGTCAGGAATGTCAACAATTTTATTTATAATGACATAATTGAGTAAAAAGCGACTTAGCTGCTTTATGCTCCATATGTTGCTGATGATCATGCCATCTTTGCTCGTGGCGCAGGCGTAGGCTTATAGATGAATCAGAGGCGGCGCCGGGCGCAGCGTGGCTCGTGGCGCGTCTGCCAAGGTGGCGCCGAGCGCAGCGTAGGCTCGTGGCCGTGCCGAAAGCCGCGTGGGAGCGCGAGTGTGCTTCACCTACCGACTTTTCCTGATTTTGCCGAATTGCGGCCGCCATCACCATGGCCTTGATCTGGGCCACGATCGGGGTCGCCAGGCTATCCGATGCAATCATCGGGTCCAGTTTTTCGAGAAGCGTCTTGGAGGCGACGACGTTCTGCATTGGCGTGAGAAAGATGGCTTGATCTCCCAACCTGGATTGCAGGATGTCCTCGCGGACATTGCGACCGCGAGATCAAAGCGATCGCACCTGCACCTCCTTACCCTTACGAAGACGATCTTCCCCCGCAGCTTCTTGTTCTTCTTGTTGGCGTTGGAGATCGGTCTTCTGCTCTTCTATCGCGAAGACGCCACGAAGATCGCAGCAATTCCTCGCGACGCCGACTGGTTTGCCGGCCAAGTAAAAGTGACATACCTGAAATGAGTCGGCCTGATCTTTACCAGATTGGATCCAGTTCAAGTCTAGGCGGACAAGTTCTCCGCGCGCATCTGCGACGAAGTCCAGGCTCCCGAAACAGAAAGCCTGGTCGGAGATGAAGGTGGTGGTGATTCCGCCGATCGCTGCCATCGAGTCTGTAGGAAAAGATTATAGCGCCTCACCTACCTGGCGCGCCAACTGTCGACTTTTGTAGTCGGCAATAAATTTATGGGGTAGGCGCTAGATCTCAAACTCGAAGGTCACACAAGACAAGGGGTTTAGACAGGTTCAGGCTCTCGCGGAGGAGATAATACCCTAATCCTGTCTGCTGGGATTATGCAGATCTCTTGGATCTAAGATTGCTCAAAGCGCAATACGCTCTGGGCGATATGAGGTGTGCTATGCTCTATGGCTTGATTGCTCTATGCTTGGATGATCGGATCCCCATGTTGTTGCCCGCCCTCTCCCTTATATATCGGGGGTGGGGTGGCTTACAGAGTCTTGATCGGTTAAGAGATTCCGATCGGTTACAAGATTCTAGTCGATTCTGAGGATAGAGTTTACATCTTTATCTACCATTAACGACTTCGGATTGCAACAAAGATTCATCATATCTAAATATAAGTTCAACTTCCTTTAGGATTTGTCCGCTTGCCCACGGCAGCGGGGCCTGATGCGGGGAGTATCTTCTGGGCCTCCCTCTTGGGCCAGTCATGAGGGTACCCGGGTTCTAATATTCCACACAACTAATGCTTCATATACTCAAGAACTTTCGATTGCCCTAGGATCAACAAAGTGGTCCATCAACACATGACTAGTTCTTTGTTGATTGAATGGCAACCGAACACAATTTAAATTGTATTTAAATTGTCATGGGTATATATTAACTACACAAGTTTCATATACTCAATTCGATGGAATCTAAACGTAATGATCCAATTTATATGGAGTGGTGGAAAGGGATCAATACTCTTAAGACCATTAATTATAGAATAAACTCCATTGCATATATGTGCATATAAATAATTGAACTTAGAATCAATATGCACATAGTCAATTTGAGATTGCTTTGGTGTTTATCCTATATTTTCATGAGTATACTACAACTACACAAATTAAATATACTCAAGGGATTGTTTCAAAGTAATGATCCTTGATATAGAAAGATGAATTAGATTAATACTATTGAAACATCAAGATAAAGCATGAACTCCCCCTAAATGTGTGCATTCATGTATATATAGAGTCGAAAATAAAATGCACATCTTAGGTTAAAACAATGGTAGAGTTCACCCTTTATCTTGAATCCAAGAAATGTATCTAGATATAATAAAGTTGCATTGGATACATATCTTTTGGATTTCCTTTTTTCTTTTTCATGAGACTATTCAAAAATATACTCAATAAACACGTTAGTCTCACATTCAGATTTATCAATAAAATCATAACATATTTGACATCAAAGAAAGCAACAAAATATGATAATATGAACTCGAATACATACCTTTGATATTTCCATCTTTTTCATCCAAAAGATACTAATAAGAGTTAAGCTCAACAAAAGAGTGTGCCCATGCAGGCTCCAGAGCCCCTTGTCGATTAGACCCATCGCTTGCGAAAACCAAGGGAAATCACACGACAATTGAGAAGACTGGCAGGTACGAGCATGCTCACCTGACTGAGCTAGTCCTCGAACTCGTGGCAGTGAGACACGACAGCCCTGTCGCCTAGTTCACCCTCCTCCAGCTCGGCACGGCCCCCTACCGAAGGTGAGGCGGCCACGTTGCCCCCCTCCAACGCAGAGTTGGACCCACCAGTCGAAGCCTCGACCCGGGTCTCCCCGACCGGCCTGGGCCTCGGCTCGATCGCGGGGACCAAGATCCTTGGGGAAAGCAACGAAAAGGTTAGTTTACGAGAATGCGTTACGACGCATTGGGACATGAAATGCTATCCTACCTGGCTCCTCCACAGGAAAATCAGAAAAAACCGCCAAGGTTGGTGCCTCAACCGCGCCCCCAGAAACCTCAGCATCGTCGATCGTGGCGGCCTCGACCTCTGGTAAATCCCCGTCGGCCTCGGTCGCCAGCTTCGACGGCCGAGACATCTTTAGCTCCACCTCCCGTGGCAGCTCCGACCGAGCCGACGTCTATATCGGCGGGGCCTTGCTCTGACCCGCTGGCCAGGCTCCCTCCCGTAGGCGCCGTGGTGACCTAGGCCTGCCGCAGGCGAGGGCGGCGAACTAGAAGAAAGTCATCCTCGTCCTCAGACTCGCCCTGGACAATAACCATGGTCAATGGTCGCCGGCGACCAGACGCTACTACCGCCACAACCCGGGTGTTACGGCTCTCATAGCGCTCGAGATGCTCCCGATGACATGATGAGTGTGAACGAGTACTCGAGGTCTGCGGTGTAGAAAATTGCTAAGCAAAGGAAAGGAAGGAGCCTACGCTACAACCTAAAGGAGACGAGAATCGCGCATACCTAGACCATGAGCTTTCACGTTGTGGAGGGACGGTGGGTGTCTTGATGCCCTGCCTTCGCCGCGGCGGAGGCAGGAGCGCCCCCTCTCCGGATGCCCCGTTATGGCAACCTCGCAACCCGCAGGGGCTCTGAGCTCCCGACGGTAGCCGCTCCAGTGCCCTACGATGGGGGCTTCGGTGCCGCCTGCGTGCCGAGGTCCTTGCGGTGGCTGTGCCTTTTGTTGCTGCAAGAGAAGAGGGGGAGGTCAGGGACAGTAAAAGATTGGAAGACCGAGCTTGAGCATTTCCAGGCTCGACCGAGATGACTTACCACTGTGCTGTCGCCCCACTCGACATGCTGCTTCTTCGGGGAGCCGCTACTCGGGGCGTCTGGGGCTGGCCTCCTGCCTGCTTTCTTGCCTTTGTTCGCTCTAGGTTGCGGTAGCATCTGCCTCACCGTATCCAAGAGCTCCCTATTGCCCTGCAATTACAAGCAGGGGTCAATACAAGCTCGAGCACTCCCGAGCTCGACCTTGATGCGAGATGTGTTACCTCGCTGCTCCGCTTCAACATGTTCTTGAGGACGGGATCGTCTGTGGTGTAGTTGAACGCAGCCTTCCCGAACATCTCAAACATCCTCACCGCTAGCCAGGTATCTGACAGGGCTGCTGGTGAAGATGGAGTTATCAGTGAGAGCTCAGCTGAGCTCGTGTATTCCCTAGATCGAGGATGCTTACCGCTTAGACCTTCCCGGGTGAGGTCATCTTTCCCCTTGATCTCGAAGAACGGGTGCACCCTCTTTCACAGGGGGAACACCCAGCTTTGCAACAAGTCGTAGGCGATGGCCTTGCCGGTGAGACTGCGTGTCGAGCAGATGTGGATGGTTGCGACGGCCTCCTGGTCTGTCGCCAGGTCATCCGGGTCGGGGGTCTGGCGCTTACCGTCGACATGAGTTCCATTGTACGCAAGCTCGCCACCCTCTTCCCTCTTCAGGTAGAACCACCTCTTGGTCCATGGACCAAGGGAGTCTCAAGCATGGATCTAGGGGAAGGAATAGGGAAGCCCCGTCTGCAACTGGAAGTAGAGACACTCGACCACGGGGTCCTTCGAGGTGCGGAACAAGGAATAGAAGCGGAAGAAGAGCGAAGGGGTCGGAAGGATTCACAAGAACCCCCCGCACAAGTGTGAAAAGATGGAAAAAAGAATGGAGTTGGGCACCAGGTTAACCAACTTGATCTTGCATTGCGCAAGGACCGCCGCCATGAAGTCGCTCTCCAGGGTCCGCAGCCCGAAGAGCATGTACTGCTCGGTGCTGACGAGCTCATCCTCTTGGGGCTGCGGTTTGACCTCATTGCCCAGCAGCCCCCATGTTGTCGGGTCCAGTATCCCCAGCATCTCGAGCTCCTTCATCCACTCCAGGGTCATCATGCTTCTCCTGAACTTGTCCATGGGCTTCGGCTGGGATTTGGTCGATGGAGGAGGATTGCGAAGGAGAGTTAGGAAGGTGGAGGAGCGCTAAGGTTCGACACAAAAAGGATTTGGGGAATCCTCCGAAGGAGGCACTGGTTCGGAATTTAAAGGGCCCGATCGTCGATAGCTGGTGCCGGTTACGCCTCAAAAGGCATGCCGAGATATTCTGCGGTGGAAGCCGAAGCACCACGAGTTGTTCCCACGGTTTCTCAGCCCGGGGCTGAGGCATCGAAGCCCGAGTGTTCCCAGGTTCGACCGTGCTAAGGACCTCCGCACAGTCCGGACCCGAGCTCGAGCTCGAGTATTTCCCAGCTCGGCTGGGGAACAATTCCCTTCTCAAGGTTGTCAGACTCAAGGTCATTCCGAGCTTCAGGATTACTACTTGAGCCTCGGGGGCTAGTTGTCAGGGACTGGTTACCCCTGCACAAATAGCAATCCGCTGGCTCGACCTCATTAGACCGAGGAACCAGCTCGCCAACAAAGACTAGCTTGGAGGATCTGGTCAGGTATGTAGAGCCGGCGGTTACCGAGTTGAAGGGGTCCCTAAAAGGCGGAGTCAAGCCGAACGTGGGCTGCAACCTCGGCGCCATTATCACCCGACTTCACAGCGCATTACCTCTAAGTCTGGCGCCACACGCCCGAGAATCTCTCCACACAAGTTCCCTGTAACGAACTACACGGTAGAGGTATAAAAACCTTCCCCCTGCGCGGGGTAGAGGGGAGAGAACACAAGGAAAAGAAAGACAACACGTACACTCACTCCGGTGCTCAACCGAGCTCGAGCACCCCATGGATTCAGCCACAGTGCATCATCTTCTACCTTTTGCCTCTGGACAAGACTGGAGTAGAGCTATTACCCGTGCCGAGGGCTCAAACCAGTATAACTCCTCGTGTCAGCTCTCTCTCTCGAAGCGGCGATCACACCCCTTCCTCCGGGCGGGCATAGTCTTGGGCCCTACTCCCTCATCACTCCCTCCTTCTTCTTGTGGTCAGGCGACCCTGATCGTCTACAGCTGTCTGACATACACCTCTTCCCCAATATATCTATTGAGGAATGCACTCTTGACATCCATTTGATAAACCTTGAAGCCCTTGGATGCAAAGAATGCGAGCAGGATCCTAATAGCCTCTAGTCTAGCTATAGGGGCAAAGGTCTCCTTAAAGTCAGAAAAATACCATCAGAAGAGCGAGACTCAAACTTATCCAAGTTACCAGATATCGGGACCCAAATCTGCAAATCCGGACCCTCTGTGTATTACGTGCGATCCGAGATTACGCTACCACACTGATCATCTGAGGTTGCACATCACAGACATTCACGAAGATATAAGAATAAATAGTGCAAACATGTATATAAACCGAGTTGTACGACCTTATGGTCTCCTTACAGATAAGTCAGCCACACAGGGCTTACATTAATCAAAGTAAAGGAATAGCAGCGGAACATAAATAGAAGTCGTGGAAGCCTTCATCTTGCCACAGGCAACCGACTGGGCTTGCCCCCTAGTTGTTCGTGTCCTCGATGAACTCCTCCTCCCAAACTGGTGTAGTCTCCTCCACTGATGTTGGGGTTGATAAGCAAGGTGGGGTGAGTACACAAGGCACTCAACAAGTAATGCACTGAATGCAGTGCTATTACTACATGCAAAGCTTATTCCAAAGGGTTGGCTTAAATGGTTCTTTTGCATCGATGAAATTTTAAACCAATATCTTAATTAGATTAAAGCATTGGAAGCAGTTATAAGTAATACTAGTTTCTTCAAATGGTTTTTCATTGAAGATTCTCGACACCTGACCATAATAGTTCATTTTAATACTTGGCACACAGCCACCCTTCCATGTTTTGTTTATGAAAATCTACCTCTTGACTGTAATCCTCGAGCAATGCTCAATACCGTGAGCACGGCTATTCGAATAGTTTGACACTCTGCAGAGGTTGTACACTTTACCCACAAGATCTGACCGCTCACCACACAGGTGATTGTCCGCAACAAAGCTTTTCAGAACTTCTACCTTAACTAAAGAACCTCTCAGATTGCCTTCACTATCACTTCCCTCACACAGAGTCAAGTATAGGACCGGCCAATCACCGTTGGATGGGCACCAAGCCGTAGTACAGTACGCTCCCCATACAGATACACCCCGTATCTTGTCACCCCGAGTATCGGAGGAAAGATATCGAACCCTAGTCAGCTGGTGCATCCCATATCGGACATGTGGTTGTCACGGGTGACTTAGATCAAAGGCTTGCAAGGTGAAGTCCTTAAGCGACCAAGGCAAGACTTCCAACACTCAACAATGGCACACACGGCCCAATGTGGCACACAGACTCACATCACTCATCAACCCAATGCCACACAGGCCCACCAGCACACTGACCTCTTGCCACTTGCCCCGATCTAAATCTTTTCCCACCCAGCTTGATTATTGTGCAACACATGCAAGAATAACTAAACATCGATGCGGAACCACACAGTCGCGGTACCTCAATCTCATCATATGGCATCATCACACCACTTTTCAAAATACATTCAATATGTCTTTAGTCAAGATTGTAGCATTTTTGAAAGATCACTCATGATTCGTTGCAAGGCTAAGCATCTACTCACGGTCTAGCCTCCGTGTTGGCACAATATTAACATCCAACTAATATAATCAACTTAGGGTGACAATGATTTAGGGCATACAATTAATAATTCAAGGTGGCATAACAAAATGGGTTGATTAACTACATTATCCCAAATTAATTTAAATTCATTTTAAATAATTAGCATGCATAGTTTCAAAGCATAAATTACATTTTAAAAACTGGGATCAAAATGATCAAAGCATCACTTGCCTTCAAAGAGTTGCTGGTCGTGTTCCGAAGCTTGGTCTTGAGCGACGAATTCTTCCTCGAAACTTTCCGGCAAATTTGCGTCTACGCGTACAAATAAAGAATGCAATAAATAGCTAATACAGAAGATTAGATAACCTCAAAAATTCAAATAAATTCACCATTAAATAGCTTACAATTTTATGAATTTTTAGAAATTTGAATCACCCAAATCCGAGTTAAAATGCAAAAGTTATAGTCATTTGAAGTTTGAATAAAATCTGAAAATACAGAAATTAAGAAAATACGATTTTTCTTAATTATTTTTATACTGGAAATTTGCATTTATGACATCAGCATTGCATCATGATGACGTCAGCACAGAAATAAATTTCGATCGAAATATTTTTATATATAAAAATATTTATGACGTCAGCGATGACGTCAGCTTGACACGTGGCGCGCCTAGAGGCTGCCACGTCGCTCTGGTCTATGGACTGGGTCTACGGTTCGGCCCTAGTCCACCGTGGACTGCCAGCACTGTGCTCATGCACCGCGTGACGTAGGCCATGGCGTCAGCGATGGTGCGCAGCCAATCCCGACGCGACACGCGGCAAGATCCAGACCGCTCGCTCAACCAACGGTCGGATCTCACCCCCGCGCGGTTCGGCGACGTTTCGCACTCCACGCCCCCACGCGTCACGCATCCAACGGTGCACCAGAAACCAACGGTTGGATCTGGTCTCTCCCTCAGTCAACGCGCACACGCGTCCGCACGGGATTTGATGGGGTGCGGCGTCATCTCCGCCGCACGTTCAAATTTGAACGGCACGGATCCGCGCGCCACCGATCTACTCACAGCCACCGTTTAGATCTAATCGAATGGCCCACGGTACCGGAGCTATTTACTATTCATGGCGCGATGTGGCTCAATCTCACGCGTTCACTAACGATCCAACGGCTAAGACAAAATATAGCGCAGAGAAATTAGATCTAATCCAAGCCGTTCACTCTAGATCTAACGATCAAGATTCAACTAACGTGCAAACCTTAGGGTTAAATCCAGACCGTCCATTAACAGATCTAGCGGTACAAAAACAACTAAAGGAAAACAGAGAAGGGCGACGTGGCACGATCCTTACCCCTCCTTGCGGATCCGACGGTCGTGGCTCGAGTCCGACGATGGCGTGCGGCGGTGCAAGCTTGCCGGAGATGAGGAAGATGATGTAGTCGACGGCGTTTCGGTGGTTCCTCGGCGAGAAGATCTAGCGCATTCAACGCGGCTTGACTCGGACAGTGCTCCGGTGACCTCGGCGACGGCGGGAATGCACCGACGGCGAAGGAAAAGGCGAAAAACAGCGGCGACGCACAGAGGCAGCTAAGGCGAGCTCTTGTGAGCAAAAGGACACGTTTCGGGAGGTGTGCGCTAGGGCTACAGACGCGTCTAGGAGTGCGCGTCACGTGGGTGGCAGCGGCGCACTAAATAGCGCCTCGACGTGCGCGAAATCTTGGCAAACGAGCGGACATGCGGCGCCGTTGCTCGGCGATCTCGCGAGGAAGAAGCGACGTGGCGAAATCCGGGCCCACGCGCAGCGATCCAACGAGCGGAAACAACGAGAGGCGTGGCGATCCCTTGATCGCACGATCTTCGATCCAACAGGCGAACGCGCGACGGCTAGGTTTTGGCGAACGGAGCAAGCTGCGTGGGCGACGCGAGTGGGCTAGAAACGCGATCTTGGGCGGTCCGTGGTTTCGCCCAACACTGTTCAGGATTTTAAATCCTTTTCGAATAAAAATAATTCGGAAAAATAGTTTTGGCCAAAGAAAATGGTAAAAATCTCTGAAAAATTCCAGAAAAATTCTAGAAAATACTTTGAGATGTTTGGAACTCAATTAAAATATTTGCAATAAAACTTTGCAAAAACTTTTCCATTATTTAATTGTTTTCAAGAAAAGTCCTATTTGAATAAATCCAAATAAATTTAAATAAATTCCCAAAAATTCACAAAAACCAAAAATACTCCAAAATTTAAATTAGAGCAAAATTTAGGGTGTTACAAACCTCCCCCCTTAACAGAATCTCGTCCCCGAGATTCAGGGCTGTCTACAGAAATAGGTTAGAAAACTCCTTCTTCAGATCTTCTTCGCGTTCCCACGTGGCTTCACTTTCCGAGTGGTTGTTCCACTGAACTCTGCAGAAACGTGTTGACTTGTTCCTTGTCTCTCGGTCCCTTATGTCCAGAATCTTCATCGGATGTTCTTTGTAAGTTAGATCTTCTTGCAGTTCGATTGCCTCTAACGGTGTTTGCTCTTCCGGTACCCGAAGACACTTCTTCAGTTGTGATACATGAAATACATCATGCACTCCTGCTAAAGACTGTGGTAACTCCAACTGATATGCAACTTCACCTCTGCGGCTCAAGATCTTGAATGGTCCGACATATCTGGGTGCGAGCTTTCCTTTTGCATGGAACCTTCTGACTCCTTTGAGAGGTGTGACTCTAAGATACACAAAATCTTGGGTTCAAAGCTCGGTTCCTCATGACGGTTGTCGGATAACTCTTCTGTCTTGATTGTGCAATCTTCAATCTCTCCCTGATCAGGGCGATCTGTTCTTCCGCTTCCTGAAGAATGTCTGGTCCAAAAACATGCCGTTCGCCTGTCTCATTCCAATTCAATGGTGTTCGACAGGACCGACCATGCAAAGCTTCAAATGGAGACATCTGTAAACTCGCCTGATAACTGTTGTTGTAACTAAACTCAGCATAAGGCAAACACTTGTCCCATGAGGTGGAATATGCTAAGGCACATGCCCTCAACATATCCTCCAATATCTGATTGACTCTCTCAGTTTGCCCATCTGTCTGCGGATGATATGCTGTACTGAAATTCAAACGAGTTCCCATCGCTTCATGTAGCTTACCCCAAAATCTGAGGTAAATTGGGTACCTCTGTCCGATACTATCTTCTTCGGTACTCCGTGCAAGCAGACGATCTGTGCCATATAAAGTTCTGCTAACCAGTCTCCGGAATAAGTGGTCTTCACGGGTATGAAATGTGCCACTTTGGTTAAGAGATCCACTATGACCCATATGGAATCATATCCACTTTGCGTTCTGGGCAATCCGATTATGAAATCCATACCAATTTCTTCCCATTTCCATTCAGGTATCTTTAAGGGTTGTAATAGCCCTACTGGTCTTTGGTGCATAGCTTTGACTCTTTGGCATATGTCACATAATGCCACATATTCGGCGACTTCTCGTTTCATGCTTGGCCACCAAAATCTTTCCTTTAAATCTTGATACATTTTCGCACTTCCTGGATGAATTGAGTACTTGGAGTCATGAGCCTCCTCCAGAATTAACTGCTTCAACTCCTTTTTGTTCGGTACACAAATCGCCCTTTAAACCACATAGTACCTTGTTCATCGGTTTGAAATCTTTTGCTTTGCCTTCATCCATTTTGCCCTTAATTCTTTTGATTTTATCATCATCTTTCTGCCCTTCCTTGATCTGATCTTCCAGGGTAGGTCTTACTTCCAAAGTTGCTAGGAATCCTTCTGGTACTATTTCCAGTTCTAATTTCTGGAATTCCTTACACAATTCCGTCTGACCTGTTTCCAACAGCATATTTACACTATGGTTCTTTCTGCTTAAGGCATCTGCCACTACGTTGGCTTTACCAGGGTGGTAGTGAATTCCCATATTATAATCCTTGATTAACTCTAACCATCTTCTTTGCCTCATATTTAGGTCAGCTTGCGTGAAGATATACTTAAGACTTTTATGATCTGTATACACTTCACATCTATTTCCGATGAGATGATGACGCCATATTTTTAGGGCATGCGCCACGGCAGCTAATTCCAAATCATGAGTCGGATAGTTCTCCTCATGTGGTCTCAATTGCCTCGATGCATAGGCAATTACCTTCCTATTTTGCATCAATACGCATCCCAATCCTTGACGCGATGCATCACAATAGATGTCGAAGTCTTGATGAACGTCAGGTAAAACTAATGCAGTGCGATGTTAATCTCCTCCTCAACTCCGAAAACTCTTCTCACACTCGGTGTCCATAGGAATTTCCTTTCCTTTTCAACAATTGCGTAAGAGGTATCGCAATCGTAGAGAATCCTTCGATGAATCGGCGGTAATACCCGCCATTCCAAGGAAACTACGGATTTGGGTTACCGACTTGGGTTGCTCCCAATGCAGAACCGTCTCCACTTTCTTTGGATCTACCGCAACTCCTGCTGCAGTCATTATGTGTCCAAGAAATTCAACCTTATTCTTCCAGAAATCACATTTGCTAAATTTCGCAAACAAGCGTTGTTCTCTCAACTTTTCAAGGACTAGCCTCGAATGCTCGGCGTGCTCTTCTCTCGTCTTGGAATAGATAAGGATATCATCTATGAATCTGACGGTTAACTTGTCCAAGTATTCCATAAACACCTTATTCATTAAGTTCATGAAATATCTTTGGTGCATTTGTCAAACCAAAGGACATCACTTGTAAACTCGTAGGCCCATATCTTGACGAAAATGCGGTCTTGAATATCCTCGATCGGATCTTCAATTGATGGTATCACGATCGGAGATCAATTTTGGAGAAAACTCTGCTCCTCTCAAGCTGGTCAAACAAATCATCGATCTGGGTAGAGGATACTTATTCTTTATCGTCACATCATTGAGTGCACGATAGTCTATACACATCCTAAAACTTCCGTCCTTCTTCTTGTGAATAAGACATGTGCTCCCCATGGCGATGAACTAGGTCTTATAAATCCTTTTCAGCAGACTCTTCAATTTGCTTCTTCATTTCCACCAATTCCTCTGTGGACATCTGTAAGGTCTCTTAGCTATGGGAGCTGTCACGGAACCAGCTCTATCACGAACTCGATATCTCTATCTGGCGGCATTCGGGTAAATCTTAGGAAAACATCCGGATATTCATTGACTATGGGCACTTCTTCTGGTGGCAGTCTTCATCTTGTTGACCATCAATTGTCCCTCCATGACCGATTTTGCTTCAAACTCAATCTTATTCCCATCAGGGCTCTCGACCGATATGACTCTTTTCATGATCTAGCCTCGCCTTGTGTTTAGTTAACCAATCCATTCCCGAGGATAACATCCAAGGTTTGGGTATTAAGGGCGATTAAGTTCGCTAGGAACTCAACTCCATTAATTATTAGTCTTACCCGAACATCCTACTTTAGATCGGAGTTACGATCCGAGGATTGGACTATGAGCACACATTTAAGATTCACTATTTCCATACCATTTTGAACAACAAAATCTCGGAAATAAAAGAATGCGGCTCGGAATCAAATAAAGCGATGGTGATGCGAGTTTACAAGGAACTTACCGATTACAACATCAGTGGCGTTACGGACTTCATCTGTCATAATGTGGTTGACTCGGCCTCGTGCAGTTCCACAGGATGGAGTTCTTCTTTGTTGATGCCCGCGGTTCACGATTGGCACGGAGTCCTTGCGGTGTGTTCCCTAGGTTAAAGCGGACCGGGTGACACCTCCCTTCTTAGGGCAATTGTTGGCAAAATGCCCCATTTCATTGCAATGATAGCAACGTCTTCCCCTTGCTCGAGAGGTTCCTCGATGCATGTGCCACGATTGGCCGAGTCTGAACATTACGACCTTTGGGCGATTTCTTGGCGGTGGTGCTCTATCATTGCCTGCGGGTGGTGCGGATGAGCTGTTGGGGTGCCGTCCTCTGCCTCTCTGCCCCGACGACCTCCTTGTTGCGCCATTCTGCGCTTCTGTTGTCATCAACTCTCGGCGCTTGTCCTCTAAGATAAGAGCTTTGTTAACTAGCTCTTGGAAGTCGGGAATGTGTGGGTGATCAATCCCACTGCAACCACGCATTCAATCCCTTCATGAAGCGGGATTATGCGGCCTTATCCGTAGCCACGTCCTGCAGTGCGTAGCGTGCGGTTAGGTGAATCTGTTCGAGTGTCGCCACCGGTGGCCACCCCGCTTGAGGCTCCGAATTCCTCCTTTTTGAGATCCATGATACCCGGGTACATGGTGCTCGCGGAAAGTCGAGGTGAATTCCTCCCGTGATACTCTGTGGGTCCTCATGAGGCTGTGCAGTTTTCCCACCATTCTGCGGCGGTCCCTTCGAGTTGATGAGAGGCATAGAGTACCCTCTCATGTCCTACACCTTTGGGTAATGTGCGGCTTCCTTTCGATTGTCCTTAGCCAATCATCGGCTCCGATGGATTGGCGTTGCACGAGAAGGTAGGTGGGCGAGTTCTCATAAACTCCGACAACCTTGAGTAGGGTGTGGTCCATGGTTGCCCCGGCTTGAACATTCGCGGCGGCTTGGTTGGATATCTCCGCATGGTTTGAACCATCGTGTTCATAAGTTGAGTCTGGCGATCAAGAAGGCTCCCGGGTTACGCATATCGACTGCGGCGGTTGAGAATCGGCTCTTCATTACAGTTATCACTTTGGTTAGCTCCACTTCACTGGCTCCAACATTTCCACGTGTCCTCACCATCATTTCAAGCTTCCAAGGTTAAGCGAAGAAAGCATAGACAAGTAGAGGAATTTATGTGGGAAAGCAGGTGTAACTTAAATTATTTAGCCATTTTATTGATATAATATAAAGCGGTATGGTTGCTCACAAGTGCCTAAGGGCAATGCAACGATCTGAGACACTCACCACCAAAACAAGTAAGCAAACATAGGAATCCATGACGACTCACACCTAATGGTGACTCACGAAGAAAAAGCGCGACTCAACCTTGAGTCTCGACACTATACTCTACTAGACTCGATCACTCATCGAGCCAACCCAGTGCGGCTCCCGGAGCATACAGTGGGTGCTCGGCATCGAGGCAAGCTGGTCACTCGTGACCTCTGCGGTGGTGCAAATGACCCCATCGACTCCGTGGTCCGGGGCTACTGCTCGACACCTGGTGCCTCTGCTCTGGCTCCCTCGGATCTGGATCGTGTAACTCCGGGGATGGCTCGGGCTCGGGTCCATACAAAGCCATCTCAACTCCTGGATCTTACGCATGGAATGAGCTAAGCCCTCCTTGGTGGATCCTCGCCTCTGTGACCTCGGCGCGGGTCCTCTGCAACTCCGACCGTCTCGTCCAAGGCATCCTCTGGCGATGGCGTACCTCGCCAGTGGGTGATAGTGGCGTCCTCCTCCACAAGCTCCATCTGTCAAAATGATTGTCTCGACGCGGATGATGGCGAAAAGCGGTGCCCTCCAACTCTGCGGAGTAAGTGCGAACAATCTGCGCATCGCTGGCAGCGCCTCTCTGGATTCGGCCTCAAAGAAGACCTCGACCGTGATGTAGATAGGGCGGCTCGCCTCGTCCTCTCCGAGCATACTGCTGTGATCTTGACATCCCGTGCGACGTCAAGTCTGCCGTACCACGAAGTCCCTCGATCGATTGGTGCATCAAAACCTCAGAGCAAGCGCACCATCGCCATAACTCGCGGCGTATCCTCAGTGCGCTCTCCATAGGTATGGATCATCCTCATCCGCCAAAAAAACCTTGTTTAAATTAAGCAGAGAATAATAAAAATTCAGCATAGGTATGAATAAGGGAGAAGAGATAAGTCGAGATTTCTTTGACATTCTTGCTCAAGTTGATTAGGTCTTTAGAAAATAGTTTTACCCTCTAGGCACAACCAAACTAGGGTCAAGACCTCGATCACTGCTCGATACCACCTCTGTCGGGACCGAATGCGCAAATCCGGACCCTCTGTGTATTACTGTGCGATCCGAGGATCACGCTAGCACACACAGATCATCGAGGTTGCACATCACGGACATTCACGAAGATATAAGAATAAATAGTGCAAACATGTATATAAACCGAGTTATGCGACCTTATGGTCTCCTTACGGATAAATCGACCACACAGGCTTACATTAATCAAAGTAAAGGAATAGCAATGGAACATAAATAGAAGTCGTGGAAGCCTTCATCTTGCCACGAACAATGGTGGGCTTGCCCCTAGTTGTTCGTGTCCTCGATGAACTCCTCCTCCCAAGCTGGTGTAGTCTCCTCCACCGATGTTGGGGTTGATAAGCAAGGTGGGGTGAGTACACAAGGCACTCAACAAGTAATGCAGAATGCGATGCTATTACTACATGCAAAGCTTATTCAAAGGGTTGGCTTAAATGGTTCTTTTGCATCAGACGAAATTTTAAACCAATATCTTAATTAGATTAAAGCATTGGAGCAGTTATATGTAATACTAGTTTCTTCAAATGGTTTTTCATTGAAGATTCTCGGCACTGACCTTAACAGTTCATTTTAACACTTGGCACACAGCCACCCTTCCATGTTTTGTTTATGAAAATCTACCCCTTATTTGTAATCCCGAGCAATGCTCAATACCGTGAGCATGGCTATTAGAATAGTTTGACACTCTGCGGAGGTTGTACACTTTACCCACAAGATCTGACTCACCACACGGTGATTGTCGCAACAAAGCTTTTCAAGAACTTCTACCTTAACCAAAGAACCTCTCGGTATTGCCTTCACTATCACTTCCCTCACGAGCGAAGTATAGGACCGGCCAATCACCGTTGGATGGGCACCAAGCCGTATACAGTGCGCTCCCCATACAGATACACCCACATGTCTTGTGTCACCCAGTATCGGAAGAAAGATATCAGAACCCTAGTCAACTGAGTGCATCCCATATCGGACATGTGGTTGTGCGGGTGACTCGGATCAAAGGCTTGCAAGGTGAAGTCCTTAGCGACCAAGGCAAGACTTCCAACACTCTTGATGGCACACGGCCCAATGTGGCACAGACTCACATCACTCATCAACCCAATGCCACACAGGCCCACGAGCACACTGACCTCTTGCCACTTGCCCAGTCTAAATCTTTTCCCACCCGATTGATTATTGTGCAACACATGCAAGCAATAACTAAACATCGGTACGGAACCACACAGGTCGCGGTACCTCAATCTCATCATATGGCATCATCACACCACTTTTCAAAATACATTCAATATGTCTTTAGTCAGTATTGTAGCATTTTTCGAAAGATCACTCATGATTCGTTGCAAGGCTAAGCATCTACTCACGGTCTAGCCTCCCGTGTTGGCACAATATTAACATCCAACTAATATAATCAACTTAGGGTGACAATGATTTAGGGCATACAATTAATAATTCAAGGTGGCATAACAAAATGGGTTGATTAACTACATTATCCCAAATTAATTTAAATTCATTTTAAATAATTAGCATGCATAGTTTCAAAGCATAAATTACATTTTAAAAACTGGGATCAAAATGATCAAAGCATCACTTGCCTTCAAAGAGTTGCTGGTCGTGTTCCGAAGCTTGGTCTTAAGCGACGAATTCTTCCTCGAAACTTTCCGACAAATTTGCGTCTACGCGTACAAATAAAGAATGCAATAAATAGCTAATACAGAAGATTAGATGACCTCAAAAATTCAAATAAAATTCACCATTAAATAGCTTACAATGTTATGAATTTTTAGAAATTTGAATCACCCAAATCCGAGTTAAAATGCAAAAGTTATAGTCATTTGAAGTTTGAATAAAATCTGAAAATACAGAAATTAAGAAAATCCGATTTTTCTGAATTATTTTTATACTGGAAATTCGTATTTATGACGTCAGCATTGCATCATGATGACGTCAGCACAGAAATGAATTTCGGTCAAAATATTTTTATATATAAAAATATTTATGACGTCAGCGATGACGTCAGCTTGACACGTGGCGCGCCCAGAGGTTGCCACGTCGCTCTGGTCTATGGACTGGGTCTATGGTTCGGCTCTGGTCCACCGTGGACTGCCAGCACTGTGCTCATGCACCGGGTGACGTAGGCCGTGGTGTCAGCGACGGTGCGCAGCCAATCCCGACGCGACACATGGCAAGATCCAGACCGCTCGCTCAACCAACGGTCGGATCTCACCCCCACGCGGTTCGGCGACGTTTCGCACTCCACGCCCCCACGCGTCACGCATCCAACGGTGCACCAGAAACCAATGGTTGGATCTGGTCTCTCCTCGATCCAACGCGCTGCACGCGTCCGCACGGATTTGATGGGTGCGGCGTCATCTCCGCCGCACGTTCAAATTTGAACGGCACGGATCCGCGCGCCACCGATCTACTCACAGCCACCGTTTAGATCTAATCGAACGGCCCACGGTACCCGAGCTATTTACTATTCATGGCACGACGTGGCTCAATCTCATGCGTTCACTAACGATCCAACGGCTAAGACAAAATATAGCGCAGAGAAATTAGATCTAATCCAAGCCGTTCACTCTAGATCTAACGATCAAGATTCAACTAACGTGCAAACCTTAGGGTTAAATCTAGACCGTCCATTAACAGATCTAGCGGTACAAAAACAACTAAAGGAAAGCGAGAGAAGGCGGCGTGGCACGATCCTTACCCTCCTTGCGATTCGGCGGTCGTGGCTCGGTCCGACGATGGCGTGCGGCGGTGCAAGCTTAGGAGATGAGGAAGATGGCGTGGTCGGCGGCGTTCGGTGGTTCCTCGGCGGAGCGGGCTGCATGGGCGGCGACGCGAGTGGCTAGAAACGCGATCTTGGGCGGTCGAGGTTTCGGCCCAACACTGTTCTGGGATTTTTAAATCCTTTTCGAATAAAAATAATTCGAGAAAATAGTTTTGGCCAAAGAAAATGGTAAAAATTTCTGAAAAATTCCAGAAAAATTCTAGAAAATACTTTGAGATGTTTGGAACTCCATTAAAATATTTGCAATAAAACTTTGCAATAACTTTTCGATTATTTAATTGTTTTCAAGAAAAGTCCTATTTGAATAAATCCAAATAAATTTAAATAAATTCCCAAAAATTCCCAAAAACTAAAAATACTCCAAAGTTTAAATTAGAGCAAAATTTAGGGTGTTACACCAGACTTCAAGATGAAACACTTGCAACCAAACACACGAAAATGAGAAACACTGGGCTTTTGCCCATACGTCAACTCGTAAGAAGTGCGGTGCAAATGTGCTCTCAAGAATACTTGATTAGACACATGACAAGCAGTAGCTATAGCCTCAGCCGAAAACTTCCTAGGTGAAAGATCGAAAAAGGCGACTAGAGGGGGGTGAATAGGAGCCAAATAAAATTTTCGAATAAACTCTCCCCCTAAAATTCAAACCACCAAAAGACTAGAAAGAAGCGCCTTTGGTCGGGTATTTACAGTCGGATGAGCAGTACCCCGACCTCTGAGGTCGGATGAGCGATACTCGGAAAGAATAGTGTTGGGTGAGCAGTACCCCCAGGCCAAAGCCGGTCGGATGAACAGTACTCCCGCCCCTGAAGTGGTCGGATGAACAGTACTCAGGTGAATAGTGTTCGGGTGAACAGTACCCCCGACCTGCGGAGGTCGGATGAACAGTACTCGGGTGAATAGTGTTCGAGTGAATGGGAAAATCAGCACGATCTCAAAAACAGAAATCGATATAACTTTTGATCGGCTGATCCAAAAACAGTGAAAAATGGTGTGCACCTCCCAAAGGATGTCAGGAACCTATTTCAATCAACAATCGAAGGAATTAATACCAAGGTTCCGTCCTTTTCAGTTTAACAAATGCAACACCAAAACAGAGTCACGAACACAAACTTCACCCCTAACTTGCTGGTGGGAGTTGATGGTCAGAAATCCTTGGATTACTCTCCACAAATCATAGCAAGTAAGCACACGAAGAAACAACCCTTCAAACAAATAGAAACACTATCTGAAAACTAGGCACAGAAATTGGTTTCTTGCAAAACTGAATAGAAGAGGTTGTAAATTGCCTAGATGATTGGGATATGATCTATAGAAGATTCATCCAGCAATCTTTCATCCTTGGCAACAAGAACTAGAAGCCAATCAAGACTAAAGAACTGCAAGTCACACGTTTACGCACTTTAAGAACACAGATTTACTAACTTGCAACAAGAATGCAAGGATTGCCTAGATGATTGAAAGCACCAAGTCCAGAGAAGAGTTCATCAATCATGAATTTCAACAAAGACTCAATAGCATGTAGAAGGAGATGAGGCAAATCCAAATTACGTAAAGTAAATTGCAAGTAAGTAAATGCGGAATTTAGATAACAGAATTTAAGTGCGTAATGTATACACGTAAGGGAAATGAAACAAAAATATAAATGAAGAACATTTCATTTCTGGAAGGGAGGTTTAGAAAGCCTCACAACAAAGTGGGCAAAACTCAAATGAGCAGCAAAAACCTCAGAACCTTGAAAGAGGGGAGGCTGTCCCTACCCCTCTATTTATAGTGACCTGGGATCAATTCCCACCTTTGGATGTCCTGCTTCAATCCTAAGCCAACATCCAAAAGCCAGGATTTGATCCTTACACTGTCACTCTCAACAACTCTCAACTACTCACGTACACTTTCCTCACCTGCTCACCCCCAAGGAGACACCCCTCTCCCTGTCTATTCATAGCAGGCTTGGAACACCTACCACCCTTGGATGAGCCTCTAAACCCTAGAGCACTCCATCAAGGGCTGAGATTTTACCCACTCACAAAGCTATGCATGGGCTCATCCAAACCCAACAACACAGCGGGTTTTGCGCTTTTCAACTCACACTAACTTGACCCGCTACTCTATCTTCGGATCGCGATCCAACGGTCCTCCTTGATCGAGCGGCTCCAAGTTAGCATCTCATCCATTCCTTTGTCTTCTTGGCTTGCAGCTACTCACGGCCTCAGTCATCTTTGGCGACACCTTGATCATCCGGACCTCATCTCTCCCGGCCTAGTCACGATCCCTTCGCCTCACCATGACCTAGCTCCAAAGTCCTGCAACCATCAAAGACAAAGAAAACCACATCACATAGCAATGTCCAACAACACATATCCATCTCAACAAAGATATACACTACGCCGACTCAAGATAACCCGACCACATGTGGTGCGACCGCTGGTCTCCATCCCGACCACTCGAGGTGCATTCCTTTGGTCTCCGACTCAATCACTCGGAGTCTCAACCACTCGGAGTCGGACGACCCAACCACTCGGGTCGGACGGTGGTCTCCAACCACCAAAGCCCCGACCACTCAGGTCGGACGACCCGACCACTCGGGGTCGGACGACTGGTCTCCAACCAGTAACTCAAATTGCTCTAGCTCAAAAAACAATCTAAATCAAACTCAAATTTGAGCACACCATGCTCAAATAAAGTCAAATACTCATCACAAACATGGATGGACCTCCACATGGTCCTTCACTAGGAGTATTGTACTCGTCTATCATCGTCCTGGCCATCTCAACCAGGGTCCTATTCTTCCTTTCCACTACACCATTTTGCTGAGGGACGTAGAGAGAGGAGAACTAATGCTCTAACCTACACTCCACACAAAAACTCTCAAAGTAGGAGTTCTTGAACTCCGTGTCATTATCATTGCGTATAGCCTGTAAGGCACCTAGGAGCTCGATAGATAACCTACTAACCAAACCCCTGAAATGAGAAAAAGACTCATCCTTCGAGGCCATGAAAAACACCCAAGAATACCTCGAAAAATCATCAACAATGACAAGAACATACCACTTCCCACCCGCTGACTGCACTCTAGCTGGACCAACAGTGTCCATATGTAAGAGCTGTCCTAGTGCATCAGTCGTCACAACAGTGACTGGGGGATGAGAAGCATCAACTATCTTGCCATTTCGGCAAGGAGAGCAAACTAAGTCTTTGACCATTTGAGTTTGGGCAAACCATGAATGAGATCGTGGCTGCTAACTCTAGTCAAATGGTCGAAACTTATGTGGCCAAGTCTTCTATGCCAGAAGGAGAGATCACGGGACTCAGAAGTAATCAAGCAATGAAGAGAGTCTCCAGAAGAAGCAGAGAAAGCAACACGGAAGACTACCAAATCTAGAAATCCCGTAAACTAACCTTCCTGATGAATCAAGCACTCTACAGGCACCACTCTTAAAGTTTACCTAAAACGAGTCATCGATAAGCTGGGAGACAGAAAGCAAATTATACTACAGCTTACTCACTAAGGTAACGTCTTTAAGAATGAAATTGTCATTAATGCAGACGGTACCTTCGACAATGACTCTACCTGATGAAGCATCCCTAAAAGTGATCAACTCATCACTAAGGGCTCGGACTAGGGAAGAGAACCAATGAGAGTCTCCGGTCATATGACGAGAAAAACTAGAGTCAATGATCCATACCTCTCCCTTCCCCATCCTACGAACCTGGCCAACTGTCAACTTTTGTAGTCGGCAATAAATTAATGGGGCAGGCGCTAGATCTCAAACTCGAAGGTCACACAAGACAGGGATTTTAGACAGGTTCAGGCCCTCGACGGTGGAGGTAATACCCTAATCCTGTGTGCTGGGATTATATGGATCTCTTGGATCTGAGATTGCTCAAAGCGCAACGTGCTCTGGGCCATATGAGGGGTGCTATGCTCTATGGCTTGATTCCTTGTTGTTGCCCGCCCTCTCCCTTATATACCTGGGGTGGTGCGGCTTACAGAGTCCTGATCGGTTTGGAGATTCCGATCGGTTACTAGATTCTAGTCGGTTACAGGATAGAGTTTAGATCTTTATCTATCCTATAAACAACTCGGATTACAATTGTATCGTTTATATCCGAATATATATTCAACTGTCCAAAGGTATACACCCTTCCGCACGGCAACTTGGCTTGGCGCGGGGCACAGCTTTTTGGGCCTCCTCTCCCAGCTTTTCCTTTCTTCTCGTGACGTTAGGCTGGTCATAGAGATACCTGGTTCCATATATTCCACACCAACACACAAGAGAAAGAGATGACTCAGTACTGGGATAAAGAGAAGATCTAGGAACCAAATACTGAACCACACGACGTCTCAAAGTGCCAGCCACAGAAGCAAGAGACTAGACTCTAGTGTTTCTCTGACACTCTACTCTCACAAGACCAGAAGAAGCCCTAGCAGAAGATCTAGGAGGAGGAACTGGGTTGGCCCGCTGTCGTGCAAAGGCTAGACCATCCCAGTGAGACTGCCCAAATCTACTACCAGGAAACACCTCTCGCTGCTGATATCTACCTCGATGGGAAGAATGAGGAATACCAAGAGGATAGCGGAGAAACTGACCATGAGTAGCTCTAGGACTAAAACTTGACTGAACAACATGAAAACCGAGTCCTGGATGCTGCCAAGAACAAGCGATTCTCTATCCTATCTAACAGTAGTGTGTGCTTTAGAATCACTCAGAATCTGGGGATGACCCTAAATACCCCTAAGAGCAGCAACACGCTCATGCCTTGTGACCTTGGCGCGCCTGAAGCATAAATATACCAAATGCCCATCTTTTTACAGAAGGTGCATGCATACTTCGCCTTACCAGAGGCAGAACTAGCAGGAGGAGCAATCTTCTGATTAGAGATCCCATGGATAACCCTGGCAGATCTAAACATAGTGGTACTTACCCTGGGAGCTACCACGATCTCACCACTCTTGGAGCCACACACAATGGTGGGAGGATGCGCCCTAGCGTGCTCCAAGTATTCAAATCCTAAACCCTGATTAAATCGGCTAATCTTGGATTGGTATAGAATGAGATTGAGCTTCTTCTTGCCTCCTACAAACTTCTCGAGAGTGCTCATGAAGAACTAGGAAGAGAAGAACTACCAGTATGTGCATTTTTCTCCCTGAGCACGACTGCCTCAATTTTGAGGGCCTCACACGAAACGCAAGGAGCATTTCTAATCTTAAGGGTCTGGGCC
The DNA here is from genome assembly GCA_036346275.1 of Otatea glauca. Lineage (NCBI taxonomy): Eukaryota > Viridiplantae > Streptophyta > Magnoliopsida > Poales > Poaceae > Otatea > Otatea glauca. Next base: position 31,365,524 of record CM070727.1, on the reverse strand, counting down.
TCAAGTTTCTTCCTATATTCGACTTGAATTTCATCCAAGTCCCCCTCAATCACAGCACATCGCAAACAACTTTCTTATGGCTTAACTAGTAAGTCCTTAGCAAGTTTAGCACACTTGATATTTAAAGATTCATTGTCAAGTTTTAGGGGGTGTTTGGGACAGCTCCAGCTCCACCAAAATCCGTGGAGTTGGTGGAGCAGGGTATTCCTAGCTCCAGAAATTTATGAAGCTGGAGCTGTGGATAAGAGTGTTTAGATGGGTCATCTTGTTTACATTTTAGACTAAAAATATAAACTTAATTCACTTTATTTTAGCCTACAAACTCCAGCTCTGAGGTGGAGCTGGGATCTGGAGCTATACCAAACAGGGCCTTAGTTGCTTACAGCCCTCACATGAGCTGACTGGGTCCTTAGAAGCATGCATTTCAAGTTCATCATTTCTAGTTGAGAGCTTCCTAAGGTGAGTGCTCATGGCATCAATCTCAGCAAGTAATTTAGGGCAATTTTTACATGAGGGAGTAGAGTGAGCATGAAGAAAATTAGCATATAAAGACATAGCATTAACAGATTCATTGCTAGCATTCTTCAACCTAAGACTATCTAGCTCAGACAACACACTATCATGCATAGTCCTTAGGTTCTCTAGCTCCACAAGCAGGGCATCACACAAAGAACAGTCATCAGTCACTCGGGAGGGAGAAGATCTAAGAGAAGCTAACTCCCGAGTCAAGGTACCTACTTCCTTCTCAAGCTCCGCACACCTAGCTCTAGCTCTAGTATGAAATTTTCCTAGTTTGCATAATGCTTCATTGAGCTAGTCATAGGAGGGTACCTTGTCCATGTTGCTATAGAGCTCGGAATCGCTGATACCGTTGACGTCTGCCATGAAACACATGTCGGTGAAGTTATCGCCACCATTCTTCTCTTGCAGATCATCCTCGCCTTCGTCACTCCAGGTCTTCGTGTCGGAGAAGTTGATGTCGTCGAGTGCGACGAGGACGCGGTGGAAGAGCTTCTTGTTCTTCGAGAAGTTACAGTACTTCTTCTCGCACGTCGGATCGCGAATTGGATGCTTCTTGTTGTAGTTCTTATCTTTGTAGTAGTTCTTGCCAGAACCGCCGGTGTCGTTCTTGCCCTTCTCTAGCTTGGGGCAGTTCACTCAAATGTGGTTGGGACCACCACACTCGAAGTAGATGATCGTGCCACCTCTCTTCCTCTCTCACACCCTTTTGTAGGCATGAGAAAATTTGCTAGCCAAAAGAGCAAGCTCATTTTTTGGAAATTTTTCGAGTTGGTCATCGCTTAGATCGCAAAGGGTGGAGAGGGAAAAACCAGCAGGAAAATCCGAAGTGGATCGAGTGGGATCAGAGACCAAGGCCATCGACTGAGATTTCATCTTGCGAAAGACGACGTCGATCTCATGAGTCTTGAGTCAAGAATAATGCTCGTCAAGAGTCCGAGTCGACAAGTCAGTAGTGTCCTTGATGGTGGTCACCTTCATCTCCCAAACTCGAAGATCGAGTGCGGTCAAGAAATATCGAGCATTATCCGTGTCAGGGATATGCAACTGATTGCTCGGAGGTTGCTCAAAATCTTTGTAAATCGACCAAAGCACTCGTCAAAACTCTCACTAGTGTGTTGATCAAACTTGTTGAAATCATGCTTGAATTGGTCCTGTCTCACGGTTTTGATTTGAGTGGTGCCCTCATGGTAAGCATCGAGGGTCACCCAAATCTGATGAGCAGAACGGAGGTGTGAAATCATATCGTACTCACTGTGGTTAAGACCCTCTATGAGGATGTTTCTTGCCTTACCGTTTCCCTCAACGTCAGCCATATTGCCAGCGGTGACGTTTCCATCGGCAGGAACCTCATACGGGAGTTTCACCTTCTACCATATTAGGAAGCCCAAGGTAGTGATGTACGACTCCATCCGGGACATCCAAAACAGAAAATCAACTCTATAAAAAATAGGAGGCTTGGTGGAATACTTGTCCATCGCCATGGCTCTTGAGACCGGTCAAGATCTATGAAAGAGCAAAACCGGCTCAGATACCAATTGAAGGACCGAGATGGAGATCAAAGGGGGGTGAATGATCCCAAATAAAATTTTCCCCTACACAAAACAATCCACCCAAGCCCTCAAAGAGAATATTCAAAAGGGAGTAAATGAGAAGGAGCAAATGCTCTGTATGGGCGGTGCTACCGCAAGAAGACCGGTAGCACCGGAGGCTGGTAGTACAGCACAAAGAGCGGTAGCAGCAGGCTCAAGAACAGTAGTAAGAACAGAGTCTGAAAAACAGCATGACTCAAAAGCAAATTTTGAGGAATCTTTTGATCGGCTAGACAAAAATTCACGAAACTTAGTAGATGTACTCCTAAGGATGTCAGGAACTCATTCCAACCTTCAATCACAAGGATTGACATCAAAGTTCTGACCTTTTTACCCGTGAAGGAAGAACACGCCAAGTTTGAGCAAAACTCAAGAACTCGATCTAAGGCTTGGTCGTGGAGTTTTTTTGATCAAGATAACCTTGGAGGACCTCCCACAAGTCATAGCAAGTAAGAACATAAGTCCAAAACTCCGCAAACATGATTTTGAAGAATGATTCACTCAAGAACACAAAACCGGTTTCTTGCAAGAAAAGAAGCATGGATTGCCTATGTGATTGGGGTATGATCTAAAGAAGATTCAACCATTAATCAACATCCTCGCATAAGAAGCAAAAGCATTTTAGAAGGAGAGGAGGCAGATCCAAAAGCATGTAGAAGGAGGGGAGGCAAATCCAAATTGCATGAATGTAAATTGCAAGAATTTAAGTGCAGAATTTAAATGCTGAATTTAAGTGCATAAAGTAAATTCAAGCATTAGAGAAAATAATTTGCATTTCTGGAAGGGAGGTTTACAAAGCCTCACAACAAAGTGGGCAAAGCTCAAAGGTGCACAAAACCTCTAAAACCTTCAAGAGGAGTCATGCCACCCCTCCCCTTCTATTTATACTACTCTTAGCCACCTAGCACCCTTGGATGAGTCCCTCAACCCTAAGGCACTCCATCAAGGGCTAGGATCGACCCACTTACACAGTCTAGCAATGGCTAACCCAAAACCCACCAAACAAATCGGGTTTTCATGCACAGTTTTCAAAGCACACTAACTAGACCCACTATCCTATCAACTAGACCGCGATCTGACGACCCTCCTTGATCCATTGAGCATCTATCTAGCATATTTTCCTTTCTTTGTCATCTAGGATTGCACCGACTCTGTCTTCGATCATCTTCCAGCGATCCTCGATCGTTTGGACCTCCGACGCTACTAGCCAAGTCCTAGTCATCCATCGCCTCACCATGATCAAGCACCGATGTTCTGCAGCCATCAAAAATAAAGAATACCCATCACATAACAATGTCCAAACAGATCTATAATTCAACTCCTAAAATCATAATTTTTTGATCATTCACGCTCATTAGGGCCGGTGCTACCGCCCCTGGCCGGTAGCACCGCCCTTCATCCCAAACCAAAAAATACCCTCTCTGGAATTTTTACACCGGCCATTTGGGCCAGTGCTACCGCTCAACCGATAGCACCGGGCTGACTTGGCCGGTAGCACCGCCTCGCCTGATCCCCTAAAAATATTCTCTTGGGTTTATCAACAGCGCTCTAGGGTCTGGTGCTACCGCTCGGTCAGTAGCACCACGCTACCATGGCCGGTAGCACCGGGAAAATAGACAGAGCTCTAATTGCTTCAAATTGAAAATCCAATTCAAATCAAACTCAAACTAGAGCATACCAAGCTCAAATTTAGTCAAATACTCATCTCAAACATGGGTAGACCTCCATATGGTTTTTCACAGTCCGGAGTTGCACAGTCCACCGCTGAGGACGAGTATGTTGCTGCAGCTAGTTGCTGTAGTCAGGTGCTCTCGATGAGATCGACCTTGCATGACTTTGGGTTAGAGATAGAGAGTGTTCCACTTTTCTGTGACAATACTTCTACTATTTGCATTGCAAAAAACTCAGTGCAACACTCCAGGACCAAGCACATTGATATTAGATATCACTTCCTTAAAGAGCATGTGGAGAAGGGAGATATAGTGCTTCAGTTTGTGGAGAGTGACCACCAGCTTGCTGACATCTTTACCAAGCCATTGGATAGGTCTAGGTTTGTGGCCTTGAGAGGAGAGGTTGGAATTGTGTGCCCTTACGACATCTCTTTATGGGGAGCTGGTTTGTATATTATGTATTCTTGAGGGGGAGCTGGTTTGTATCTTATGTATTATATATATTTTTCTTCCAGCATTTCCTTTTCCTTTGCATCTTCTAGGTCTTTTTGGGCTTTCTCTTCGTTTTCTGAGTTTACTTTACAAATGTTCATGGAATTGGATTTTGCCAGCATTTCTGAAGTGGAAGATAAATCAAAGCACAAAAACTTTTAGGACAAACTGTTCATAGAATTGGATTTTGCCTTGCAATCCATCAACATTAGGATAAGAAGGTGATGGAAGTGCTACAAATGTTCATATTTTAAGACCCTCATCAGACAGGCTGTTGCCCCATGCATCTGGGATGTTCGGATATTCAATTGCAAAATCTATAACTGGTTGTGTCTTGTAAATGTCGTTGCAAAAATATCTAAGGAGAATAAAATTTCATATAACAGATATTAATCATGGAAGTTCTGCCAAGAGAGTTAGGGAAAAAATCATATCACAAACGGTTCTATTTAAAAACCGTCTGTGATAAACGCATATCACAGACAGTTCTATTAAAAAATCGTTTGTGATTACTTGTCATCAGAGACAGTTCTATCCTACAACCATCTATGATATTCCCTCATCACAGACAGTTAGTAAATAGAACCGTTTTTTATGTTAGTTTTTACTGACGGTTCGAATACCGTCTGTGATGTTCCCTTCTTATCATTGACATAGGTTTACAGACTGTTCACAAAATCGTCAGTGATGAGGTTTTTGAACCGGCTGTGATGAGATTTTGTAGTAGTGATTAACTTTTGCTCTCAATTATTAGAACTATAAAAGTTAGAATACAAAGAAAGTGGATCCTCATGAAAATGATAATAATAATAATATAACATTTATGGCCCTCTGCAAAGATTTGAATATAAATGATGTACATAAAATAAATGTAAATACCAGTGAGATTGAGATCAAGCTAAAAAGAACCCCAGAGGTCAGGACCCTCTAATGCTTTAATGGTACAACAATTTACCAGACGTCAGGACCCTTTGATGATATGAATGTAATTATATTCGAACGTGATCTACATTATTATAAAATTATCTTGAGGACTCATAACAAGAACAACAATTGAGAAACCAGTACCCAATATCTTTTTATCACCACAACCTTCTATTTTAATTCATATTTGAATTTTGTATTATTTGACTTCTTTGTCTCTTACTGAAAGATCGAAATGGCGATTAGAGGGGGGTGAATGATCCCAAATAAAATTTCCCCCACTCAAAGTACTCCAAACACTCTTGCAATAAAAATCTAAAGCACCCAAATATTTTTGTTCAAACTGGTGCTTCTCATATTCGCACACCCTCCAAAACCCAGAACAATTAGACAACTATGTGTACCCCTAGCTTGCATGGATAAGAACCATGAATCATATGAGGGTTTTTAATCACAATCCTGGTTGTCAAGTGTCCAAACAAAGAGGAATCAATTCAAAAGACTTCTTTTCTAAAAGAGATAAAGCTAAAATACCAAAGTCTCTTTTCAGAAAAGTTAAAGCAGATTTTCAGAAATTGTCCTCAGTTGGAACAGGTGGTTGGTGAGTTTCTGTTGCTCTAACATTTTTGGGAATTTTTGTCCCTGTGAACAGTAGAGTCATGAAACACTCCACCCAAAATCACCTCAGAAAGCTTTGTAGAATAAGAATGAAAAATCAAGCAATACAGAAGGTCAGGAACTTCGACCAGAAAGTTTGAGGCTCGGTTTTCACTTCATAGCTCTCAAACGGTGCAACCAGTGGACTCAAGAACTTTTATAAAGATGTATATATGAGTCCTGCACCTTTTACAAAAAGAATCACTTAAAAATGATTTTTTATAGTTTTATAAAAATCAAATACTGACTGCTGCGTGAAGAACAAGTTCTGGACAGATTGGCAAATTGGTAAAAAACTTGATCTCTAGTCTATCCAAGGGTGTAAGAAAGATGTAAAACCAAATGAACACCCTTAAGACATCCTATAAGAACAACATTTAGAAGTAGGGGAGGCAAATCCAAATTGCATAAATGTAAATTGCAAAAATGTAAGTGCTGAATTTAATTGCGGAATTTAAGTGCATAATGTAAATTGCGTAATTTAAATGCGTAATGTAAATGCACAAAGAAAAGAAATGATTTGAGGAAACATTTCATTTCTGGAAGGAGAGGTTACAAAGCCTCACATTCCTGTGGGCAAAGCTCAAAGGAGCGTCAAAAACCTCAAAACCTTGAAGGGAAGGAGGCTACCCCTCCAACCCTATTTATACTACTCTTGGGCCACCTAACACCCTTGGATGGGTCCCTCAACCCTAGAGCACTCATCTAAAGGCTATGATTAACCCACACACACAGCCATGCAAGGGCTAACCCAAAACCCACACACATACCGGGTTTTCTTGCACAGTTTTCAAAGCGTACTACCTAGACCCGCTAACCTATCAACTAGACCTCAATCCGACGGCCCTCATTGAACCACGCGGCATCTAGCTAGCATCAATTCATTTCCTTGTCTTCTTGACTTGCCCGGACTCCATCTTCGATCATCTTTCAGCGATCTCCCAACCGTCTGGACCTTCGACGCACCTCGCCTAGTCCCGGTCATCCTCCACCTCACCATGACCTAGCATCGTCGCCCTGCAACCATCAAAGACAAGGAAACATATCACATAGCAATGCCCACAATGATATGCAATAAACCCATCCAACTCATCACTACCGCGTCCTTATGACCGGTACTGCCACTCCTGACAGAGACAACTCAAATTGCTTCATTTTGAAAATCAATCAAAATCAAACTCAAACTTGAGCACACCTTGCTCAATAAAGTCAAATACTCATCACAAACATGGATGGACCTCCACATGGTCCTTCAATCTCCCCCTTGATGAGTATATTGACAAACCACGCAAAAAGGCATAAATTTGAGTTTGAAGAAAATGAAGAAGAAAGCAATTTTTAATTGTAAAGTCAAACTTGGTCCAAAGATAGAAATTAGAACCATGACCAAGTTGACGAAGAGGAATTTAGATTTTAGAGTTAAATTTAAGAAAGAGCAAGTTTTCAACAAAAACTCTAAAATCCAACTAAACATGTCAAATGTGATTATGAGATTATGATCCAACAGAAGTAGTAGCATAGTTTTACAAAGATCATAATAACCAAATAAGCATTCACATTTTTATCTTTTTAGTGATGCCTTTTCTACGTTTTCTCCCCCTTTTGGCAATATAGGCATCAATTTTTTATGTATGCATGAAATGCAATCGAAAGAGCTTTGAAGATTATCCAATTGATCAAAATGGAAGGATATTACACCAAGCTTGTCAATTTCAGGAGATGACTAAACTAAGACATGTCCAAGTGCAAATACGAGCTTAGTTTTGAATATTTCATTTTTAGCAAGATTTGACAAGTGCAACACTTAGCTTTAGTTTCAAAAATAGAATAATAGCCACTCTAAGGATCAAAACGAAAACCTAGAGTTCAACCTACTCAACACTTTGGGGAATCTAGAAGAGCATACAAGGTCCTTCGGGCTCATTTATCACTTAATGCAAATTTTGATTTATCATCATACAAGACATAGAGGGGTGCAAATGTTTGACATTATTTGCATTCTTTACCCACATATGTCTTTGTTTTTAATTTATTTGCATTTTCTTTTGACAACCAATTGACTCAAGCCATATGCGACCATCTCAAGATGAACTCTTAAGAGGATGGTCTAGGTCAAACACGATGTATTCCAAGTTCATCCCATGTGCAATGGGAAGCGGTCTTGTGAAAACAAGGTGTTGAGTCGTATGTGCACAAGAAGAGTCAATTTTGTTTAATTTTCATTTTTAGCACAATGATTCATGAGCAATTGAAGGACTCTAGCATGGATCAAACTAGTTTCACCCAAGTTGCTATAGGGACTCTAGAGAACTCCAAAATTTCTCAAATTATAGCACAAACCTCTAGAGAAGAAACCTAGCAAGTAAAAGCAACAAGTTTCTTCAAGTTTTTCATTTAAGACATTTTTTTCATTTTAAAGCTTAGCAAGTTAAATGAACTTGGACTTATCTGAGCTAGTGATTTCCTCCATATGATGCAGCATGGTGTATAGCATAAAGAAGAAATCAATTGCATAATAGACAAAGCTCATTAAATAGGAAATGCAGTCTATATGCAATGCACGAACAGATTCCCAAACTCCCCCTCAACAAATGAATCAATTTTAAGCTCAAATCTGGTTAAAGTTGAGTTATTATCAAGATTAGGCACAAAGAAAAACCGAATGAACTCAATAATAACCAGAAAAATAGAATGAGGAGAAGAAGTCGATAAAGTGCAAAACTGGATGGCTATAGAGCATAGAAAAGATATAAGAGACTCACTACGGCTTAGACTCGCTCTTATCTTCCCAGTGACTGACATAGGGAAGCTGACTCTAGATCCCAACTAAGGAGTGCACACAGCACCTGTCTACCGGGAGGCCCAATACCGCTAGACTTATAAGACTGTGAGGGAACTCAACCTAGAGAGAAGAGAGAACAACTAATCACGCATGATAGCAACCTAAAGCACAAGATAAGAGGTCCATGGAAGGCATGCCAGAAGTCTAAGTGAGTGAACTCAACTCAAGAAAACAAGCCCAAAGTCACCCAAAAGAAATACCAAGAAAAGAAAAGCCGGAAGAAAAACATATAATACATAATATACAAACCAGCTCCCCCTCACGAAAGGCTGTAAGGGCTCACGACTCCAAGCTCACTCCTCAAGGCAACAAATCTGGAGCTATCCAAAGGCTTGGTGAAGATATCGGCTAACTGAAGGTCACTCTCTAGAACTGAAGCGTGATATCTTCCTTCTCCACATGGTCTCTATGGAAGTGATATCTAATATCAATGTGTTTGGTCCGGGAATGTTGCACTGGGTTTTTAGCAATGCAAATAGCTAAAGTGTTGTCACAGAAAAGTGGCACACTCTCTATCTCTAACCCAAAGTCCCGCAAGGTCGATCTCATCCAGAGAACCTGGCTACAGCAACTGGCTGCAGCAACATACTCGGCCTCAGTAGTGGATTGTGCAACCCCAGACTGCTTTCTAGATGACCAAGAAACAAGAGAAGTGCCAATGAATTGGCAAGTGCTAGAAGTGCTCTTCCTATCAATCCTATAGCCAGCAAAGTCGGCATCGGAAAAGGCTCTAAGAGATAGATAAGAAGAAGAAGAGTACCAAATACCATAATCAGTGGTAGCACGAAGGTACCTGAAGGTGCGCTTGACTGCCTAGCGGTGAGAGGCGTGAGGAGAAGCTTGAAATCGAGCGCACAAACACACAGCGAAATGTATGTCCGGCCTCGAAGCAGTGAGGTACAAGAGAGAGCCGATCATGCTCCGAAACTCCTTTTGATCAGCAGGCTCACCATCCTCATCGGGCTCGAGGACAGCAGTGGTGGCCATAGGAGTCTTCACTGGCTTCCCATCAGACATATCGAAGCGCCTCAGGAGGTCACGGGTATACTTGCCTTGATGTAAGAAAGTACCCTCCCGAGTCTGCTTGATTTGGAATCCAAGAAAGTAGCTCAACTCGCCCATCATACTCATCTCAAACTCTGTGCTCATCACCTCAGAAAACTGAGACACAAGCTAATGAGATGAGCCACCAAAAATGATATCGTCCACATAAATCTGGACGAGAAGAAAATGCGACTCATGGTGTCTGATGAACAGAGTCTTGTTTACTATGCCCATTTTGAAGTCATGGCTGAGAAGATAAGACTTGAGCCTCTCATACCATGCTCTGGGGGCCTGCTTGAGTCCATACAGAGCTTTGGAAAGCTTGTATACATGACTCGGAAACTTGGGGTTCTCAAATCCTGGAGGTTGCTTGACATAAACCTCTTCCTCAATATAGCCATTGAGGAATGCACTCTTGACATCCATTTGATAAAGCTTGAAGCGTTTGGATGCAGAAAATGCAAGCAGGATTCGGATAGCATCTAGCCTAGCTACAGGGGCAAAGGTCCCCTCAAAGTCAAGACTCTCAACCTAAGAAAAGCCCTGTGCAACTAGTCTAGCCTTGTTGCGAATGACAACCCCATCCTCACTCTGCTTGTTTTTGAACACCCACTTGGTCCCAATGACATTATGACCAGATGGACGTTCTACAATCTGCCAGACTTTGTTCCTCTCGAAGTTTTCAAGTTCCTCATGCATAGCATTAGTCCAAGACTCGTCAGATAATGCATGAGTCACATCCTTCGGCTCAAACGAGGCAACAAACGCAGAGTGAAGGCAGAAACTGGACAAACCTGATTTTGAGCGACTGACTCGCTCAAATAGATCGCCGATGATCTGATCAGGTGGATGAGAACGCTGAATATGATGGGGAGGTCGAAGCGAGTGGCCTCTACCTCATGCAGAAGAGGCAGGAGCGAGCCACTAGGCGAATGAGAGTCGAAGGCAAGGGTGGCCTTCTTGAGGTGAGAAATGGAAACAGGAGGCACCTCAGTTGTAGAGGGGACTGGATCAGGTGGAACACCATCATCTCCATCATCCTCATCCTCTACAAAGATGGTCTCGGAGGAAGAAGAAGAGCCTAAAATATCGGGTCTAGCTCCTGGGCTAGCCTCATCAAAGGTCACTTCACAGGTCTCTATGATACTATGCGCATCGCAACTCCAGACCCTATAGCTACGAGAAGAAGCATCCCCGAAAGTGATTAACTCATCACCGGGGGCTCGGACTAGGGAAGAGAACCATCGAGAATCTCCGGTCATATGGCGAGAACAACCGAGTCGACAATCCAAACATCTCCCTTCCCATCCAAGCGAACTGATCAAGACACAAGAGAGAAAGATGACTCGATCTTGGGATAGAGTGAAGACTTAGGAACCCATATCTTGAACCATACGACACCTCAGTACGATCCACGAAGAAGGCGGACTCGAGTGTCTCTCGACGCTTAACCCTAACAAGATCAAGAGCAACTCTAGTAGATGATCTAGGAGCCGGCGGGTTGGCATGCCGTGGTGCAAAAGCGAACCACCCGGTGAAGCTGCCTAAAACTCCTAGCAGAAAACACATCACGCGGCGATATCTTCCTCGATGAGAAAAATGAGGAATATCAAGAGGGCGGCGGAAAGAGGCGACTACTGAACAGCTCCGGGACTAAAGCGAAAGAACTAGCATGAAAACCGAGTCCTGGACGCTGCCCAAAAACAAACGACTCTCTAACCTGTCTAGAAGCAGTGTGTGCCTTAGGAGCACTCAAAGTCTGGGGATGACCTTGAATACCCTTAAGGGCAGCAACACGCTCACGTCGATTGATCTTGGCGCGCCTAAAGCAGAAATCTACTAGGTGACCATCCTTCTTACAGAAGGTGCATGTGTACTTCGCCTTGCTAGAGGCAGAAGCAATAGGAGTAACACCCTTCTGGTCAGAAGTCCTATGGACAACCCCAGCAGACCTAAACATGGTGGTACTCACTCTGGGAGCTACCACAATTTCACCACCCTTGGAGCCGCGCGTAATGGTGGGAGGATGCGCCCGAGCGTGCTCCAAGGGATCAAATCCTAGACCTTGATTGAATCTACTAATCTTGGATTGGTCTAGAATAAGATTGAGCTTCTTCTTGCCTCCAACAAACTTCTCGAGAGTGCTCATAAGATACTGGCAATCTCAAAGAAAGAGGCACAAGAAGAGCAGGGGGAAGAAGAGGAAGAAGAAGAACCAGAAAGAGAAAGAGAAGATCTCTCAGCACGTGCTTTTTGTTCCCCTAGCACGGCTACCTCAATCTTGAGGGCCTCACAAGAAACGCAAGGAGCATCTCTAATCCTAAGGGTTTGGTCTTTTAACTTCTTCCTAAGCTCGACATGGATTTGATCCACATCATCCTTAACCCCAACACACAGCAGGCAACCAGTTTTTGACTTAACTAGTAAGTCCTTAGAAAGTTGATCACACTTGACATTCAAAGCATCATTGTCAAGTTTTAGTTGCCTCTGACCCTCACATGAGCCGTTGGGTCCTTAGAAGCATGCAATTCAAGTTCTTCATTTCTAGCAGAAAGCTTTCTAAGGTGTTCGCTCATGGCATCAATTTCGGCAAACAATTTAGGGCAATTAGCACAAGAAGGAGTAGAGTCAGCATGAAGAAAACTAGCATCTAGTGGAATAGCATCAACAGAATTATCGCTAGCATTCTTCAACTTAAGACTATCTAATTCAGTCAACACACTATCATGCATAGTCCTTAAGTTCTCCAACTCCACAAAAATAGCATCACACAAATAGCAATCATCAGTGACTCGGCAGGGAGAAGATCTAAGAGAAGCTAACTCCCAAGTCAAGGTATCTACTTCCTTCTCAAGCTCCGTACACCTAGCTCTAGCTCTAGCATGAAATTTTCCTAGTTTACAGAAAGCTTCATTAAGCTGGTCATAGGAGGGTACCTCGTCCGAGTCGCTGTAGAGCTCGGAGTCGCTGATGCCGTTGGCGTCGGCCATGAAGCACATGCCGGAGAAGTCGTCGCCGCCCTTCTTCTCTTGCGGTTCATCGTCGCCCTCGTCGCTCCATGTCTCCGTGTCGGAGAGGTTGATGTCGTCAAGCGCGGCGAGGATGCGGTGGAAGAGCTTCTTGTTCTTGGAGAAGTTGCGGTACTTCTTCTCACGCATCGGCTCACGAACTGGAGGCTTCTTGTTGCGGTTCTTGTCGATGCAGTCTTCTTTGCCGAACCGCCGACATCATTCTTAGCCTTCTCCAGTTTGGGGCAGTTTGCTCGAATGTGGTTGGGGCCACCACACTCGAAACAGGTGATCATCCCACCTCTCTCTCACTCTCTTGTATGCATATGAAAATTTGCGAGCAAGAAGAGCAAGCTCATTTTTCGAAATTTTCCGATTGGTCATCGCTTAGCTCGCAAAGGGCGGAGAGAGAGAAACCAACAGAAGAATCAGAAAGAGAGGATCCAATGGGATCGGTGACCAAAGACATCGACTGAGACTTCATCTTCCGCGAGACGACGTCGATCTCATGAGTCTTGAGGCGGGAATAAAGCCTGTCAAGAGTCAAGGTCGACAGGTCAGTGGTGTCCTTGATGGTGGTCACCTTCATCTCCCAAACGCGCAAATCGAGTGCGGTCAAGAAATATCGAGCATTATCCGAGTCAGGGTATATACAACCAACTGCTCGAAGATCGCTTAAGATCTTGGTAAAACGACCGAAGCACTCATCAAGACTCTCACCAGCGTGTTGTTCAAACTTGTTGAACTCACGCTTGAACTGGTCCTGCCTCATGGTCTTGATTTGAGTAGTGCCCTCATGGTAAGCATCGAGGGTCACCCAAATATCGTTAGCGGAACAAGGTGAGAAATCCTATCATACTCACTGCGGCTAAGACCCTGTATGAGGATGTTCCTTGCCTTAACATTCGCCTCAACGTCAGCCATATTTTCGGCCGTGACGTTTTCATCAGCAGGAACCTCATATGGGAGTTTCACCTTCTGCCATATCAGGAAGCCCTGGGCAGTGATGTATGACTCCATCCGCGATTTCCAAAACGAAAAATCAACTCCAGCAAAAATGGGAGGCTTGGTGGAATACTTGTCCATCGCTATGGCTCTTGAGACCGGTCAAGATCAATGGAAGAGCAAAACCGGCTCTGGTACCAATTGAAAGATCGAGATGGCGATCAGAGGGGGAGTGAATGATCCCAGATAAAATTTCCCCCACTCAAAGTACTCCAAACACTCTTGCAATAAAAATCTAAAGCACCCAAATATTTTCGTTCAAACTGGTGCTTCTCATATTCGCACACCCTCCAAAACCCAGAAAAATTAGACAACTATGTGTACCCCTAGCTTGCATGGATAAGTACCATGAATCATATGAGGGGTTTTTTTAATCACAATCCTGGTTGTCAAGTGTCCAAACAAAAGAGGAATCAATTCAAAAGACTTCTTTTCTAAAAGAGATAAAGCTAAAATACCAAAGTCTCTTTTCAGAAAAGTTAAAGCAGATTTTCAGAAATTGTCCTCAGTTGGAACAGGTGGTTGGTGAGTTTCTGTTGCTCTAACATTTTTGGGAATTTTTGTCCCTGTGAGAAGTAGAGTCGTGAAACACTGCACCGAAAAGCACCTCATAAAGAATTGTAGAATAAGAATGAAAAATCAAGCAATACAGAAGGTCAGGAACTTCGACCAGAAAGTTTGAGGCTCGGTTTTCACTTCATAGCTCTCAAACGGTGCAACCAGTGGACACAATAAATTTTATACAGATGTATATATGAGTACTGCACCTTTTCCAAAAAGAATCACTTAAAAATGAATTTTATATATTTTTATAAAAATCAAATACTGACTGCTGTGTGAAGAACAAGTTCTGGACAGATTTGCAAATTGATAAAAAACTTGATCTCTAGTCTATCCAACGGTGTAAGAAAGATGTAAAACCAAATGAATACCCTTAAGACATCCTAGAAGAACAGAATTTAGAAGGAGGGGAGGCAAATCCAAATTGCATAAAGATAAATTGCAAGAATGTAAATGCTGAATTTAATTGCAGAATTTAAGTGGATAATGTAAATTGAGTAATTTAAATGCGTAATGTAAATGCACAAAGAAAAGAAATGATTTGAGGAAACATTTCATTTCTGGAAGGAGAGGTTACAAAGCCTCACATTCATGTGGGCAAAGCTCAAAGGAGCATCAAAAACCTCAAAACCTTCAAGGGAAGGAGGCTACCCCTCCTCCCCTACCACCCTTGGATGAGTCCCTCAACCCTAGAGCACTCATCTAAGGGCTAGGATTAACCCACACACACAGCCATGCACGGTTTTCAAAGCATACTACCTAGACCCGCTAACCTATCAACTAGACCTCAATCCGACGGCCCTCATTGACCCACGCGGCATCTAGCTAGCATCAACTCCTTTCCTTGTCTTCTTGACTTGCCCAGACTCCGTCTCTGATCATCTTCCGGCGATCTCCCAACCATCTGGACCTTCGACGCTCCTCGCCTAGTCCCGGTCATCCT
This sequence comes from Otatea glauca, assembly GCA_036346275.1. Lineage (NCBI taxonomy): Eukaryota > Viridiplantae > Streptophyta > Magnoliopsida > Poales > Poaceae > Otatea > Otatea glauca. The sequence continues at coordinate 31,350,267 of CM070727.1, read as the reverse complement.
CGCCTCACCATGACCTAGCACCGTCGCCCTGCAACCATCAAAGACAAGGAAACACATCACATAGCAATGCCCACAATGATATGCAATAAACCCATCCAACTCATCACTACCGCGTCCATACGACCGGTACTGCCACTCCTGGCAGAGACAACTCAAATTGCTTCATTTTGAAAATCAATCAAAATCAAACTCAAATTTGAGCACACCTTGCTCAAATAAAGTCAAATACTCATCACAAACATGGATGGACCTCCACATGGTCCTTCACTTACTATTATTGCTATTGCTTTGTTCTACAATGCATGATGTGTAGTCTCTGACGTTCTAAACACCATCGTCGACAACCCCGACATCGATCTCGACATCAACCAGCAAGGCAAGCACCCCCTTTGACCATGTTGGTTCCAGCATTTCGAAATTGTTTTATTAAAACTTTCATGCATACGCTATGTTTTATAAACTCTGTTATATTATGGGTTCTGGTAGATATAACTTTCATTGATGGGATTTCCTTAATTAATGTTTACATGTGAACCTTGATAACCCTAGATTTTGAATAGACGTTTGATGATGTCAAAATGGGTATACACGATTATTACATGCATATGCTTAGTATGCGTTAGATCTGGGAACACAATCATCTGGTTTTACTGTTTGTGATCAAAAAGAAATGTTGGGCATCATGGAACTATTGTCAATGGTATTTTGGTTAAAAAAATAAAACTATGGTTAAGATGCGGGCGATTATTGGCAATAGCCCGAGGTGCATATGACTTGCACGTAGTGTAGGGAAGATTATCGCTCAGGTCAGATTAGGACCGAACTATTGTGTTGTTATCAGGCCAAGACAATCATATAACCACAAGTGCTGGTATGGAACAACCTTAACCTATTAAGTTACTTAGATTTAGCTTTGCAAATTGGAAGGTCAAAGTAGTACAGGCTTTTTGGACTAATTGCTCAAAGGGGTGCCTCACCGAGGTGTTGGGAATAACGCCTACCGATACAACAGTGTACGTCATACTATGGGGAGAAGTGGGATGATGGGATGTGAAACTATTTGCCATACTATGTGTACAAATATCTTCTGCCACCATAGTTTGGGTTTGTCGTCACCGGACTGGTGCAAAGTTTAGTCTAGGTAATGTAACGGTTATATTATGATCTCTCTGCAGCACACCAAAGGAAGTGTGCTAATATCGAAGAGTTGATCATTTCTTGTGGGTAAAGTTATACACCTCTGCAGAGTTTAAATCTTTTCGAAAAGCTGCGTCCACGGACAAGGGAACTTGGTAAAGTCATGGCATAGTTAGAAGCTTTTGTATTTTAAAAAATGGGTGATTTTGAAGGATGTGTTGGAAGGTTTACCTCTCAGGTGATTCAATTCTATGCCATGTGTTGGCAATGAATGATTTGATGTGCTATATTTATGCCATTCTTATTGTTATTTTATATACCTATCAAACTAGTTTTACATAATTTCGTTTGCAAATCTATTATTTGGTATTTATCATTCAAATTTGCTTTCTGCAAAAATAATCGTAGCAGCTTTTCTCTTGCTACGAGCCTGCATATATTATAGGTTTGAAAAAGTCTTGCGGAGTACGTAATATACTCAACCTTGTTATTATTGTTGTTTCCAGGGGAAGAAACATAATACCACAAAGAATCATACTTTAACGCAGGTTACGGGGACATCAACAATGAATTTTTCTAGGGTTTACCTTGTTAGTTGCTTGTGGGGATGTTGGGCTAAAAAGGCATACTACAAGATAAAAAAGTTTCCACTGCAAGTTTCTTTTGAGTTGTAAGAACATTGTGTATAAATTGCTTCCACTATCGTGTGTAATAATAAACTACTTCCACTATCGTATGCAATAATATGTGTATGGATATGCTATCAATTTGTAAATGTGCGTACTAGCCACTGATCATGGGACTAGTATTGTATGCACATGACGCCCATTGTTGGTATTTAATATCAAAAATAGGGGCATCACAAGTTGGTATCAGAGCCATACTGACTGTAGGAAACCGTAGATAGAATGGCCTTTAATATAGAAACTGGGAAATTCAAAATTTTATTTTCTAAAAGATATATATATGCAATATGTAGAAAAATCTGTTATGTTCCCCTTCTATAGAATTTTCTCTTATCCCAACATTCTTTTTCTAACCCCTCTTCTCTTAAAATATTTTAAATGTCTCAATGGAAATCATTGTCTACCATGCTCCGACACCCTGGGAAGAATGAGAGATCATGCCATCTCCTACTCGTAATGCTTCATGAAGAGGGAGTGTCATTAGGTCGAATAAGAATAGACTAGGCTAGGAAACGTCATAAAACCCTTGCATACTAGTTCGAGTACAAGATTATTTATGAATGTTGAACTCTTTTTCGCATTTTATTTTGCACTATTATATGGGTTACTCTGGTGATTGCTTGACCTTTAAGTTAAAATGCCACGATGAGACAACCCCTGAATAATGAAGAAAATTTTAGTAAACAAACGGTAGTCCTAAAAATAAATAAATTAATTCCATGTAACTAAACTAACCTCTCCAAATATTACGAATCAACTTTTAATTTGAAAAGTTGCCTACAAGTCCTAGAAATCATCATCCTTCATCCTTAGTTAATGAAAATCATGATAAAAAGAACCCTCACTTAAGTAACATTATCTTAATCCTTTGATTAAATCTTCATTTTAGGATGCCTGTAACACGATCTCTTAGCAATTTTTTGGAGAGTGAGGCTACTCCAGAAACTCAGTCTCAGAGAATTGCTCTTCCTACTCTAGCCCAACCTAATCCGTTGCATCCAGCAGTAAGGGCCTCTACCTCGCGATGTGCAAATCGTTGTGAATCTCTACTGTCTCCTGCAGAAAATCAGCAAAGAGCCATTCGTGAGGAGCAATTGCCAGGACCTCCAACCATGGCGCAAGTGTTCACCATGATTGAGCAGGGCCGTCAAACTCATACCCTTCTGCTCCAACAGATGGTTCAAAACACTGCTAACCTTGGCGTGGCAATTGCTAGGGGTGGAAATAGTGACGCTCCACACCACTCCAAGTTGGGCGAGTTTCTGAAAACTCAACCTCCAACTTTTTCTACGTCAATAAATCCTCTCGACGTCGACGACTCGCTTCATTCTATCGAGAATAAATTGGCCATTGGGCAATGCAATGACCAAGAAAAGGTTCTGTGCGCATCATATCAGCTTCAAGGTCAAGCTGCTGCTTGGTGGGAAAACCATCAGACCATTTTACCACAAGGTCAGGTGGTCACATGGGAAGCTTCCAAGGAAGCTTTCCGTAGGACTCACATTCCAACGATCCTTGTGGACATCAAAAGATAGGAATTCCTTGACCTCCATCAAGGGAACATGACAGTGATGGACTACCTTCATCGCTTCAATTATCTATCCCGCTATGCCATATCTAATGTTACCACTGAAGAGCATAGGATCGAACGCTTCAGGGGTAACCTAAATGAAGAGATCAAGTGGACGCTTGCCGCCCACGACATTCACGACTTCCAGACACTCGTGGATAAGGCAATCCGAGTAGAATTTAGTACTCGGGCTATCATGGAGAGTCAAAAAGAAAATGAATGGCATAGAAAACCACAAATGTTGGTCCTTCAAGGCCCCACAGTGGGCAGCCATGCAGTCCTTCTGCTCCACCATCACAGCAAAGGCACCAAGGTCAAGCTCCTCGACCTCAGCTACCTCCAATTCGCCCAACTAGCAATGTCAGTGGACGACCTTCTGGAGCTCAAACTCAAGCGGCTAATGTGACTTATTACAATTGCGGCGAACGTGGGAACTTTTCCAACGTCTGTTGAAAGAAAGACACAGCTCCGCCTTGTCAGCAATCCCAGGGAGTACCTCAGTGACCCCCAGGTCGACCCTCGGGATCCGAAGGCCTGCAAGCCTCTAGGCCGACTCCCAATCCAATACAAGGTGTCAATTGCTGTCGTCTGCATCATGTGACCATCGAGGAAGCAAGTGACGCACCCGATGTGGTGTTGGGTACGTTTTTTGTTCACTCAGTACCTACTTTGGTATTGTTTGGCTCCAGAGCTTTGTATTCCTTCATTTCTAAGAAATTTGTTGAACAAATCAACATTAAGCCTGACCTTCTCTCCACAAAAATGGTAATCTATTCCCCAGGAGCTATTATGAAAGCCACAAAATTATTGTAAGGACCCAAATCCACCGATTCGAACCCACTGTGTTTACCGCACTAGTCCCAGGATCAACGCTAGTGCACACAGCTCAAAATCGGTACATATCACATCATACTCAACGATAATAGAATATTACTCCATTTATTGATATAGCTAAGTGTATGATCTTATGACCGACTTACATTATTAAGCCACGCAGGGCAAAACGGGAAATAGAAGCTAAGAATTAAGCAGCGGAAAGTAGAAAACGTAGATAGCTCATCAGTTCACCACAGGCAAACGACAAGGCTCGGACCCTAATGACTCGTGTCCTCCTGGAACTCCTCCAACACAGGTGTAGATTCTTCGACTGTTGATTATTGTTGTTGGCAAGGGTGAGTACTTAAAGCACTCAACAAGTTGTGCACAGAATGCATTTCTATGTAACTATATGCAAGGCTTATTCCAATGGATAGGCTATCATGGCTATTTTGCAATAAGCAGCATTTATGAACAAATATAATAAATAGATTGTAAAGACTGTAAAACAAATAACAATAAATAGATTCAGCATTTCTGAAGTAAACCAAGTTTCCAATTCTAAGTCAAATTCCATCTTCCACATGGCATTCCGCCATCCCAACCAAGTTGTCCATTTAATTAAGCTAACCCTTAACTGTAATTCTTGAGCATTGCTCAATACCGCGAGCACGGCTATCCGAATAGTTTCACACTCTGCAGAGGTTATGCATTTTACCCACACGATACAACCAAACACCACCAAGGCGAGTGATTATAACAAAGTCTTTACAATGCGCTGGCTTAACCCGGTACCACCCGCTAAGGTTTCAACACTGGTGGGACTGGTTACCACATCCAGGGCCCCCCTCTTGCGCCATGTGAATTACTCCATAACTCGGGAACTCACACCGACCAAGATAGTACCAAAGCTAAGACATTGCAAATTAATCATCTAGGCTGGCCCATACCAGACTTGTGGTTGCATGATTGACTCAGGTCAAAGGCTTGCAAGGTTAAGTCCTTAGAGTGATCAAGGCAAGACTTCCACATACCCTCTGCCCATCAGGCCCACCTTGGCATACTCGCCCCTTGTCACTTGCCCCAATCTAAGTGAATATCACCCAAGTTGATTACCAAGCACCACGTGCCATCAACAATTCAACATCGTTGCGTGACATGACTCGCCACAACAACTCAATCTCATCGTGTGATCCCACATGACACACAAGTTCATAACATCGTTCCATATTCCATTAGTCAAGATTAATTATCAATGATTCAATCACATGTGATGACGTGGCATGGCTAAGCAACTAATACGGTCTAATCATCCTGTGTTGATTATTATTACTAACCAACTATAATGAACCAATCTAGGGTGACAATAGATTATGACAAACAATGACAAGGTAAGGTGTAGATCAAATTGGTATAATAGCTAAGTCCCAATTTAATTTGAAACAATTGTATACTTGAAATAATATACAATAGGGTAAAACAAATATAGCAATTTTATAAACATGGGTTCAACATGATCAAAGCACAACTTGCCTTGGAATAGGTCCTGATCTTGATCTGGAGCTTGTTCTTGAGTTGCTGGATCTTCCTCCGAAGCGTCGCACAATTCAACATCTACGCGTACCGAAGGAGAAAAGAAAATAAATACCAAAATAGAGAGCAAACGAACTCCAGAAATAAATTAAAATTCACCATTAAATAGATCTCAATTTACAAATTTTTAGAAATTTGAATCACTCAAATCCGAGTTAAGATGCAAAAGATATAGCCTTTTGAAGTTTGGAATAAATACTGAAATCTCACAAATTAGAAAATCAGAATTAACAGAATTATTTTTAAATTGAAAACAAACTTATTGCGCAAGCGTGACGTCATCTTGGCGTCGACGCCACCGATGTCGACCAATCGAGGCGGCGCCGCGCGTCTGGTCCATGGACTGAGTCCACCCACCCGTGCTGGCTCACGGTGGACGCGGCTCACGACGCCTATGACTCCGCGCCTGACACGAGACAGCATGCGATTGGCCACGGTGCCGGTGCGATCTGACGCGCTTAGATCCGATCCGACGGCTACGAAACTAATGCAACATGGCACTCCCTCAACCGATCATAGCTCATCCAACGACTCACCTTACCGATGAAGATTGCTGCTGAAGCGATGACGCGGCTTGATCTCGAACGGACGATGTAGATCCAACGGTCCTTGAGCTCCTCGCCGTTAATGGCGGCACGGCAACAAGACCTTCACCGGACTTGGGAACGAAGACCACAGTGACGGCGGAAGAAAGGGTCAGCGGCGACGATTTCACTCCCCACGGACGCGGCTCGTCACGGCGAAGAAGATGGCAGCCTCCGCGACGATGGAAACTTCAACGAGCGGCGCGCACCTAGCGAAGAACAACGACGGCGGCGTCGGCTTACTCTGATGAGCTCTCGGGAGCGTTCTAGGGCTGCTCTCACGAAAAGGCTCCGACCAAAAGCTGCGGCACACACCTACGAATCTCGGGCGGCTACCCCTCCCTTTTATAGTCTAGGCGTTCGAGCCCTACACGGTGAAGGAGTTCGGCATCGTCACGGCGGCGGACTCCGAATCCGGAACGGAGACGACGACGCTCTGCCGTACACGCGTCACAATCCAACGACCATGACACGGCTCCTACGCAGCGCGATCTGGTCCGGAGACACGCGATTGGACGGCTGCGGGGATTAGGGTTTCGCAGAGGAACCTGGGCCGCGCGGGATGTCTGGGCCGCACAGTTGTGGGCCGGCCCGAGACTGTTCATTAGGCTTTTTAAAGGATTTCTCATTTAAAATAATTACAGAAATTCATTTAATTTGTTTTAGGCAATAAAACTATTAGGAAAAATCCATGAAAAATCTCAAAAATACTTTGAGACATTCTGGACTCAAATAAAATATTTTTGGCAAAACTTTATATTAACTTTGTAATAATTTAAATAGATTTGAACAAAAGGTTAATATTCTTAATTTAAAATTAATTCAAATAAATCCAGAAAAATCCAAATAAACTCCAGAAGATCATAAATGCGCAATTAAGCAATAAAATATTATTTGAGCAAATTTTGGGATGTTACAAACCTCCCCCCCCCTTAACAGAATCTCGACCCTGAGATTCAGGGCTAACTAAATAATAGGTTCGAAAACTCTGACTTCAAATCTTCTTCACGCTCCCCGGTTGCTTCGCTTTCGGAATGATTGCTCCACCGAACTCTGCAAAAGCGAATAGACTTGCTTCTGGTTCTGCGCTCCATTACATCCAAAATTCTGACTGGCTGCTCCTTGTAAGTCAAGTCTTCCTGCAGCTCTATTGCGTCCAACGGGGTTTGTTCTGTTGGCACTCTGAGACATTTCTTAAGCTGCGACACATGAATCACGTCGTGCACTCCTGTCAAAGATTGAGGCAATTCCAACTGATCGGCCACCTCTCCTCGACGGTTAAAATTTTAAACGGACCAACATATCTTGGTGCAAGCTTCCCTTTAACGTGAAACCTTTTAACACCCTTAAGAGGGGTAACCCTGAGATACACATAATCCTCTGGCTCGAAACTCAAATCTCGGCGTCGGTACGCCCTTTTGCCTTGACTGTGCTATCTTCAACCTCTCTCTGATTATCGCAACTTGATTTTCTGCTTCCTTGAGAATATCTGGTCCAAACACCAAATGCTCTCCCGTCTCATTCCAATTTAACGGAGTACGACAAACACGTCCGTACAATGCCTCAAACGGTGACATCTGCAAGCTAGCTTGATAGCTATTATTGTAACTAAATTCTGCATACAACAAACATTTGTCCCAAGATGTAGCATAAGCTAAAGCACAAGCTTTCAACATATCCTCTGAAATCTGATTTACCTTACATCGACCATCCATGCATGGGTGATATCTTTGATCTTGAAATTCAGGCGAGTTCCCATTGCTTCATGTAACTTGTTCCAGAATCTTGAGGTAAATTGGGTACCTCTGTCTGACATAATCTTTTTGGGCACTCCACGCAAACATACAATCCTTAACATATACAGCTCTGCTAAACGATCTCCTGAGTATGTGGTCTTCACCGGGATAAAATGAGCGACCTTGGTCAAACGATCCACAATAACCCAAATAGAATCGTAACCTCTCTGAGTCTTGGGTAAACTGGTGATAAAATCCATACCAATTTCCTCCCACTTCCATTCAGGAATTTTCAACGGCTGTAACAAACCAGCTGGTCTTTGATGCATGGCTTTTACTCTCTAACATACATCGCATAGAGCAACATGCTCAGCCACCTCACGCTTCATATTAGGCCACCAAAATCTCTCTCTCAAATCTTGATACATTTTGGCACTTCCCGGATGAATTGAGTACTTAGAATCGTGAGCTTCCTCAAGAATCAGTTGCTTCAGCTCCTTTTTATCCGGTACACAAATTTGGCCTTTGAAGAACATAGTTCCCTGCTCATCTAGAGTGAAATCCACTGCTAGGCCTTCGTCCTTCCTGGACTTGATCTTAGTGATTTTCTCATCATCTTTCTGGCCTTCTCTGATCTGATCCTCCAGTGTTGGTTTTACTTCCAGTGCAGCTACAATTCCTTGTGGAACGACCTCCAACTTTAACTTCTGAAATTCCCTGCATAGCTCTGGCTGATCCTCCATTGACAGCGTATTTGCACTATGACTCTTTCGACTTAGAGCGTCGGCTATCACATTAGCTTTTCCAGGGTGGTAATGAATTCGCACATTATAATCCTTAATTAACTCCAGCCATCTTCGTTGTCTCATATTAAGATCTGCTTGAGTAAAAATGTATTTCAGGCTCTTATGGTCAGTATATATGTCACATCTATTTCCTATGAGATAATGATGCCATATCTTCAAAGCATGCACAACGGCAGCTAATTCCTAATCATGCGTCGGATAATTCGCTTCATGCGGTCTCAACTGCCTCGACGCATAAGCAACAACCTTACCATTCTGCATTAACACGCACCCCAGGCCTTGCTTTGAGGCATCGCAATAAATATCAAATCCATTCTACACGTCCGACAACACTAATACGGGGGCTGTCGTCAAACGCTTCTTCAGCTCCATAAAACTTTTCTCGCACTCTGGCGTCCATGCAAACTTCTTTTCTTTCTTTAACAACTATGTAAGGGGTTTAGCAATCGTTGATAATCCTTCTATGAACCGACGGTAGTATCCCGCCATTCCCAGAAAACTACGGATCTGAGTAACAGACTTCGGTTGCTCCCAATGCAATACTGCGTCCACTTTGCTTGGGATCAACTGCAACTCCTTTAGTAGTCATTACATGACCGAGAAATTCAACTTTCTCCTTCCAAAAATCACACTTGCTGAACTTAGCATACAGCTGATGTTCTCGCAGCCTCTCTAAAACCATCTTCAAATGTTCCGCATGCTCTTCCTCTGTCTTCGAGAAAACTAAGATATCGTCTATAAAGACTACAACAAACTTATCCAAATACTCCATGAAAACCTTATTCATCATGTTCATGAAATATGCAGGGGCATTCGTCAATCCAAATGGCATTACTGTGAACTCATAGTGTCCATATCGCGTAGAAAACGCAGTCTTAGGCACATCCTCTGCTCGGATCTTCAACTGATGGTATCCTGAACGAAGATATATTTTGGAGAAAACTCCGGCTCCTCTTAACTGATCACCTCTTAACTGATCAAATAAATCGTCGATCCTGGGCAATGGATACTTATTCTTGATCGTTACCTCATTAAGTGCACGATAATCAATGCACATCCTAAGACTTCCATCCTTCTTACGAACAAACAATACCGGTGCTCCCCACGGTGTTGAACTTGGTCTAATGAAACCTTTCTCTTGCAGTTCCTCAATCTGCTTTTTCATTTCCACTAACTCGTCGGTAGGCATCCGTTATGGTCTCTTTGATATCGGTGCTATCCCTGGTGCCAACTCGATAACAAACTCGATATCGCGGTCTGGTGGCAACCGTGGTAAATCTTCCGGAAACACATCCGGGTATTCTCTGACTACTGGCACATCCTCTATGCTAATGGCTTGCACGCTGTTGACCACTAACTGCCCATCACGAACTGCGGTCGCTTGAAATTCTACCTTCTTGCCACTAGGGCCTTCCAGAGATACAATCCTTCGGCCACAATCCAAAACAGCCTTATGCTTAGACAACCAATCCATTCCAAGGATAACATCTAGGGATTGTGCATCTAACAAGATAAGATTTGCTAGAAATTCTATACCATCCATGAGCAACTTAACTCCCAAACACCCGAGGCTAGATCTAAGCTCAGATCCTGGGGCTTGGACTAATAGCACACATTTAAGATTCACCACTTTAAACCCATTCTTGGTTGCAAAACTTTGAGAAACAAACGAATGCGAAGCTCCAGAATCAAATAAAACTGTAGTGGGTACTGAGTTAACTAGAAACTTACCCAGTACGACATCCGTAGCCTCTTGAGCTCCATCTGCGGTGATGTGGTTGATCCTACCACGCGCTGTTGATTGAGGGGTTGCTCCAGCTTGACCGGGCGCACGATTTCCTCCTGAAGCCGGTGCCTTGGCAGGTGTTGTTCCCAAAGTAAAGCGAACTGGCGTGATGCCTCCCTTCTGTGGACACCTATTAGAAAAGTGCCCTGGCTCATTGCATTTATACATCTCTTGATTGCATGCGACTCTCCTCGGTGCATTACGCCTGTCTTGGCGTCTGAAAGTTCTGATTAGCAGGGCGAGGTGCAGGGGTTGCTGTCTTATTCACGGCTGGCGGTTGGAATCTAGCAAACTACTGTGGTGACATCCTCAGGCGTAGGTGGTTTGGACGTCCACCCTGATTAGTCATCAAGCGCTTACGGTTTTCACCTAACTCCTTGCGCTTATCCTCCAAAATCAAAGCCTTATTAACTAGCTCCTGAAAATCTGGAAAATTGTGGGTGATCAGTCCCACCTGCAATCCTGAATTCAGTCCCTTCATGAAAGGAGACTGCCTAGCTTTATCTGTCGCTACATCTTCAGAGGCATAGCGAGCTAACTGGGTAAACTTATTCAGATACTCGACCACTGGCTGGCCTCCTTGTTTCAGAGCCCTGAATTCTTCCTTTTTAAGGTCCATCATTCCTTCTGGGACATGATATTAGCGGAAAGCGGTAGTAAACTCATCCCACGTAATCTCTTGCGGGGTTCCATGTGCGGCACAATAGTTTTCCCCCCATTCTGCGGCAGTTCTTTCTAATTGATGAGAGGCGTAGAGCACCTTCTCATTGCCCTCGCATTGAGTGATATGCAGTTTCTTCTCAATAGTCCTTAGCCAGTCATCGGCTTCCAAAGGATTAACATTCCCAGCAAAGGTTGGCGGCCGAGTCCTTATGAAATCTGACAGCTTAGAGTAAGGTCGAGGTCCACCATTGTGGTTCTGAGCTGCATGGTTGTTGTTGGTTTTTGCTACATTGGTCATCTGCTACATCATAGTCTGCATTAGTTGAGTCTGCGCGGCAAGAAACGCTCCCAGATTCTGCATGTCCACTGGCGGGGGTGGTTGGGGATGGCCTCCATCATTGGGGTTGTCATTCTGGCGTAGTCCACTTCCCGAAGCACCGTTGGTTCCACGAGTATTCACCATCTGATGATTGCCTCTTGGGTTAGGAAAGGTAGATGTAGCATAGATAAGAAGCAAGAATTTCTGAAGCGGGGAAGATAGGTTATACCCAACTGAAATAATTCTTTATTTATTCTTGGTATGGCTGCTTATAAAAGCCTACAAGCTTTGCAACACATACTGCACACTCAGCATTTACAAAGAAGCAAACTAAACATGAAACCTTAACGTCTACTAAAAGGTAAAGACAAAACTTAAAGACGCGACTCAACACTCGAGTTTCAACACATCTCCAAGACTGACTCTCACTCATCCAGCCACCCTGGCTGAGACTGATCCGGCGCATATACCGGCGGGTGGGCTGGCATAGGAGCGAACCTATCCTGATGACCTACTGCTGGCTCCTCAGCAACAACAGGGTCCGCACTCTCCTCTGGCCCCCACTCTCGCTCCTCTGGATCCTCCTCGGACCCCTCAGCTGGCTCCTGAGCTCCTCGGGTCACGCGCTCCAACTCATCCTCAACCCCCTCTAGAGACTATCCTAGCTCGGTGATCATTCCGATAGCTGCAGCACGGGTCTCCTCAAGCTCCTGCTCCGTCACTCTGAGTGCCTCGTACACTGTCTCCAGCTCCTGAGTGGTCTCTCTCATATGCTCCTCCTTGGCAAGGGCGAACTCCGCAAGGTGTACCGCAGTAGCACACTCGTCCTCCACGATCCGTCGGCGTCGGCATGCTTGCACATCAGGGTGAAGTCGAAACACTGAGTCGTGAAGCTCGTCGGCGTAGTCGCGGTAGACACGGCGAAGAGCAAGTCGGGCAACCTCCTGGATCGCAACCTCGTACGAGAATCTTCTGGCGGAGATATTGATTGGCCTGCTAGCTTCCTCGTTCTCCCAAGCGTAGATGATCAGCTTGCAAACAAATCCTCGGTGAACACCATTAACGGTCCAGCTGCATCCTCGGTAAAGCGGACGATAAAAACCTCCAAGCGTCTGAAGAACTCTCCACAGCTCCATGGTGTAGCCACCTGCTGACTCCTCAAAGGTCGGAACGATCGGCATCTGCTTCACAAGAACTTTAAATAAGTTCTCCACCCGAAACGGCAAGTAAACGGTAAATTCAGCAAAGGCGAGAAGTACAGAATGAGATGAGTCGAGAGTGTTTTGTTAGTCAAATTTAAATTTTCCTTTAGAAAATAGTTTTGGACACAACCTGGACTTCTCCATACTATCTAGGCCGGGACCTACATCGGTATGCTCGATACCACCTCTGTAAGGACCCGAATCCACCGATTCGAACCCACTGTGTTTACCGCACTAGTCCCAGGATCAACGCTAGTGCACACAGCTCAACATCGGTACATATCACATCATACTCAACGATAATAGAATATTACTCCATTTATTGATATAGCTAAGTGTATGATCTTATGACCGACTTACATTATTAAACCACGCAGGCAAAGCGGAAATAGAAGCTAAGAATTAAGCAGCGGAAAGTAGAAAACGTAGATAGCTCATCAGTTCACCACAGGCAAACGACAAGGCTCGGACCCTAATGACTCGTGACCTCCTGGAACTCCTCCAACACAGGTGTAGATTCTTCGACTGTTGATTATTGTTGTTGGCAAGGGTGAGTACTTAAAGCACTCAACAAGTTGTGCACAGAATGCATTTCTATGTAACTATATGCAAGGCTTATTCCAATGGATAGGCTATCATGGCTATTTTGCAATAAGCAGCATTTATGAACAAATATAATAAATAGATTGTAAAGACTGTAAAATAAATAACAATAAATAGATTCAGCATTTCTGAAGTAAACCAAGTTTCCAATTCTAAGTCAAATTCCATCTTCCACATGGCATTCCGCCATGCCAACCAAGTTGTCCATTTAATTAAGCTAACCCTCAACTGTAATTCCCGAGCATTGCTTAATACCGCGAGCACGGCTATCCGAATAGTTTCACACTCTACAAAGGTTATGCATTTTACCCACGCGATACAACCAAACACCACCAAGGCGAGTGATTATAACAAAGCCTTTACAATGCGCTGGCTTAACCCGGTACCACCCGCTAAGGTTTCAACACTGGTGGGACTAGTTACCACACCCAGGGCCCCCCTCTTGCACCATGTGAATTACTCCATAACTCGGGAACTCACACCGACCAAGATAGTACCAAAGCTAAGACATTGCAAATTAATCATCTAGGCTGGCCCATACCAGACTTGTGGTTGCATGATTGACTCAGGTCAAAGGCTTGCAAGGTTAAGTCCTTAGAGTGATCAAGGCAAGACTTCCACATACCCTCTGCCCATCAGGCCCACCTTGGCATACTCGCCCCTTGTCACTTGCCCCAATCTAAGTGAATATCACCCAAGTTGATTACCAAGCACCACGTGCCATCAACAATTCAACATCGTTGCGTGACATGACTCGCCACAACAACTCAATCTCATCGTGTGATCCCACATGACACACTAGTTCATAACATCGTTCCATATTCCATTAGTCAAGATTAATTATCAATGATTCAATCACATGTGATGATGTGGCATGGCTAAGCAACTAATACGGTCTAATCATCCTGTGTTGATTATTATTACTAACCAACTATAATGAACCAATCTAGGGTGACAATAGATTATGACATACAATGACAAGATAAGGTGTAGATCAAATTGGTATAATAGCTAAGTCCCAATTTAATTTGAAACAATTGTATACTTGAAATAATATGCAATAGGGTAAAACAAATATAGCAATTTTATAAACATGGGTTCAACATGATCAAAGCACAACTTGCCTTGGAATAGGTCCTGATCTTGATCTGGAGCTTGCTCTTGAGTTGCGGATCTTCCTCCGAAACGTCGCACAATTCAACATCTACGCGTACCGAAGGAGAAAAGCAAATAAATACCAAAATAGAGAGCAAATGAACTCCAAAAATCAATTAAAATTAACCATTAAATAGATGTCAATTTTAAAAATGTTTAAAAATTTGAATCAAACAGATCCGAGTTAAGATGCAAAAGATATAGCCTTTTGAAGTTTGGAATAAATACTGAAATCTCAGAAATTGGAAAATCAGAATCAACAGAATTATTTGTAAATTGAAACAGACTTATTGCGCAAGCATGACGTCTTGCTGACGTCAGCCCTGATGTCAGCCAATCAGACGCTGCCACGCGTCCTGGTCCATGGATTGAGTCCACCCACCCATGCTGGCTCACGGTGTACGCAGCTCACGACGCCTCTGACTCCGCGCCTGACACGAGGCAGCATGCGATTGGCCACGGCGCCGGTGCGATCTGACGCGCTTAGATCCGATCCGACGGCTACGAAACTAATGCAACGTGGCACTCCCTCAACCGATCATAGCTCATCCAACAGCTCACCTTACCGATGAAGATTGCTGCTGAAGCGATGACGAGGCTTGATCTCGAACGGACGATGTAGATCCAACGGTCCTTGAGCTCCTCGTCGTTAATGGTGGCACTACAACAAGACCTACACCGGACTTGGGAACAAAGACCACAGCGACGGCGGAAAAAAGGGTCTCCGGCGACGATTTCACTCTCCATGGACGCGGCTCGTCACGACGAAGAAGCTGGTAGCCTCGGTGACGATGGAAACTTCAACGGGCGACGCGCACCTAGCGAAGAACAACGACGGCGTCGTCGGCTTACTCCGACGAGCTGTTGGGCGCGTTCTAGGGCTGCTCTCGCGAAAAGGCTCCGACCAATAGCTGCGGCGCACACCTGCGAATCTCGGGCGGCTACCCTTCCCTTTTATAGCCTAGGCGTTCGAGCCCTACACGGCAAAGGAGTTCGGCGTCGTCACGGCGGCGGACTCCGAATCCGAAACCGAGACGACGACGCTCTGTCGTACACGCGTCGCAATCCAACGGCCACGACACGGCTCCTACGCGGCACGATCTGGTCCGGAGACACGCGATCGGACGACTGCGGGGATTAGGGTTTCGCAGAGGAACCTGGGCCGTGCGGGCTGTCTGGGCCGCACAGTTGTGGGCCGGCCTGACACTGTTCACTAGGCTTTTTAAAGGATTTCTCATTTAAAATAATTACAGAAATTCATTTAATTTGTTTTCGGCAATAAAACTATTAGAAAAAATCCAAGAAAAATCTCAAGAATACTTTGAGACATTCTGGACTCAAATAAAATATTTTTGGCAAAACTTTATATTAACTTTGCAATAATTTAAATAGATTTGAACAAAAGGTTAATATTCTTAATTTAAAATTAATTCAAATAAATCCAGAAAAATCCAAATAAACTCCAGAAGATCATAAATGTGCAATTAAGCAATAAAATATTATTTGAGCAAATTTTGGGATGTTACAATTATGCTCAGATATTTTGATTAAAATAAATGGAGTCCCATTTCATGCAAATCTCATAGTCATAGAAACTCCAAGCTTAGATGTAATCCTCGACATGGATTGGTTATCTAAGCATAAAGGGTGTATAGATTGTGCAAACTGATCCATATCTCTCATAAACCCAGAACGAACTCAAGTAAAATTATCATCTATTCAAAACACCTCGGATCCACAGTTACTTCTCTGTTTAGCCATAGTTAGAGAACTCAACCAAGTACCCATGGCTTCTGAATATCCTGATGTCTTCCAGATGAGTTGCCAGGATTACCACTAGATCGAGACATGGAATTTGTTATTGATCTTGTCCCTAGAGCAGCACCCATTTATAAACACCCTTATCGCATGCCCCCAAACAAGTTGGTTGAATTGAAGAAATAGCTCAAAGAATAGCTAAGCAAAGGATTTATTCGTCCTAGCTCATCCCTATGGGGTAGTCTTGTACTGTTTGTTGATAAAAAGTATAGTGGTCTACATATGTGTGTAGATTATCGTGCCTTAAATGAAGTTACAATAAAAAATAAGTATCCACTTCCTCGCATAGATGACTTGTTTGATCAATTGAATGGCACTCATGTATTTTCGAAAATTGACCTCAGACATGGATACTATCAATTGAAAATCAAACCTGAAGATATTTTAAAGACTGCTTTCACCACCTGTTACGGATTATATGAATATGCCGTAATGTCTTTTGGACTTACAAATGCTCCTGCTAGTTTCATGTGCCTTATGAATAAGGTCTTTATAGAGTATTTAGATAAGTTCGTGGTGGTTTTCATTGACGACATCCTCATCTATTCCAAAATTGAAGAGTAACATACGCAGCATCTGCGTATGGTACTCGAAAAACTCCGAGACAACAAGCTTTATGCCAAATTTAATAAATATGAGTCTTGGCTAAAAGAAGTTGCATTCCTCGGACACATCTTATACAAAGGAGGAATTGCAATAGATCCTAGCAAAGTCTAAGCTATCCTAGAGTGGGAGCCATCTCAATCTGTTCCTAAATTCTGAAGTTTCCTCAGTACCCATGACCCAGCTTTTAATGAAAGAAAAGAAGTTCGAGTGGACCACTGATTGTGAAGCAAGCTTTCAGGAACTGGAAAAGAGGTTAATAATGGCCCCAGTGCTAGTGTTGCCAGACGTCCACAAAAGCTTCAATGTCTATTGTGATGCATCACGACACGGTCTCGGTTGTGTGTTGATGCAAGAAAGAAAAGTCGTAGCTCATACTTCTCGGTAACTATGACCCCATGAACTGAACTAACCAACCCACGATCTGGAGTTAGCAACTGTAGTCCATGCTCTAAAAATCTGCCGTCATTACCCATTGGTAATCGATGCAATATCTACACCGACCACAAAAGTCTAAAACATTTATTTATTCAGCCTAACCTAAACCTGAGACAGAGAAGATGGTTAGAGCTAATAAAAGATTACGACCTTAGCATTCATGACCATCCTGGTAAAGCTAATGTCATAGCAGACGCTCTAAGCCTCAAGCTTCATTGCATCTCCATCTCATCACATACCAGTCAATCGAACTAAGAGAATTTCAAAAGCTCAATTTGGGTATTGTTGAAGAAGGTTATCTTGTCGCACTTGAAGTGCAACCAACTCTTAAATCCTAAATCAAAGCTACACAACTCAAGGATGAGAACATTGTCAAAATCTGAGAGGAGTTGAAACAAGAAATTGAATCCGAGTTTGTTGAAGTCTCAGATGAAGTGCTTATGCATAAGAATAAAATTGCTTTTACATAATTCCATTTGCAAATCTATTATTCGGTATTTATCGTTCAAATTTGCTTTCTACAAAAATAACCTTAGTATTTTTTCTCTTGCTATGAGCCTGCATTACATTATAGGTTTGCAAAAGTCTTGTGGAGTACGTAATGTACTCAACCTTGCTATTATTGTTGTTTTCAGGGGAAGAAACAGAATACCCCAAAGAATCATACTTTAACATAGGTTACGGGGACATGAACAATGAATTTTTCTAGGGTTTACCTTGTTAGTTGCCTATGGGGATGTTGGGCTAAAAAGGCATAGTACAAGATAAAAATGTTTCCACTGCAAGTTTCTTTTGGGTTGTAAGAACATTATGTATAAACTGCTTCCGCTATCGTATGTAATAATGTGTGCATGGATGTACTATCAATTTGTAAATGTGCGTACTAGCCACTGATCATGGGACTAGTACTGTATGCACATGGAACCCATGTTGGCATTTAATATCAAAAATGGGGGCCGCACACTGAGGTACAAAGAGGAGTGAAACATCTAGACCCCCAATTGTATTTGGGTTTTGGTAATTAATGACAATCAAGATTAAAGGACTAACATATTGTTCTAAGTGTATGAGAAAAGGTTGGTCCTCGTCATTTCAAGGAGTACATGGAGACAAACAAAAGATTGGATAAATCAAGTCAAGGCAAAGGTATAAAATTTAAGGACCTTTTCTTAGCTTTTGCCGATGTCGGTGTTTGGAGAAAAGATTGGATTGCTAGAATAGGTGGCGTACTATTAAGAGGGGTCATTGGCTAGTAGCTTGAATATGCTTAAAAATCATAGCTCAAAACATGCTCATACTTAGTTGTGTACATGCATTGAGAATTTCTCTGAAAAATCATGTTGACTCCCTGGAATCGGCACTACAAGGAATTAGAGGCCGTCACTACTGCGGGACTGGTAGTACCGCCCTCATGGTGTGGTAGTTATATTCTAGAGAGGCTGTTTTTGAGCATTTGGCTCAATCGACACTATCGACAACTAGAGGTTAGTACTACCGCTGGATCGGTAGTACCGCCCTCATGCCGTGAAAGTTATATTCCAGATAAATGATTTTTTTGTTGATTGGCCAAATCAGCACTACCGCAGCTCATGGTCGGTACTACCGGAAATTCGATAGTACCACCCCTTTGTTATCTATAGTTATTTCCAGAGTGATCCTTTTGTGCTTTTCTGCAGATCGGCACGTCCGGTAGTGCCGCCCAATAGTTGGTGGTACATATTTTTCAAAGAATGTCTCTTTGGGGTATTTCCTAAAACACAAAAATCGGCACTACCAGAGTTTAGTTGGCGGTAGTACGAGGGTACTGTAGCAACGGCTAGTACTCTTGCATTAAATGCACTATTCCGACTGTTAACCCTAGGATCTGCATTACTGTCCCATACATGCCGGTAGTGTTGATTTAGGCAGAAATTTCAGGATTCTAGGTGTAACGGCTATTTAAGTGGTTGGGGGCTATAAATACCCCCTCTCCTGCAGCAAGGGCACTTCTTGGAACCCTATTGACTTGTGAACCCCTTGCACTCATCTCTTCACCCTTGACCATTCAATTCTCATTTTAGAGGTTGTTCAGAGCATTCAAGTGTGAGCATTGATCTTGAGCCTTTAGAAACACTTGATCATCTTCAAGCAAGCATCATTTTGTCTGTTATTCTTGGAGTTTACCAACTCCTAGACAGCTTGGAGGAGAAACCAGTGATCTCTACAAAGGAGATTATGAAGAGACCCGCTATTGTTGTAAAGTTTGGAGCTCACCTACCTGGAGAGGGAAAGAGCTACCCCTAGTGATCGAGGAAGGCTCAATTACGCAAGGAGTTGGCTTGATTTGTTCAAGCTACCTCAACGTGGATTAGGGGAGACCGGCAAGTCTCCGAGACCATGAGAAAAGTGATTGTGTTCATCGTGTGGTTTGCAAATTTTGTTGTCCCACTTATGCAATTCTATATTCCTAGTGATAATAGTGATTGATATCTAGGATTGCTATTCTTGTTTAGACTTAGGTTGTTGGTACCTTTAGTGAAACCTAGGCTATTTAGTTTTTGAGTGTTAAATTTTCAATCTTGTCATATTTGTTAAAATTTTAAATTAGAGCCAAAGAATTTCAAAAACCTCCTATTCGCCCCACTAGTCAGTTATCCTTGATCCTACTAGTGGTATCAGAGCTCGGTCTCTCATTTATAGATTTAACTGTCTAGAGAGAAAAGGATCATTAGTGAGGGTGTTTCCATAGACAAGGCACCTTTCTTTGATGGCACAAATTATACATTTTGGAAAATACGCATGACTATTTATCTCATTGTGAGACCATGTGGAGATCAACCCATGGATGTGTGATGAATATTTGACATTTTTTAGGCTTGAGTCGATTTATGTGAGTTTGTTTTAGGCTTGGAAAAATGAATTAGCAATTTTAGGTTGCTATCGGCCTTCCAAGTGAGCTTGAATGATGTATTTAATTGGGAATTCGTACTGGCATTGGTTAAATGTTGCATATTATGTTGGGCAATGCTA
The DNA here is from genome assembly GCA_036346275.1 of Otatea glauca. Classification (NCBI taxonomy): domain Eukaryota; kingdom Viridiplantae; phylum Streptophyta; class Magnoliopsida; order Poales; family Poaceae; genus Otatea; species Otatea glauca. Next base: position 31,329,743 of record CM070727.1, on the reverse strand, counting down.
TGTGATGTGTTTGCTTGTCTGTATTGGCTGCAGAACTTCGGAGCTAGGTCATGGTGAGGTGGAGGAGACCGGGACTAGGCTACAAGAGCTAAGGTCCAGACGGTCGATGTGGCACCGAAGATGACTGAGGCTGGGGAGTAGCTGCAAGCCGAGAAGAAAAGTGGATGGATGAGATACTAACTTAAGCCATGCTCAAGTGAAGGAGGATTTTTGGATCAACGGTTCGCGGGAGTAGTGATTAAGTCAGTGTTAAATGGTTAAAACCCGTTATGGTATTGGGTTTCAGGTTAGCTCATGTATGTGTGTGAGTAAATATCAGCCCTTGATGTGGTTCCTTATGGGAGAAGGAATTCATCCAAGGGTGGAGAATCTCAACCATTGATGAGGTTTCTTGAGGTCCAAGAAGGTCATCCAAGGGTTAAGGTTACTCCTACTAGGCTATAAATAGAGGGGTGGAGGGATGCCTCCATGCTAAGTCTATCAGAAAGATTTTGGTTTCCTTGTGATCCTTTGAGCTTTGCCCACCTGGTTGTGAGCCTTTGTAAACCTTCTTCTCAAATCAATGAAATTTTAATTTCATCTTATATTCTGCAATTTACATTCTGCACTTTGAATTCTTGCAATTTACTTTCCGCACATTTGGATTTGCCTCCCCTCCTTCTAAATGCTTATGGATTTTATGCCAAGGATTAATGATTGATGGATGAATCTTCTTTATACATATCCCAATCATCTAGACAAACTTTGTCTTAATTCTTGCAAGAATTTTTGCTTGGTTCTTTCTTGCAACTTGAGCTTTGCTTCCTCTTCTTCTACCTAATTTAGTTCTTTTGGATCTAGGACATGTAAGAGGTTGAGGAACTCATCTAAATCTTGTTCCAACCTAGCAAGATACATTCGAACTCATTCTTGCTCAAGTTATGCTTGTAACTTTGTGCTCTTGATCTTAAATCGCTGTTTTTGGTACATCTTGAACCATTTGCATGAAAGGTTGAGACCTTAGGATTGTTCTTACAGTTCCTCCTGGGTCATAGTCCTAAGGTCATTTTATAGTCATGGTTCAAGTTTCATCAAGTTTGGTTGGATAGATCAAAAGTTGTTGAGGTTTCTTTGTGGTCAATGTTTATGAAATCTCTGCTTTTGTGCAGTGTTTGTTAAGCAAGAAAGGTCACTCTTTTGGATTTTATTTTTTTAATCATTACCCTGAGGACCTTACCTTGCTTTATTTCAAATTTCATCCTTTTCATGAGTAGATCAAAAGTTATTGAGGTTTCTTTGCAGCCAAATTTCTAAAAGCTACTTTTTGAGCAGCGTGGTTGTTGAGCTAGAAAGGTCTCACTTTTGGTCTTTATTTTGCAATTAATTTTGGAATCACGACCCTGAGGACTTTATCTTTCTATAATTAAATTTCATCAATTTAGATGAGTAGATTTTACGTTATTCATGTTTCTTGATTGCCAAGTTTAAAATTTTCGCTCATCCGGGTTGCTGAAATTCTTGCTCCATTCACTGTTGTGCGTATTCTTGAACCTAGTGTTTGCTCCATATAACTAGTGTTCTAAAAGATAGTTTTGATGGGAAAATTTTATTTGGCTCCTATTCACCCCCTCTAGTCGCCGATTTTTGTTCTCACTCAAGGCGATGAGCCCAAGCATATGGAGGATTGTGGGTGAGGGTTTCGCTATGACACTTGATCCCACACTTATAATTGATTAAGATGAGCAAAATTCTCACCTCAGTGCTCAAGTGATGAACGCTCCATTTGGAGTGAGCAATCTTGAGACCGCTCATGCGATTTGGACTACCCTCTCGGAAATTCATGAAGGAACATCCACGGTCAAGGAGGCCAAACTATATATGCTTAGGATCAAGTATGAGAGTTTCATTATGTTATCCCATGAGAATATTATTGAGGTATTCTCAAGGCTAAATACCATAGTAAATGAACTCAAAGGTCTTGGGGCATCACTAACCGATCTTGATGTTGTTCGCAAGATGCTTAGTGCTCTACCGGACAAGTATGAGATGTTGGTGACCTTGTTCCTCAACTCTCCTGAGTTGGCAAGGATGACGCCAACCGGTCTCTTGGGAAACCTCATTACCAATGGGTTTTGTACAAGAAGGATAAGGAGTAGCTCTTGGAGCAAAGTTCTTCCAATAAGAAGAACATTTCGTTCAAGGCCAAGGCGGAGTTAAACGATGAAGCGCTTGATGATGAAGAAGATGACTTTGAGGAGGAAATGGCTCTCCTTATGAGAAGAATAAGGAGGTTCATAAAGAGGTACTCAAGCTCAAGCGCCCCTTAAAAGTACAAGCCAACAACACTCTAGCAACAAGTGCTATGCTAACATTCATTGCTATGATTGTGATGAGAAGGGCCACATTGCCTCTCATTGCCCTAACAAGAAGGAAGACAAGTCCAAGCCATCAAAGAAGAAGGAATTCAACGGCAAGAAGAAAATATTCAAGAGTTTCACAAGGATGGCAAGGGTGAGGCTCACATTGGAGTGTGGAACTCTGATAAGGAGTATTCTAACTCTGACTCATCTGATGATGACACTCATTTCAAGAAGAAGGGACTTGCCGGAGTAGCTATCAAGAAGGCTCCTTCATTATTTTCTACTCTGACATGTTTCATAGCGAAAGGAGACCTCAAGGTAAAAACAAATCTCGATGATGATGAGCACTTATATGATGAACTAATGGACATGCTTGAGGATTTAAATGAATATCTTGGCAAGGAGAAGTCCAAGTATAAGGTCTTTAGGAAAGAATTTCTTTCTCTCAAAGATTCTTATGAGGAGCTAAAGGATGCTCATGAGACTCTTCTTCTCAAGGATCATTCTAAATCCAAAGTAGATATAGGAGTTACTTGTGATATTCTTGATACCATGCCTAGTATAGAAACTTGCTCTATTATAATTTCTAATCATAAATTGAGTCATGATAGCAACCCTTTAGTGGTTGAAAATAATGAACTCAAGCAGCAAGTGAAAAAGCTAAGTAAGAGCTTGGATAGGTGCTTCAAGGGAAAGGCAACCCTTGACAAGATCCTAAATGATCAACGATGCTCCTACAACAAAAAAGGCATTGGGTTTATCCCCAAGAAGGGTAAGAAAGTAAGCTACAAACATCTAAGGTTTGTAAAATCAAATGGAAATTTTTACCAAAAGTGTCACGATGTGGGACTTATGGCAAATGACTGTCTCATGGGTAAGGCTTCTAAAATGGGCATTTATGATTCTTGCTATGTGCTTAAGAAGTCTAAGAATGGTATAATTGTAGCTAAGTTTGTCTGCATTCCTATACTTTGTTGAAAGAAGAATGTCATTTGGGTGCCCAAAGCCTTAGTTACTAACCTCTAAGGACCCAAACAAATTCGGGTACCTAAAGAGGTTTGTGTTAGTGTTATGCCCTTGAGGCAATCATTTTGATGATTGTAACATGACTATGTTTATGAATAATAATATGATTATTGGTCCAATGAATGTATATCATTGTATTGATCAACAAGTATATGACTTGCTTATGAAGCTCTTTACTTATTGATGTAATTCGATAAATATCTCTGATCGGATATCATCGTATAGGACAACGATGAACAGATCAGCACATGTAGTGATCCATATTCATGCTTCATAGATCATGGGATATGGAGATATCATCTATACATTGTGGACACATGTTGAAGAACATGGGTTAGATAGACCCGCAATAGGACACTGCGAGAATGTTGCATTCTTATGTGTCATCAGTGTATCTCATACATAGTAGATGTATGATCCTTAGACCTGAGATTGTCATATTCCCTACATGTATAATAGTTCTCCTTGGGGCTATCAAACACAACTTCCTAACCAGATAGTTATAAAGGTAGCTTTCATGTTTACTATAAAACGTGCAGAGGGAAGTGAGCAGTCAAGATGAAATTTGCCACTCTAATGAAACGAAGATATATGACAAGGCCACTCGTGTGATATGATTAAGGAAGTGCATGGCCATGCCGTGATTGAGGAGTCAATCACAACTTATTAATATATCACGGATACGAGAGATGGATTGAATCATCAAAGGATGACATGCTTCTCGCCTTGAGTTCAATCTTCATATACTTGGCAAAGGGATTATTACATGAGTACTTTTGATAGGTTCTGTCCGATTTGATCATAGTACGTTTGGGAGTTGGCATGCTTTGCAAGGAGCCGCTACCAACTATTGGATTGAAAAAGAGTTTTCCGAATCCATGTCCAAACGTACATGAACCTACAGGGTCACACACTTAATGGGCTGGGACGCATTAATTTGGATTGGATCCGTAATTAATGGACCTCATGGGCTTAGCACACTGATGGGCCCTGGTTTAGGGCTTTATCTCGTGGCTATATAAGGAGTGGAGGAGGGTGGGCGCAGGGTGTGCTTTCCTACGGTCTAGAAGTGTTTCACCCGAAACCCTAGCCTCCTCTCACTGCCCCTGCCGAGCTTCTAGGTGCTTGCACATCGACGCACGGCGTTCCATCCCTGGACGTGTGGACTACTGCGGTGACGCTTTTGCGATTACGGCGTGGGAGGATGAACCACGGCGAAGCGAGGACGATCCACTACATCGACGCGCGAAGGATTCCGCAACTGCGCGTTTAGTGGTAATCTAATCTATGATCCCCTTCTTGCGAGTAGCTTTCTGGTTATGCGGTAGATTTTTTTGTGCTAGTGTAGCATACCGCGTTCCTCTTCAGTGGTATCAGAGCTATCTCGAATAGATTTGTGATCCAGATGTTGCACATATGATGTGTGAGGTTAGTAGATTGGATCTATTACATGTTCAGCCGGTTCATGTGATGAATTGGTGATGGCAGCCATCGATGAGATCGATTGGTTTAGGGTTTGAGGAAAGTGCAAACCGACTCAATCTTGATTTGGGTGAGTCCGTTCATGGTACGACGTTACCCTTACCGGTCGGGTTACCGCCATCAGGGTTTCTGAAACGTTACCATATGGGGCCAAGCCAATTAGATTGAGTCGGATTGGGTCAATCTGGTTGATCCATGGAAAGTGCAAACCGATTCAATCTTGATTTGGGTGAGTCCGTTCATGGTACGACGTTGCCCTTACCGGTCGGGTTACCGCCATGAGGGTTTCTGAAACGTAACCATATGGGACCAAGCCAATCAGATTATATCGGATTGGGTCAATCTGGTTGATCCATGGAAATTTTGAGGGTGTTTTCCTTTGATAGAAGACATGAGTCTAAAAATTTTTCCAAGGGCACTGCCCTCGACCCGCCATTTGTGCTGCCCCTCGGACCCCGAAGTCGTAGGATTGTTTTTGTTTAACTCATTTTTGCAGGAAATTATATGAAATAGTATGGCCTACATGCCATGTGTGTATGTGATGCATGTAATTTTCACATGGCCTGCATGCCGTGTCAAGCCATAAGGCTATTTAAATTGTATAACGACCTGCATGTCGACTTGTGATGCTTCAAACCCTCATGTAAAATTCATTATCAAAAGTTGTAAGGCGTTGCATCCATAATGATGAAGACGATGGTATCAAGCATTATGATTAGATGAACAATCAAGCAAGGTGGCTAGGTGAACAAACAAGCATGATGATGGAGATCTTAATGCTAAGGGCCATGCTATTTCACAGCTTAATTTTGATTTTATGTGGATGTGTGTTTAATCCTTGCTATTTCTTTATGCTCATTGCATGTGATGCCATCTTCATAGTAGATATTGTTCATCCCTATAGTTAAAATTTTAAATCAAAATGTCCATCCAATTGTTGCACCTATCAAGAATTTAGATCGTTATTGATATGACTGTCAAAGTAGTATATCAATGGCTATCTTTAACATCCCAAATTTGGTCTATAGTTTCACATATGTGCATTTTGGTGATTTTCTGAACTTATTGGATTTTCTAGAATTTAATTAAATTTATTTTAATTAAGTATATTGAACCTTTGGTGAAAACTAATTATATATAGATAAAACTAATATGAAGTTTTGCCAAAAATATTTTATTTGAACTCAAAATGTCTCAAAGTATTTATGAGAATTTTCTTGGATTTTTCCTGATATTTTAATTGCCTTAAATGAATTAATCTAATTTCGGGAATTATTTTAAATCAAAAAGCTTTTGAAAAATCGGTGAAACGATCTTGGGTCGAAGCTCAAAGACTATGCGCGAGCGCCCAGTATTGCCGCGCCCGCCACCAACCGCCCGCCGCCGCGCATGCGGACCGTTGGATCAGATCGTGCGGTCCTCTTTCCTCGGCGAAACCCTAGCGCGTGAGCCGTTGGATCGAGATCAAGCGGTCGGGATCGCTTCGTGTTGTTTTGGAAAGATTTGATCGCATCCGTTGATTTTGGAAACGGCAGATCGGATCGTATCGCTCGGGAATCGATCGTGGCCGTTCATCTTGGATCGGACGGTCGTCGGTCGTCGTCTCCGATTTGGTTTCCGAGTTCGCCGTCACGCGCCGTCTCCGCCGCGGATTGCTTAGGGTTTCCTTCTCTGCGCGCATGCCGAGGCTATAAAAGCCGCAGCCCGCACTTCGATGTTCCTCGTCCCCTTGCGGAGCCAGTAGCACTAGCCTCTTCGCTTGTTTCGTAGCTGTTGCCGCTCAGGAGCTCGCCGTAGTCCTTTGAAGCGCCGCCGCGAGTTTTTGCGCCGTTCCGTCGCCGCCAAGCCTCCTTCCGCCGAATCGGTTCCAGATCCGGGGTCGCTGTTCCAAGACGCGTCGAGGCCGCCACTTCTTCTCGTCGGAGTAGCGACGAAACGCCGGTCGGGTGGTCGTCTTCCTCCGCTCCGGTGCCAATCCGCCGCCGTGCTTCGGAGCTTCGCGCAGCTGTTGGATCCTCGTCGGACCGTCCAGATTGCGCCGCATCATCCTCATCAGCAGTGAACCTCTCCGGTAAGGTGGACCGTTAGATCTAAGATGAGTGGTAAGGATAGTTGAAGGACCGATATGGCGAACAGAGGGGGGGTGAATGGTCGCAAATAAAATTTCCCCCAAAATACTCCAACAAAAACCTCGACAAGATCGCTAAAAGGAAATAGTGAAAAACCTGAAAAACTAGACAACTATGTGTACCCCAAGCTTGCATGGATAAGTATCATAAAATATGTGGGGATTTTTGAGTAACAATACAGGTTGTCTAGTGTCCAAGATATAGAGGAATCAATTCAAACTCTTGCTTTTAGAAAGGACATCAATTCAAATCACAAAAGTCACTTTCAGAAAAGCAAAAGCAGAATTTCCAGAACTTGTCCTCAATTTGCACAGGAGGTTGGTGGGTTTCTGCAGCTCACAAAATTTTGAGACTTTTTCTCCCTATGAGCATCAGAGTCGTGAAGAACTCCACCAAATTTCTCCTCAAAAATCCTTACAAAAAAACAGGAAAAATCTAAGAACACAGTCTGGTCAAGAACTTCGAGCAGAAATTTTGGGGCTCGGTTTTCACCTCATGGCACCCAAACGATGCAACAAATGAAATCCAAAATATTTCTGCAAGTGGATATCAGAGTCCCGCACCTCCTCCAATAAGAATCACTTGAAAAAGATTTTTCTAGATTGTTATAGAAATCAAACACTGACTGCTGCGCGAAGAACAAGTTCTGAACAAAGTTGGAATTTGAAAGAAAAGATGTTCTCTACTCAATCCAAGAGTGCAAAAGAGATGTAAAACCATATGAACACACTCCAAACATCCAAGATCAGCAGCATTTAGAAGGAGGGGAGGCAAATCCAAATTACATGAAAGTAAATTGCGAGAATGTAATTGCGGGAAAGTAAATGCTGAATTTAAATTGCGTAAAGTAAAGACATAATGTAAATCATAAAATAAATTCAGAGGTGGATGGATAAAACTTTCATTTCTGGAAGGAGAGGTTACAAAGCCTCACTTTCATGTGGGCAAAGCTCAAAGGAGCATTCACAAACCTCAAAACCTTCAAGGGAAGGAGGCTACCCCTCCACCCCTATTTATACTACTCTTGGGCCACCTAGCACCCTTGAATGAGTCCTTCGACCCTAGAGCACTCATCTAAGGGCTAGGATTAACCCATACACACAGCCATGCAAGGGCTAACCCAAAACCCACACACATACCGGGTTTTCTTGCACGGTTTTCAAAGCATACTACCTAGACCCGCTAACCTATCAACTAGACCTCAATCCGACGGCCCTCATTGATCCACGCGGCATCTAGCTAGCATCATCTCCTTTCCTTATCTTCTTGACTTGCCCGGACTCCGTCTCCGATCATCTTCCGGCGATCTCCCAATCGTCTGGACCTTCGACGCTCCTCGCCTAGTCCCTGTCATCCTTCTCCTCACCATGACCTAGCACCGTCGTCCTGCAACCATCAGAAACAAGGAAACTCCTCACATAGCAATGTCCACAATGATGTGCAATAAACCATCCAACTCATCACTGCCGCGTCCATAAGACCGGTACTGCCACTCCTGGCAGAGACAACTCAAAATGCTTCATTTTGAAAATCATTCCAAATCAAACTCAAACTTGAGCACACCTTGCTCAAATAAAGTCAAATACTCATCACAAACATGGATGGACCTCCACATGGTCCTTCAATCTCCCCCTTGATGAGTATATTGACAAACCACACAGAAGGCATAAATTTGAGTTTGAATGAGAGAAGAAGAAAGCAATTTATTGCAAAGCCAAACTTGGTCCAGAGATAGAAATTAGAACCATGACCAAGTTGACGAAGAGGAATTTAGATTTTAGAGTTAAATTTAAGAAAGAGCAAGTTTTCAGCAAAAACTCTAAAATCCAACTAAACATGTCAAATGTGATTATGAGATTATGATCCAACAGAAGTAGTAGCATAGTTTTACAAAGATCATAATAACCAAATAAGTATTCACATTTTTATCTTTTTAGTGATGCGTTTTCTACATTTTCTCCCCCTTTTGGCAATATAGGCATCAAATTTTTTTTATGTATGCATGAAATGCAATCGAAAGAGCTTTGAAGATTATCCAATTGATCAAAATGGAAGGATATTACACCAAGCTTGTCAATTTCAGAAGATGACTAAACTAAGACATGTCCAAGTGCAAATACGAGCTTAGTTTTGAATATTTCATTTTTAAAAAGATTTGACAAGTGCAACACTTAGCTTTAGTTTCAAAAATAGAAGAATAGCCACTCTAAGGATCAAAAGGAAAACCTAGAGTTCAACCTACTCAACACTTTGGGGAATCTAGAAGAGCATACAAGGTCCTTCGGGCTCATTTATCACTTAACGCAAATTTTGATTTATCATCATACAAGACATAGAGGGGTGCAAATGTTTGACATTATTTGCATTCTTTACCTACATATGTCTTTGTTTTTAATTTATTTGCATTTTCTTTTGACAACCAATTGACTCACGCCATATGCGACCATCTCAAGATGAACTCTTAAGAGGATGGTCTAGGTCAAACACGATGTATTCCAAGTTCATCCCAAGTGCAATGGGAAGCGGTCTTGTGAATGCAAGGTGTTGAGTCGTATGTGCACAAGAAGAGTCAATTTTGTTTAATTTTCATTTTTAGCACAATGATTCATGAGCAATTGAAGGACTCTAGCATGGATCAAACTAGTTTCACCCAAGTTGCTATAGGGACTCTAGAGAACTCCAAAATTTCTCAAATTATGGCACAAACCTCTAGAGAAGAAACCTAGCAAGAAAAAGCAACAAGTTTCATCAAGTTTTTCATTTAAGACTTTTTTCATTTTAAAGCTTAGCAAGTTAAATGAACTTGGACATATCTGAGCTAGTGATTTCCTCCATATGATGCAGCATGGTGTATAGCATGAAGAAGAAATCAATTGCATAATAGACAAAGCTCATTAAACAGGAAATACAGTCTATATGCAATGCACGAACAGATTCCCAAACTCCCCCTCAACAAATGAATCAATTTTAAGCTCAAATCTGGTTAAAGTTGAGTTATTATGAAGATTAGGCACAAAGAAAAACCGAATGAACTCAATAATAACCATAAAAACAGAATGATGAGAAGAAGTCGAGAAACTACAAAACTGGATGGCTATAGAGCATAGAAAAGATATAAGAGACTCACTACGGCTTAGACTCACTCTTATCTTCCCAGTGACTGACATAGGGAAGCTGACTCTAGATCCCAACTAAGGAGTACACACAGACCCTGTCTACCCAGGAGGCCCAATACCTGCTAGACTTATAAGACTGTGAGGGAACTCAACCTAGAGAGAAAAGAGAACAGCTAATCACGCATGATAGCAACCTAAAGCACAAGATAAGAGGTCCATGGAAGGCATGCCAGAAGTCTAAGTGAGTGAACTCAACTCAAGAAAACAAGCCCAAAGTCACCCAAAAGAAATACAAAGAAAGGAAAAGCTGGAAAAAAACATATAATACATAATATACAAACCAGCTCCCCCTCACGAAAGGCCGTAAGGGCTCACGACTCCAAGCTCACTCCTCAAGGCAACAAACCTGGAGCTATCCAAAGGCTTGGTAAAGATATCGGCTAACTGGTGGTCACTCTCTACAAACTGAAGCGCGATATCCCCCTTCTCCACATGGTCTCTAAGGAAGTGATATCTAATATCAATATGCTTGGTCCGGGAATGCTGCACTGGGTTCTTGGCAATGCAAATAGCAGAAGTGTTGTCACAGAAAAGTGGCACACTCTATCTCTAACCCATAGTCCCGCAAGGTCGATCTCATCCAGAGCACCTTGCTACAAAGAATCGGCTGCAAGAACATACTCGGCCTCGGTGTGGGTGTGCAACCCTGCATCGCTTCCTAGATGACCAAAAACAAGAGAAGTGCCAATGAATTGGCAAGTGCTGGAAGTGCTCTTCCTATCTATCCTCTGACCAAACAAAGTCGGCATCGAAAAAGGCTCTAAGAGATAGACAAGAAGACGAAGAGTACCAAATACCATAATCAGTGGTAGCACGAAGGTACCTGAAGATGCGCTTGACCGCCTGCCGGTAAGAGGCACGAGGAGAAGCTTGAAATCGAGCGCACAGACACACAGCGAAATGTATGTCCGGCCTCGAAGCAGTGAGGTACAAGAGGGAGCCGATCATGCTCTGAAACTCATTTTGATCAACAGGCTCACCATCCTCATCGGGCTCGAGAACAGCACTGGTGGCCATAGGAGTCATCTCCGGCTTCCCATCAGACATATCGAAGCGCCTCAGGAGGTCACGGGTATACTTGCCTTGATGCAAGAAAGTACCTTCCCGAGTCTGCTTGATTTGGAAGCCAAGAAAGTAGCTCAACTCGCCCATCATACTCATCTCAAACTCTGTGCTCATCACCTCGTAAAACCGAGACACAAGCGAATGAGATGAGCCACCAAAATGATATCGCCCACATAAACGGACAAGAAGAAAATGAGACTCATGGTGTCGATGAGCGAGTTTTGTCTACTATGCCCATTTTGAAGTCATGGTGAGAAGATAAGACTTGAGCCTCTCATACCATGCTCTGGGGCTGCTTGAGTCCATACAAAGCTTTGGAGAGCTTGTATACATGACTCGGAAACTTGGGGTTCTCGAATCCTGGAGGTTGTTTGACATAAACCTCTTCCTCAATATATCCATTGAGGAATGTACTCTTGACATCCATTTGATAGAGCTTGAAGCCCTGGGATGCAGAGAATGCAAGCAGGATCCTAATAGCCTCTAGTCTAGCTACAGGGGCAAAGGTCTCCTCAAAGTCAAGACCCTTAACCTGAGAAAAGCCCTGTGCAACTAGCCTAGCCTTGTTGCGAATGACAACCCCATCCTCACCCTGCTTGTTTTTGAACACCCACTTGGTCCGAATGACATTATGACCAGATGGGGGCTCGACAAGCTGCCATACCTTGTTCCTCTCAAAGTTCTCAAGTTCCTCAGGCATAGCATTAATCCACGATTCATCGGATAATACATGAGAAACATCCTTCGGCTCAAAGGAGGCAACGAAGGTAGAGTGGAGGCAGAAACTGGACAAACCTGATTTTGATCGAGTGACCCGCTTCAAACATATCACCAATGATCTGATCAGGTGGATGAGAACGTTGAATATGACGGGGAGGTCCAGAAATAGAAGTGGCCTCTACTTCATGCACAGAAGAGGTAGGAGCAGAGCCACTAGCTGAAGGAGAGTCGGAAGGCAAGGGTTGGTCTCCCTGAGGTGCAGAAATGGAAATAGGAGGCACCTTAGGTGTAGAGGGAACTGGATCCGGTGGAACACCATCATCCTCATCTTCTACAAAGATGGTCTCGGAGGGATAAGAAGAGCCTGAAACATCAGGTCTAGCTCCTGGGCTAGCCTCATCAAATGTCACATCACAGGTCTCTATGATCCTATGCGCATCAACACTCCAGACCCTATATCTACGAGAAGAAGTCGAGTAACCTAGAAAGGTACCATCAGAAGAGCGAGACTCAAACTTATCTAGGTTACCAGACTTCAAGATAAAACACTTGCAACCGAAAACGCGAAAATGAGACACACTGAGCTTTCGCCCATACCTCAACTCATAAGAAGTGCGATGTAGATGTGCTCTCAAAAACACGCGATTAGAAACATGGCAAGCAGTAGCTATAGCCTCAGCCCAAAACTTCCTAGGAGTACTGTACTCGTCTAGCATCGTCCTGGCCATCTCAACCAAGGTCCTGTTCTTCCTTTCCACTACGCCATTCTCACGAGGGGCGAGGGAGAAGAGAAGCGATGCTCTAAACCAGGACTCCACACGAAACTCTCAAAGTAGGAATTCTTGAACTCCGTACTATTATCATCAGCAGATAGCTCGTAATGAACACAGGAGCTCAATAGACAACCTCATGACCAAATCCACGAAGTGAGAAAAAGTCTCATCCTTCGAGGCCATGAAGAATACCCAAGAGTATATAGAAAATCATCAACGATGACAAGAACATACCACTTCCCTCCTGCTGTTGCACTCTAGCTGGACCAACAGTGTTCATATGTAAAAGCTGTCACTACACCATGACCCAATTTTATGGACAATCGATCTGTCGGCAAATATCATCTTTGGAGACAAATCATGTGTCGGCAAAATGGTATACCGATGCATGACAACAGACATCGTAAGTCCTGCCAAGCAAACCTATATCCCGATAGACGTATGTTTGCTTAAGCAGATTATTGACTACGATATTACATCTTTGCCGATGCACAATATTTCGCGATGCATGAAGTAATTCTCGCATGATTGTTGTTTGCCGATGATTATTTGTCCGTAAATCGCCTTCTCCCATCTCTCCACCAACACAAAGCATTTCGATGATTTTGAAACAGATTTGACATATGGACGGTTGGGAATTAACATGAACATTTTGCCCATATACATTCATTCAACAAAACTCATTCATTCCATACATTCATTCAACAAAGCTCATTCAACAAAACTCATTCAACAAAACTCATTCAACAAAGCTCACAATTTTGAAACAGATTTTCATTCATTCCATACATTCATTCAACAAAGCTCATTCAACAAAACTCACTATTTTGCCCATGAAATGTCACATATGCATTCTTGCCACAAAGTTCATTGAACAAAACTCGCAATTTTTCTCATGAATGTCACATATGCATTCATTCCACAAAATTCATTCAATCAAACTCACAATTTTTTTGCATGAATGTCTCATATGCATTCATTCAACAAAACTCACAATTTTGCCCATGAACTTGAACAACAGGGTAATAGTTGTCCACTAGATCTTCTAAGGGTCAATGTCTACCCACATCAAGTTCCATTACAAAATATTTAGTATGTAGCATGCATCCATCACAAGTAACAAAAGGAAAACCACCAACTTGTCTTGCAAGCATTTGTAATGTGGATCAACATGGTGTGAGTACTGCACCTAGTAGGTCCTTCCAATTTTGCCTACAAAAGAAATATACTTTAGTGATTGCAAGCACAACAATTGAGGGAAAGAAAACCAGATTGCTTGAACATTTTGGAGCTCCATGGAAATTCAAAATTACACAAAAAAATTAACAGTTCTTGACCTTGCACAATACCCATGTATGCATAATTCAATATGTCATAAGTGATTATCTGTTTTATTGGTCCTGACAATGCTACCTCTTGTTATCATGTACGAACTGATCTCTTGAAAATACCTGTAATCTAGGACGCCGACGTCATTGGCTTCTTGCTTGCCTTCATCTACCATGATTATCACTAGTTAGCAACATATGGTTAATCATTACAACATAATGGAAATGATGTGTTGTTTAGGTTATTACTTTCTTGTAAGGCCACGCAATGGATAACATGTGAGCATCTATCATAGTTTCCATACCATCGTATGGACGGGGAAGCATAGCATCCCTTTTTAACACAACATTGACAACAACTTCATAGTATTCCCGCCCAAGGGATTTACCACCCACTATGGTGCTTGGGTCATTGAGAGAATTGTTGCTTTAGCCACGGGATATCGGATCTCACAATAGCATATAATATCACATCCCTACCAAGCTGAATCATAAAGTATTTCAGAATAATATAGGATAAAAAACAATTGATGTATCAATATATGAATTGAGTAGGAAAGGATGAGAAGATTACTACAAGGCCTTCATCTTCATTGCAAGAGGCTTCATGGTTCCTTGGAGCAATGGCGTCTTCCTTGGAGGTACCCTTGGGGTGCAACTTGCCTATGGATAATCATGCCCTCATCTTGAGATAAGTGCATGTTATCCACAGATTCATACTCTGTTGCGACATGATGATCACGTTGCTCATCATGTTGTTTTTCTAACATTGTGTTCTACAACAAACATTAACTGAGAAATAGTATTGTACATAATCATTCATATATATTGCAACAAGAATAGGTAGTAAAGCATTGTACCAAATGTCGAGAATTGGAACCATGATGTGAATTGGTTTGTAGTTGTTGCCCTTGTCGAGCTAACATCATCTCTTGAACTTGGATCAGTTGTTGCTGCATTTGGTCCATGCGTTGAGTTAGAGCTACAACCTGTTGTTCAGCTTGTCGACGAGCTTCCATTTCCATCTGAAGTCTTGTTGGTATTTTACTCTGTGTTCCAGGTGTGCCCACATCTTGAGGAGTTGGCCCTAGACCTAACACACGGACACGTCCTCTTGGTTCCTTCTCTCCACAAACGTGTGCATATAGATCACCTTCTTGAATAGTTCTTTCCTTCAATTCTGGGTGGTTTGTACCAGCTTCTTCAAGTCGTTTCTACAAAATAGAACATATATATTACTAAGTAATATTTTATATGCATGTATTGTGTACTAACAAACTTACAATTATTAGTTCTACTTCTGTTGTGGGATCTCCATTTTTATGTTTATGTGTTTTGATAAAGACCTCATCTCTCCTAGCAGGGTACCCACGTTCCTCAGCATACAACCATTAGATTTTTTAAAGAACTACCATGGCCTAAAATAATGCACTGATCACTTTTTAGAGGAGGTACATTTACATACCAATTCGTGCCCAACACGGGCATAACTCTTGCTGCCAGATGTATGTAACAAGGTCAACTTAGAACGATTCTCCTTGCCTCTAATTGCTCGGGCCTATAACATAAATCAAAGCAAGTTAAATTGTATGATGATCTTACACCAAGTTCAGTCCATACTAAAGCAAATCAAAGCAAGTTAAATTGTGTTGTATGATGATCTTACACCAAGTAGCAGTCCATACTAAAGCAAATCAAAGCAAGTTAAAATGTGTTGTATGATGATCTTACACCAAGTAGCAGTCCATACTAAAGCAAATCAAAGGAAGTTAAAATGTGTTGTATGATGATCTTACACCAAGTAGCAGTCCATACTAAAGCAAATCAAAGCAAAGTGTGCCTTACTTCAGCTTCAGGAGACATCCAATGATCAATAAGCCACTTCCAATCAGCTTCATTAATACTTTTGGGCCGTTTTTCTAGTAGCTCATCATCAGCCAATGTCTCATCGAACAATGCCTTCTTAAGGTCTGACTTAAATTCCTTCCATTTCTTCGCCGCTGTTGCTATTACATAATTGAGAGCACCAGCATCCAGTTCATAGAATGACTGGATTAACATGGCAAACAAGTCACTCAGCAAAAATACACTTAGCTCGATAAGAAAGATGACATATAATCAACTGCATGTAATACCTTCATATCAGTCCATAACTTAAACTTCTTTTTGGCGTCGACTTTTCTCCAATCGTCGCATGCAACTGATATATGTTTTCTCACCATTGTTCCAATGACATTAGCAAATTCTGTAGCATCACTCCCAACAGGCTGACCATATTCATTGAAGGAAATTTTAATCTTAGGTTGATCCCCCCTTGACAAAATGTTGTGCTTTTTAGTAATACCGCTTCCTGTCCTCTTTTTTTGACTTGCAATGTTCATATCTGGAGCAATTTATTTTAAAACATGAGAAGAAGCAAAATACTAGGAGATGATTTTCAGGATCTTCACCTTCATTGCCATCAAAGGGATCATCTTCGATATGAATTTCAGGATCTTCACCACCAGGCTTCGCTTCATTCTCAGCATTGTTTCTTTTTGACTTGGACCGCAGGTTATGATCACCAATTTCCACTTCATTTGTGCCTTGATTTGTCTACAGGAAGTTGTATTTATGTGTGAAAATATATGGTATACATTAGGTGTAAGTGTAAAATGTGACAATTAACAAATATATGCTATACCTTTGCAACTTTCTTGGGTCGATATGATGAGCTAGCTCCAAGTTCATCACACAGCATTGGGATATTAAGAGATTGCATCCGCTTCTTGATGTTCGCAATTGATGCATTCCTCTTTAGCTCATATTCATTGGGTGTGTTGTCTATAACGTTTCCTCGTGTCATTACCATTTTTTCTCCTACAGCACGGCACAAAGAATTAGCAATTGTATTCTAAGAGACTATAATGTAATCGAAGGGAAAGTATGTAGGCAATTTTGTAAGAAATTAACAACAAAATAGAGTTGCACAAATAAATGTAAACAAGACTTACTTCCTGGGTTTATTTGCATCAACAATTGCGCCATCTATGTCTGTCCTAACACAATTAATACCTCCAACAGCAACATTCACATTTAAATTGGTATGCAGATCTGGCAATATCATACTAACTTCATCCTCATGCTCTAAATTCTCGTTTCATGCATGTCATAAATGTCCCGTGGTTTCGATTGAACAACAAACAAACCATTCAATATCGATTGGGTCTTGCACAAAGTAAACTTGACGTGCTTGCGATGCTAAAATGAAAGGCTCATCGATATCTTCTCACCGATATTGAATAAATGCTTGAAATTCACAAGAGTGATCCCAAATTGATCGGTTTTTACCCATTTGTCTTGTATACGATTGTCAACCCAATCACATTTGAATAACACAACATTTCCTTTGTTGCTATAATTCAGCTCAAGAATTTCTTTTATTATACCATAATATGTCTTGTTTCCTATTATGAGGTTGTCATTATTTCCCTTTTCAAAACTTGTAGTCTGTGCAACTAGAGCTACTCCACTACATTGAACCGGCCTACCCTCGTCATAGGAATGTGTATGGAAATTGAACCCATTCGTAGTGTAGCTGTTGTACTTCTGTGCAACCATGCATGGCGCTTTAGCTAAAATTTCTATCTCTTCTGGCACTTCATGCATTTCTACCACATGTGATTATGGAATATTGGTGTTAAACTGAAATGTAATTCTATATAAAATCACAAGTTCGCAAGGTCATGTGCCTACTTACATGCGAACTAAACCACTCATGAAAGGTCTCATGGTGCACACGATTGATTTCTCGTTTATTTCGAAGACCGATTGATGAAAGGTAGTCAGCATGCTTGCTGCAAACATAACCATCATGCTTCAACAATAAAGAATAAAAATCATGTATTGCTATAGTAATTTGGATGGCTTACTTCAAGTAAGGTTCTATATGGTCGTAGTTGAACACGACATATCTATGTGCCTGAAGCCAAGTTTTATTGTCTAACATCACACTACACTTGCCGGCCAATCCTCGACCAATGTTACAGAAGAAAGGAGTGGTACTACCACTTTCCATATGCAAACCTTCATCATTTCTAACCCGTTGAGTAAATCGAGTCTCACCATGTAAATAGCGAGAACAAAATGTAAGACTCTCATCAAACAAATAGCTTTCCGCAATTGATCCCTCCGGATGACTTTTAGTACGAACATAGCCCTTACACCTCATCAAAAACCTATACATATATGAACATGCCATATTTGTTACTTTAGTTGTAATAATAAATAATTATGCTAAAATATACTTTCAAATAATTACCTCTCAACAGGGTACATGTTGCGAAAATGTACTGGACCTGCCATTCTTGCTTGGGCAGGAAGATGAACCATCAAGTGTACCATAATATCAAAAAAAGATGGGAGGAATACTTTCTCCAGAAGACATAAGGTCTCAGCAATTTCGTCTCAAGTTTTTGCATATCACTTATGCGAATAACAGTGAATATATTTGTTTGAAAAAATTGCTTACACGAATTAGCGTTGCCTCGACATTTTCTGGCAATATCCTTCTCACAGCAAGTGGCAGCAAGTGTTGTAGAAGAATATGGTTGTCATGACTCTTTAGCCCAATTATTTTTTTCTCATTGACATGAACATTACGACGTATATCAGATGCATAACCATCAGGAAATTTAACTCCTTTTAATACTTCACAAAACAATTTCTTCTCGGCAGAACTCATTGAGTAAGGTGCTGGAGGTAAATAGAATCTATCATCTACTTCAATAGGATGAAGGTCCCTTCGAATATCTAGAGCCTGAAGGTCCAAGCGAGAGTTCAAATTATCCTTAGATTTCCCATCAATGCCCAATAGTGTATTAATTATGTTATCGCATACATTCTTCTCTATGTGCGTGACATCAAAATTATGTCGCAAAAGCAAGTCCTTCCAATAGGGCAGCTTGAACCAAATAGACCTCCTTTTCCAAATGATCAACGGCTCTCCCTCCTTGCGCTTCCTCTTTTTTGTTGGCTTCTTCCCAGATGGATCCTTCCCAAAAGTAGTATGTATATGTTCTGTTTGCGTCAAAATCTCCTCTCCAGAAAGTGGAGTGGGTGCAGGCCTAAGCTCAGTAATACCATCAAATGAATCAGAATCAAACCTAAAATGGTGGTTTCCATGCAAGAACCTACGATGTCCCATATAGCAAGTCTTTTTACCATTATTCAATCGAAGAGAACACGTATACGAGTGGCATTCAGGGCATGCTACTTCACCGGAGGTAACACATCCAGCCACATAGCCTAGACCCGGAAAATCAGTAATGGTGCATAATATAGCAGCACACAATTGGAAGTATTCACCCTTTGAAGCATCAAATGTTCTAACGCCATTAACAAACATATCTACCATATCATCAACAAGAGGCTCAACATAGACATCCATATCACCACCGGGAGCATTTTTGCCAGGAATTAACAATGTAAGGATGAAATTTGGTTGCTTCATACACATCCAAGGTGGAAAGTTATAAGGAATCAAAATAATAGGCCAGATGCTGTGGCTAACATTCATGGACCTGAATGGATTAAAACCATCTGTAGCTAGCACAAGTCTAATATTGCGACTATCCAAGCAAACTCGGGATGTTTATGGTCAAAATCTTTCCAAAGTGGCGAATCACTGGATGTCTCAAGAAACCATCTTTTGTGCGCTCTTCATCATGCCATCTCATGTGAGTTGCAGTTCTAGAAGATATAAACAACCTTTGAAGCCTTTTCTTTATTGGAAAATAGCGAAGAACCTTTTTAGGAGCTTTATATACATGTCTCCCATCAGGATTCTTTGTTTGTGATTTCCATCGTGAAGTGTTGCACTTTGGGCAGAAATTAGCATTAGCATGGACCTTCCAAAAGAGAATGCAATCATTTTTACATGCATGAATACTAACATACCCAAGTCCTAGACATTTCACAATTTTCTTTGCTTCATTGTAGTTTTTAGGCAATTTTGACCCTTCAGGGAAAGCTTCCTTAAGTAGATCTAGTAGTCGGTCAAAACTTTTGTCAGTCCATCGTCCAAGCAATTTGGTGTGAAGTAGTCGTACTAGGAAACGTAACTTTGAAAAGTTATTACACCTGAGGTATAGTTCTTGACCAAAATCATCAAACATTTTCTGAAATGCCACTAAATCTTCATTGGGATGCTCAAAACCACCTTCATCTTCGAAATCCCCTCTATCATCTATACCCCATGCTAAGTCTCGAAGCAAATCAGAAATGTCATCATCTTCCTCTGAATTCTCCCCAACCTCGACATCACCAGAATCATGACAATTCACAAAAGATGATCTAGGTTCTCCATGATATGACCATGTTTTGTACCCTTTTAGAAATCCCTCACATATCAAGTGCTCACGCACTTCACTTGAATCTCTCCATAATGAATTTACACATTTTTTGCAAGGGCATAATATTTTGTTCCCTACAGCTGAGTTACTAAATGCGTATGCTAGGAATCTGCTCACCCCTTTTAAATAGACCTTTGTGTGCCTACATGCAATGTATATGTGGCATATTAGATCAAAGGTTGATGTAGTGTTAACAACTAATAAGTAATAACTAGGAAAAGTTTGTGTTGTACCTAGGTTCATCCATCCACCTTTTATCCATCTGTCTTTTTATACTAACAAGCTATGTAAGTTCAATATACAGATTGTAAGTGTTAAATACTTGCATAAATCAATAAAGTCTAGATGAAACAAATAAATCATACTCAGACAATTGTTATCATTCAATAGCCAACAGTATAGTAAGAAACAACAATAAGAAAAAGGTATAGTACCACAGAAGTTGTAGGCCTGAGGTAGGGTCAAATGATCAATAGTACGAACACCATCTACTTGATCCTGAAAAGGAACAAGAGAAACATATATTAAACACTGCCACCATTTCATAATCCAAGGTTCACACTGAAACATATCAAGAAATTTCTAGTAAGGGAGATATATTTACAGGAAGGAGCATCACAGTAAGTGGTAACTGGTAAGCACGCTAACATCTAAAGCAATTCAACTTGGTTAGTAACATGTCATCAGACTTACATGACGAAGATTTTACAGAATCCAAAAATCACATCTTCTATCTGCAGCCCTGGGGTCTGGGGGTACATCTACTAATGAAGGTACAGCTACAATGTAGTATGTTTAGCCACTTTCAATAATTTAGTTATCCAGAAAATCCAACATATATGATAGCAGAACCTTGAAATTCATGTTCATACATATATGAAGATGTCATTGGCCTGGGGTCTGGGGGTCCATCTACTAATGAAGGCATAACTAACTTACTACTAGTTTGTCATTTATCACAGAAATGGTAAACAACATATATGATAGCAGAACCTTGAAATTCATGTTCATACATATATTTTGACTCACAAAAACCAAGCTAGATCAGCAAGTGGAGCCACAGAGCTATTTCATGTTCGCCGGATTGTTGGACAATGGATGAAAAAGATGTGTTACAGTTTCAAGTTTTTTTTGCCTGATGACAACAGTGAGCTCAATTGAGAATACAATACCTAACCTGATGACTACGGAAGGTGCTCATGAACTAGGCCAAAATCGTGCGATACTTACGCACTCTGGATCGGAACAAGCTAGAAAAATACTAACCGAGAACACCGGGCCGATCGGAGGTCCCAAGAAGGTGACAGGTGAATCAATCCGAAAACTAACAAATTAAGCGGAAGGAGCCAAGAGGAAAGAGTAATGGGATGGCCGTCGGCCTCGACGCCGACCAACTCCCCCTCGACGTCACCTCCGACGAGAGCGTGGCCGCCGCCGTGGACCGCGTGCTGGCCGACCACGGCCGCGTCGACGTGCTGGTCAACAATGCCGGGATAGGAGGCGGCGGGATAGGGCGTGCGGGTGGAGGCCGTGGGGATGGAGGTGGCTGGGGAAGGCGTCTGTTGGTGGGAGAGGAGCGGCGGATATGGCGTGGGGATGGAGGTGTGGGGATGGAGGTGGTCGGGAGGCGTGCGAGTGTCCGGGAGAGGAGGCGGTGGATAGGGCGTGGAGATGGAGGGCGTGGGGAGGGAGGTGGCTGGCCGGGGAGGGCGCGGGGATGGGGGCGCGCGTGCTGTGGATTGGAGACGAAGCTGCAATGGGGGATTTTGGGGGAGGGAGAAGGGGAGAATAGATGGGGAATTTTTTGTTTGGCGCCTGGTATTCCCGCGCGCCGCGCGTTAGTGCGCCAATTTTTTCCTCTCTGTGGACAAGTGCCGACAGATAATTTTTACCGACATACAGTTTGACCAAGAAATTGAGAATTGCCGACAAACATTGAGTCCCTAAAATTGTATAGATATACCGACAGATATTTTGTCTGTAAATAAGGTTTTACCGATCGACACCTTGTCACATATATTTGCCAACAATAAATTGGTCGGCGATAACTGGTTATTACCGATTGACGTCTGACGGGAATATTGGTCCATGGTGTAGTGTGTCCTGGTGCATCAGTCATCACTACGGTGACTGGAGGATGAGAAGCAGTAACTATCTTGCCATGTCGGCAAGGAGAGCAAACTAAGTTTTTGACCATCTTGAGTTTGGGCAAACCCCGAATGAGAGCGTGGCTGCTAACTCGGGTCAAATGATCAAAACCAATGTGACCAAGTCTCCTATGCCAGAAGGAGGGATCACAGGACTCAGAAGCAATCAAACATCGAAGAGAGTCTCCAGAAGAAGCAGAAAAATCAGCACGAAAGACTCTCCCAAATCTAGAAATCCCGCAAACTAACCCTCCTGATGAATCAAGAATTCTACAGGCATTACTCTTGAAGCTTACCTCGAAAGAGTCATCGATAAGCTGAGAAATAGAGAGCAGATTGTATTGCAGCTTACTTACTAAGGCAACATCTTTAAGAATGAAATTTTGGTTAATGCAGATGGTACCTTTAGCAATGACTCTACCTGAAGATGCATCCCCAAAAGTGATTAACTCATCACTGGGGGCTCGTACTAGGGAAGAGAACCAACAAGAATCTCCGGTCATATGACGAGAAAAACCGGAGTCAACAATCCAAACATCGCCCTTCCCCATCCGACGAACCTGATCAAGACACAAGAGAGAGAAAGATGACTCAGTACTAGGATAGAGTGAAGACTTAGGAACCCAATACTGAACCATACGACACCTCAGAGTACCAGCCACAGAAGAAGACTGGACTCGAGTGTCTCTCTGACACTCAACTCTCACACGATCAGGAGCAACTCTGGTAGATAATCTAGGAGTCAAAGCGGGTTGTACGCCGTGGTGCAAAAGCGGACCATCCCAAGAAGGTGCTGGATCTCCTACCGAGAAAACACCTCACGCCGCTGATATCTACCTCGATGGGAAAAACGAGGAATATCAAGAGGACGGCGGAAAGACTGACTACGAACAACTCCAGGACTAAAACTCGAAGAACTAGCATGAAAACCAAGTCCTGGACGCTGCCCAAAAACAGGCGACTCTCTAACCTGTTTAGAAGCAGTGTGTGTCTTAGGAGCACTCAAAGTCTGGGGATGATCCTGAATACCCCTAAGTGCAGCAACACGCTCACGCCGAGTGATCTTGATGCGCCTGAAGCAGAAATCTACTAGGTGACCATCCTTCTTACAGAAGGTGCATGTGTACTTCGCCTTGCTAGAGGGAGAAGCAACAGGAGTAACACCCTTCTGGTCAGAAGTCCTATGGACAACCCCAGCTGACCTAAACACGGTGGTACTCACTCTGGGAGCTACCACAATCTCACCTCTCTTGGAGCCGCGCACAATGGTGGGAGGATGCGCCCGAGCGTGCTCCAAGGGATCAAATCCTAGACCTTGATTGAATCTACTAATCTTGGATTGGTCTAGAATAAGATTGAGCTTCTTCTTGCCTCCAACAAACTTCTCGAGAGTGCTCATAAGATACTAGCAATCTCGGAAGAAAGAAGCACAAGAAGAACAGGGGGAAGAAGAGGAAGAAGAAGAACCAGAAAGAGAAGATCTCTCAGCACGTGCTTTTTGTTCCCTTAGCACGGCTGCCTCAATCTTGAGGGCCTCACAAGAAACGCAAGGAGCATCTCTAATCCTAAGGGTTTGGTCTTTTAACTTCTTCTTAAGCTCGACATGGATTTGATCCACATCATCCTTAACCCCAACACACAGCAAGCAACCAGTTTTTGACTTAACTAGTAAGTCCTTAGCAAGTTGATCACACTTGACATTCAAAGCATCATTGTCAAGTTTTAGTTGCCTACTGACCCTCACATGGTATTGGGTCCTTAGAAGCATGCAATTCAAGTTCATCATTTCTAGCGTAAAGCTTTCTAAGGTGTTCGCTCATGGCATCAATTCGACAAGCAATTTAGGGCAATTAGCACATGATGGAGTGGAGTGAGCATGAAGAAAACTAGCCTCAACAGAATAGCATCAATGTAACTAGTGCTAGCATTCTTCAACCTAAGACCATCAAGTTTAGCAAGCACACTATCATGTATGGTCCTTAGGTTCTCCAACTCCACAAGAAT
Organism: Otatea glauca; assembly: GCA_036346275.1. NCBI lineage: Eukaryota > Viridiplantae > Streptophyta > Magnoliopsida > Poales > Poaceae > Otatea > Otatea glauca. The sequence goes on along the minus strand of CM070727.1, from coordinate 31,305,162 downwards.
AGCATCACACAAAGAGCAATCATCAGTGACTCGTGAGGGAGAAGATCTAAGTGAAGCTAACTCCCGAGTCGAGGTACCTACTTCCTTCTCAAACTCCGTACACCTAGCTCTAGCTCTAGCATGAAATTTTCCTAATTTGTAGAAAGCTTCGTTGAGCTGGTCATAGGAGGGTACCTCATCCAGTCGTCAGAGAGCTGAGTCGTGATGTCGTTGGTGTCGCCATGAAGCACATGCCGGAGAAGTCATCGCCGCCCTTCTTCTCTTGCGGATCATCCTCGCCCTCGTCACTCCATGTCTCCGTGTCGAAGAGGTTGATGTCGTCAAGCGCGGCGAGGACGCGGTGGAAGAGCTTCTTGTTCTTGGAGAAGTTGCGGTACTTCTTCTCGTGTACCGGTTCACGAACTGGAGGCTTCTTGTTGCAGTTCTTGTCGGTGTAGTCGTTCTTGCCCGAACCGCCAACGTCGTTCTTGCCCTTCTCCAGCTTGGGATAGTTCGCCCGAATGTGGTTAGGGCCACCACACTCGAAGCAGGTGATCATGCCACCTCTCTTCCTCTCTCTCACCCTCTTGTATGCATGAGAAAACTTGCGAGCAAGAAGAGCAAGCTCATTTTCTGGAAATTTTTCCAGTTGGTCATCGCTTAGCTCGCAAAGGGCGCAAAGAGAGAAACCAATAGAAGGATCAGAAGAAGAAGATCCAATGGGATCGGTGACCAAAGCCATCGACTGAGATTTAGTCTTTCGAGAGACGACATCGATCTCATGAGTCTTGAGGCGGGAATAAAGCCCGTCAAGAGTCAGAGTCGATAAGTCGATGGTGTCCTTGATGGTGGTCACCTTCATCTCCCAAACCGAAGGTCGAGTGCGGTCAAGAAATGCGAGCATTGTCCGAGTCGGGTATATGCAACCAAGCGCTCGGAGATCGCTCAAAATCTTTGTAAACCGACCAAAACACTCGTCGAGACTCTCACCAGCGCGTTGATCAAATTTGTTGTACTCGCGCTTGAACTGGTCCTGCCTCACAGTCTTGATTTGAGTAGAGCCCTCATGGTAAGCATCGAGGGTTACCCAAATCTCGTGAGCGGAGCGAAGGTGAGAAATCCTATCATACTCACCGTGGCTAAGAACCTGTATGAGAATGTTCCTTGCCTTAGCATTCGCCTCAACGTCAACCATATTGATGGCCGTGACATTTTCATCAGCAGGAACCTCATACGGGAGTTTCACCTTCTGCCACATCAGGTAACCCTGGGCAGTGATGTATGACTCCATCCGGGACTTCCAAAAAGGAAAATCAACTCCATTAAAGATGAGAGGCTTGGCGGAATATTTGTCCGTCGCCATGGCTCTTGAGACCGGTCAAGATCTATGGAAGAGCAAAACCGGCTCTGATACCAATTGAAGGACCGATATGGCGAACAGAGGGGGGTGAATGGTCGCAAATAAAATTTCCCCCAAAATACTCCAACAAAAACCTCGACAAGATCGCTCAAAGGAAATCGTGAAAAACCTGAAAAACTAGACAACTATGTGTACCCCAAGCTTGCATGGATAAGTACCATAAAATATGTGGGGATTTTTGAGTCACAATACTGGTTGTCTAGTGTCCAAGATAAAGAGGAATCAATTCAAACTCTTGCTTTTAGAAAGGACATCAATTCAAATAACAAAAGTCATTTTCAGAAAAGCAAAAGCAGAATTTCCAGAACTTGTCCTCAATTTGCACAGGAGGTTGGTGGGTTTCTGCAGCTCAGAAAATTTTGAGACTTTTTCTCCCTATGAGCATCAGAGTCGTGAAGAACTCCACCAAATTTCTCCTCAAAAAGCCTTACAAAAAAACAGGAAAAATCTAAGAACACAGTCTGGTCAAGAACTTCGAGCATAAATTTTGGGTCTGGGTTTTCACCTCATGGCGCCCAAACGGTGCAACAAATGAAATCAAAAATTTTTCTACAAGTGGATAGTAGAGTCCCGCACCTCCTCCAATAATAATCACTTGAAAAAGATTTTTCTAGATTTTTATAGAAATCAAACACTGACTGCTGCGCGAAGAACAAGTTCTGAACAAAGTTGGAACTTGAAAGAAAAGATGTTCTCTACTCAATCCAAGAGTGCAAAAGAGATGTAAAACCATATGAACACACTCAAAACATCCAAGATCAGCAGCATTTAGAAGGAGGGGAGGCAAATCCAAATTACATGAAAGTAAATTGGGAGAATGTAATTGCGGGAAAGTAAATGCTGAATTTAAATTGCGTAAAGTAAAAACATAACGTAAATGCGCAAAATAAATTCAGAGGTGGATGGATAAAACTTTCATTTCTGGAAGGAGAGGTTACAAAGCCTCACTTTCATGTGGGCAAAGCTCAAAGGAGCATTCACAAACCTCAAAACCTTCAAGCGAAGGAGGCTACCCCTCCACCCCTATTTATACTACTCTTGGGCCACCTACCACCCTTGGATGAGTCCCTCAACCCTAGAGCACTCATGTAAGGGCTAGGATTAACCCACACACACAGCCATGCAAGGGCTAACCCAAAACCCACACACATACCGGGTTTTCTTGCACGGTTTTCAAAGCATACTACCTAGACCCACTAACCTATCAACTAGACCTCAATCCGACGGCCCTCATTGATCCACGCGGCATCTAGCTAGCATCATCTCCTTTCCTTGTCTTCTTGACTTGCCCGGACTCCCTCTCCGATCATCTTCCGGCGATCTCCAACCCGTCTGGACCTCTGACGCTCCTCGCCTAGTCCCGGTCATCCTTCGCCTCACCATGACCTAGCACCGTCGTCCTGCAACCATCAAAAACAAGGAAACTCCTCACATAGCAATGCCCACAATGATGTGCAATAAACCATCCAACTCATCACTACCACGTCCATAAGACCGGTACTGCCACTCCTGGCAGAGACAACTCAAAATGCTTCATTTTGAAAATCAATCCAAATCAAACTCAAACTTGAGCACAACTTGCTCAAATAAAGTCAAATACTCATCACAAACATGGATGGACCGCCGCATGGTCCTTCAATAGTGCCACGTTGGTGTAGTTCGCTAGCCGTCGGATCTTCTCGGAGATGCGCGCCGCGCGTCGAGCATCGGCACGGGCGGCGTCGCAGTCGATAGATGCGCGCCCAGCGTGTCGGGCGCGCGCGCGAGGCACCGTGAGCCGCGTCCACGGTGGACTGAGGCGTTCCGTGGATCGGTCTGCGGCGCCAGTGGCGATGTCGGCGCTGATTAGCTCGAGCGGGGCTGGCGTCGGCGTTGCGCAATAAAAATCTTTTTCAATAGAAAAATATTTCGGGAAAATCGGAAATTCTATTTTCTGTATTTAAGTATTTATTCAAAACTTCAAAAGGCTATATCTTTTGCATTTTAACTCGGATTTGAGTGATTCAAATTTCTAAAAATTTGTAACATCAAGATCTATTTATTGGTGAATTTTATTTTATTTTTAAAGTTTGGTTGCTCTCTGTTTTGGTGTTTATTTGCTATTTTGGTATCGTTTCGCGTAGACGTTGAACTGCTCGGTGATCCGGAGGAAGATTCATCGCTTCAAGACCCAAGCTCAGAGCAAGACCAGCACCTACTCCAAGGCAAGTTGTGCTTTGATCATGTTGCACCCAATTTCACTAAATTTCTATTTTGTCTTTTAAATTATGCATGATGTTTTATGTGTATAAATAATTTCAATTAATCTGGGAATTAGATGATATGCCTAATTGAATTAAATCACACCTTGTCAATTTTATGCCATGATCTAATTGTCACCCTAGGATGTGGAATTATAGTTGGTTAATATTAATAATCAACATGGGACTAGTTAGACCGTCGTAGATTGCTTAGCCATGCCACGTCATCACATGTGTCCGAATGTTGTTACTTAATCTTGACTAATGGAACATGGAACAATGTTTAAGAATTTGTGTGTCATGTGTTGTCACACAGTGATATCAAGTTGTCGTGGCGAGGAGGTCACACAACTAGATTAAAATATTGGTGGCACGTGGTGCTTGGTAATCAACTGGGGTGGTAATGATTTAGATTGGGGCAAGTGGCAAGGGGCAGTGTGCCAAGGTGGGCCAGGATTGGTAGGGGTATGTGGAAGTCTTGCCTTGGTCATTTTAAGGACTTAACCTTGCAAGGCTTTGACCTGAGTCTCTCTTGCAACCACATGTCTGGAATGGGACAGACCTAGCTGAATAATTTGTGAAACCTAGATTTCGGTACTGTCGTGGTGAATAGTGAGTCCCGGGTTTGCGGCTTAACTCACATGGCGCAAGAGGGGGGCCCTGTTGTGGTGGTTTAACCCTTCAGTGTTGAAACCTTAGCGAACAGTACTGAGTCTAGGTGTAGCATTGTAAATGCTTTGTTATGATCACTCGCCTTGGTGGTGTTTGGTTGTATCGTGTGGGTAAAGTGCATAACCTCTGCAGAGTGTACAATCTATTCGAATAGCCGTGCTCACGGTATTGGGCAATGCTCGGGAATTACAGTTAAGGGTTAGTTTTTTGTTAAACAAAAACTTGTTGGGACGATAGGGTGCCATGGGAGGTGGAAATTGATTTAGGATTGGAAACTTGGTTTACTTCAGAAATGCTGAATCTATTAATTACTGTTATTTGTTTTACTGCTTTCCAATCTATTTACTGTATTCTTGTTAAATGCCGCTTTATTGCAAAATATCCTTATTAGCCATTCCCTTGGATTAAGCCAAGCATATAGAATATTAGACTTGCATTGCTGTGCACAACTTGTTGAGTGCTTTATGTACTCACCCCAACAACAACAACTTCAGAAGAGGAAGAATCTACGCCTTTCGTGGAGGAGGATTATATGGATGCGAATGCTTAGGGTCTGAGCCTCGTTAGTTGCCTACGGTGAACTAGGGAGCTGCTGCGCTTATTTATTTTTCCGCTGTTGCTTATTTGCTATTTCTTTTATAAGCCCTGTGTGGCAATAATCATGTAAGACAACATTTACTATTAATTATTAAAGTTATGCTATATTCCGCTGTGTATGACTATGATAGTATCTATGTTGAGCTTGTGTGCAGTAGCGTGATCCTGGACTAGTGCGGTATACACAGAGGGTCCGGATTTGCAAATTTGGGTCCCGACACTATATTAATAGATGATAGGGATGTGTTGGACACATCACGCATAACAATGTTAGATTTAATCAAGCTATCAAAACGGTTTTGGTCTTGAGGACATAAGTGGTTGTGATTTGATTTCAGTAATGAAGGAACATATACAAGACAATTGGTGTCTAGGAAAACACACATGAGGCAGGTTTCTTAATTGGCACCCGAATACAGGAAGTGCTCCCTGAATAGGAACCCGGTATGCTACACTAGCACAAAAAAAATCTACCGCGTAACTAGAAAGCTACTCGTAAGAAGGGGATCACAGATTAGATTACCACTAGACGCGCAGTTGCAGAATCCTTCGCGCGTCGATGTAGTGGATCGTCCTCGCCGCAGTTGTTGCGTAGATGGAGTGGATCGTCCTCGCCTCGCCGTGGATCGTCCTCCCACGCCGCAGTCGCAGCAGCGTCACCGCAGTAATCCACACGTCCAGGGATGGAACGTCGTGCGTCGGTGTGCAAGCACCTGGTCGCTCGGCAGGGGCAGCGAGAGGAGGAGGCTAGGGTTTCAGGTGAATCACTTCTAAACTGCGGGAAAGAACACCCTGCGCCCACCCTCCTCCCCTCCTTATATAGCCACGAGATGAAACCCTAAACCAGGGCCCATCAGCGTGCTAAGCCCACAAGGTCCATTAATTACGGATCCAATCCAAATTAATGCGTCCCAGCATATTAAGTGTGTGACCCTGCAGGTTCACGTACGTTAGGACATGGATTCGGGAAACTCCTTTTCAATCCAATAGTTGGTAGCGGCTCCTTGCAAAGTATGCAACTCCCAAACATACTATGATCAAATCGGACAGAACCTATCAAATGTACTCATGTAATAATCCCTTTGCCAAGTATATGAAGATTGAACTCAAGGCGAGAAGCATGTCATCCTTTGATGATTCAATCCATCTCTCGTATCCGTGATATATTAATAAGTTGTGATTGACTCCTCAATCACGGCATGGCCATGCACTTCCTTAATCATATCACACGAGTGGCCTTATCATATATCTCCGTTTCATTGTAGTGGCAAATTCCATCTTGACTGCTCACTTCCCTCTGCACGTTTTATAGTAAACATGAAAGCTACCTTTATAACTATCCGATTTGGAAGTAGTGTTTGATAGCCCCAAGGAAAACTATTACACATGTAGGGAATATAACAATCTCAGGTCTAAGGATCATACATCTACTATGTATGAGATACACTGATAACACATAAGAATGAAACATTCTCGCAGTGTCCCATTGCGGGTCTATCTAACTCATGTTCTTCAACATGCGTTCACAATGTATAGATGATATCTCCATATCCCATGATCTATGAAGCATGATCATCGATCGCTACATGTGCTGATCTATTCATCGTTGTCATATACGATGATATCCGATCAGAGATATTTATCGAATTAGATCAATAAGTAAAGAGCTTCATAAGCAAGACACATACTTGTTAATCAATACAATGATATACATTGGACCAATAATCATATTATTATTCATAAACATAGTCATGTTACAATCATCTAAATGATTTCCTCAAGGGCATAACACTCCCTCCCTCATGTGAGCCCTAGGGGCAGGTTGAACTGGCCATGAGTCATGTTGACGAAGGCATTCATTACTTGTTTTCATACTCAACCAACAAGAGTTACATAAGATGTAATTAGCAAAGGTGTTGCTTACCTATGTCATTAAATTTCTAGCAGTGATGCCAAAGCTCACTAGTGTTTGTTGAATATGGATCTTGAATACTCACTATGTGTCTATAAAAGGGACATGAAATAGGAGTGTCTTTTATTAAAATGTCTAATAAAAGTATTACATAAATATAGTGCTTAGAAACTTTGCATGTTTTTGTTGTAGTTCAATGGCACCTTCTACTCCTACTCCTGGTTTTGCTTTGAGATCAGTTTTGGAAAGGGAAAAACTTAATGGAACTAATTTTGTTCATTGGTATCGCAACCTGAGAATTGTTCTCAAGCATGAAAAGAGGGACTATGTTCTAGAGAATCCAATTCCTGATGAACCAACCGAAAATGCTCCTCGCAATTTGAAGGTTGAATATGAAAAACATGTTAATGCTTCTGTAGAGGTCAGCTGTCTCATGCTTTTCACCATGGACTCTGAGCTCCAAATGCAATATGAGGACCATCATGCTTACAATATGATTGTGGGCTTGAAGGGTATGTTTGGGAATCAAGCAAGAGCTGAGAGGTATGGTATCTCAAAACTTTTATTTGCTTATAAGCTGGTTGAAGGCAGTTTGGTCAGCCCTCATGTGATCAAGATGATTGGTTACATTGGGAGATTGGAAAAACTTGAATTTCCCCTTAGCCTCGGTTTGGCCACAGATGTTATTCTCCAGTCTCTGCCACAGAGCTTTGAGCCATTCATTATGAATTTTCATATGAATAGCATGGAGAAGAGCCTAACCGAACTACATGGAATGCTCAAGGCTGTCGAGGAAAGCATTAAGAAAAAACCCAATCATGTGATGATGGTTCAGAAAACAACTGTATTCAAAAAGAGGAAGGCTATGGCTGGGGGAACAGGAAAGAGCAAGGGCAAGTGCAAGGCTCAAGATGAGATTGCAAGCCTCAAAACTAAGCTTCAGAAGCTTAAAGTTGGCCCTCAACCTGATACCCAATGCTTCTATTGCAAAAAGTCAAGACATTGGAAACAGGACTGCGAAAAGTACCTGGCAGATAAAAAGAATGGAAATGTGATTTCCACTTCAGGTATTAATGTTATAGAAATTAGTTATGCTACTTCTTCACTCAACTCATGGGTATATGATACCGGTTCGGTTGCTCACATTTGCAATTCGATGTAGGGGCTGATAAAGAGTAGAGACTTGGCAAAAGGAGAAGTGGATCTTCGCGTGGGGAATAAAGCAAGAGTTGCTAGTCTTACCGTTGGCACGTACCCATTACATTTTCCTTCAGGATTAGTTTTAGAACTCAATAATTGTTATTTTGTTCCATCTTTGAGTAGAAACATTATTTTATCTCCTTGTTTGGAACATGAAGGTTATGATTTCAGAATAAAGAACTTTGTTTGTTTGATATTTTTGAATGATATTTATTATGGTCGTTGCCCCATGGTGGATGGGTTGTACGTCCCTGAACTCGAAGAAAAACCTGTCTATAACATTAATGTAAAAAGGCCTCGGCTTAATGATTTGAACCCTACCTTTTTATGGCATTGTTGCCTAGGTCATATAAATGAGAAGCGCATGAAGAAGCTCCATGGTGATGGACTTCTAACCTCATTTGATTTTGAATCATTTGAAACAAGTGAGCCTTGTTTACTTGGAAAGATGACAAAAGCCCCTTTCACAGGTTTTAGTGAGAGAGCGAGTGAATTATTGGCCCTAGTACATATAGATGTATGTGGACCAATGACCTCGACTGCTAGGGGTGGGTTTCAGTACTTTGTAACTTTTACCGATGACTTTAGTAAATATGGATATATCTATTTAATGAGGCATAAATCTGAAACTTTTGAAAGGTTCAAAGAGTTTCAGAACGAAGTACAAAATCAACTTGGCAAATCAATAAAACACTTACGATCAGATCATGGTGGCGAATACTTGAGCCAAGAGTTTGGTGATCATCTAAAGCAATGTGAATCGTTTCGCAACTTACTCCGCCAGGAACGCCTCAATGGAATGGCGTGTCTGAACGACGAAACCGAACCTTGTTAGATATGGTTTGGTCAATGATGAGCTAAATAGATCTGCCATTATCCTTCTGGGGTTTCGCTCTAGAGAGAGCTGCGTTCACTTTGAATAGGGTCCCATCAAAATCCATTGAGAAGACTCCATATAAGATATGGACTAGGAGAACACCCATGTTGTCATTTCTCAAGATATGGGGATGTGAGACTTATGTAAAACATTTACAATCACATAAACTCGCACCTAAATCAGAAAAATGCTTCTTTGTGGGGTATCCTAAAGAAACAACAGGATATTACTTTTACAAAAGAAACGAGAACAAAGTTTTTGTTGCTCGAAATGGTGTCTTTTTGGAGAAAGAGTTTCTTTAAAAAGAAATCAGTGGGAGTGATGTGTATCTCGATGAAGTTCGACAATCACATGAATATGTTCAAGCCACCACTGAACCTTCACAAGATGTACAAAGTGTTGTACAACTTGTCGAAGAGACACTAACCCCACGTAGGTCGGGGAAGCCGCATCATGTACCCATAAGATATGGGCATGACATATTATTGTTGGACAATGATGAGCGCACGACTTATGAAGAAGCAATGATGGACCCAAACTCCGAAAAATGGCTTGAAGCCATGAGATCTGAGATTCAATCCATGCATGACAATCAAGTTTGGAACATGTTCGATCCTCCTGATGGTGTAAAAATCATTGAATGCAAATGGATTTTCAAGAAGAAGATAGACGTAGTTGGAAATGTTCAAATCTTTAAGGCAGGTTGGTGCCAAAGGGTTTCAAACAAGTTCAAGGAGTTGACTATGTTGAAACCTTCTCACCGGTAGCCATGCTCAAGTCTGTCCGGATCATTTTAGCTATTGCTGCATATTTCGATTATGAAATATGGCAGATGGATGTCAAAACAGCCTTCCTTAGTGGGAATATATCTGAGGATGTATACATGATACAACCTGAAGGTTTTGTTGATCCTAAATATGATAAAAGGGTATGCAAGCTTCAAAGATCCATTTATGGATTAAAGCAAGCATCTCGGAGTTGGAACATTCGTTTTGATGAAGTAGTCAAAGGATTTGACTTTATCAAAAAACGAAGAAGAGAGCCTTGTGTTTACAAGAAGGCTAGTGGGACCGCACTTGTGTTTCTGATTTTGTATGTGGATGACATATTATTGATCGGGAATGATATTCCTATGCTTGAAGATGTTAAGACTTCATTAAAAAGGAGTTTCTCAATGAAGGACTTGGGAGAAGCATGCTATATCTTGGGCATAAAAATCTATAGGGAAAGATCAAAAAGGTTAATTGGATTAAGTCAGGAAACGTACATTGACAAGATATTGAAAAGGTTCAATATGCATGAATCCAAGAGAGGTTTCATGCCAATGTCACATGGCATTAGTCTCTGCAAGAATCAGTGTCCTTCGACAACTGATGAGCGAGATAGGATGAGCAAGATTCCATATGCTTCAGCTATTGGGTCTATTATGTATGCCATGATCTACAAGCGCCCAAATGTCTCATATGTTCTAAGTGTCACGAGCAGATACACGACAGATCCTGGTGATGATCATTGGATAGCCGTAAAAAATATCCTGAAGTACTTGAGAAGAACTAAGGGTATGTTCCTTGTTTTTGGAGGTGAGGAAGAACTGGTTGCAAAGGGTTACACCGATGCAAGCTTCCAAACTGACAAAGATGATTTCCGATCGCAATCCGGGTTTGTGTTTACACTAAATAGAGGAGCAGTAAACTGGAAGAGTTCCAAGCAAAACACGGTGGCCGACTCTACGACAGAAGCGGAGTACATTGCGGCTTCGGAGGTGGCAAAAGAAGCTGTGTGGATTAAGAAGTTTATCACATAGCTTGGTGTGGTTGCTAGTGCCTCTAGTCCAATGGACATCTATTGTGATAATAGTAGTACCATTGCATAAGCTAAAGAGCGTAGATATCATTAGAAGTCTAAACTCATACTTTGACGCTTTTATCTTATTCGCGAGATTGTGGATAGAGGTGACGTGAGAATATGCAAAGTACATACAGAAGCCAATGTGGCCGATCCGTTGACAAAGCCACTGCCACAGCCTAAGCATGAGGCGCACACGAGGTCTATTGGTATTAGATACTTAATTGATTGACTCAAGTGCAAGTGGGAGATTGTTAGTGTTATGCCCTTGAGGCAATCATTTAGATGATTGTAACATGGCTATGTTTATGAATAATAATATGATTATTGGTCCAATGAATGTATATCATTGTATTGATCAATAAGTATGTGACTTGCTTATGAAGCTCTTTACTAATTGATGTAATTCGATAAATATCTCTGACCGGATATCATCGTATAGGACAACGATGAATAGATCAGCACATGTAGTGATCGATGATCATGCTTCATAGATCATGGGATATGGAGATATCATCTATACATGGTGGACGCATGTTGAAGAACATGGGTTAGATAGACCCGCAATGGGACACTACGAGAATGTTACATTCTTATGTGTCATCAGTGTATCTCATACATAGTAGATGTATGATCCTTAGACCTGAGTTTGTCATATTCCCTACATGTGTAATAGTTTTCCTTGGGGCTATCAAACACTACTTCCTAACCAGATAGTTATAAAGGTAGCTTTCATGTTTACTATAAAACGTGCAGAGGGAAGTGAGCAGTCAAGATGGAATTTGCCACTCCAATGAAACGGAGATATATGACAAGGCCACTCGTGTGATATGATTAAGTAAGTGCATGGCCATGCCGTGATTGAAGAATCAATCACAAGTTATTAATATATCACGGATACGAGAGATGGATTGAATCATCAAAGGATGACATGCTTCTCGCCTTGAGTTCAATCTTCATATACTTGGTGAAGGGATTATTACATGAGTACTTTTGATAGGTTCTGTCCGATTTGATCATAGTACGTTTAGTAGTTGGCAAGCTTTGCATGGAGCCGCTAACAACTATTGGATTGAAAATGAGTTTTCTGAATCCATGTCCAAACGTACGTGAACCTGCAGGGTCACACACTTAATGGGCTGTGACGCATTAATTTGGATTGGATCCGTAATTAATGGACCTCGTGGACTTAGCACACCGATGGGCCCTGGTTTAGGGCTTCATGTCGTGGCTATATAAGGAGTGGAGGAGGGTGGGCGCAGGGTGTGATTTCCTATGATCTAGAAGTGTTTCACCCAAAACCCTAGCCTCCTCTCGCTGCCCTTGTTGAGCGACCAGGTGCTTGCACATCGACGCACGACGTTCCATCCCCGGACGTGTGGACTACTGCGGTGACGCTGCTGCGACTGCGGCGTGGGAGGATGATCCACGACGAGGCAAGGATGATCCACTACATCGACGTGCGAAGGATTCCGTAACTGCGCGTCTAGTGGTAATCTAATCTATGATCCCCTTCTTGCGAGTAGCTTTATGGTTATGTGGTAGATTTATTTTGTGCTAGCATAGCATATCGCGTTCCTCTTCAGTTTGATCTTCTTTTGTAGGTGAACTACAAGACCGGTGGAAGGCTTTGGGTGCTTGATAGTGAGTGCACTCAACACATGACCAAAGACCGGAAAATATTCACCACATTTGAGGTCGGAAGTGACAAGATCACGTTTGGTGACAATAAAAAAGGAAAGTTAATTGGATTGGGTAAAATTGCTATCTTAAATGACCTTTCCATTTCTAATGTTTCATTACTTGAAACTCTTAATTTTAACTTGCTATCGGTTGGTCAAATAAGTGATATTTGCTTAACTTGTGTATTTTCTCAAAATGGTGTTGTGATTTCAAAAGAAAAGGATAATTCCTTGGTTTTCAAAGGTTTTCGATTTGGCAATCTTTATTTGGTTGGTTTCTCCTCAAATGAGTCTTGCCTCCAAACTTGTTTAATTGCAAAAACCATATTAGGATGGCTTTGGCATAGAAGGCTTGCTCATGTTGGTATGATTCAACTCAAAAAGTTTTTCAAACATGACTTTGTTGTGGGCTTGAAAGATGTGAAATTTGAGAAAAATAAGCTATGTAGTGCTTGCCAAGCCGGTAAGCAAGTAGCGAGTTCTCATCCATTCAAAAGTATCATATCCACTTCTAGGCCATTAGAGCTCTTAAATATGGATTTTGTTTGGCCCAACAACCTATAAGAGCATCGGGGGTAATTCTTGTTGTTTAGTGATTGTGGATGATTACTTAAGGTACACTTGGGTTTTCTTTCTACATGATAAATCCAAAGCCTCCAGTATTTTCAAAAGTTTTGCAAAAAGAACACAAAATGAATTTGATTTCAAAATAAAGAAAATTCGTAGTTATTGGATCCTATGTCTTGGTTAATGTAATGGACGCTAAACACTCTATTATTCAGTTTCCTATTTGGTTATTGGATCCTATGTGATGTGAAGTTGTGTCCCGATCTTTCGATGAGAGCGATAACTATCGATTTGGTGGAACCGACTTTGACGATCCGACTACAACGTATGACGACGATGCGCCTTAGCAATCGCTAAACCAATTCCGGAGTGTTATTGATCTTGCCGTGGGCACGATCAACCTGAACACGAGGTTCAATTCCTGCTAGAAACCGAAGAACAAGCAAGAACAATAGTAAAAACAATCTGAAATTGGAAATAAGAATGGAAGGAAAAATCAAGGTGTGGTTCTATTGAGGATCTTGACAAGGTGGCTGTCCAACACAACTTGAAGAAACAAAGTTTGCACTTGGCTAAACTAATCAAACAAAACTCAAGTGTCTAAAGCGGCGGCTACTGAGTTTATAAGAGGGATGGACGTGAGAGGGATGTCCTAGGGTTGTGTGCAGCCAAGGGGGCGCATACAACTTGGGCTTGGGCCCCCACACGTTTACAAGGTCCGAATCAGCCAAAAATAGTATTATAGTGTATTTTTTTGATGATTTCGACTGATCCACGATGAATCTAGAGCTGGGATTAGATCCATCGAAAATATCTCGTTGTAAACTTTCAATCAAGTCCAAGATCACCCAAATAGGAGTCTGTATGCAAAAGTTATTCATATTTGAAGTCGGTGCTGTCCCAGGAGGCCGAATTGTATTCCAGAACGTGATGGATTTGATCTCTCTCTCTTCTTGACCTGTGGATGACGTGTTGGAGTTGGCACAACCAAATGTGGTCATATCCGTAGTAGTGATGTCCTCATCATCCTCCCTTTCTTGAATTTGGGTCGTCCTCGACTCATGCACAGCTTTTAGCTTGTCCTCAATAAAAAATATTCTCATCTGAAAATCATCCACAAAGCTCAATATTTCTTTCCAGCATATATACGTGCTATGCATACGTGTGCTATAGAGGTTGTGCGTGCCAAGATGACTAGATGCTAGCCAATGTTGTGGAACTAGCTAATGTTGCGCATGTCTTAATTTCTGGATAAGGCCATGGTGCATGCGCAGCTAGCTAGTACTCTCTATGATCATAAATAGTTGTCATTGTAGATATCGACACGGTCTCTAAAACACAACTTTGACCACTAATTTCTATTATAACATATTTATAATACCCAATAAAATTATAATGTTATGAAAGTATTTTTTGAGATAAATATAAGCATAATATAAGCATATGATTTTTATGTATTCAATTTAAATATTTAAAAAGATATTGATAGTCAAAATTTTAAAAGTTTGGTTGTACCTATATCCAAAACGACAAATATTTGTGACCGGAGGGAGTAGTACCCATGGGGCACTACTGCACTACACATCACTAGACCTGGGCAGTGGGTTAGGTCTTTTCGGGCTGGGCCGAGGCATGGAGGGCACCTAGGGGTGGGCATTCAGTTAATTCGGTTTTTTCGGTTCTAAAATATTTCGGTTTTGGATTCTGCTAACCGAACCGAAACCAAACAGAGGTAAAAACTGAACCAGATTAACTGAACCAAATTGGTTAGGTTAATTCGATTTTCGGTTTAACCGAATTTCCCTGAACTGAGTATTGCACTTAAGTAGCTAAGCTCAACATTAATCTCATTGCACTTAAGATGGCATCAGATGCACAAAAATCGCCATGATCCATTCACAACTGGGCATCACGCCATCACCATCCAACATTTCATAATTAAAGACACGGCTAAAAATTAAATGGCTACAAACAATGAACATCAAGAAACTTGCACATAATGCAACCAAGTACAGAAGTACTCACCAATAATCGACCGAGAGAGATGGGGTCGCGGCAACTGCCCATGGCCCCCTCCGTCGTCTTCGAGCAAGGAAGCGGCGGCTACCCTCCTTCGTCTAGATCTAACGCCCTTCTTCGTCGAGATCCAGAGCCCGACCTCCCTCCTTCGTCAAGATCCTGAGCCCGAGAGTGAAGCAGAAGAGCACCACCGCCTACGCCATCTTCCCCACCCTTTCCACGTCTACGCCTAGAGCTAGGGTTTATAAGAGGGTTGGACGTGAGAGGGATGTCCTAGGGTTGTGTGCAGCCAAGGGGGCACATACAACTTGGGCTTGGGCCCCCACACGCTTACAAGGCCCGAAACAGCCAAAAAAAGTATTGTAGTATATTTTTTTGATCATTCTGACTGATCCACGATAAATCTAGAGCTGGGATTAGATCCATCGAAAATATCTCGTTGTAAGCTTTCAAACAAGTCAAAGATCACCCAAATCGGAGTCCGTATGCAAAAGTTATTCTTATTTGAAGTTGGTGTTGTCCCAGGAGGCCGAATTGGATTCCAGAACGTGATAGATTTGATCTCTCTCTCTTCTTGGCCTGTGGATGACGTGTTGGAGTTGGCACAACCAAATGTGGTCATATCCGTAGTAGTGATGTCCTCATCATCCTCCCTTTCTTGAATTTGAGTCGTCCTCGACTCATGCACAACTTTTAGCTTGTCCTCAATAAAAAATATTCTCATCTGAAAATCATCCACAAAGCTCAATATTTCTTTCCAGCATATAAAGGCATGTTGAAAGCTAGCACTCTTGGATGGTTTCTCCCCTCCGTGAAGGAAAGCCATCCTAGTAGATATAGACGATGCAGAGGATACCGTGAAGTGTCGCCAAACTGATATAGCGTTGTTCATATCTAGGATGAGCATGGTCTCATCACTATGTCTTGGTTAATGTTGATCATGCATATTGATGTATCATTTTCAATGTAATCAATTATTATATCATACTTCATTGGATCCAACATATAGAGGAAACTCCGCCAAAATTTTCAAAAATCCACAAGTGTTCATGATTTTATCTCATTATCTCTATGCAGACATCTAGGGAGAGTTTCAACTATACATTGTGGCTTTGTTGGCATTTTAATTTCAAAAATCAAATCAATCACTCCTTAAGAAGTGAAATGCCATCTAAAGCAAAATCCTAGAGTATACAACTTTTTTTGTCTCGGTGTATACTCAAAAACAAATTTTCTTCTCTTATCTTTGTTGAGGTTGTCATCAATTACCAAAAAGGGTGAGATTGAAGCATCTAGGCCCCCAATTGTATTTGGGTTTTGGTAATTAATGACAATCAAGATTAAAGGACTAATATATTATTCTAAGTGTATGAGAAAAGGTTAGTCCTCGTCATTTTAAGGAGTACATGGAGACAAAAACAAAAGATTGGATAAATCAAGCTCAAGGCAAGGGTATAAAATTTAAGGACCTTTCATAGCATTTGCCGATCTTGGTTTTTGGAGAAAAGATCCGGTTGCTAGAATAGGTGCTGTACTATTAAGGGGGGTCATTGGCTAGTAGCTTGAATATGCTTAAAAATCATGGCTAAAAGCTTGCTCATACTTGGTTGTGTACATGCATTGAGAATTCCTTTGAAAATCATGTTGACTCCCTAGAAACGACACTACTGGCAACTAGAGGCTGGTACTACTGCTTGATCGATAGTACCGCCCTCATGGTGCGTTAGTTATATTCCAGAGAAACAATTTTTCTACTGATTGACCAAATCGGCACTACCAAAGCTCATGGCCGGTACTATAGAAAATCCGGCAGTACCACCCCTTTGTTACCAGTAGTTATTATCCAGAGTGATCATTTTGTAAGTTTCTGTAGATCGGCACTACCGCCATTATTGGTCGGTACTATCGTAGGTTCGGTAGTACCGCCAGGTAGTTTGCAGTACATATTTTCCAGAGAAGGTCTCTTTGGAGTATTCCCTAAAACACAAAAAAAAGACACTACTGAGGTTAGTTAGTGGTAGTACTGGGGGTACTATAGCAACGGTAGTACCCCAGCATTAAATGCATTATTCTAACAATTAACCCTGGGATCGACACTACCACCCCGATAGTGCCGATTTAAGTAGAAATTTCGGGATTCAAGGTGTAACGACTATTTAAGTGGTTGGGGGATAAAAATACCCCCTCTCTTGCAGCAAGGCCACTTCTTGGAACCCTATTGAATACTTGTGAACCCCTTGCACTCATCTCTTCACCCTTGAGCATTCAATTCTCATTTTAGAGGTTGTTGAGAGCATTCAAGTGTGAGCATTGATCTTGAGCCATTAGAAACACTTGATCATCTTCAAACAAGCGTCATTCGGTCTATTACTCTTGGAGTTTGCCGACTCTTAGACAGCTTGGAGGAGAACCGGTGATCTCTTCAAAGGAGATTGTGAAGAGAACTGATATTGGAGCTATCCCTAGTTATCGAGGAAGGCTCAATTATGCAAGGAGCCGGCTTGATTCGTTTGAGATACCTCAACATGGATTAGGAGAGAACGGCAAGTCTCCGAGACCACGAGAAAAAGTGATCGTGTTCATCGTGTGGTTTGCAAATTTTGTTGTCCCTATTGTGCAATTCTATATTCCTAGTGACAATAGTGATTGATCATCTATCTAGGATTGCTATTCTTGTTTAGACTTAGGTTGTTGGTGCCTTTAGTGAAACCTAGACTATTTAGTTTTTGAGAGTTAAATTTGCAATCTGGTCATATTTGTTAAATTGTTGAATTAGAGCCAAAGAATTTCAAAAACCTCCTATTAACCCCTCCCCTGTCTAGTCGGTTATCCTTGATTCCACAAGGAGGAAAGGAGGCAACAAATGTATAGTTTTCAACTTTTCATCATGGTAATCAACTAATTATTGTCCTATTTACATTTTTAAAAATTTTAATACATATATACTCGCCATATTGTTGGATTCTTGATTTTAGAAAATTACGTATCACCGTACCAGTATCACATATCGGTGATACATAGTTGGGATCTAATAGGACACACAATTTTTCAAATCTACACAACAACTACTCATTTCTCTCCTGAAAAAAGAGTTATAAATGTAATGCAAATTATGCACATTGAACCCAACTGTGCGACTAAGAGATTAGAGGTCGGAAATCTGATCTCATAAAAGCGCACAAGCTAATGGAAAGAAAAAATGAGTGTTACACATAGTGAAGAAAATGAACATTCAGTGTTTTATGATAATTGTACTATGAAAAAAGAGCTTCGATACAAAGTTCTTAATTGCATACACCGACAACTCCCTGGAGGTTGACAGTTCACAACCATTTTGTATTTATTGCAAATTAAAGTTAGTAAAAATCAGTGAGACCATGCTATGAGCACAAACCTTCTACCTTATAATGTTGATTTGCATAATACTAAGCAGGGGACTTTTCTCCTGTAATATATTTGTACAATTCCATGTATTTGCATCTTGTTATAAATTATTGAATATGTTTGTTCCGTCTTGCTTATCACCTTTTTGGCTTTTTCTAGTTGCATTTTTTTTAATAAATGGAATGTAGTAGTGTAGTAGTTACTGGATTAACATGTCTAATTGATTTGTGAAATTTGTGCACAATTTTTTAGGACTAAAAAATTGTGATTTTCAAACCTTTTTGTTAAGGCAAACATAATACATTTGATGCAAATCCTAGTTTTGATACAGATGAGACCATTGTCAGACTGAATTATTATAATTTTACTATAATGTTAATCCTTGTAAGTTCTATTTATAGGCTTCATCTATTATATTTATTTTCTCCTTGTGTTTAAAATACAAAAGGTATCCAATATTCTGGGGCTTATGCAACAATGGGAGTTGATGAGAGTGTATTAGTAGAGAATTTCTGCAAAAATTTGAAGATAAAAATAAATCAGCTCACGGAGGATGATTTGGAATTTGATATGGTTGGCATTTATGCGTCATTGGCCAATGCATTCAGGGCAATCCTCATCGCAGACGTATGCACATTATTGGTGTAGATGTACAGTTAGAGAGTTGAAATATATTTTCCATGTTGTCAGTTGTGACATTGACTTTATTTAGTGGGTCCGGATTCCGGGCATTTGATGATTATATTCTGGTCAGAATATATAGGTTCCTACAATGGCAATTGAGAAAGTCTTCATGGTTGACAACATGCCAGTTATAGCAGATGAGGTTCTCTCACATAGGTCTGGCCTGATTCCACTAGATGCAGATCCAAGGTTGTTTGATTGTATTTCAGGTGGGCGACACAGGCTACATCAATTTCAAATTTATTCAATCCAGATAACATTGTTATGGTAATGAAAATACTTCCATTCTTGCAGAAAGCGACATGCCAAATGAAAGGAATACCATTGTGCTTAAATTGCATGCTTCTTGCGAAAAGGGATCTTAATGATTAACAAGTGTGCCTTGCTTGCATATATCCTGAACTTGGTCTGGTTGTAGGCATTTCTACTATTTTTTGTTGTTGAAGAATTTTCTCCTATTGTTAGTGTAAATGTACTATTGTAAACTTCTGTCTACCTATGTGATATGTTACTTATGTCAAACACTCATATGCAAAAGATGTGTATGCACCTTATTAGGCCTCTTGTTTCAATTCTGATGTTTGATCTATTTATCAACAATGAAGACTTAGCTGTTTTCTTCAGTCAAAATTAAAAGTTACACACTTCTAGACATATGTAATATTTTTTAAATTCTGGCATAATATTTGTTCGATCTCTTCTTCAACAAATGTTTGAATATTATGCAATCATCCCTAAGTCCTCTTCTTTCTGGTTTGCAATTTCTCATGCATATTTCAATGTTGATATCTGATACTTTATTCTTTGTTCACTTTAACACCGGCTAATTGGCTATAATGTAGTGGTTTATAGGAGTTTAACTTCACAATATACTTGTGCTTATTCTTGTGAACTTTGTTTTGATTTTGGCCAAAAGTTCAAGGTGTTTTACTTTTCAAATATCTTGTTTTCAACATTAATCATCTAAAATAATTGTATTTACCAATATTTTTATTAAGGCGACTCTACAAAATGTGGTCATGTTTTTGGGATCCCATTAGGTCAAGTGTGGGAAAGTGTGAGGACCTAGAAATTCAAACTAACTAATAAAATCATTAAGCCACTAATCAAGTATATAATGAGCAGTAAACAATGTAGTATACAAAATGGGTAGATCGAGTAGAGTAGCAAGTAGATCGGGAAAAAACCAATGTGGTCTCAGTAGGGGAGTAACCCTAGGGGCCCGCGAGGAGTGTCCTAGCCACCACCGTGCACTCACGAGAGCACGGGTGTTCCAGTGTCGTCACCCCGCCTCCGCCTCCCAAACCTAGAGCTCAACCCCTTTTATCATCGTCGACCATGCTCACCTCTGAATCACAGCACAAATCCCACTTAAGAACTCACCTCACCATGGTTAACCGAAACAACGAAAGCATCTATAAAGCAAAGCCCCAAATCAATGTAGCAAGGCAGCAGGGACTCTAGAACCAAACTGGGTAAAGTCCCAGAGGAGCTCAGGTTCGACCATAGGCCGACGAGCCAGTAGCCAGGGGGGCCAAGTTGGAGTTGGCCAGGAGGGGGTGAGGTCGGCGCGGAGGCTAGGGTTCAGCTGAGTGGGACGAGAAACCGAGAGGAGCTAGTGTCGGCCGCAGAGAAAGAAAGAGAGGAGAGATAGGAAAGAAAAAGAGAGAGGAAAGAAAGAGAGTAGAGAAAAAAAAGAGAAAAGGAAAGAAGAGAAAATAAAAGAAAGAGAGAAAAGAAATTAGGAAAATGGGTTTATCATCGCAATTTGTGACCAGTTTAAATAATTAGCTAGTTGTATGCTTAAAAATTAAAAGATGGTAAATAGCTACATTAAGTAAATGAGCAGTTAGACATAACCTTATAAATATGCATGAACAGCTAAAAGGAGAAATTAACACCCGTCATATAAATAAGAGTGCAACTATTGGAATGGTTGGACACCATAACTCATGTTCAAACTGAATGGCCATAGATTAATATGCTATAATTTTCAGGACAAGAGCAGAACTGAAGAATCGAGATGGCGATCAGAGGGGGTGAATGATCCCAAATAAAAATTTACACACACAAAACAATCCACCCAAGCCCTCAAAGAGAATAATCAAAAGGGAGTAAATGAGAAGAAGCAAATGCTCTATATGGGCGATGCTACCGCAGAAAGACCGGTAGCACCAGAGGCTGGTAGTACCGCACAATGGGCGGTAGCACCGGGCTCAAGAACAGCAGCAAGAACAGAGTCTGAAAACAGCACGACTCAAAAGCAAATTTTGAGGAATCTTTTGACCAGCTGAACAAAAACTCACGAAACTGGGTAGATGTACTCCTAAGGATGTTAGGAACTCATTCCAACCTTCAATTACAAGGATTGACGTCAAAGTTCCGACCTTTTTACCCGTGAAGGAAAAACACACCAAGTTTGAGCAAAACTCAAGAACTTGGTATTGGACTTGCTCGTGGGGTTTTGATGATCAAGATGATTTTGGATAACCTCCCACACATCACAGCAAGTAAGAACACAAGTCTAAAACCCCTCAAACACGATCAAGAAAAATGATTCACTCAAGAATATAAGACCAGTTTCTTGCAAGCAAAGATGCATGGATTGCCTAGATAATTGGGATATGATCTGAAGAAGATTCATCCATCAATCAACATCCTCGGCATAAGAAGCAAAAGCATTTTAGAAGGAAATGAGGCAAATCCAAATGCATGTAGAAGGGGGGAGGCAAATCCAAATTGCATGAATGTAAATTACAAGAATTTAAGTGCGTAGAGTAAATTCAAGCATAAGAGAAACGGATTTGCATTTCTGGAAGGGAGGTTTACAAAGCCTCACAACAAACTGGGCAAAGCTCTAAAAACCTTCAAGTGGAGGAAGGCTACCCATACCCCTCTATTTATACTACTCTTGGGCCACCTACCACCCTTGGATGAGTCCCTCAACCCTAGAGTACTCCATCAAGGGCTAGGATTGACCCACTCACACAGCCATGCAAGGGATAACCCAAAACCCACCAAACAAACCGGGTTTTCTTGCATGGTTTTCAAAGCACACTAACTAGACCTACTATCCTATCCACTAGACCGCGATCTGACGTCCCTCATTGATCCAAGCAGCTTCTAGCTAGCATCTCATCTGTTCCTTGTCTTCTTGGCTTTCATCGACTCCGTCTCCGATCATCTTCCGGCGATCCTCGACCGTCTGGACCTCTGACGCTCCTCGTCTAGTCCCGATCATCCTCTGCCTCACCATGATCAAAACCCGTCGTCCTACAACCATCAAAAATAAGGAAACACATCACATAGCAATGTCCAAAATGGTATGCAACTAAACTCTCAAAATCACAATTTTTGGATCATATACGCTCATCAGGGCCGGTGCTACCGTCCCCTGGCCGGTAGCACCGCCCTTCATCCCAAAACCAGAAGAGATACTCTTTGGAATTTTCACCGCTCTGGGGTCCGGCGCTACCACTCGGCTGGTAGCATGAGGAAAAATAAACATAGCTCAAATTGCTTCAAATTGAAAATCCAATTCAAATCAAACTCAAACCAGAGTATACCAAGCTCAAAGTTAGTCAAATACTCATCACAAATATGGGTAGACCACCACATGGTCTTTCAAGAACCAACCAGACCACTAGACCCAATATTCGAGCGAGGCTGTACCTTCATAGTTTATGCCAGGAAAGCTTTCCTTTGACCATGTTTTATTAAATGTTTTAAATTGCTTTTATATACTCACTACAAGAAACAGAGAAAAATTCGTGGGTTTTTTAAATTCGTGGGCCCAAAAAACACCCACGAATTTATTTATTTAAATTAAATCGGCTTGTAAAAACCCACGTTTTTAATTAAATTGTGGGCGAAATGAAACCCACAATTTAATCCGTTAAATTCGGCGCTGTAGTAACCCACAATTTAATTATTTAAATTCGTTTGCCAAAAAATTACGCACGAATTTAAAAATTTAAATTCGTGGACCACCAAATACCCACGAATTAAAATTTTTAAATTCGTGGGCCCCACCTAACACACGAATTTACCTAGGCAAAATAACCCACAGCCCGCAGCACACGCACCCAACCGAGCCAAAAATCCCCACCCACGCCGCGCCTTGCGCAGCCGCCGCGCGCGCCCGCCCGCCCGCCGCTTCGCCGTCGGACCCGCCCTGCCTCTCGCGCCGTCGTCCCGGCGGCCGCCCGCCGCGCCCTGCCTGCGCCGCTCCACTCGGCCGCCCGCCCGCCGCGGCCACCGCTCAGCAGCCGCGAGACCCGCCCCGCCGCGACGCCTTGCCGCCGCCCGCCGCCCGCGCCGCCACACAGCCGCCGCGTCGGCCGCGTGCGCGCCGCCGCCGCCGGCTCAGCGCGCCGCCCGGCCGGCCGACCTCCGCCCGCGCGCCGGCGACCGCCCGCGCCGCGCCCCCCCGACCTCCGCCCGCCCGCCGTCCCTCGCCGTCGGCCACGTCGCGCGTCGCCACGCCTCCCCCGCTTCAGCGCCGCCCTCGCCGGCGGCCGCCTCCCGCCCCGCCGCGGCCCGCCCGCCGCCCGCCGCCGCCGCCGCCGCCTGCCAGCGCCGGCGGCAGTTACCACCCGTCTTTGCGCCCGCCCTGCCCCTCGCCGGCCGCCCGCCCGCCGTGGTGCCGCCCGCCACCGCGCCGTCGCCCGCCGCCGCTTGCTCGCCGTCGCCCGCCCTGCGGCCGGCCTGCCGCCGCCGGCGCCGGCCGCGCCGGCGCCGCTGCCGCCTCGCTACCACGCCGCCGGCCGGCCGCCCGCCACGATACCCCGCCCGCGAAGCCACCGGCGAGCCGCCCGCTGCTGGCTGCGCCCGCTGCTGCTGATCCTCGCCCGTGCCATCGCCCGGCTCGGTCGTCCGAGACGCCGCCCGCCCGCCCGACGGCCGGCGTCCCCACCTCGCTTCGGTTCGCCGCCGCGCCACCGCCTCCCCCCGCCACTCTGTCGCCGCCGCGCCATCGCCGCGGCATCGCGGCGCCACCCGCCTCCCGGACCCTCGCGGCGCTTGACCGGCGTTGGAGAAGGTATATTCGTCTCTTTTATATTCGTTTAAAGTTATTTCATCTCATTTTATATTCACGATATGATATATATATTTTTATTTTCTCACTGCCGTTGTATATAACGTTAGAGTTTATGGTTTGTGTCGAACAAGAGAGAGCATAGGCGTCACCCGTTGGGAACGGCGCATCTCACATTTGCTTGTGAGGTGCGCGGTTTCGAATTGTCCAAATATTTTGGACGCCCGAGAATGTTGGTTGTTGCATAGGACTGTGGCGTGCGAGCGATCCGAACGTGATTTCGCCACATAACCTGTTGTTCTCCGACGCACCAAAGATCAGCGTGCGCTTGGAGAACGGCGTGGTTATCTTCGCCAAATTTCGTTCGATTCAGAGCGCACGCCACAGTCGCATGCAATAGCCTCCATTCTTAGGTGGGTTTAGGACAAATCTTTCCTAATAGGTTGTCTTTGTCACCTAAGCCACGGTCGACGCTGACATTGTTTCATTTGTTTAGCTTTGATAATGGGTGACGATCAAGGGCGATGTATGACGGATGGAGGAGTGATGGGGCACTCAAGGAATGGGGAGATCACGGATGCTTTCTTGAAGCAAGCATTATTTGGAGGAGTCGAATATGTGTATTGCCCGTACCCTCTGCGAGAATAACAGCTACTACTGACAAGGATATAGTGCAAGATCACATTTGCAAAACGGGTTCATGCCTAACTATTTGGTGTGGCACCGTCATGGAGAGGCCGCAGGCGTGCTATCGAGACGTAAGAGATTTGGAACATGTGGAGGATCACGACCGGATGGAAGGCATTGGATGATATTGGCGGGGATCAATTTAACTCGGGAGGGTCACACGGAGGAGGTTAAGGAATTCTATAGGCTACTTGACGCCTCGGACGAAGTCGCATGACTTGACCAATGTGACCGCCCTGCAGCGGTTACGGCTTATGTCGATGAAGTCGAAGTTCAACTTTTCGAACAAATGCTTCAACGCTTTGCTTGAACTAATGAATGATGTCCTTCCGCCTAACCACAAGATGCCAAAGGATTTGTACCAATCGAAAAAGTTGATGGCGGCCTCGGGTTGAATTACCGTAAGATTGATGTGTGCGAGAATAATTGCATGTTGTTCGAAGGATCATGACAACGATACCCATTGTATGCATTGCGGTAAGTGCGCATTCGTTGAGGTGGTAGATGAGGAAGGGTATTAGTGACTACAAAGGTCGCGACTAAACAGCTTGGTACATGCCGATCACGGATAGGCTTAAACGGTGTACATGTCAAAAGAAACAATGAAACATATGCGGTGGCACAAAGAAGGTAAACGTGAGGACCAAGACCGGATATGATGGTCCATCCGTCGATGGCGAGGCATGGCGTGCATTGGACCGATTCGATCCTGCATTTGCAAGCGACCCTAGGAGTGTCCGTCTTGGTTTGTCCACGGACGGTTTCACACCTTTCGAAAGACAAGCGCTAGCCCCTACTCTTGTTGGCGGTCTTCATCATGCCATACAATCTTCCACCGAGATTTGCTTGAAAGAGGGGTTCATATTCCTTGCTCTTGTCATTCCGTGTCCTAAGCATCCAGGAAGGATCTCAATGTGTTCATGCGGCCCTTAATTGATGAGTCAAGAAGTTGTGGCGAGGAAAAGGCATACGACGGCGTTGGTGGCGTAGAGTTTACCTTACGAGCCGCATACCGTGGTCGGTCCATGATTTGTTGGCATATGGCATTTGGGCGGTGGTGTGTTCATGGTCACTGTGTTGTCCAATTTGTATGGTCGACTACGATGCATCTGTGCTCACGCACGGTAAAAGATCACATTCTTCGATTGCCATCGACGATGGCTTCCGCGAGGCACCCTTTTAGGAACGACGCCAAAGCATTTGAAAAGGACGAAAGTTAAAAAGGGCCCCGGCGACTCACGGAGAGGAGATAGGTGAGTGGCATAGTCGGCTTGTACGATCTACTAAGTGGGTTTCACGGCTATGGAAAGGAGCACAACTGGACTCATATTTCTTTTCTTTGGGAGCGCCTTACGCGAAAGCTTTGATTCTGCCGCATAACATAGATTTGATGCACCAAGAGCGCAATGTGGCAGAAAGCATCATAAGCATGGTGTTTGATGTAACCGACAAAACAAAGGATAATGTGAGTGCTAGGAAAGACATGGGTGATCATTGTGCTAGGCCGTGGCTCGAGGTTAAAGTTGGTTTAAATGGGAATGAGAGCCGGCCATGAGCTCCATCTTGTGTGAAGCCGTAAGACCGTAAGCAGATTTTGAGGTGGTTGAAAACTCTAAAGTTTCGACCGCTATGCATCTAACATAAAGCGAGTGTGAATGTCAAGACCGTAAGCTAAACGGGCTAAAGAGTCATGATTACCATATTATCATGGAAAGACTTGTTTCGGTAATGTTTCGTGGCTATTTTGATAATGAGTTGTGGAGGATGTTGGCCGAGGTAGATGCGGTAAGGAAATCTCTAAGACGTTGATGAAGAAGTTAGAGAAGGGAATTCCATTGCTTGTATGCAAGTTGGAAAAAACTTTCCCACCTGGTTTTATGAATGTGATGTAACACCTGCTGGTGCATCTACCTTGGGAAGCGAAGGTTGGAGATCCTGCGCAGTTCAGATGGATGTATAGTCAGGAAAGGGAGTTGAAAAAGCTTAGAGCTACAGTGCGCAACAAGGCAAGGGTAAAGGGGTGTATCGCAGAGGCTTATGCAAGTAAAGAGATCACAAACTTCTCAACAAAGTATTTCGCACGCAAGCACAACGTGAACGTCCGTAAGAATCGTACCGCGTCGCGGAAGAAGAACCGTTGAGCAAACTTAAGCTTTTTAATGCAAGGGTCAACTGTTGGGTCATCGCACACCATGTTGAGTATGAGGAGTGGAACATGGCCATGCTTTACATGTTCACTAACATGGTAGAAGTTGAAAAATATTTTGAGTAAGTGACTTTTCAATTATGTTTTGAACATTTCAAAGGCAAAGTGTCCTTTTAACCCGAGAATAAATGACGCAGAGTATTTGACAAAGAAAATTGAAGTCAACTCGACAACCCACAACTAAGCAATTGGATAACCTACGTCGTGATGGGTTGAAAGGCGCCCAAGCTTCGTGCAATGGTTCCACAAGATGTAATTTGACTATTTATTCATTTTTCTAAAATGAATTGTTGTAGTAACTTAATATTAGACTAATGATGATGAATGTTGCTATATAGTGTATGCGTGATGCCTCCGTCCATGAGGATCTCCGGCGGCTCTCACATGGTGATGTGACGGCAAGGAGCTATAGTCGCTATGATGTGAACGGGTTCCGTTTTGAACAATGAAATTAGAAGCTAGCCGTCCACTTGCGGCCACTTCAAACAAGCGGAGTAGTCACAACGCGTCATCCGATTCGGTGGCGATATATTAGACTACTACGGTGTTGTACAAAACATAATTGAGTATACCTTTGGGGTGGCAAAGATCCAAGGTCGTGTTTTTGATTGCCATTGGTTCGATCCACACAACGGCACACGTGTCGATGACTTTGGGATGGTGGAGGTGAAGCACGTCATTCGCTTCGTGGTCATATCAATAACATCGTGCTTGCACATCGGGTTGAGTAGGTGTACTACCGAGCTATCCTCACCGTAGCTTGAAGGCTTGGTGGGTTGTATTTAAAGTTAACCTCAAGTATACCCTCCGGGATGTTTCGTATGTGGCAAGTAACGTAGAGGATGATGTGGGTGATGTATATCAAGAAGAAGCTATAGGATTCTTTCTTTGTCTCCGACGGGCGGGACTCGATCAATTACCTACCGATGCCACAGACGTAATAATGATGAACCCGCCCGTCACGAAACGCCTCGAAGTCGGTAAGGATTGCACGTCTTCAAGCACGCCTCAATGAAATACGAGTCGAGAAGCGATTCCGACGCCACGACTTTTGATATGTATATTTTGTAAGATTATTGTTGCCTCGCTCATTTTACAAGTCATTGTTGTCTCCTTCATTTTTACATGTTATAGTTGTCTCATTCTTTTTGCAAGTTATTGAAAATTATTTGTAAACTCAGATACTAACTCTTGTCAAATTTGAGCAGATGAGTATGTTCAGCATCAAAGTTGACAAGCTTAAAGGCAAGTTCGATGGGTCATCCTCCGTAAGGTCGAGGAGCAAGGGTTCGATGGTCGACTCGACGGCGGCAGCGCCATATTTGCTGGGTGGCGCAGATTAGGCAATGGCGGAGCAGCTCCAGAGGTGTTTCGATGGCGAGCACGAGAACAGCGCGAGCAGCCACCGGAGGACGAGGGCAGTAGGGGTTGCAGAGGAGGGTAGTTGGGATGTGAGCATGACGACATGGGCGAGGCGGACGACGAGGAGGTCGTTGGGGGTGGTGGCGATGGGACAACAGATCTGAGATGCTGACACCGAGGCCGAGGCGTGCAGATGCAGAGTTGGAGGCGACCTTAGAGCCGATTGAAGAGGGCGGTCTTCTTCGGTACCATCGGTATATGTGTAGTATTGATTATCTTTTAATCTCCATATTTACATTGTAATGTCTATGAACTAATTATTTGCATTTCAGGTTTAGTAGAACCGTCTCGGTCATTCGAGATGCAACCCACCGATAGGAGGTTGATAGAGGTACACGGAGCAGTAATGCTTATATCTTCTCTTTTAGCATTAGCTAGGTGACAACTTATTGTTTTGATGCATCTTTGTCTTGTATTTTGTTGTAGGCTTTGGAAAGAGCCGGGTTGGGTGGGACGGGCCACATTACAAAGGTTAACGCCGTGATGGGAGCCCTTGGCGGTACTACTACCCGGCATGGTTGAGTCAAAGGGAAAGATTCGCGCCCACAACCTGGAAGCACCGGGCGTTGAAGGAGAACGTGGAAGGAGGCGAAGACAACCAAACATGTCGGCGCAGTGTGGGTCTGGCTTCGGGTGAGTTTATGTTATGTATTTACTCTATTTGAGTATTGCTTTAAATTTAAGTACAATTTGACAAAGTGTGTGATTATATGCGGGAGAGGTTCGCCTTGAGAACGAAGACGACATAACGCTTTGAAGAAGGCCAAAAGCGTCTTCAACGAGCGGCACAAAAGGTTGTCGGAGATTCATTCAAAGAATGCACGATTCAAGCCGTCATCAATTTTACAAAAGGGTGAAGAAGGTGAACATGAGAAGAGGACCAGAGGCGAGGAGGAAACACCTGACAGAACAAGAGTATCTCCAGAGCTCGGTCGATTGGATAATGAAGGACATGGAGGCTTGGAGGTGGATGTGCCGGTACTGGGGGTCGGAGGATTTTCAAGAAAAATCAAATAGAAATCAAGGGAACAGAAGAAGTAGATTGGGGAAGCACAAGTACGGCGCAGACGGACACATTGGCCTAGAGCAACGCATGGTAAGTACCGGTATTATAATTGTTAGTGAATTTGTCACTATGTTTACAACTTTGCATCGTAGGAGGTCGAAGTGGGAGTACTCCCACTTTTGTGGAAGTTTACATCCGGGGCACCAAGGCGAGGATCCACAGAACCCGGATGTGTTGTGCGACGACGGGCTAGTGAGAGGATGGTAAGTATAAATGACACAATATGTTTTGTGCAAATTTACATCCAGAGCACCAAAATCTTTGTTTTGTAGGCGTCATATGCGAACAAATGACACAACGTCATGGGGCGGAGGTTGATTGGAGGGCCGCACGGTCGATGTGGAAGCGTTGTACCACGTTGGAGGGGCCTAAAGCATGGGAGGTTCGTTAATAAAACTGATTTTATTTGTTTTCGCTCTACTAAGGGAAAAAATTGCATGGTCACATTTCAAGATATATCGTTTGTAGGTGGGCCATGGGGATGGAGTTGTGGAATGCGATCGTCCTCCACGAGGCTCGGTTTCCTCACAGGAGTGCTCCTCGTCGAGGTCCGCACGGAAGCACAAGCGCACGAGGAGGCTCGTGAAGCGCGAGAGGAGGCTCGTCAAGCACGAGAAGAGTCTCGTCAAGCACAAGAGGAAGCTCGCGAAGCCTAGAAGACTCGTAATACATGAAAATGTATCTGCAGTACAATCTCAACTTTGAACAAAACGCTCAAGTTTACATTTGTGATTAAAATCTAACAAACAATTTATATGCAAAGAATCGTCACAATCTCTTGGACCTAACGTGCGGTGTTTCGCCCTCTGTTCGCAGTAAAGATACTTGAGTTCATTACTCTTTAATTCACTTAGCTCGTAAAA
Source organism: Otatea glauca (assembly GCA_036346275.1). NCBI lineage: Eukaryota > Viridiplantae > Streptophyta > Magnoliopsida > Poales > Poaceae > Otatea > Otatea glauca. The sequence goes on along the minus strand of CM070727.1, from coordinate 31,274,802 downwards.
TCACGAATTCACAAACTGGACTATTATGTCATAAGGCTCCCAGCCACCTCCCTTCTACATGTTTTCTCCGCACATGCAGCCACCACCACAAGGAGAAGCATCACAGGGTGCTCAGCCTCCCGGCGCCCTTCATAAACCCTACTGGGATGCAGGCACCACCCCTAGGAGATGCACCTCGGGTTATATGATATTCTCATGCATTCTTTATTTTCAAAAACTCTATTATGTGTACTTCATATCACAAACTATGATCCACAGAGCTCCCAGCCTCCTCCTCCTTTCTACATGTTCAATCCACGATGCAGACCACCTTCTACAGGAGAGGCACCACAGTAAAGACGGATCGGTTCAATTCGTTATTTAAAATTTGAATGAATGATTTATATGTGGCATGATGTACTGTCTATGCCTTACAGTGGCTCCCACCTTCAAACCCGTTCTACATGTACCCACCACCTATGCCAAGCCAAGGAATGCCTATGTACTTCAACCCGTGGGCCTGCAGCCACCTCGGGCGACACCACATGTATGGATGTCGAAAATATTATAAGTTTGCGACACGAGCTAAGTTTGTCAATTCTTGTACAAATTGCCGTTTTGGATGTGTGATTGATTATCTAAGGATCGCTAGAATGTCTCCTTCGGTTTGAGAGATTGGTATATATATTATAATCGCAAATGTTTCTTTGTCTCCGAGTGGATGTCCTATTTACTAGAGAGGTCATGCGAAATTTTGTACATTTCAATGACTTAGTTTTAAGCCGGTTTGAAAGAGTTGAAAGGTTGGTTTCAGTCTTTTAGTAGAGGTAGTAGGTTTGGTGTCTCATTTGTTAATTTTTCGTTAGCTTGAACTTTGTTGTGGAGTTTGATTACTTGGTGAGCTACCCGCCCCATCCCTTCCTTTCTCTTGCTCAAATTTAGAAACATATGCTTCCGTAGGAACTTTAGTTCATTCTTTGAATATGAGATTACATATGCTTCATTGAATATGAGATTACGTGTGCAATGGATGGACATATACTTCGTAGGAAATCTAGTTCATTCTTTTAGTATATATCAATCTTAGTAATCTGTTGCAAAAGTGATAATTTTGTTGAAATGCACAACCGAGTCGATTTTAGGATATTTAGGCAACTCTTTCTTAAACCTTGCACAAATCATCTCAATGTTCATACTTGGAAAGGTTAACTTGTGTGCTTATGAAAGTTCATTGTTTGTGCTCAGTAGATAAGTGATGGTTTACCAAATTATGAACCCATTACGTGCTATTTGATTTTTCTTTCACAATAACTTTTGATTTGAACCTTATATTGTGTCGATTTCTTGGAATTGAAAAGTTATCTTAAGACAACTTGTTCAATTGTGAACTTATGTTTTAAATGCTTCATATGGCATCCTTGTAGAGTGTTGTTTGCCCATGTACAATCTGATTGTTTATCCTTGTAGAATGCTTTATATTTGTACTTTGTATATTGAACTCTTAAAATGACTACCAAAACTCTTATTGCTTCTTTGAACTATTTTCACTGCTTGTTATCTTTTGAATACTCGGTGATGCAATTGGGGTCTTTGGAAGTTGAATTAAATAATTGTAGTTGTAATCTTGACCTTATGTTAATACTAGAGAGTATTACTTTGATACTTCATTGAATATGAGATTGATGTTCATATGATTATTGCAAGATATCTTGACTAGCTCGTGCGTGTAGTTCTTATATATAATACCTATTCTTGTTTAGCTTGACCCGTCATATTGATATTCTCATATTGTGTCTTGGTTGAATAGTACTATTGATATTCTCATATTGACATTCATGTGAATCAAAGATAATGTTACTTGTAGCACAACCTAAGTTAATCTTGAACTTGCGTGTTTCTAGGTCACGCCCTCCAAAGACGTTCTAACGATTTACATCATAGAAGACATCTTCAACGGCGCCGACGGTGGTGGTAGCGCCACAACTCCAACAACCCCGAGGCATGAATTCCATTGTGAGCTCGATTGGTGTATAATCGTTGTACTTTATAACTTGTTGTGATGGATACGTTGTGATCGACTTATTGTGATGGACTTATTTTAATGGACGTGGATTGTATCTATTGTGGTTGTAATGTGTTGTACGTCATTGCGTAGTTTACAAATTGCCGTTGGATGTGTGTTTGGATTATCTAAGGATCTGCTAGAATGTCTCCTTCGGTTTGAGAGATTGATATATATTATAACCGCAAATGTTTTTTTGTCTCACGAGTGGATGTCCTATTTACAAGAGAGGTCATGCCAAATTTTGTACATTTTGAGACTTAGTTTTAAGCCGGTTTGAAGAGTTAAAAGGTTGGTTTCAGATATTTTAGTACTGGTAATAGGTTTGGTGTCTCGCTTGTTAATTATTCGCTCGCTTCAACTTCATTGTGGAGTTTGTCTTTGTGTTACTGATTCTCGATCGATTTGAACAAAATAGATGATCTTATTTATTCTTCGCTTAGCAATTTTTAGTTTCAATTTTCTTTTGTCTTTTCTTTTCTTCTTTAGTTGTTATATGTATTGAGTGCGATACATATATATATAAAAATACATACATTTGGATATATATACATATATGTATTGAGTGCGATACATATATATATATATATAAACATACATTTGGAATATACATTTTTTTTGTAAAATGACAGTTAAATTGTGGGTTTAAAAACCTACGAATTTAATCGATTAAATTGTGGGTTTTTAGCCCACTTAATTTAATCGATTAAATTGTGATTTTAAACCCACTTAATTTAATCTGATAAATTCGTGGGTTTTTAGCCCACGAATTTAATCGATTAAATTGTGGGTTTAAAAACCCACTAATTTAACTCGAAAACCCAATTAAATTCGTGGGCTTAGTAGAAACCCACGAATTTAACTTAAATTCGTGGGTACCCACGAATTTAATTAATTAACTTCGTCGAGTTAAATTCGTGAACTAAATTCGATGGTTTGCTCACGAATTTAAGTTAAATTCGTGGGTTTTAGCTTAAATTCGTGGGTTTTTGGCCCACGAATTTTTCCCTGATTCTTGTAGTGACTTACCTATATCATCACTACATGGGAAAGTTTATTTTACAAATGAAAACATTGAGTTGGATGTTGTTGGAAACAATGGGTTGAAAAATGGATTGATAATTGGATTTGGTAGTAGATTGGTTCATTTAGTTAATAGAATGTTGGTGTATGTTGAATATGGTTGGTAGAGGGTGCTGATGAGAAGAATTGTCATGCCGGTGGGGTCCTCTACATAGGCTATAATATAAGATCAAACAACTAACACTTGGGCAATGAGTCGTAAAACCAGTATCAACCATAGTGTGTGAAATCGGTCAGAAAAGGTTGTCCTATGAAGGTATTAGAATCTCCACATTGGGTAATAAATCTAGCGCATGCCTCTGAGATATGCCAGTAGGCCCAAAGGTGCAGGACCACTTGGTGGCGGTATATTTGAAACCATGGGTAGAGTTACTGCCAACGGGTAGTCGGAGTATAATTGTATCTGCGAGTTGTGGAGTAGCCTATGATAGGTGTCCCTAACTCGAGTGCAGGGTTGGAGATCTAATACTAGATTAGTGATAAACATTCTGGAGCATCACAGGATGGTGTCACTTTGGGTAAAGTGATACAAACCTGCGCAAGGTAAATCATAAATTCATGTCGGTCTCTTGAATTGGAGACTACGGAAGCTAAGTCTGTCTCACATACAGTGTTAGTAGTTGTTTTCCAAATTTTAAAATAGACAGCTAAGTCTGTCTCATATACAGTGTTAGTAGCTGTTTTCCAAATTTTAAAATAGACAAACTTTAAAGAAAATCAAAAAGTTACTTTTTGTGAAAAGAATAGATTTTGAGGAAAGGTTATTAGTAATTGGATTTGGATTGGATTTTGTAACATCCCAAAATTTGGTTATAATTTTATTCTCTGATTAATTGTGCATTTTGTGTTTTTTCTGAATTTATTGGATTTTTCTAGAATTTATTTGAATTTATTTTAATTAAGTATATTGAACTTTTTGTGAAAACTAATTATAAATAGATAAAACTAATATAAAGTTTTGCCAAAAACATTTTATTTGAGTTCAAAATGTCTCAAAGTATTTATGAGAATTTTCTTGGATTTTTCATGATATTTTAATTGCTTAAAACTAATTAAAATAATTTATGTAATTATTTTAAATCAAAAACTCGAGGAAATCGTTTGGAACAGTACTGGGCTGAAGCCCAGAACTGTGTGCGCGTGAGCCCAGTGTGTGCGGGAGTTCAGCCCGCTCCGCCGCCGCCTTCGCGCTCGGCCATTGGATTTCGTTCTTGCGGCCATCTTCTAGTCGAAACCCTAGCACCGCCAGCCGTTGGATCAGGATCTTGCGGTGGAGCTTGAGTCGCATAGATTTTGGTAAGGCTGGATAGCACCCTTTGATTTTGGAAGGTGTGGATCGGATCATATCGCCCGGGTATCGATCGTGGTCGTTCGCTGCAGATCGGACGGTTGCCCGTCGTCGTCTCCGATCGGGATTCCGAAATCATCGTCGCCCGCTGTCTCCGCCGAGTAATTTAGGGTTTCCATCCTTGTGCGCTCACAGAGGCTATTTAAAGCGCGGACCACACCCTGATGATTGCCATCCCAGTGCGCATCTGCCAGCCTAGCCTCTTCTCCAGTTTCGCCGTCGTTGTTGCACGGGAGCTCGCCGTAGTTTCCCGTTCCGCCGCCCCTAGTTTTTCCGCCGTTCCGCCGCCGTCAGGCTGCCGTTCGCCACACGGGTTCCAGATCTGGACTCCACGTTCCAAGCCACGTCAAAGCTGCCACTTCTGCACGCCGAAGTTGCGCCGAAACATCGTCTTGGTGGTCGTCTTTCTCCACTCCGGTGAAAGTCCGCCGCCGTGCCGCCATCTACATCGGGAAGCTTCATCGACCGTTGGATCGTCGTCGAACTGCCACATTCGTGCCACATCGCTTCATCAATAGTGGTTCGCTCGGGTAAAGCTCTGGCCGTTAGATTTGAATAGACGTTCGGGATTAAGCCGCATGTGCGTTGTGCGGTAGCCGTTGGATCATCTCGTGGATACGTGACGCGTGTCGTGCGCCGAGTTCACAGTGGACCAGAGGAGGTCCATGGACCGGTCCGTAGACCGAGCCGCGTGTCCGCCTGGGATTGTCCACGTGTCGTTTGCACAATAATCTGAGTTTTCTTTACAAAAATAATTCGGGAAAATCAGAATTTCTAATTTCAGAATTAATTAAAACTTTGAATAGCTATATCTTTTGCATTTGAACTCGGATTTGAGTGATTCAAATTTCTAAAAATTTGTAAAATCAAGATGTATTTAATGGTGCTTTTTATTTGAATTTTTGGAGTTTGTTTGCTCTCTGTTCTTGGTGTTTATTGCTATTTTATCTCGATTCATGTAGACGTTGAATTGCTCGGTGCTCCGGAGGAGGATTCATCGCTTCAAGTCCCAAGTTCAGAGCAAGACCAGCACCTGTTCCAAGGCAAGTTGTGCTTTGATCATATTGCACCTAATTTCACAAAATTGCTGTTTTGTCTTTAAAATTTATGCATGATACTTTATGTGTATAAATGATTTCAATTAATCTGGGAACTAGATAATATGCCTATTTGAATTTAATTTGTATGCCATGATCTAATTGTCACCCATGGCTGTGGAACTATAGTTGGTTAATATTAATAATCAACATGGGACTAGTTATACCGTGTTAGTTTGCTTAGCCATGCCACGTCATCACATGTATATGGAATATTGATATTTAATCTTGACTAATGGATTATGGAACAATTTTTATAAATTGGTGTGTCATGTGTTGTCACACAGTGATATTGAGTTGTCGCGGCGAGGAGGTCACAACTAGATTGAATTGCTGATGGCACGTGGTGCATGGTAATCAACTGGGGAGGTAATCATTTTAGATCGGGGTAGGTGGTAAGGGGCAGTATGCCAAGGTGGGCCTGTTGGGCAGGGGTACGTGGAAGTCTTGCCTCGGTCACTTTAAGGACTTAACCTTGCAAGCCTTTGACCTGAGTCTTACTTGCAACCACACGTCTGGAATGGGACAGCCTAGCTGACTAATTTGTGATGTTTAGATTTAGGTACTACGGTGGTGTTCAGTGAGTCCCGGGTTATGTGGTAGCTCACATGGCGCAAGAGGGGGGCCCTGGATGTGGTAACCAGTCCCACCAGTGTTGAAACCTTAGCGGGTAATACCAGGTCTAAACAGAGCATTGTAAAGGCTTTATTATGGTCACTCACATGTGTGGTGTTTGATTATATCGTGTGGGTAAAGTGCATAACCTCTGCAGAGTGTGAAACCTATTCGAATAGCCATGCTCACGGTATTGGGCAATGCTCGGGAATTACAGTCAAGGGTTAGACTTTTGTTAAATAAAAACTTGTTGGGATGGTGGATTGCCATGAAAACTTGGAATTTGACTTAGGTTGGAAAACCCTGTTTACTTAAAAAGTTGAATCTATTATTTACTATTATTTGTTTTACTGTCTTTCAATCTACTTACTGTAATCTTTTATAAATGCTGCTTTACTGCAAAATAGCCATGTTAGCCTTCCTTGGAATAAGCCAAGCATGTAGAATATTAGACTTGCAATACTGTGCACGATTTGTTGAGTGCTTTATGTACTCATCCCGCAACAACAAACTTCAGAAGAGGAGGAATCTACGACATTCTTGGAGGAGGAGTACCACGACGCTGATGCTTAGGGTCCGAGCCTCGTCAGTTGCCTGTGGTGAACTGGGAAGCTATTGCGTTTACTTCATTTTCGCTGCTGCTTATTTGCTATTTCTTAGTTAAGCCCTGTGAGGCAATAATCATGTAAGACAACAGTTATTATTAATTATTGAAGTTATGCTTTATTCCACTGTGTATGACTGTGATAGCATCTATGTTGAGCCTGTGTGCACTGGCGTGATCCTAGACTAGTGCGATATACACAGAGGGTCAGGATTTGCATATTCGGGTCCCGACAGATTGAGAGAAAAGTCATCTATTGCATTTTGCTATTAATGCTTGCTGAGTACTCCTGTACTCACTCTTGCTTAAATCCCCCTTTGCTTAGAAGGTGAGTCCTATGGATCCACCTATGAGGCCTGGGGTGAGTATTTTTTGCAGGACCAGGGCATACAGGAGGAGGATTACTACTACTACTATCAAGAGTAGTAGAGGGTTTAGTAGGCTATATCCCCGCTATGGCAGGCCATCAGGGTAATAGGTGGTTGTAATGTATTTTGCTATATTTGGAACCCATGTAAGATTAAGGTAATGGACATGTAGCCCTGCATGGCTCAATATACTGTAATAAAGCGTTCTATTTTCAGTCTCTAATTATTGTTCTGCTGCAACACTCTGAATACTCTATAGTAACTGATAAAGTATCGGGTAGCCCAATATTTTGTTAGCTACTATACCGAGATTAGCTTAATTAACATCGCGTAATGGCAGTGTGACTATCGTTACCACGGGCTAATTATGCGGGTCACCACAGAAAGATAGATGTAGCCCATAATGTGGGGATAGGGGACATAAGAGCTCACTAGCCCCAACTTAAGTGGAGTATAAAAAAACCCCCACAAAATCCATACTTGCCTAAGTTCATTGGCAGAACAAACCATACAATGAACTGTGACATTAGTTCTTGGATGCTACCTTGTCCTACCTTGTCTTTAAAATTGTGGCCTTAAGTCGGTTTCTTTCATGGGATGACATTTTAAGGGAGGCTTTCTTGTGTACTAACAGTTTTGTTCATTCTGCAGTGAATTCTGTATCAGTTTTAGTGGTTGCCAGAAGGCAGCTAGATAGAAATGGCATCATCTGCGCAGTCTAGAGCAAAACAAAATAGTACACCTTCAGTAGACGCGAAAAGGAAATATCAGAAAAACCACTTCGTGCAGGGTACAAGGATATAACCATTGCGAGGATTGGGCTAGGACAGATAATTCCAAACTCTTGCTGTTGTTAAAGTAAGTGAAGGAAATCTAATGTAGTATGATTTGCTTTCTTCTAAAGATTTCTTTTTGTCATAATGACCGTTATGTCGGTAAAAGCTAATTAATTCATTATGACTGTAGACTTGCCTATTCAGAAAATGTCTTGACATACGTTTTCATAATGATTATAAGTAAAATATATTGACTAATGAAATCATTTTGTATGGAAAATGGCAAGTTGATGTGTACTAGTGAATTGCTAAGTTGTATGGAGTAGTTAATACTAGGTTGTATGGATTAGTTATGCATCAGTTATGTGTGTTGATATGATTTGTGTTGTTCATGCCTTTTGTGTTGTCATGATCTGTGCCATTTGTGTTGTCATGATCAGGACTGTTCATGCCAGTTGTGTGACATGATCTGTACTATTGCTAGTTTCAAGACATGAGCTGCAAACTTAACATGCATTGCAGTTACAGAGCAGGACATGACAAAGCAGAATTGAACATTGATTAAATTAAAGTGCCACGACAGAACTTGATCCAAACCATTAGTTCAAGCTATTACATAACATGATCCAAACCATTAGTTCGAACTATTACATACATGATCCAAACCTAGTTCCAGCTATTACATAACATGATCCAAACAAGTAGTTCCAGCTATTACATGACATGATCCAAACAATTAGTCCAAAACACATAGTAAATAAGTCATCAGTTTCCTGTAATTACATAAGAGCTACATATTGCTCCAGTTCAAAATACAGAACCCAAAATATGATGTAGTAGTTAAGCCCTGTGAGGCAATAATCATGTAAGACAACAGTTATTATTAATTATTGAAGTTATGCTTTATTCCGCTGTGTATGACTGTTCTATGTGGAGACTGTGTGCACTAGCGTGATCCTGGACTAGTGCGATATACACAGAGGGTCCGGATTTGCATATTCGGGTCCCAATAGAGTTGGTATCAGAGCCATGCTGACCATAGGTTTTGGCCCTAGGTAGTTTGGTTATCCTTTAGGAGTGCCCAAAATTATTTTCTAAAGGAAAAAGATAAACTTGGTTAATAAGAAACTCTTGACTCATCCTATTCTTCTACTCTCATCTTTGCTGAAATTTCTATTTTCTCGCTACCGGTTCAAGTGGAGGCTCACACAAAGTTGTTTTGGACAGATGCCGATCTTCCAGTCCTTCGAGGAGAGGCAGGGTGGCTATGCCATGGAGCTATGGAGAGTTCTTCAAGTGATTGGAAGTTTTGAACGTCCACTTTATCGAGGAAGCAACTGGAATGTCAACGATGTGCATTGGGGGTTCATTTGCAAGCTGACCATCTTCGCTCGAGAGCGTGACGAAACCACCAGACCGATCCACATCACTGTCAGGAGGTTCACGTACGAGGTTGGAATTCAAGAGGCTGTCCGACTTACTTTTTGACGGATCTGCCACGACAACGCCGACGAGCTCCGCGACACTGTGTTCCGTCTTCACCCTATCGTGCGAGCATGCCATCGTCGATGGATCGTGGAGGGGGAGTGTGCTACCATAATGCACCTGGCTGAGTACGCCATCGCCCAGGAGGAGCACATGAAGGACACCGCTCAGGAGCTGGAGACAGCGTGCGAGGCCCTGAGAGTGGCAGAACGGGAGCTTCAGAAGACCCGTGCCACAGCCGCCAGAGTCATCGAAGAGCTGGAGGAGGCCTTGCAGGCAGCTGAGGAGGTGGCAGATCAGGTCCTTCAGGAGCCAGATGAGAACGCCGAGGAAGAGGAAGAAGACCCAGAGGAGCGTGAGTGGGAGCCTGAGGAGCCAGCAGAGGGTCACCAGGATAGGTTCGCACCCATGCCAGCCCACCCACCGGTGTATGCGCCGGGTCAGTCTCAACCAGGGTGGCTAGATGAGTGAGTTTTAGAGTTGAGTTGAGACTCAAGTGTTGAGTCGTGTCTTAAGGCTAGTCTTTACCCTTTCATAGACGTTAAAATTGCATGTTTAGTTTGTTTCTTAATTGTTTGCTGAGTGTGCAGTATATGTTGCAAAGCCCTTAGGCATTGTAAGCAACCATACCAAGTATTAATAAAAATTATTTAAGTTGGGTTTAACCTATTTCCCCCGCCTTAGAAATTCTTGCATCTTATCTATGCTACATCTATCTTTCCAAACCCGAGAAGCAATCAGCAGATGGTGAACACCCGTAGCAACAACGGAGCTTCAGGAAGTGGTCTGCGCTCAGGCAACAATCCCAATGAAGGAGCACCACCGCAGCAAGCACCGCCAGTGGATCTGCTGAACTTGGGGGTTTTTCTTGCACCGCAAATGCAGTTAATGCGGACTATGATGCAGCGGATGCAACAGATGTCCAATATGGCTGCAGTCAACAACCCCGTTGCCTAGAACAACAATAGTGGACCTCGCCCTTACTCAAAGTTGTCCGATTTTATGAGGACTCGACCGCCAACATTTTCAGGCAATGTCAACCCCCTGGAAGCCGATGATTGGCTAAGGACCATCAAAAGGAAGCTGTACATCACCCAATGTGAAGGACATGAGAAGGTTCTTTATGCATCCCATTAGCTAGAGGGAACTGCTGCAGAGTGGTGGGAGAACTACTGCGCCACTCATGAGGCACCGATGCAGATCACTTGGGAGGAGTTTGCAACAGCCTTCCGTCAGTACCATGTGCCAGAAGGGATGATGGACCTAAAGAAGGAGGAGTTCAGGGCTCTTAAGCAAGGAGGCCAATCGGTGGCCGAATACTAGAATAAATTCACGCAGTTGGCGCGCTATGCTCCTGAGGATGTAGCGACAGACAAGGACAGGCAATCCCGCTTTATGAAGGGGATGAATTCAGGACTGCATGTGGGGCTGATCACCCACAACTTCCCAGACTTCCAGGAGTTGGTGAATAAAGCTTTGATCCTGGAGGATAAGCGCAAGGAGCTCGGGGAGAATCGCAAGTGCTTCATGACCAACCAAGGCGGATGTCCTAACCACCTGCGAATGAGAATGACACTTCAACAGATCTCCAAATTCCAGCCACCAGCTGCTAACAAGACAGTGACACCCGCACCGCGACCATCTGGATAGAATTATCAAACACCGTGTCGAGACCCGGATTTGCAAATCCGAAACCCTCTGTGTATACTACACTAGTCCAGGATCACGCTAGTGCACATAGTGGAAACATAGATGAAATATCATTCCATACAACGAATTAACTAAGAAAGAGGCAAATCATTATTAAATAAAGCGGCAGACCTTATGGTCAAATTTTACACCATTATGCCTTAAGGGCTTAAGAAACAAATAACTATTGCAGCGGAAAAGATAACTTGGGCCATTCGACATGCCATAGGCAATCGTCGGGGGAACGCCTTCCTAATCCACGTAGTCTTCATAGAATTCCTCCGCATGATATTCAACATTTCCTGATCCTTCCTGTGCAACTAATCAACAAAGGCGTATAGCCGTGAGTACAAAAACTACTAAGCAAGCTGTAGGGAATTGATGCAATATATTCATGCATGGCTTGACAAAGGATAGCCATATGGTTCATTTACATAAAGCAATAACTTGAATTGAAATACAATAAATAGATTGAAAGTGTATTTATGAAAAGATAAATAAATAACTGACAGATCAATGGCAGACAACATGAACAGAATGGCGAGGCATCACCCTACACCATCTAAAACAAGTATCAACCAATAAATTCAACAGTATTACTTTACACAATAAAACAACAGTGAACTCCCCGTTTGCATCCCAACAATTCCACATTTCATGAAACACTCTATACCCCGTGTGAAATTCCTAGGCTTCTCCATGACCGCACACGCGGCTATTCGAATAGTTTTACACTCTGCAGAGGTTGTACAACTTTACCCACAAGGCATGAACATCTCTTTGTGCAAACGTTACTGACACACTTCCTTTGGTGTGTAGCAAAGATATCACGACAAAGCCTTTACAATGCCCTATCTAAACTCGGTACTGCCCGCTAAGATTTCGCCGCTTAGGGCCCCCTCTTGCGCCTTGCGAATCTACCCGTCCATCCCGGAATCCACACCACCAATTGGCAGTACTCAAGGCTAGACATTGCAAATTAATCGGCTAAATCTATCCCATACCAGACATGTGGTAGTACGGTTAGGCCCAGTTCAATGGCGCACAAGATTAAGTCCTTAAGTTGTCTCAGGCAAGACATCCACATCCAATGTGCTAGAAAGCACCCCCTTTACTGCACGATCGCATGCCCGAGGGAAAAACAATTCGTTCAACCAAGACCAATGGAAAACCCCGCCATGGTACAACAAATTTTACAAGAGTGGCTAACAGCCACGATTCAATATCTCATTAAGTCAAGATTAACATTATTCAACATGTGACATGAATCTCTTTGTACATCTAAGCATGTCTAAGCATAGCTACGATAACCCAAATGTTGGTATGATGATTATGTCCAACTAGTAATGTCCCCACCTAGGTTTAACAATGGATACATGGCATCCCAATAATCATGGTGGCATAATGTCAACTAGGTATATAACTATTCCCGGCAAATAATCATTGTACAGAAATAGCATGCAATTATATAAAGCAAAGTACTTTTGCAAACAAAGGTTCTATATGACCAAAGGTTATGACTTGCCTTGCTGATCTAGTGCTGGGTCTTGGTCTTCGAAGTCTCCGTTCGCTCCTTTGAAATTAGAGTCTACCGAAAAAGAAAGCAACGAAACCAAATAAATACAAAACAGTGACACAAACAAGTTCAAAACTGAAAATAAATGGCTCTAGAAGATATATCTTGGTTTTAGAAAAATTTAGAAACTTGAATCGCCTCAATCGGAGTTCGTATGTGCGAGAACGAGTCTCCGAAAGATTAAATTCAGAGAAAAATGCTGAAAATCAGAAAATCAGAATTTCCCGATTTATTTTTCAATTGGATGGACTAGGTCCCGCAACGCTGACGCCATCCGAAATTTGATGGACTGGGTCCACGGCATTGTCCGGTTCACCGTGCACCCGGTGCACGGTTGACGTTGGCGCTTGCGTCAACATTAGGGCTGAGGTGGCGGCTGACGACGCGGCCACGTAGACGCTGACGAGGCAGGCCACGCGTCGCACATCCGGCGGCTGCGATCGGATCAGATGGTGAAAAACGAGGTCACGGGAAGCGGTGTCGCTGCACGATCTGGGGCATCCATCGTAGTTCAGACGGTCAAAAATTTCGACGGGGACCAACGACGAGCGATGGAGGGCAAGGCTCACCGGACATGGAGAAGAGGGCATGATTACAGCGAAGCGGCACCGGATCTACCTCGGTTCGGTGCGGATCTGGGAGAGGGGAGCACGGGCAACTCGAAGAGGCACGCGGATACGGTAGAGAGGAACCAAGACGGCTAGACGACGGGGAAGAAGAGCTCGGACGGCGGCGCTACTCCGGTGAGCTCGATCTCGGCAGCGAAGGTGTCTCGGGCGCAAAGAACGGAGCGACGAAGGCGACGTGGAGAGAGGAACCTTGGGAGGGGTGCGGCGCGGACTTTTATAGCCTAGGGAGGCGTGCGCGGTGCAGACTCTAAGACCGGCGTCGACACGGACTCAGCTAGGGTTCACCGGCGCAACGGCGGTGCAGCTGGGCGACGCAGAGGCTTCGTGACAGCACGCATGTTTCAGATCGGACGGCCGACGTTCGCGAACGACGTGGCCTGATCCGGACCACACGCGCACATATCCAATGGCGGTGGCGCGCGGGCTGAGGCGAAGCGGGCTACTGGGCCACGCGGGAGAAAAGGTGTGGGCTGCGGAAGATTCGGCCCGAAGGGCTTTTTGAAATAAAAACCTTTTCCGAATTAAGAAAATTCCAAAAATTCAAATAAAATCAGATAAATTCAAATAAATAGCAATTAAATTCATAAAAATCTCCAAAAATACAGAAAAATTCGTTGAAGCACATTGAACCCAACTAAAACTAAAAATATTTTCTTTGATGAATAGATTAATCAAATTAAATCCTTTCATTAATAGAAAATTCAAATTAAGCTGTAATTATTGCAAGAAAAATGCAAATGGTTTATTTTTGAATTCAAATATTCCAAAACTCAAATTTTGGGATGTTACAAACCTCCCCCTTTAAATGGAATCTCGACTCCGAGATTCAGGTTGGCTAGAGAATAGGTGGGGAAACTCGAACTTCAGATCCTCTTCTCGCTCCCAAGTTGCTTCCTCTTCTAAATGATTGCTCCACTGGACCTTGCAAAAACAGATGATCTTGCTCCTCGTGATACGCTCTGCTATATCCAAAATTTTCATTGGTTGCTCCTTGTAGGTAAGATCCTCTTGCAAATCAATGACTTCCAATGGCATCTGTTCCTCTAGCACACGCAGACTTTTCTTCAACTGCGATACATGGAACACATCATGGATTCCGGCAAAAGACTGAGGTAATTCTATCTTGTAGGCAACCTCTCGTCTTCATTCCAAGATTTTGAACGGTCCCACATATCTAGAGGCAAGCTTTCCTTTTACTTGAAATCTCTTAACTCCTTTGAGAGGGGTGACTCTGAGATAAACATAATCATTGGGCTTGAAACTTAAATCTATGCGACGATTATTCGCATAACTCTTCTGTCTGCTTTGAGCGATCTTCAAACGATCTTGAATTAATTGGACTTGCTTTTCAGCTTCTTGCAATATGGTAGGGCCAAACAATTGTCTTTCTCCCGACTCCTTCCAGTTGAGAGGGGTTCTGCACTTTCTTCCATATAAGGCTTCAAAAGGCAACATTTGTAGACTGGCTTGATAATTATTGTTGTACGAAAACTCGGCATAGGGCAAAGACTTATCCCACTTGGCACCATAAGTTAAGGCACAAGCTCTTAACATATCATCAAGAATCTGATTCACACGCTCAGTCTGTCCATCGGTTTGAGGGTGATAGGCAGTACTGAATCTGAGATGAGTTCCCATGGCTTCATGCAGACTTTGCCAAAAACAAGAGGTAAATTGGGTTCCTATATCATACACTATCTTCTTAGGCACTCCGTGAAGACTGACGATCCTTGACATATATAATTCTGCTAATTTATCTCCTACATAGGTAGTCTTAACTGGAATGAAGTGAGCTACCTTAGTCAATCGATCCACTATTACCCAGATCTAGTCATAACTCGCTTGGGTCTTAGGAAATCCAAGAATGAAATCCATACCAATTTCTTCCCACTTCCACTCTAGAATCTTCAATGGTCGCAAGAATCCTCGCGGCCTCGATGCTCGCCTTGACCTTCTCGCGGACATCACAAAGTGCAACATACTCTACAATCTCACGCTTCATGCTAGGCCACCAATACCTTTCCTTGAGGTCTTGATACATCTTGGTACTTCCAGGATGAATGGAGTATAAAGTCTCATGCGCTTCTTTGAGTATCAACACCTTAAGCTCTTTCTGATCTGGTACGCAAATACGCTTCTCATACCAAATAGTACCTTGTTCATCTTAAGTGAAACCTGGGGCTTTTCCTTTCTTCATATTGCTCTTAATCTCCTTGACATCAGCATCATCTACCTGTGCTTCTCAAATCTGATCTTCCAACTTAGGACGTACTTCCAAAGTAGCTAAATAACTTTCCTGAACCAATTCCAAACTATGCTTCTGGAATTCCTTATAAAGGGCTGGCTGACTTTCCTTAATCATCAGAGTATTGCAGTAGCTCTTTCTACTCAAAGCATCAGCTACGACATTGGCTTTGCCTGGATGATAATGAATCCTAATGTCATAGTCCTTGATCAATTCCAACCATCTTCTTTGTCTCATATTGACGTCAGCTTGGGTAAAGATATACTTCAAACTCTTGTGATCAATGTAAACCTCACAACGATTACCAATGAGATAGTGATGCCAAATCTTTAAAACATGCACTACGACTGCCAATTCTAAATCATGGGTAGGATAGTTGACTTCATGTGGCCTTAGTTGTCGCGAAGCATACGCTACAACCTTCTTATCTTACATTAGCACACAACCGAGTCTTTGTCGGGATGCATCACAGAATATCTCAAAATCCTTCCTTTTATCTGGCAGGATAAGCACTGGGGCAGTTGTTAAACACTTCTTTAGTTCTTGAAAACTTTGCTCACACTCTGGCGTCCAAACAAATTTCTTCTCCTTCTTTAAGAGTTGAGTTAGCGGTCTAGCTTTTCTAGAAAACCCTTCTATGAAACGGCAATAATATCCCACCATTCCAAGAAAACTTCGTATTTGGGGTACCATCTTGGGTGACTCCCAACTTAGAACATCTCGTACCTTACCAGGGTCAATGGCGACTCCTTCTGCTGATATGACATGTCTTAGGAAAGCAACTTCTTTCATCCAGAACTCACATTTACTGAACTTTGCATAAAGCTGATTTTCTCATAGCTTCGTTAAAACTTGGCGCAGGTGATCCTCATGTTCTTCCTCACTTTTGGAATAGATCAGAATGTCATCAATGAAAACAACAACAAACTTATCCAAATATTCCATGAATACCTTATTCATCAAGGTCATGAAGTAGGTAGGAGCATTGGTCAATCCAAAAGACATCACGGTATACTCATACTGTCCATACCGAGTAACAAAAGCTATTTTGGGTATATCCTCTTGACGAATCTTCAACTGGTGGTAACCTAATCTTAAGTCAATCTTCGAGAACACTCCGACTCCTTGAAGTTGGTCAAACAAATCATTGATTCTTGGCAGAGGGTACTTATTATTGATGGTGACCTCATTAAGTGAGTGATAAACAACGCACATTCTCTGAGTTCCATCTTTCTTTTCAACTAAAAGAACTGGCGCTCCCCACGGCGAAGAACTTGGTCGAACAAAACCTTGATCTTGTAGCTCTTTAATCTGTCTCTTTACTTCAGCTAACTCATTAGCAAGCATTCTGTAGGGTCTCTTGGAAATGGGTGGTGTTCCAGGAACTAGCTCGATCAGAAATTCTATATCTCAGTCCGGTGGCATCCCAGGCATCTCATCTGGAAACATATCAGGAAATTCGCTGGCAATTGGCACATCTTCCAAACTTATTCCTTTGGCACTGCAAACTTTTATTCCTTTAGACTTCTCGACGGTGGCTTGAAATTTTAACTTAGCTTCGTCTGGACTAGTTAAGGTGATCTCTCTATTCCCACAATCCAAAACTGCTTGGTTCTTGGAGAGCCAATCCATTCCTAGGATCACATCTAGGGAGTTGGTGTCTAGGACAATAAGGTTGGCTGGAAATTCTACCCCTCCAATTAATATCTTAACTTCGGGGCAGCCTTGGTTCGTACTCAAATCAGAACCAAGTGATTGCACTAATAAAATAGTTTTAAGAGGCATTGTCTTTAATTGATAATTTGCATGAAAACTCCGAGAAACAAACGAATGCGTAGCTCCAGAATCAAACAAAACCATGGCTCTAGACGATAGATCTTGATTTTAGAAAATTTTAGAAACTTGAATCGCCTCAATCGGAGTTCGTATGAGTGATAACGGGCCTCCAAAAGATTAAATTCAGAGAAGAAGGCTGAGAAATAAAAAAAATCCGAATTTCCTGATTTATTTTTCTATTGGAAAACCGATTTATTGTGCAACACTGACGTCATCCGGAATTTGATGGACTGGGTCCACGTCATTGTCTGGTTCACCGTGCCCCGGTGCACGGCTGACGTCGATGCTTGCGTCAACATTAGGGCTGAGGTGGCGGCTAACGACGCAGCTACGCAGACGCTGACAAGGCAGGCCACGCGTCGCGCATCCGGCGGCTGCGATCGGATCGGACGGTGGAAAACGAGGGCACGAGAAGCGATGATGTGGCATGATCTGGGGCATCCATCGTAGATCGGACGGTCAGAAATTTCGATAGGGACCGATGACGAGCGGCGGAGGGCAAGGCTCACCGAACACGAAGAAGAGGGCACGATTACGGCGAAGCAGCACCAGATCTACCTCGGTTCGGTGCAGATCCGAAGAGGGGAGAACGGGAAACCCGAAGAGGCATGCGGATACGGCAGAGAGGCACCAGGGAGACTAGACGACGGGGAATAAGAGCTCGGACGGCGGTGCTACTCCGGCGAGCTCGATCTCGGTAGCGAAGGCATCTCGGGCATGAAGAACGGAGCGGCGAAGGCAGCGCGGAGAGAGGAACCTTGCGAGGGGTGCGGCGCAAACTTTTATAGCCTAGGGAGGCGTGCACGGTGCGGATTCCAAGACCAGCGCTGTCACGGACTCAGCTAGGGTTCATCGGCGCAGCGGCGGCGCGGCTGGGCAACGCGGAGGCATCGGGAACGCACGCGTGTCTCAGATCGGACGGCCGACGTTCGCGGACGACGTGTGCTGATCCGGACCACACACGCAAAGATCCGATGGCGGTGGCTCGCGGGCTGAGGCGAAGCGGGCTACTGGGCCGAGCGAGGCGAAGCAGAGTTGGGCCACGCGGGAGAAAAGGGGTGGGCCGCGGAAGATTCAGCCCGAATGGCTTTGTGAAATAAAAACCTTTTCCGAATTAAGAAAAATTCCAAAAATTCAAATAAAATCAGATAAATTCAAATAAATAGCAATTAAATTCATAAAAATCTTCAAAAATACAGAAAAATTCCATGAAGCACAATGAACCCAACTTAAACTGAAAATCTTTTGTTTGATGAATAGATTAATCAAATTAAATCCTTTCATTAATAGAAAATTCAAATTAAGCTGGAATTAATGCAAGAAAAATGCAAATGGTTTATTTTTGAATTCAAACATTCCAAAACTCCAATTTTGGGATGTTACACGCCGTTCCAGGGAAATAATGCTCCAGGAGGTGTTCAACTGTCGGTCGCTAGGAGGTGCTACAGTTGCAACGAGTTGGGGCACTTTGCTAATAGGTGCCCGCAGAAGGGAGGCATCACGCCAGTACGTTTCAATCTTGGAATGACACCTGCTAAGGCGCCAATGTGAGGAGCAAATCGGGGAGCTAGTCAGGCAGGAGCGACGCCTCAAGCTACGGTAAGAGGCAGAGTCAACCACATCACCGTAGATGGAGCCCAAGAAGCATCAGACATCGTACTGGGTAGGTTTTTGGTAAACTCAGTACCTGCAATAGTTTTATTCGATTCTGGAGCTTCGCATTCTTTTGTTTCTCAAGCCTTTGCAACTGAAAATGGTATGAGTGTGAAAAATGTTAAATGTCCAATGCTAGTCCAAGCCCCAGGATCTGAGTTAAGATCTAGCCTTGGGTGTTTGGGAGTTAAGCTACTAATTAATGGGGTAGAGTTCCTAGCGAACCTAACCATTTTGGATACCCAAACCCTAGACATTATTCTTGGAATATATTGGTTGTCCAAGCATAAGACAGTATTGGATTGTGGTCGAAGGGTCGTATCAATTGAGAGTCCTAAAGGAGAGAAGGTGGAATTTCAAGCGACAACAGTTCGTGATGGGAAGTTAATGGTCAATAGCGTGAAAGCCACCATCATAGAGGATGTGTCAATAGTCAGAGAATATGAAGATGTATTTCCAGAAGATTTACCGGGTATGCCACCAGACCGGGATATTGAATTTATCATTGAGTTAGTACCTGGAACAGCACTGATAGCGAAGAGACCTTATCGGATGCCTACTGACGAATTGGTGGAAATGAAGAAGCAGATTGAGGAATTATTAGAAAAGGGTTTCATAGGACCCAGTTCGTCGCCATGGGGAGCGCCAATCTTATTTGTCAGGAAGAAGGACGGAAGCCTTAGAATGTGTATTGATTATCGTGCACTTAATGAAGTGACGATTAAAAATAAGTACCCATTACCAAGAATTGATGATTTGTTTGACCAATTAAGAGGAGCTGGAGTTTTCTCAAAGATAGACATGCGTTCAGGGTACCATCAATTGAGGATTCGAGCAGAAGATGTTTCGAAGACCGCATTCTCTACAAGATATGGACATTATGAGTTTACGGTCATGTCATTTGGATTAACTAATGCTCCGGCATATTTCATGAACATGATGAATAAGGTTTTTATGGAATACCTGGACAAGTTCGTGGTTGTGTTCATAGATGATATCTTGGTATATTCTAAATCGGAAGAGGAACATCCAAACCATCTAAGGTTAGTGTTGGAAAAACTGCGAGAACAACAATTATATGCCAAGTTCAGTAAGTGCGATTTCTGGAAAAAGAAGGTGGAATTCCTTGGTCACGTTATGACTGCTGAGGGAGTTGCCGTCGACCCAAGTAAACTGGAGGCAGTATTGCATTGGGAGCAACCAAAGTCGGTTACCCAGGTTCGTAGTTTTCTGGGTATGGCAGGATATTATCGCCGATTTATTGAAGGATTTTCGATGATTGCAAGACCTCTTACGCAACTGTTGAAAAAGGAAAAGAAGTTTGCATGGGCGCTAGAGTGTGAGAAGAGCTTTGAGGAATTAAAGAAGTGTTTGACGACAGCCCCAGTGTTGGTATTACCTGATTTCCAGAGTGGTTTCAATATATACTGCGATGCGTCAAGACAAGGCCTCGGATGCATATTGATGCAGAATGGTAAAGTAGTCGCGTATGCGTCAAGGCAATTAAGACCGCATGAAGGAAATTATCCTACGCATGATTTGGAGTTGGCTGCCGTAGTGCATGCCTTGAAATTATGGCGTCATTATCTCATTGGTAATAGATGTGAGGTATTTACGGACCACAAGGGTTTGAAATATATTTTCACCCAGTCGGATCTTAATATGAGGCAAAGAATGTGGTTGGATCTGATAAAAGATTATAATGTTGGAATCCACTACCATCTGGGGAAGGCTAATGTAGTGCCTGATGCTTTGAGTCATAAAAGCCACGTTGCAAATATGATGGTGCAAGAAGAACAGTCGGAGCTATGTAAGGAGTTTCAGAGGTTAAAACTGGAAATGGTCCCAGAAGAATTCGTAGCTGCATTGGAAGTGAAGCCGACGCTTGAGGATCAGATTCGGGAAGGGCAAAAAGATGATGGGAAAATCAACCGGATAAAGTCTAAAAAGGATGAAGGTTTAGCCTCAGATTTTTCTGTTGATGATCAAGGTACCATGTGGTTCAAAGGGTGAATTTGTGTGCCAAACAAACCAGAGCTTAAACAGTTGATCTTAGAAGAGGCGCACGATTCCAAGTATTCAATTCATCCAGGAAGCGCTAAGATGTATCAAGACCTAAAAGAGAGATTTTGGTGGCCTAAGATGAAGCGTGAAGTTGCTGAGTATGTTGCCTTATGTGATGTATGCCAAAGAGTTAAGGCTATACACCAGAGGCTAGCAGGTTTGCTGCAGCCATTAAAAATTCCAGAGTGGAAATGGGAAGAAATTGGTATGGGTTTTATCACTGGTTTGCCAAGAACTCGAAGTGGGTATGATTCTATATGGGTCATTGTGGACCGATTGACCAAAGTTGCTCACTTCATACCGGTTAAAACGACTTACTCAGGAGATTGATTAGCAGAGTTGTACATGGCCAGAATTGTGTGTTTGCATGGTGTACCTAAAAAGATAGTGTCCGATAGAGGTACTCAATTTACCTCAAGGTTCTGGGATAAGCTACATGGAGCCATGGGGACCCGATTAAATTTCAGTACAGCATACCATCTGCAGACAGATGGTTAGACAGAAAGGGTGAATTAGATTCTTGAGGACATGTTAAGAGCTTGTGCATTAGCTTATACTGCTTCGTGGGACAAATGTCTGCCGTATGCGGAGTTCGGTTATAATAACAGCTATCAGGCTAGCTTGCAGATGTCACCATTTGAGGCTCTGTATGGTCGTGCTTGTCGTACTCCATTAATTTGGAATGAAACAGGAGAGAGATTGGTATTCGGACCAGATATACTCAAGGAAGCTGAGGAACAAGTGGCTATGAAAAGAGCTATGCTGACAATCGACGTCGTGATTTGAATTTTGAGCCAGAGGATTTTGTGTATCTTAGGGTTACTCCTCTGAAGGGTGTTAAAAGATTTCACACCAAAGGAAAGCTTGCTCCAAGATATGTTGGACCATTCAAGATTTTGAGTCATCGAGGAGAGGTAGCGTATCAGTTGGAATTGCCAACGTCATTGGCAGGTGTGCACAATGTGTTCCATGTGTCACAGCTTAAGAAGTGTCTTCGAGTGCCAGAGGAGCAGATGCCATTGGAAACAATTGAACTGTAGAAAGATCTAACCTACAAGGAGCAACCGATAAAAATTTTGGATGTCATGGATCGCAGGACCAGAAACAAGTCTGTTCATTTTTGCAGAGTTCAGTGGAGTAACCATTCAGAGAATGAAGCAACCTGGGAGCAAGAGGAGGATTTGAAGTAAGAATTTCCAAACCTATTCCCTAGTCAGCCTTGAATCCCGAGGACAAGATTCTGTTAAGGGGGGTTTGTAACATCCCAAAATTTGCTTATAATTTTATTCTCTGATTATCTGTGCATTTTATGTTTTTCTGAATTTATTGGATTTTTCTCGAATTTATTTGAATTTATTTTAATTAAGTATATTGAACCTTTTGTGAAAACTAATTATAAATAGATAAAACTAATATAAAGTTTTGCCAAAACATTTTATTTGAGTTCAAAATGTCTCAAAGTATTTATGAGAACTTTCTTGGATTTTTCCTGATATTTTAATTGCTTAAAACTAATTAAACTAATTTCTGTAATTATTTTAAATAAAAAACTCGAGGAAATCGTTTGGAACAGTACTAGGCCGAAGCCCAGCACTGTGCGCGCGTGACCCCAGCGTGTGTGGCCATCTTCTAGCCTTCGCGCTCCATTGTGCGCGCGTGAGCCCATTCGGCCCACTCCGCCGCTGCCTTCGCGCTCCATTGTGCGGCCATCTTCTAGCCGAAACCCTAGCATCGCAAGCCGTTGGATCAGGATCTTGCGGTGGAGATTGAGGCGCGTTGATTTTGGTAAGGCTGGATCGCACCTGTTGATTTTGGAAGGTGTGGATCGGATCATAAAGCCCGGGTATCGATCGTGGCCGTTCGCTACAGATCGGACGGTTGCCCGTCGTCGTCTCCGATTGGGATTCCGAAATCATCGCCGCCCGCCGTCTCCGCCGAGTAATTTAGGGTTTCCATCCTTGCGCTGTCACCGAGGCTATTTAAACTGTGGACTGCACCCCGATGATCACCATCCCAGTGCGCATATGCCAGCCTAGCCTCTTCGCCAATTACGCCGCCGTTGTTGCTCGGGAGCTCGCCGTAGTTTCCCATAGCACCGCAGCTAGTTTTTCCGCTGTTCCACCGCTGTCAGGCTGCCGTTCGCCGTACGGGTTCCAGATCCAGACTACACATTCCAAGCCGCGTCGAAGCTGCCGCATCTTCATGCCAGAGTTGCGCCGAAATGCCGTCTTGGTGGTCGTCTTTCTCCGCTCTGGTGAAAGTCTGTCGCCGTGCCGCCATCTACGTCGGGAAGCTTCATCGACTGTTGGATCCTCGTCGAACCGCTGCGATCGTGCCACATCGCTTCGTCAACAGTGTTTCGCTCGGGTAAAGCTCTGGCCGTTAGATTTGAATAGACGTTCGGGATTAAGCCGCGTGTGCGAGATGCGGTAGCCGTTGGATCATCTCGTGGATATGTGACGTGTGTCGTGCGCCGGGTTCACGGTGGACCAGAGGAGGTACGTGGACCGGGTTCGTAGACCGAGCCGCGTGTCAGCCTGGGATTGGTCCACATGTCGCTTGCGCAATAATCTGAGTTTTCTTTATAAAAATAATTCGGGAAAATCAGAATTTCTAAATTCAGAATTAATTAAAACTTTGAATAGCTATATCTTTTGCATTTGAACTCGGATTTGAGTGATTCAAATTTCAAAAAAATTGTAAAATCAAGATCTATTTAATGGTGATTTTTATTTGAATTGTTGGAGTCTGTTTGCTCTCTGTTTTGTGTGTTTATTGCTATTTTATCTCGATTCGTGTAGACGTTGAATTGCTCGGTGCTCCGGAGGAGGATTTGTCGCTTCAAGACCGAAGTTCAGAGCAATTCCAGCACCTTTTCCAAGGCAAGTTGTGATTTGATCATATTGCACCTAATTTCACAAAATTGCTATTTTGTCTTTAAAATTTATGCATGATACTTTATGTGTATAAATGATTTCAATTAATCTGGGAACTAGATAATATGCCTATTTGAATTAAATTATACCTTGTCAATTGTATGCCATGATCTAATTGTCACCCTTAGCTGTGGAACTATAGTTGGTTAATATTAATAATCAACATGGGACTAGTTATACCGTGTTAGTTTGCTTAGCCAAGCCACGTCATCACATGTATCTAGAATATTGATATTTAATCTTGACTAATGGATTATGGAACAATGTTTATAAATTGGTGTGTCATGTGATGTCACACAGTGATATTGAGTTGTCGTGGTGAGGTCACACAACTAGATTGAATTGCTGATGGCACGTGGTGTATGGTAATCAACAGGGGTGGTAATCATTTTAGATCGGGGCAGGTGGCAAGGGGCAGTGTGCCAAGGT
Source organism: Otatea glauca (assembly GCA_036346275.1). Classification (NCBI taxonomy): domain Eukaryota; kingdom Viridiplantae; phylum Streptophyta; class Magnoliopsida; order Poales; family Poaceae; genus Otatea; species Otatea glauca. The sequence continues at coordinate 31,250,328 of CM070727.1, read as the reverse complement.
GGGCCTGTTGGGCAGGGGTATGTGGAAGTCTTGCCTCGGTCGCTTTAAGGACTTAACCTTGCAAGCCTTTCACCTGAGTATTACTTGCAACCACACGTCTGGAATGAGACAGCCTAGCTGACTAATTTGTGATGTTTAGATTTTGGTACTACTGTGGTGTTCAGTGAGTCCCGGGTTATGGGGTAGCTCACATGGCGCAAGAGGGGGGCCTTGGATGTGGTAACCAGTCCCACCAGTGTTGAAACCTTAGCGGGTAGTACCAGGTCTAAACAGAGCATTGTAAAGGCTTTATTATGGTCACTCACCTGTGTGGTGTTTGATTATATCGTGTGGGTAAAGTGCATAACCTCTGCAGAGTGTGAAACCTATTCGAATAGCCGTGCTCACTGTATTGGGCAATGCTCGGGAATTACAGTCAAGGGTTAGACTTTTGTTAAATAAAAACTTGTTGGGATGGTGGATTGCCATGAAAACTTGGAATTTGACTTAGGATGGAAAACCCTATTTACATGAAAAGTTGAATTTATTATTTACTGTGATTTGTTTTACTGTCTTTCAATCTACTTACTGTAATCTTTTATAAATGCTGCTTTACTGCAAAATAGCCATGTTAGCCTTCCTTGGAATAAGCCAAGCATGTAGAATATTAGACTTGCAATACTGTGCACGACTTGTTGAGTGCTTTATGTACTCATCCCGCGACAACAAACTTCAGAAGAGGAGGGATCTACGACATTCTTGGAGGAGTACCACGACGCTGATGCTTAGGGTCCGAGCCTCGTCAGTTGCCTGTGGTGAACTGGGAAGCTATTGCGTTTACTTCATTTCCGCTGCTGCTTATTTGCTATTTCTTAGTTAAGCCCTGTGAGGCAATAATCATGTAAGACAACAGTTATTATTAATTATTGAAGTTATGCTTTATTCCACTGTGTATGACTATGATAGCATCTATGTTGAGCCTGTGTGCACTGGCGTGATCCTAGACTAGTGCGATATACACAGAGGGTCAGGATTTGCATATTCGGGTCCCGACAGATTGAGAGAAAAGTCATCTATTGTATTTTGCTATTAATGCTTGTTGAGTACTCCTATACTCACTCTTGCTTAAATCCCCCTTTGCTTAGAAGGTGAGTCCTATGGATCCACCTATGAGGCCTGGGGTGCGTATTTTTTGCAGGACCAGGACATACAGGAGGAGGATTACTACTACTACTATCAAGAGTAGTAGAGGGTTTAGTAGGCTATATCCCCGCTATGGCAGGCCATTGAAGAGGAACGCGGTATGCTACACTAGCAAAAAAAATCTACCGCATGACCAGAAAGCTACTCGCAAGAAGGGGATCACAGATTAGATTACCACTAGATGCGCAGTTGCGGAATCCTTCGCGCGTCGATGTAGTGGATCATCCTCACCGCAGTTGTTACGTCGATGGAGTGGATCGTCCTCGCCTCGCCGTGGATCGTCCTCCCACGCAGCAGTCGGAGCAGCGTCACCGCAGTAGTCCACACGTACAGGGATGGAACGCCGTGAGTCGGTGTGCAAGCACCTGGTCGCTCGGTAGGGGCAGCGAGAGGAGGAAGCTAGGGTTTCAGGTGAATCACTTCTAAACCGTGGAAAGCACACCCTGTGCCCACCCTCCTTATATAGCCACGAGATGAAACACTAAACAAGGGCCCATCAGCGTGCTAAGCCCACGAGGTCCATTAATTATGGATCCAATCCAAATTAGCGTCCCAGCCCATTAAGTGTGTGACCCTGCAGGTTCACGTACGTTTGGACATGGATTCGGAAAAATCCTTTTTCAATCCAATAATTGGTAGCGGCTCCTTGCAAAGTATGCCAACTCCCAAACATACTATGATCAAATCGGACAGAACCTATCAAAAGAATTCATGTAATAATCCCTTTGCCAAGTATACGAAGATTGAACTCAAGGCGAGAAGCATGTCATCCTTTGATGATTCAATCCATCTCTCGTATCCGTGATATATTAATAAGTTGTGATTGACTCCTCGATCACAGCATGGCCATGCACTCCCTTAATCATATCACACGAGTGGACTTATCATATATCTCTGTTTCATTGGAGTGGCAAATTCCATCTTGACTGCTCACTTCCTCTGCACGTTTCATAGTAAACATGAAAGCTACCTTTATAATTATCCGGTTAGGAAGTAGTGTTTGATAGCCCCAAGGAAAACTATTACACATGTAGGGAATATGACAATCTCAGGTCTAAGGATCATACATCTACTATGTATGAGATACATTGATGACACATAAGAATGAAACATTCTCGCAGTGTCCCATGACGGGTCTATCTAACCCATGTTCTTTAACATGCGTCCACAATGTATAGATGATATCTCTATATCCCATGATCTATGAAGCATGATCATCGATCACTACATGTGCTGATCTATTCATCGTTGTCCTATACGATGATATCCAATGAGAGATATTTATCGAATTATATCAATATGTAAAGAGCTTCATAAGCAAGTCACATACTTGTTGATCAATACAATGATATACATTCATTGGACCAATAATCATATTATTACTCATAAACATAGTCATGTTACAATCATCTAAATGATTGCCTCAAGGGCATAACACTAACAATCTCCCACTTGCACTTGAGTCAATCAATTAAGTATCTAATACCAATAGACCTCGTGTGCGCCTCAAGCTTAGGTTGTGGCAGTGGCTTTATCAACGGATCGGCCACATTGGCTTCCGTAAGTACTTTGCATATTCTCACGTCACCTCTATCCACAATCTCGCGAATAAGGTGAAAGCGCCGGAGTATGTGTTCAGATTTCTGATGTGATCTAGGCTCTTTTGCTTGTGCAATGGCACCACTTTTATCACAATAGATGTCCATTAGACTAGAGGAACTAGAGACCACACCAAGCTCTGTGATAAACTTCTTAATCCACACAGCTTCTTTTGTGGCCTCCGAAGCCGCAATGTACTCCGCTTCTGTCGTAGAGTCGGCCACCGTGTTTTACTTGGAACTCTTCCACCATCGCTCCTCCATTTAGTGTAAACACAAACCCGGATTATGATCGAAAATCATCTTTGTCGCTTGGAAGCTTGCATCGGTGTAACCCTTTGCAACCAGATCTTCCTCACCTCCAAAAACAAGGAACATGCCCTTAGTTCTTCTCAAGTACTTCAGGATATTTTTTACGGCTATCCAATGACCATCACCAGGATCCGCTTGGTATCTGATCGTGACACTTAGAGCATATGAGACATCTGGGCGTGTACATATCATGGCATACATAATAGACCCAATAGCTGAAGCATATGGAATCTTGCTCATCCTGTCTCCTTCATCAGATGTCGAAGGACACTGATTCTTGCAGAGACTGATGCCATGTGACATTGGCATGAAACCTCTCTTGGATTCATGCATATTGAACCTTTTCAATATCATGTCAATGTATGTTTTCTGACTTAATCCAATTAACCTTTTTGATCTATCTCTATAGATTTTTATGCCCAAGATATAGCATGCTTCTCCCAAGTCCTTCATTGAGAAACTCCTTTTCAATGAAGTTTTAACATCTTCAAGCATAGGAATATCATTCCCGATCAATAATATGTCATCCACATACAAAATCAAAAACACAAGTGTGCTCCCACTAGCCTTGTTGTAAACACAAGGCTCTTCTTCATTTTTGATAAAGTCAAAACCCTTGACCACTTCATCAAAACGAATATTCCAACTCCGAGATGCTTGCTTTAACCCATAAATTTATCTTTGAAGCTTGCATACCCTTTTAGCATATTTAGGATCAACAAAACCTTCAGGTTATATCATATATACATCCTCAGATAGATTCCCATTAAGGAAGGCTATTTTGACATCCATCTGCCATATTTCATAATCGAAATATGCAGCAATAGCTAAAATGATCCGGACAGACTTGAGCATGGCTACCGGTGAAAAGGTTTCGTCATAGTCAACTCCTTGAACTTGTTTGAAACCCTTTGCCACCAACTGTGCGTTATAGATCTGAACATTTCCATCTACGTCTATCTTCTTCTTGAAAATCCATTTGCATTCAATGGTTTTTACACCATTAGGAGAATCGACCAAGTTCCAAACTTGATTGTCATGCATGAATTGAATTTCGGATCTCATGGCTTCAAGCCATTTTTCGGAGTTTGGGTCCATCATTGCTTCTTCATAAGTCGTGGGCTCATCATTGTCCAACAATAATATGTCATTCCCATATCTTATAGGTACATGACGTGGCCTCCCCGACCTATGTGGGGCTGGAGTCTCTTCCACAGGTTGTACAACACTTTGTACATCTTGTGAAGGTTCAGTGGTAGCTTGAACATATTCATGTGATTCTCGAACTTCATCAAGATACACATCACTCCTACTGATTTCTTTTGAAAGAAACTCTTTCTCCAAAAAGACACCATTTCGAGCAACAAAAACTTTGTTCTTGTTTCTTTTGTAAAAGTAATATCCTTTTGTTTCTTTAGGATACCCCACAAAAAAGCATTTTTCTGATTTAGGTGCGAGTTTATCTGATTGTAAACGTTTTACATAAGACTCACATCCCCATATCTTGAGAAATGATAACATGGGTCTTCTCCCAGTCCATATCTCATATAGCGTCTTCTCAACGGATTTTGATGGGACCTTATTCAAAGTGAATGCAGCTGTCTTTAGAGCAAAACCCCAGAAAGATAATGGCAGATCTGTTTGGCTCATCATTGACCGAACCATATCTAATAAAGTTCGGTTTCGTCGTTCGGACACGCCATTCCATTGAGGCGTTCCTGGCGGAGTAAGTTGCGGAATAATTCCACATTGCTTTAGATGATCACCAAACTCTTGGCTCAAGTATTCGCCACCACGATCTGATCGTAAGTGTTTTATTGATTTGCCAAGTTGATTTTGTACTTCGTTTTAAAACTCTTTGAACCTTTCAAAAGTTTCAGATTTATGCCTCATTAAATAGATATATCCATATCTACTAAAGTCATCGGTAAAAGTTACAAAGTACTAAAACCCACCCTTAGCAGTCGAGCTCATTGGTCCACATACATCTATATGTACTAGGGCTAATAACTCACTTGCTCTCTCACTAAAACCTGTGAAAGGGGCTTTTGTCATCTTGCCAAGTAAACAAGATTCACATGCTTGAAATGATTCAAAATCAAATGAGGTTAGAAGTCCATCACTATGGAGCTTCTTCATGCGCTTCTCATTTATATGACCTAAGCGACAATGCCATAAAAAGGTAGGGTTCAAATTATTAGGCCGATGCCTTTTTACATTAATGTTATAGACAGGTTTCTCTTCGAGTTCAAGGACGTACAACCCATCCACCATGGGGTAACGACCATAATACATATCATTCAAAAATATTGAACAAACAAAGTTCTTTATTCTGAAATCATAACCTTCATGTTCCAAACAAGAAGATGAAATAATGTTTCTACTCAAAGATGGAACAAAATAACAATTATTGAGTTCTAAAACTAACTCAAGGCAAATACAATGGGTATGTGCCAATGGCAAGACCAAAGAACTCTTGATTTATTCCCACGCCAAGATCCACTTCTCCTTTGCCAAGTCTCTACTCTTTATCACCGTGATCGAATTGCAAATGTGAGCAACCGAACCTGTATCATATACCCATGAGCTGAGTGAAGAAGTAGCAAGATTAATTTCTATAACATAAATACCAAGTGGAAACCACATTTCCATTCTTCTTATCCGCTGTACTTTTCAGCCCGCTTCCAATGTCCCGATTTCTTGCAATAGAAGCATTGGGTATCGAGTTGAGGGCCAACTTTAAGCTTCAAGCTTAGTTTTGAGGCTTGCGATCTCATCTTGAGCCTTGCCCTTGCCCTTGCCCTTGCTCATTCCTGCCCCCACCTTAGCCTTCCTCTTTTGAATGCGGTTGTTTTCAACCATCATCACATGATTGGGTTTTTCTTAATGCTTTCTCGGCAGCCTTGAGCATCCCATGTAGCTCGGTTAGGCTCTTCTCCATGCTATTCATATGAAAATTCATAATGAATGGCTCAAAGCTCTGTGGCAGAGACTGGAGAATAACATCTGTGGCCAAACCGAGGCTAAGGGGAAACTCAAGTTTTTCCAATCTCCCGATGTAACCAATCATCTTGATCACATGAGGGCTGACCGGACAGCCTTTAGCCAGCTTACAAGCAAATAAAAGCTTTGAGATACCATACCTCTCAGCTCTTGCTTGATTCCCAAACATGCCCTTCAAGCCCACAATCATATTGTAAGCATCCTGGTCCTCATATTGCTTTTGGAGCTCAGAGTCCATGGTGACAAGCATGAGACAACCGACTCTCTGAAGCATTAACATGTTTTTCGTATTCAACCTTCAAATTGCGAGGAGCATTTTCGGCTGGTTCATCAGGAATTGGATTCTCTAGAACATAGTCCTTCTTTTCATGCTTGAGAACAATTCTTAGGTTGCGATACCAATCAACAAAATTAGTTCCATTAAGTTTTTCCCTTTCCAAAACCGATCTCAAAGCAAAACCAGGTGTAGCAGGAGTAGGAGAAGGTGCCATTGAACTACAACAAAGACATGCAAAGATTCTAACCACTATGTTTATGTAAAAATTTTACTAAACATTTTAATAAAAGACACCCCTATTTTATGTCCCTTTTATAGACACATAGTGAGTATTCAAGATCCATATTCATCAAACACTAGTGAGCTTTGGCATCACTGCTAGAAATTTAATGACATAGGTAAGCAACACCTTTGCTAATTACTTCTTATGTAACTCTTGTTTGTTGAGTATGAAAACAAGTAATGAATGCCTCCGTCAACTTGACTCATGGCCAGGTCAACCTGCCCTAAGGGCTCACATGAGGGAGGAGCACTTCCTGCTGGGTGCCAATTAAGAAACCTGCCTCATGTGTGTTTTCCTAGACACCAATTATCTTGTATAGGTTCCTTCATTACTGAAATCAAGTCCCAACCACTTATGTCCTCAAGCCCAAAAACGTTTTGATAGCTTGATTAAATCTACCATTGTTATGCGTGGTGTGTCCAACACATCCCTATCATCTATTAAGATAGCCATTGATATACTACTTTGGTAGTCATATAATAACGATCTAAATTCTTGATAGGTGCAACAATTGGATGGATATTTTGATTTAAAATTTTAACTATAGAGATGAACAATATCTACTAAGAACATGGCATCACATCCAATGAGCATAAAGAAAATAGCAAGAATTAAACACACATCCACAGAAAATCAAAATAAGCTGTGAAATAGCATGGCCCTTAGCATTAAGATCTCCATCATCATGCTTGTTTGTTCACCTTGCCACCTTGCTTGATTTGTTCACCTAGCCACCTTGCTTGATACCATCGTCTTCATCATTATGGATGCAACGCCTTACAACTTTTGATAATAAATTTTACATGAGGGTTTGAAGCATCACAAGTCGACACGCAGGTCATTATACAATTTAAATAGCTTTATGGCTTGACACGGCACATAGGCCATGTGGAAATTACATGCATCACATACACATAGGCCATACTATTTCACATAATTCCCTGCAAAAACGAGTTAAACAAAAGCAACCCTACGACTCCGGGGTCCGAGGGCCAGCGCCCCTGGCGGCAGTCCCGCAGGCCGGTCAGTGGGCGGGGTCCAAGGGGCAGAGCCCCTGGCGGCGGTCCCATATGGTTACGTTTCAGAAACCCTGATGGCAGTAACCCGACCGGTAAGGGCAACGTCGTACCATGAACGGACTCACCCAAATCAATATTGAATCGGTTTGCGCTTACCATGGATCAACCAGATTGACCCAATCCAACTCAATCTGATTGGCTTGGTCCCATATGGATACGTTTCAGAAACCCTGATGGCGGTAACTCGACCGGTAAGGGTAACATCGTACCACGAACGGACTGACCCAAATCAAGATTGAGTCTGTTTGCACTTTCCTCAAACCCTAAACCGATCGATCTCATCGATGGCTGCTATCACCAATTCATCATATGAATCGGCTGAACATGTAATAGATCCAATCTACTAACATCACACATCATATGTGCAACATCCAGATCACAAATCTATACGAGATGGCTCTGATACCACTGAAGAGGAACGCGGTATGCTAGACTAGCACAAAAATAAATCTACCGCATGACCAGAAAGCTACTTGCAAGAAGGGGATCACAGATTAGATTACCACTAGACGCGCAGTTGCGGAATCCTTCGCGCGTCGATGTAGTGGATCGTCCTCGCCTCAGTCGTTGCGTCGACGGAGTGGATCGTCGTCGCGTCGATGGAGTGGATCGTCGTCGCCTCGCCGTGGATCGTCCTCCCACGCCGCAGTCGCAGCAAAGCATCACCGCAGTAGTCCACACGCCCGCAGATGGAACGTCGGCATCGGTTTGCAAGCACCGGTCGCGGCGAGGGGCGAGAGGAGGAGGCTAGGGTTTTGGGTGAATCACTTCTAAACCATGGAAAGCACACCCTGTGCCCACCCTCCTCCCCTCTTTATATAGCCACGAGATGAAACCCTAAACCAGGGCCCATTAGCGTGCTAAGCCCACGAGGTCCATTAATTACGGATCCAATCCAAATTAATGTGTTCCAGCCCATTAAGTGTGTGACCCTGCAGGTTCACGTACGTTTGGACATGGATTCAAAAAAATCCTTTTTCAATCCAATAGTTGGTAGCGGCTCCTTGCAATGTATGCCAACTCACAAACATACAATGATCAGATCGGACAGAACCTATCAAAAGTACTCATGTAATAATCCCTTTGCCAAGTATATGAAGGTTAAACTCAAGGCGAGAAGCATGTCATCCTTTGATGATTCAATCCATCTCTCGTATCCGTGATATATTAATAAGTTGTGATTGACACCTCAATCACGGCATGGCCATGCACTTCCTTAATCATATCACACAAGTGGCCTTATCATATATCTTCGTTTCGTTGGAGTGGCAAATTCCATCTTGACTGCTCACCTCCCTATGCACGTTTCATAGTAAACATGAAAGCTACCTTTATAACTATCCGGTTAGGATGTAGTGTTTGATAGCCCCAAGGAAAACTATTACACATGTAGGGAATATGACAATCTCAGGTCTAAGGATCATACATCTACTATGTATGAGATACACTGATGACACATAAGAATGAAACATTCTTGCAGTGTCCCATGGCGGGTCTATCTAACCCATGTTCTTTAACATGCGTTCACAATGTATAGATGATATCTCCATATCCCATGATCTATGAAGCATGATCATCGATCACTACATGTGCTGATCTATTCATCGTTGTCCTATACGATGATATCCGATCAAAGATATTTATCGAATTATATCAATAAGTTAAGAGCTTCATAAGCAAGTCACATACTTGTTGATCAATACAATGAGATACATTCATTGGACTAATAATCATATTATTATTCATAAACGTAGTCATGTTACAATCATCTAAATGATTGCCTCAAGGGCATAATACTAACAGCCATCAGGGTAATAGGTGGTTGTAATGTATTTTGCTATATTTCGAACCCATGTAAGATTAAGGTAATGGACATGTAGCCCTGCATGGCTCAATATATTGTAATAAAGCGTTCTATTTTCAGTCTCTAATTATTGTTCTGCTGCAACACTCTGAATACGCTATAGTAACTGATAAAGTATCGGGTAGCCCGATATTTTGTTAGCTACTATACCGAGATTAGCGTAATTAACTTGGCGTAATGGCAGTGTGACTATCGTTACCCCGGGCTAATTATGCGGGTCACCACATAAAGATAGATGTAGCGCATAATGTGGGAATGGGGGACATAAGAGCTCACTAGCCCCCAACTTAAGTGGAGTATAAAAAAGCCCCCACAAAATCCACACTTGCCTAAGTTCATTGGCAGAACAAACCATACAATGAACTGTGACATTAGTTCTTGGATGCTACCTTGTCTTTAAAATTGTGGCCTTAAGTCGGTTTCTTTCATGGGATGAAATTTTAAGGGAGGATTTCTTGTGTACTAACAATTTTGTTCATTCTGCAATGAATTCTGTGTCAGTTGGAGTGGTTGCCAGAAGGCAGCCAGTTAGAAATGGCATCATCTGCGCAGTCTAGAGCAAAACAAAATACTACACCTTCAGTAGATGCCAAAAGGAAATATCAGAAAAACCACTTCGTGCAGGGTACAAGGATATAACCATTGCGAGGCTTGGGCCAGGACAGGTAATTCCAAACTCTTGCTGTTGTTAAAGTAAGTGAAGGAAATCTAAAGTAGTATGATTTGCTTTCTTCTGAAGATTTCTTTTTGTCATAATGACCGTTATGTCGGTAAAAGCTAATTAATTCATTTTGACTGTAGACTTGCCTTGACATACGTTTTCATAATGATTATAAGTAAAATATATTAACTAATGAAATCATAATCTTACTTGTAGGACTCTAATATGTGGTTTATCAATTTATTTTAGTACTGAAGAACTAACTTCTCATAAGCTACATGACACTTAGTCTTTCATTTGCTTCTCTTTATGATAATATTATAGTGCTTGTTGCTGCCCATGCCACAACAGCTTCAAACAAGTGTTCGATAGTACTTTACTGGTCCAATTTGACTACCTCTACGGGGTAGACCTCAACAGAAAACTACTGAGTATGATCAGGCATCTAGTGAGGATATTCAAATTGCCATTTTGATATTGTTTTCTACAAATATTTGTGTGTTCACTACACATGCCATTTACCAAATCCTAGAGGACAACAATAAAGTTGTTTTACCATAGTCGTCACTTCCGCCACATTATCATGGTAATCTTTATATTGTCTACTGGTAGTGCTAGTTGGCTTGTTCCACCAAGGTGTGGATCATTTTGTATGGAAAATGGCAAGTTGATGTGTACTAGTGAATTGCTAAGTTGTATGGAGTAGTTAATACTAGGTTGTATGGATTAGTTATGCATCAGTTATGTGTGTTGATATGATCAGTTATGTGTGTTGATATGATTTATGTTGTTCATGCCTTTTGTGTTGTCATGATATGTGCCATTTGTGTTGTGATGATCAGGACTGTTCATGCCAGTTGTGTGACATGATCTGTACTATTGCTAGTTTCAAGACATGAGCTGCAAACTTAACATGCATTGCAGTTACAGAGCAGGACATGACAAAGCAGAATTGAACATTGATTAAATTAAAGTGCCACGACAGAGCTTGATCCAAACCATTAATCCAAAACACATAGTAAATAAGTCATCAGTTTCCTGTAATTACATAAGAGCTCCTATTGCTCCAGTTCAAAATACAGTACCCAAAATATGATGTAGTAGATCCAAATTGCTTGCTCACGTCTTCTTCTTTGGTGTCATCTTCCCGGCAGTAGGTTTTGCAAGGCCTACTGATGGGGAGTTTGGTACGGTTGCAAGGGCGACCTTGAAGTACCTTCTCTTACCATTGCCAATGCTAGTTGCCTACAAACATACCATTGTCAGATGAGAGCCAATTAAAGTTGAGGCCTCATTAAACAATGAAAGTGTAACTTGTCCATGTGGTTTAACTCCTAGTGACAGGCCCAAAGCTATTGTTGAGTGATGCTGGCAATGAGAGGGTCTCGAGGGTGTGCCAACATGCACATCTGAAGCTCCTTTCTTCTTCTTTGACTTTCTCTTCCTAAAATTCATAGTAGTTAGTCAATGAAACTCCAATGTGTATGGAATGATGTTTGAGCATAACTTTTCTTATGGCCATTGAGATGGCAGCTGTCAGCATGATGTCCAAGCTGCCCAAATTTGCTACATTGGCACTGCCTTCTAGCTTGAGTAGATTTCCCCTTTTGCAAGGCATGATGGAAACATGTTCTTCTTAGGCCTTCCAGGTGATCTCTTCTCAAGTGGTGGAAGCAACTTGAAGGCCTGGTTAAATTTGGGCCATTGGTTCCTACATGTTATTGGTTGAACAACCCCTTGATATGCCACCCTAAACTTGGCATGTGAGTAGTAGTTGTGTACGTATCCCTCCATATTTGGTCTTCTTTCTGTTGTGATGAATGCCAATGCGTGTGAGCAATGCTCGCCAGTTGACTGCCACTCCCATAGGTGCACTCATGCTCCAGGAGATATACAATATGCCTATCAACCTCAGTTACCTCTGCAGATTCATGTGATGATTGACCAATCCTCCGATGACCTAAATCCCTAGTCTTCCCATTAAGTTGGTGTTTGAGGGCCGGTAGAATTTCCCTCTGCAGCCTTCCCTGAATTCTCCTCTTATGAAATAATTCCATGATGTTTTCTGTCAATTTGTATGCAAGTTCCACAACAGCCAAGTCCTTTAGCCCCTTAATCCAGTTGTTGAAACACACAGCCAAATTGTTGTTGATGTAGTCACACTCAATGTCCTTGGAAAATATACTCCTCATCCATAGCAACTTGTGGTGTTTGTTCAAGTACTCACCCACTGCAGGACATGCTTCAAGTATTTTCCCCATGTAGTACTCAAATTTATCTTCTTTGTAAGTCCTAGTAGTTGGAAACATGTTACCAAAGACAGGGCCATGAAACTTCTTCACAAAGTTCTGCATAAGATGCCTAAAACACTCTCTCTGCTAAGCTACAAGGAAGACCTTATGGACAGTATTCTCTAGACCTTTGTAAGCATCGGAGCATAAAACCAGGGTAGGAGGATTACCTATTACTTTCTCCATCTACTACATGAACCAAGTCCAGTTGTTAGTTGCCTTAGAGTCTGTAAAACGAAATGCAATTGGGAACATCCAGTTGTGCTCATCCAAAGTGTAACGAAAGCTAACTGGTCATTCCATTTTCCATTCAAAGCCATTAAATCAACACTCATGTATGGTCTGCAGCCATTGAAAAACCCATCAATGGAAGGTTTAAAGCCATGGAAAACCTATGAAAGTATATCTTGCCACCAATTTGCCTAGTTCCCATCTCCACAACACTACCCGGTGACCTCAGCTCAATCTCTGCCTTGAATTTATACAAATCCTCAAAACTTTCCTCTTAGGAACTAAATATCAACTGTTCTCCACCTACCAGCCCACACAATATCATATTGCAAAGTCACTTTGTACTCATCCTGCAGCCTCTCCTGTAGTTCTTTGGACCCTAGATTGGGGTTCTTCCTTAAGGTGCCCATGACCCTATTAGCCACCCAGGCTTGAGATGCCATATTGGTCTTTACCCTACTAGTTGACGAACAAGTGTGGTCAAATGCCTTATTGGTCACCTGCACATACAACCATGACAGTTAGCAACATGATTTAGGCATTATCAAATGAAGTTAGTAACTATGAATTGAAGTTAGCAACGATGGTTAGGACCCTGATGGTTTTGCCATCCTTTGTTCTACGAGCATTAATTGTACATTTGCCCTTGAAACTTGAATGAATGGTGTCGATGTCAAATTGCCCCTTATTTGCATACTTTCTTAATGCCATCCTGAATTCATTCATCGTTTGCAAGGTGTCGCCAAGACTCATTGTTGGATTGTCCTGGTCAATCACATTACCATGCTCTCCAGGGATATTGTCATCAACTGCTATTGTTGCTGCAGTAATCTCCTCCTGTAAGTCCAACAGGAACTGGATTGGCAATTGGTTCTCTTGTTCTTGCCTTAGCTCTGGCATCCTCAGCCCTCTAGCAAAGAAATACATAGATCACATCCTCACCCATAGCAACATCTCTATTATCCTCATCAGTTGGAGCACATTTTGTGTTTGAAGAGTTGACCAGTCAATTCTACCTTGTGATGCCCAAATGTTGTAGGGATTGTTGGAAGTACCTTCATCTGGTTCTGATACAGCACCGGGATCTTCAGTTGGTTTTGCTACATCACTCAGCACAAAATGTGGTGCATTGGAGGCACAAGGTTTGATGTAAGATTGTGTCCCATCTTTCGATGAGAACGATAACTATCGATTTGGTGAAACTGACTTTGATAATCCAACTACAACGTATGATGATGATGTGCCTTAGCAATCGCTAAACCAACTCCAGAGGGTTATTGATGTTGTGGGCATGATCAACCTGAACATGAGGTTCAATTCCTGCAAACAACTAAAGAACAAGCAAGAACGATAGTAAAAGAAATCTGAAATTGCAAATAAGAATTGAGGCTCACGATAATATAGATCAAAAGAAAGAATGGTAGTCTCAAGTGGTGGTCGTTCGACACGTCTAGTGGACAATGTAGTTTTGCTCTAGGCTAAAACTATGCTCAACAAAAACCTAAGTGTTTAAAGCGGCGACTACTGAGTATATCAGAGGGAGGGTTGTCCTAGAGTTGTGTGCAGCCAGGGGGGCGCACACAACTTGGGCTTATGATGAGACCTTGCTAGCCCAGCAAGCCATGCTTCTATCTCAGGCCAAGATAAGGGCCCAACAACTTCTGATACTCCAAACCCAGCCCAAGATCAAGCCCAATTCGTTCATGAGTCCAATTCGGCCTCCAGGTGTAGTCCAACTAAAAATAACCATATCTGGGTCATACGAAGTCCATTTGAGGCATTCTTGGACTCTACGGAGAAGCCCACGATGAGAGATTTCCAATAGAAGTGGTTTCACATCCAAAATCCTTTCGGATCGACAGGAATCGTCAAAATCAATACGATGAACAGAATCTGTCAGGTGCTGCTCCACCTCCACTTGGGCCCAAAGGCCTTGTACGACCTAGGGTTGCACGGCCATCCCCTTGGCTGTCTCCCTTGCTCTCTTCCTTATATATATTCAGTAGCCGTCGCTAGAATAGATGTGTTTTGCTTAGATTACAACTAGACACTTTGTCAGTTTTTCGCCGTTCATCGGTTTGTGGAACCCCAACTCGTGTGCTTAATATTATTCGCAATTTCAGATTGAATCTTCTACATTCTTGTTTGTGTTCTCGATTCGCATGCAGGGATAAGCCTTCTTGGCGTGGTCAACCGTGTTTGTGCATGGTTAATAACCAAAGGAGACGTTGTGTAGCAATTGCAAGGTTCGAATCAGTTCTGATTGGAAGCCAAATCGTCAAAGTCGAGTTCTCCACCAATCGATTTAGTACTACCTGTCGGAAGTTCGGGCCACCGTTCCCATCAAGTGGTATCAGAGCCTCGATTGCCCGATAGGTAATTCTTGTATCCCCACTTTTGTTTTGCCATCGTCCTAGAGTCCAGAAAAATTGCCTCACAAAAAGTTCATCATCGGTTCCGCTGTCCAACAACCCCTTGTGCCTTTGCAATTTTTGTTTCAGTTTCGCTTTGTTGAATTTGTGTCCATTGTCATCGTCTTGTTGCTGATTTGAGGTCATGATCCTAGTTTCTAGTTGTCCCTTTCTGTTGCCCTTATTCTTGTTTGCACCATTAGTCATCCCACCAACGCCAACCATAGAACCGAACTGAGTCCTACTCGGTTGGTCCTTGCCGTCGCTTTGCATTATATATCCCGCTTCATAAGCCCCAGATAGGTCACGATCCGCCTTGTGTCAATTGCCCTGCACCGCTGGCCACCCTTTTTCACCCGCGATCCTATTTCTATTTTAGCCCTAACCGGAAGGAAGAAGTGAAGTCGCAGGCAATTCTAGATTGCCCAGTGTTCACTAAAATAGCCATAACTTTTGCATACGAACTCCGATTAGGGAGCACTTTTTTTGTCTCGAAGAGGACAACGAGGCGCATCTAAAAAATCCATAGATATCTAACCTATGCAATTTTTGACCCTCAAATTCGGCTTCTAAGACCGAGTTCTGAGCCCCAGAAGTTTGCTGTGCTATTTTTGCCGATTTTTCGGTCATCTGTTTAATGATTTATCTCGTACCAAAACATGAGATTTTTTATTTGCCTTTGAGTTAAAAGAAAGGAAAATAAAAAGCAAGTGCAAAAAAAAGAGCCGCACTGAAAAAAAAATCAGAGAGAAGAAAATAAGCAAAAAGAGGGAAAAAGAAGCAAATAATCAGAATTGCTTGCATCCTTTGAGTCCTATGTTCTTTGATATATCCCTTGCTAGGTTGAACTAGTTCTAGGAACACGGTTAGGCCAGCAACTGTGATAAGTACGTTGGACATTTATTCAGCTTGCTAATCTGTCGAGACCCGAATTTGCAAATTCGGACCCTCTGTGTATACTGCACTAGTCCAGGATCACGCTGGTGCACACAGGCTCAACATAGATGCTATCACAGTCATACATAGTGAAATATAGCATAACTTTCATAATTAATAGTAACTATTGTCTTACATGATTATTGCCACACAGGGCTTATAAAACAAATAGCAAATAAGCAAGAATGAAAAATAAATAAGCGTAGTAGCTCCCCGATTCACCGCAGTAACCGACGAGGCTCGCACCTAAGCATTCGCATCCATATAATCCTCCTCCACGAAAGGCGAGATTCTTCCTCTTCCGGTTTTGTTGTTGGGGTGAGTACATAAAACACTCAACAAGTTATACACAAGAATGCAAGTCTAATATTCTATAAGCTTGGCTTAATCCAGAGGAATGGCTAAGATGGATGTTTTGCAATAAAGCGCGCTTAACAAGAATACAATAAATAGATTGAAAAACAAGAAACAAATACAAGAATTAATAGATTCAAGATTTTTGAAGTAAGTTTCCAATCCTAAATCAATTTCACCTCCCATGGCACCTTGCCATCCCAACAGTTTCGCTTAACAAAAGTCTAACCCTTAATCTGTAATTCCGAGCATTGCCCAATACCGTGAGCACGGCTATTCGAATAGATTGTACACTCTGCACAGGTCGTGCACTTTATCCACACGATACAACCAAACACCACCAAGGCGAGTGATCATAACAAAGCCTTTACAATGCTACACCTAGACCCAGTACTGTTGGCTAAAGTTTCAACACTGAAGGGTTAAACCACCACAATAGGGCCCCCATCTTGCGTCATGTGAGTTAAGCCGTAAACCCGGGACTCACTATTCACCACGACAGTACTGAAATCTAGGTTTCACAAATTATTCAGCTAGGCTGTCCCATTCCAGGCATGTGGTTGCAAGAAAGACTCAGGTCAAAGGCTTGCAAGGTTAAGTCCTTAAGGTGATTAAGGCAAGACTTCCACATACCCCTGCCAATCCTGGCCCACCTTGGCACACTGCCTCTTGGCACTTGCCCCAATCTAAATCATTACCACCCCAGTTGATTACCAAGCACCACGTGCCACCCACATTTTAATCTAGTTGTGTGACCTCCTCGCCACGACAACTTGATATCACTGTGTGACAACACATGACACACAAATTCTTAAACATTGTTCCATATTCCATTAGTCAAGATTAAGTAACAACATTCGGACACATGTGATGATGTGGCATGGCTAAGCAATCTACGACGGCCTAACTAGTCCCATGTTGATTATTAATATTAACCAACTATAATTCCGCATCCTAGGGTGACAATTAGATCAAGGCATAAAATTGACAAGGTGTGATTTAATTCAATTAGGCATATCATCTAATTCCCAGATTAATTGAAATCATTTATACACATAAAATATCATGCATAATTTAAAATACAAAATGGCAATTTGGTGAAATTGGGTGCAACATGATCAAAGTACAACTTGCCTTGGAGTAGGTGCTAGTCTTGCTCTGAGCTTGGCTCTTGAAGCGATGAATCTTCCTCCGGATCACCGAGCAATTCAACGTCTACGCGAAACGATGCCAAAATAGCAAATAAATACCAAAACAGAGAGCAACTAAACTCCAAAAATAAAATAAAATTCAGCAATAAATATATCCTAATTTTAAAAAAATTTATCATTTTGAATCACTCAAATCCGAGTTAAAATGCAAAAGATATAGCCTTTTGAAGTTTGAATAAATACTGAAAATTCAGAAATTAGAAAAACCGATTTTCCCGAATTATTTTTCTACCGAAATTACCGATTAACGCGCAAGTTTACACGTGGACCAATCGAGACGGACGCTGGTTTCGCGCATGGACTAGTCCACGAAACACGCCGTCCACCGTACTCGAGATATCGCGGTGGACCTACCGATATCAAGATGACGTCATCGCGATACGTGGGCCAATCAAATTGCGCCACGTCGCTTGGTCTATAGACCATGTCCACGGCACACGCCTGTCCACGGTGCACCCGGTGCACGATGCTTCGGTACCCGCACCGACACGTGTCGCACATCTGCGAGACGATCTAACGGCTAACGCACTACGCACACGCGTCTCAATCCCGAACGTCTGATTAAATCTAACGGCCAGAGCTTTACCCGAGCAGAACACTGCTGATGGTGCAGACGTGGCGTAATCTGGATGGTTCGGTGGAGATCCGACGGCTGCGTGAAGCTCCAAAGCACGGCGATGTCGCGGCAGCGATGAGTTCCCGGAGACGAAGACGACGACGGTTCCGACGGCGAACTAGCTCCTTCCGACGACGAAGAGGTGGCAGCTCCAGTGCGGCTCGACACGGTGAACCCGAAACTGGAATCCACACGGCGGATGGAGGCTTGACGGCGGTGAAACGGCGAGAAAACGAGCGGCGGCGCTACAAAGAACTACGGCGAGCTCTCGGGGCTAAATGGCAGCGACTCTAGCGAAGAGGCTAGGCTAGCAGATGCACACTGGGATGGCAATCCTCGGGGTGCGGTCCACGCTTTAAATAGCCTCGGCATGCGCTATATCACGCGGCGGCGGCGGCAACCCTATATCACGCGGCGGCGGCAGCAAGTCGGCGGCGGATTCGAAAACCGAATCGGAGACGACGACCGCGAGCCGTGCAATCTGCAACGAGCGGCCACGATTAGATCACGACCGATATGATCTGATCCGCCCTTTTCAAAATCAACGGATGCAATAAGCTCTTTCCAAAATAACGCCACACGATCTCAACCGCACGATCTCGATCTAACGGCTGACAGCACTAGGGTTCCGCGATGAAGAAGGCCGTTCGATCTGGATCCAATGACTGAGCGCGAAGGCGGCGGGAAGTGGGCTGAATGGGCCGCACGCGCTGGGCCACACATGATGAGGACATCCCAACCAAGGATACAACCGCTGCCCCTTCTTCCTCTACGACTGCTACTTCGTCCCTGACCGTCGCTGTTTCGCCCGCTATTTCGTCTATGACGTCTGGAGGGCTTAATCCGAAAGCAAGTCCTTTCCATCCCCCTTTGCTGGACCAGCACGTCAAGAACATCCACCGGGGACAGCCCACGCGCCAAGGAAAGCCCAAGATAAAGCCCAATTCGTCGCCGAGTCCGGTTCAGCCATCCAGGACCAGTAGTACTTCAAAAGGACGTCACGGCCACATCCGAACTCCGTTTTCGACGTTCGACAACTCGTTTGAAAGGTATCGAGATAACCTTTCGAATGGATCTGATCTAGAGGCCAAACTCCCCATAGAGCGAAGGGAAATCACAGAACAATCTCACGGGACAGAAATTCCAAGTGCTGCGCCACCTTTCTTTTGGGCCCAAGGCCCATGTACTCTTAGGGTTCCACCCCTCCTTTGGCCAGCGCCCCTCTCCTGGCTACCGTACCCCTCTTGGGCACCCCCCTTGTGTGGGTACCCTTTTATATTGGGTTTTCACCCCTGTTCTTCATTTTTTATGTTTTGTTGTGTTTTGGTAGACCTCGTGTGCGTCCCTCCTCGTGTTTGCGCGTGTCGACTAGACCGCCTGAGCCGAGAAACAGAACATCAACTTGTTTTCTTTGTTTGATTTCAATATTACCTTTTCGGTTTGCTTCATACTTTGTTCTTGCGGGTTCTCGATTTCTTGCAGGAACTACTGATCATTGGATCTTGTATCTGTGTGGATTTGGCATTGCGATTGTGAAGCTCCCAACCTGTTTGGTAGGAAGCCCTAAATTTGGTGCCATCAACACCTCCAAATCGACGTATCATCATCTCACCGAAAGATCAGGATCGCCGTCCCCATCAAGTTGGTATCAAAGCTCAAGGTTGCTCGGTGAGAATTTCCATCATATTTCGTTTTCTACCTTGAGTCCAGAAAATTCGCCCCACAAAAAAAAAGATTTGTCCCTTTGTCCAAGCTAATTTGTGCCCTAACTTTTACTACTTGTTCTTGGTTTGTCGAATCGTCAGTTGCATAATCGTGTCTTTGCTGGTTTTAGAGTCTAGTCCCATTAGAGTTTCGAGTTCGAGTCACGTTTTGGTCACAATTGCTTTCGCATTGAGCCGGGCCGCTAGTTGATCAGATCGAGACTCTCGGTGGTTGCTGGAGATCAAGAGAAGAAAAAACTGCATGATTCAATTACAAAAAAAGTTCAGTAAAGAAGAAAAAGAGGAGAAAAAATCTGAGAAGAGATCTCTTTCCTAGTTGGGTTCGGTTCGGCTAAGGTGAGATAAGGAAGGTATCTGTTTCGCTTAAGAAAAGATCGAGAGAAGGAAAGTGTAGCCTTTATTTTGCTTAGGTCTGGCTTTGAAAGGAAGGTATAGGCCGCCTCTCTCGGTTTTGCATCCAACTTTCCTTTTGAAGTGGATTCGATCCTCCGACACCCCGCACTAAAACTATCATAACTTTTGCATACGGCCTCCGATTGGGCTGTTCGAGTACTCAAAACGACCGGAACGAAAAGCTACATTTGAAAATTTACAATTCCAACTCTAATTGGGCTCCCGAGGCCCCAAAAAAATTTGTTCGACCCCAAAAAACATCGTTTAGGGCCTCAAAACGCCCCCGAAAGTTCGGAAAAATTCTGTTGGCTCCGTTTTGGCTGAAATTTTTGCTGTTGGTGATTAGGCTCGCGTATCTAGTACGGTCTAGCCTAGGACCAGCATTGTACTGATTTTGAATGACTTTTCAGCTTACTTTGGTTTAGTGGTACTAGTTTCTCCTTTGCTACATATTATTGCCTGTCCAAGCTCCACCATCTTCTAACCACACAGGTTCCGGACTTTGCAATCGCTTGCCACATCGAGAACTTGTAAGAACTTGGTAGAAGCGTGAGCGTGTGTGAGGCTTACCACTTCATATGACCTAGTAGTTTATAGGAGCTTTCATATCTGTGTGAATTTTCTTTGTTTCTACTAACTATGGCAGGTAGTCCAAGCAATCGTGGGAGTAACGTCGGCAGTGGGAGTGAACATGAGGACCGCCTCACGCCAAAAGAACGGCGTTGGGTCACTCATTTCAAGAGGATGCACCATTAGCATGAGATGCAAACTCGTGACACTCTTGATGTGATTCAGACGCAATTGGCACCCCTCACTGAGCTTCAAGCACAGCTAGCACAACTTCTTCAAGGTGCTGCCCCCAACAATGGTGCCGCTGGTCATGCTTTGGGCCAACGCGTCGCTCCACCGGTTGTCCCTGTTACTTTAAACGGGGTGGATCAAGAGGAGAACAACTACGCCGCCGATACCGAGGACGACTACAGGGTAAATGTGAACAACGACCGACCTCATTGTCGACTCCGCAATAACAGGCAAGGTATGGCTAGAAATCAACATGATCAAAGGGAAGAACGTGATGACTCTATGGCAAAAATGAAATTTACTATGCTTCCTTTTGATGGTACTTATAATCCTGATGTTTATCTAGATTGGGAGTTGGCGGTAGATCAAAACTTTTCTTGCTATGACTTCTCTGAGCGTAGAAGGGTTCACGCCACTAGTGAATTTCTCGGTTTTGCATCTATTTGGTGGAAAGAACTTTGTAGAGCCAACCGTGATGTACCTACAACTTGGGATGGGTTGAAGCGTGTCATGAGGGCTAGATTTGTTCCTACATACTATGCTCGTGATTTATTGAATAAAATGCGCGCTTTAATCAAGGTGATAAAACGGTTGAGGAATATTATCGGGCATTGCAAATTGGCATGTTATACTGTGGATTAGAAGAGGTGAAGATGCAAAATGGCTAGGTTTTTGGGTGGGCTTAACCGAGAGATACAGGATATACTTGACTATAAAGAATACAATTCTATCACTCGCTTGTACCATCTTGCTTTGAAAGCGTAAAGGGAAGTGCAGGTCGACGATCGACAACGCGAGGTAATATTGAGGCTCTTCCGCATCCAAGTCGGTTCAGATCCATACCAAGGCATCATCTTCCATACCGAACGTACCTACACTGCTTGTACCAACTACTTCGACGCCATCACGCATTCCGAGGCAAACAAGTCACCACACTTCAAGCACTCCGCCAAGAGTGCTTCCTCGATTGCCTCCACAGTCGAACACGGAAACACAATGCTTTCGATGCAAAGGAATGGGGCACGTGATGCGAGATCGCCTAATCAACGTGCTCTAATAATCGAGAAAGTGGTGAGTACACTAGTGATAGTGACATTGATGAAACGAATATGCTCTTGTTGCCACTAACATCGCAGAGCCAGCAGAAGAGATTATCACTTCGCAAAGATCCGAGAAATATCCGCTCTTGTTGTCGCACGTACTTAGCGCATGTACCTACACGCGATGAACAAAATCAACGCCATACTATCTTTCAGACAAGGTGTGTGGTGAATGAGCGCGCTATGCATGTCGTTGTTGATGGAGGTAGCTACAACAATCTTGCTAGTGTAGACATGGTCGAGAAGCTTGGCTTGACCACAAATCCACTTCTCAACAAAGATGAAATTGAATGGCTCAATTCCACTGGTAAGATTCAGGTAACAAAAACCGTTCAAGTACCTATCTCGATTGGTTCTTATCATGATAATGTTGTTTGAGATGTTGTACCCATGGATGCTTGCTCTCTTTTATTAGGTAGACCGTGGATATATGATATGGATGCTATACATCATGGTAGGACCAATGAGTATATTTTCTTGTATAAGGGAAAGAAAATTATTTTGAAACCCATGAGCCCTACAGAACTAAGAAACATTTATGTTAAAAGAGCTCAAAGAGAAAAAGAAGAGACTGGAATTAAAAGTGTAGCTAGTAAATCAACCCATTCAACTACACCAGTTGCTCAAAAACCTGATCTTAAGTTGAATGGTAAAGTATTGTTGGCTGCAAAAGTTCTCTCACAAGATAACATGGATAGTATACAACCATTGCCATTCTCTGTTGCTTTGTCTTCTGTTATTACTAATACTTTGAATGATAATGAGATGGAGTCGAGGACGACTCCAATTCAAGAAGGGGAGGATGATGAGGACATCCCAACCAAGGATACAACTGCTGCCCCTTCTTCCTCTACGACTGCTACTTCGTCCCCGACCGTCGCTGTTTCGCCCGCTACATCGTCTATGACGTCTGGAGGGCTTAATCCGGAAGCAAGTCTTTTCCATCCACCTTTGCTAGACCAGCACGTCAAGAACATCCACCGGGGATAGCCCACGCACCAAGGAAAGCCCAAGATAAAGCCCAATTCGTCGCCGAATCCGGTTCGGCCATCCAGGAGCAGCAGTACTTCAAAAGGACGTCACGGCCACATCCGAACTCCGTTTTCGACGTTCGACAACTCGTTTGAAAGGTATCGAGATAACCTTTCAATGGATCTGTTCCCGAGGCCAAACTCCTCGTGGAGAGAAGGGAAATCACAGAACAATATCACGGAACAGAAATTCCAGGTGCTGCGCCACCTTTCTTTTGGGCCCAATGCCCATGTACTCTTAGGGTTCCACCCCTCCTTTGGCGCGCCTCTCCCGGGCTGCCAGACCCCTCTTGGCGCCCCTTATGTGGGTACCCCTTTATATTGTGTTTTCACCCTGTTCTTCGCTTTTTAGGTTTTGTTGTGTTTTGTAGACCCTGTGTGCGCCCCTCCTCGTGTTTGCGGCGTGTCGACTAGACCGCCTTGAGCCGAGAAATGTAACCTCAACTTGTTTTCTTTGTTTGATCAATACTACCTTTTCGGTTTGCTTCATAGTTTGTTCTTGCAGGTTCTCGATTTCTTGCAGGAACTACTGATCATTGGATCTTGTATCTGTGTAGATTTGGCATTGCGATTATGAAGCTCCCAACCTGTTTGGTAGGAAGCCCTAAATTCGGTGCCATCAACACCTCCAAATCAACGTATCATCATCTCACCGAAAGATCGGGATCGCCATCCCTTTCAACGCGCACACAGTACTGGGCTTCGGCCCAGTACTATTCACCGATTTTCCAAAAGCTTTTTGATTTAAAATAATTCATGAAATTAGATTAATTTATTTAAGGTAATTAAAATATCAGGAAAAATCCAAGAAAATTCTCATAAATACTTTGAGACATTTTGAGTTCAGATAAAATATTTTTGGCAAAACTTTATTTTGACTATGCAGATATTTAATTGGTTTTCTCAAAGAGGCTAATTACTTAATTCTCAAAATAAATTCCTATAAATCCAGAAAAATCCCAATAAATCTCAAATTGCCTAAATGACAATAAAATAACACTTAAAGCAAAAATTGGGGTGTTACAAACCTCCCCCCTTAACAGAATCTCGACCCCTAGATTCAGGGCTAACTAAGGAATAGGTTTGGAAATTCTAACTTCAGATCCTCTTCACGCTCCCAGGTTGCCTCATTCTCAGAATGGTTGCTCCACTGAACTATGCAAAAACGAACTGACTTGTTCCTGGTTCTGCGGTCCATGACATCCAAAATTTTCTTCGGCTGCTCCTTGTAGGTCAAATCCTTCTACAACTCAATCTCTTCCAAAGGCATCTGCTCTGCTGGCACCCGAAGACACTTCTTGAGCTGAGACACATGGAACACATCATGCATGCCTGCTAGTGACTGCGACAATTCCAACTGATAAGCAACCTCCCCTCGATGGCTAAAAATTTTGAACGGTCCAACATATCTTGGGGCAAGCTTTCCTTTAGCGTGGAACCTTTTAACTCCTTTCAGATGGTTAACTCTAAGATACACAAAATCGTCTGGCTCGAAACTCAAATCACGGCATCGATTATCAGCGTAACTCTTTTGCCTTGACTGTGCGATTTTCAACCTCTCTCTTATCATAGCAACTTGCTCTTCAGCTTCCTTGAGAATATTAGGGCCAAATATCATACGCTCTCCTGTCTCATTCCAATTCAATGAGTACGAGAGCACGACCATATAAAGCTTCAAATGGCGACATCTGCAAGCTAGCCTGGTAACTGTTGTTATAGCTGAACTCTGCATACGGTAAACATTTGTCCCATGAAGTAGTGTTGGCTAAAGCGCAAGCTCTTAACATATCTTCCAAAATCTGATTTACTCTTTCTGTTTGGCCATCGGTCTGCGGATGATATGCTGTGCTGAAGTTCAAACGTGTTCCCATAGCTTCATGCAATTTATCCCAGAATCTCGAGGTGAACTAAGTACCTCTATCTGACACTATTTTCTTAGGCACACCATGCAAACACACAATTCTGGTCATGTATAATTCTGCTAACCGGTCTCCTGAGTAAGTTGTCTTAACCGGAATGAAGTGGGCAACTTTGGTCAATCGATCCACAATGACCCATATAGAATCATACCCACTTTGAGTTCTTGGCAACCCAGTGATGAAATCCATACCGATTTCTTTCCATTTCCATTCTGGAACCCTTAACGGTTGTAGCCATCATGCTGGTCTCTGGTGTATTGCCTTAACTCTCTGGCATATATCACATAAGGCAACATGCTCAGCGACTTCACGCTTCATATTCGGCCACCAAAACCTCTCCTTTAAGTCCTGGTACATCTTGGCGCTTCCTGGATGGATTGAATACTTGGAATCGTGAGCCTCTTCGAAAATCAACTGCTTAAGCTCTGGTCTGTGTGGCACACAGATTCGACCTTTGAACCACATGGTACCCTGGTCATCCATAGTAAAATCTGCTGCTAATCCTTCATCCTTTTTAGCTTTGATTCGGTTGATTTCTCATCCTCCTTTTGCCCTTCCCGAATCTGATCCTCAAGTGTCGGCTTTACTTCCAATGCAGCTATGAATCCTTCTGGAATCATTTCCAATTTTAATTTCTGAAACTCCCTACATAGCTCCGATTGATCTTCTTGTACCATCATATTTGCAACGTGGCTTTTTCGACTCAAAGCATCAGCCACTACATTAGCCTTTCCCGGATGGTAGTGGATTCCCATATTATAATCCTTTATCGCCCAACCACCTTCTTTGCCTCATGTTAAGATCTGACTGAGTGAAAATATATTTCAAACTCTTGTGGTCCGTATATATCTCACATCTATTTCCAATGAGATAATGACGCCACAATTTCAAGGCATGCACCACGGCAGCCAATTCCAAGTCATGCGTAGGATAATTTCCTTCATGCGGTCTTAACTGCCTTGACGCATATGCGACAACTTTACCCTCTTGCATCAATACGCATCCAAGTCCTTGTCTTGATGCATCACAGTATATGTCAAAACTGTTCTGGACATCAGGCAATACTAGCACTGGGGCTGTTGTCAAACGCTTCTTTAATTCCTCAAAGCTCTTCTCACACTCTGGCATCCACGCAAACTTCTTTTCCTTTTTCAGCAATTGCGTGAGAGGTCTCGCAATTGTTGAGAATCCCTCTATAAACCATCGGTAGTAACCTGCCATTCCCGTAAAACTACCTTTGAGTAATGAGACTTGGTGCCGCTCCCAAGGCGGACTATCTCCACCTTGCTCGGGCCCATCGCCACTCCTTTCGCAGATCATCACATGACCAAGAAATTCAACCTTCTCCTTCCAAAAATCACACTTGCTGAACTTAGCGCATAACCGTTGTTCTCGCAACCTTTCTAAAACCAACCTCAAATGTTCAAAGATGCTCTTCTTACTCTTGAGTAAAACAGGATATCGTCCATAAAGACAACAACAAACTTATCCAGATACTCCATGAAAACCTTATTCATCATATTCATGAAATATGCCGGTGCATTGGTTAATCCGAATGACATCACTGTAAACTCATAATGTCCATATCTCGTCGAGACTGTGGTCTTCGGGACATCTTCTGCTCGAATCTTTAGTTGATGATATCCTGAACGAAGGTCTATTTTGGAGAAGACTCCTGCTCCCCTCAACTGATCAAATAAGTCGTCGATTCTTGGCAATGGATACTTGTTCTTAATTGTTACTTCATTAAGTGCTCAATAATCGATACACATCCTTCCATCCTTTTTCCTTACAAACAAAACTGGTGCTCCCCACGGCGATGAGCTTGGTCTTACGAAGCCTTTCTCCAACAGCTCTTCAATTTGCTTCTTCATCTCTACTAGTTCATCGGTAGGCATCTGATAGGGTCTTTTTGCTATCGGTGCTGTTCCAGGTGCTAACTCAATGACAAACTCGATGTCACGGTCTGGCGGCATTCCCGGCAGATCCTCTGGAAATACATCTGGGTATTCCCTAACCACTAGCACTTCTTCTATGCTGACGGCTTTTACGCTATTAACCATTAGTTGATCACCACGAACAGCTGTCGCTTGGAATTCCATTTTCTCTCCATTAGGGCTCTCAATGGATACAACCCTTCGACCACAATCCAAAACTGTCTTATGCTTGGTTAACCAGTCCATTCCCAAAATGACATTTAAAGCTTGGACATCTACAATAATCAAGTTCGCTAGGAACTCTACCCCATTAATTATTAGCTTCACCCCCAAACACCCAAGGTTAGATCTTAACTCAGATCCTGGGGCTTGGACTAGCATCACACACTTAAGATTTTTCATGCTCAAACCATTTTCAGATGCAAAAGCTCGAGAGACAAATGAATGCGAAGCTCCTGAATCAAATAATACTGTTGCAGGTACTGATTTTACCAAAAACTTACCCAGTACGACGTCTGATGCTTCCTGGGCTCCATCGATGGTGATGTGGTTGACTCTGCCTCGAATAGTAGCTTGAGGCGTAACTCCTGCATGTCCAGCTCCTCGATTTGCTCCCGTCATTGGCGCCTTAGCAGGCGTCGTTCCACGGTTCAAACGCACTGGCGTGATACCTCCTTTCTGGGGACATCTATTAGCATAATGCCCCAGCTCATTACAACTGTAGCACCTTCTGGCGGCTGATTGCTGCACTCCTCCTTGAGCATTGTTACTTGGGCCAGCGTCTGATAACTCTGTCCTGGTGGTCGCGACGCAGGTGTTGCTGGTTTGTTAATAGCTTGCGGTTGGAAACCGCAAACCGCATTGCGGTGTCATCCTCATTCGCAGTGGTTAGGCGCCCACAGGTTGGTCATCAAGCGCTTGCGATTTTCCCCAAGCTCCTTGCGCTTATCCTCCGTAATCAAAGCCTTGTTTACCAATTCTTGAAAATCGGAAAAGTGTGGGTAATTAGCCCCACCGCGCACTCGAAGTTTAGTCCCTTCATGAAGCGAGACTGCCTGGCCTTGTCCGTCGTTACGTCTTCAGGAGCATAGCGAGCTAACTGCGTGAATTTATTCAAGTAATCGGCCACCGGTTGGCCTCCTTGCTTAAGCGCCCTGAATTATTCCTTTTTCAGGTCCATCATCCCTTCCGGTACATGGTACTGGCGGAAGGCCGTTGCAAACTCTTCCCATATGATTTCCATGGGTGCCTCATGAGCAGCACAGTAGTTCTCCCACCATTCTGCAGTTGTTCCCTCTAGCTGATGGGATGCGAAAAGAACCTTCTCATGGCCTTCTCATTGAGTAATGTACAGCTTCCTCTCAATGGTTCTCAGCCAATCGTCCGCTTCCAAGGGGTTGATATTGCCTGAGAATGTTGGTGGTCGGGTCCTCATGAAGTCCGACAACTTGGAGTAAGGACGAGGCCCGCCATTGTTGTTCTGAGCAGCAGGGTTGTTGACTGCGGCCATATTGGTCATCTGTTGCATCATTGTCTGCATTAATCGAGTGCATGCGTGAGAAAAGCTCCCAAGTTCTGCATATCTACTGGCGGTGCTTGTTGCGGTGGTGCTCCTTCGTTGGGATTGTTGCCTGAGCGCAGACCACTTCCTGAAGCTCCATTGTTGTTGCGAGTGTTCACCATCTGCTTGATTGCTTCTTGGGTTAGGAAAGATAGATGTAGCATAGATAAGATGCAAGAATTCTAAGAAGGGGGAAACAGGTTAAACCCAACTTAAATAATCTTTATTAATACTTGGTATGGTTGCTTACAATGCCTAAGGGCTTTGCAACGCATACTGCACACTCAGCAGACAATTAAGAACCAAACTAAACATGCAACTTTAACGTCTACTAAAAGGTAAAGACTAACTTAAAGACGCGACTCAACACTCAAGTCTCAACACAACTCTAAGACCAACTCTCACTCATCCAGCCACCCTGGCTGAGACTGATCCGGCGCATACATCGGTGGGTGGGCTGGCATGGGTGCAAACCTATCCTGATGACCCTCTGCTGGCTCCTCAGGCTCCCACTCACGCTCCTCTGGGTCTTCCTCTTCTTCCTCTTCTTCTTCGGCGACCCCATCTGGCTCCTGGACGACCTGGTCCGCCACCTCCTCGGCTACCTGCAAGGCCTCCTCCAGCTCGCTGATGACCCTGGCTGCTGCGTCACGGGTCTTCTGAAGCTCTTGCTCGGACACCATCAGTGCCTCGTACACTATCTCCACTCTGAGCGGTGTCCTCGTGCTCCTCCCGGCGATGGCGAACTTCAAGAAGGTGTACCGCAGTAGCACACTACCCCTCCACGATCCGTCAACGCCGCACGCCGCGACCGTCGGGTGAAGCCAAACACGGTGTCGTGAAGCTCGAGGCGTAGTCGTGGCGATCCGTCGAGAGCAAGTCCGCAGCCTCCTAAATTCCGCCTCGTCGTGAACCTTTGGTGGTGATGTGGATCGATCTGGTGGTCTCGTCACACTCTCGAGCGAAGATGGTCAGTTTGCAGAAGAACCCCCGATGCACACCATTGACGTTCCAGTTGCTTCCTCGGTAGAGCGGACGATCGAAGCCTCCAATCACTTGAAGAACTCTCCACAGCTCCATGGCATAGCCACCCTGCCTCGACTCGAAGGACTGGAAGATCGGCATCTATAGAAAACAAAATTTTGAATAAGATCTCCACTCGAAACGACAACGAAAAGAAGGTAATTTAGCAAGGATGAGAGTAGAAGAATGAGATAAGCCCAGAGTTTCTTATTAGTCAATTTTAGCTTTTTCCTTAGAAAATAATTTTGGACACTCCTAAGAGATACCAACTACCTAAGGCCAAGACCTATAGTCAGTATGGCTATGATACCACCTCTGTCGGGACCCGAATTTGCAAGTTCAGACCCTCTGTGTATACTGCACTAGTCCAGGATCACGCCAGTGCACACAGGCTCAACATAGATGCTATCACAGTCATACACAGCGGAATATAGCATAACTTTCATAATTAATAGTATGCTTGTTGTCTTACATGATTATTGCCACACAGGGCTTATAAAAGAAATAGCAAATAAGCGGCAGAATGAAAAATAAAGCGTAGTAGCTCCCGATTCACCACCGCAGTAACCGACGAGGCTCGGACCCTAGGCATTCGCATCCATATAATCCTCCTCCACGAAAGGCGTAGATTCTTCCTTTTCTGAAGTTGTTGTTGTTGGGGTGAGTACATAAAGCACTCAACAAGTCTAATATTCTATATGCTTGGCTTAATCCAGAGGAATGGGTAAGATGGATATTTTGCAATAAAGCGGCATTTAACAAGAATACAATAAATAGATTGAAAAGCGATAAAACAAATACAAGAATTAATAGATTGAAGATTTCAAGTAAGTTTCAATCCTAAATCAATTTCCACCTCCCATGGCACCTTGCCATCCCAACGAGTTTTGTTTAACAAAAGTCTAACCCTTAAGCTGTAATTCGAGCATTGCCCAATACCGTGAGGATGGCTATTCAATAGATTGTACACTCGCAGAGGTTATGCACTTCACCCACACGATACAACCAAACACCACCAAGGCGAGTGATCATAACAAAGCCTTTACAATGCTACACCTAGACCCAAAGATCGTTCGCTAAGGTTTCAACATCAAGGCTTAAACCACCACAACAGGGCCCCCTCTTGCACCATGTGAGTTAAGCCGTAAACCCGGACTCACTATTCACCACGATAATTACCAAAATCTAGGTTTCACAAATTATTCAAACTAGGCTGTCCCATTCTGCATGTGGTTGCAAGAAAGACTCAGGTCAAAGGCTTGCAAGGTTAAGTCCTTAAGGTGATTAAGGCAAGACTTCCACATACCCCGCCAATCTGGCCCACCTTGGCACACCGCCCTTGGCACTTGCCCCAATCTAAATCATTACCACCCCAGCTTGATTACCAAGCACCACGTGCCACCCACATTTTAATCTAGCTGTGTGACCTCCTCGCCACGACAACTTGATATCACTGTGTGACAACACATGACACACAAATTCTTAAACATTGTTCCATATTCCATTAGTCAAAATTAAGTAACAACATTCGAACACATGTGATGACGTGGCATGGCTAAGCAATCTACGACGGTCTAACTAGTCCCATGTTGATTATTAATATTAACCAACTATAATTCCACATCCTAGGGTGACAATTAGATCATGGCATAAAATTGACTAGGTGTGATTTAATTCAATTAGGCATATCATCTAATTCCCAGATTAATTGAAATCATTTATACACATAAAATATCATGCATAATTTAAAACACAAAATAGCAATTTGGTGAAATTGGGTGCAACATGATCAAAGCACAACTTGCCTTGGAGTAGGTGCTGGTCTTGCTCTGAGCTTGGGTCTTGAAGCGATGAATCTTCCTCCGGATCACTGAGCAATTCAACGTCTACGCGAAACGATGCCAAAATAGCAAATAAACACCAAAACAGAGAGCAACCAAATTCCAAAAATAAAATAAAATTCAGCAATAAATATATCCTGATTTTACAAATTTTTAGCAATTTGAATCACTCAAATCCGAGTTAAAATGCAAAAGATATAGCCTTTTGAAGTTTGAATAAATACTGAAAATACAGAAATTAGAAAAACCGATTTTCCCGAATTATTTTTCTACTGGAAATTACCGATTAATGCGCAAGTGACACGTGGACCAATCAGAGATGGACACGTGGCTTCGGCGCATGGACTAGTCCACGAAAACACGCTGGTCCACCGTGGACTCGAGATATCGTCGGCGTGGACCTACCGATATCAAGATGACGTCATCGCGATACGTGGGCCAATCAAATTGTGCCACGCCGCCGATCTATGGACCATGTCCACAAGACACGCCATCCACGGTGCACCAGCGCGACGATGCTTGGTACCGCACCGACGCGTTGCACATCCGCGAGACGATCCAACGGCCAACGACTACGCACACGCGTCTCAATCCCGAACGTCCGATTAAATCTAACGCCGAGCTTTACCCGAGTGGAACATCGGCGATGGTGCGGCGTGGCGTGTCGGGCGATTTGGTGGAGATCCGACACAAGGCCAGAAGGACCCGAATCCATCGATTGAACCCACCGTGTTTACCGCACTAGTCCCGTGATCAACGCTAGTGCACACAACTTAGCATTGGTACATATCACATCATACACAACGATAATAGAATAATAGTTCATTTATTGATATAGCTAAATGTATGATCTTATGACCAACTTACATTATTAAGCCACGCAGGCAAGACCGAGAATATAAACTAATAATTAAGCGTGGAAAGTAGAAAACGTAGATAGCTCATCGTTCACCACAGCAACCGACAAGGCTCGGACCCTAATGACTCGTGGTCTTCTCGACTTCATCTTCCAACACAGTGTAGATTCCTCAACTGCTGATTATTGTTGTTTGGCAAGGGTGAGTACTTAAAGCACTCAACAAGTTGTGCATGTAATGCAATTCTATGTATCTATATGTAAAGCTTATTCCAATGGATAGGCTATCATGGCTATTTTGCAATAAACAGCATTTATGAACAAATATAGTAAATAGATTGTAAAGAATGTAAAACAAATAGCAATAATAAGTAACTTCAGTATTTCTCAAGTAAACCAAGTTTCGAATCCTAAGTCAAATTTCATCTTCCATATGGCATTCCGCCATCCCAACCATGTTGTCCAATTAGTTAAGCTAACCCTTAATCAGTAATTCCGAGCATTGCTCAATACCATGAGCACGGCTATCCGAATAGTTTCACACTCTGCAGAGGTTATGCACTTTACCCACGCGATACAACCAAACACCACCAAGGCGAGTGATTATAACAAAGCCTTTACAATGCGCTGGCTTAACGGATACTACCGCTAAGGTTTCAACACCGTGGGTCCGAAACCATAACCAGGGCCCCTCTTGCGCCATGTGAATTACTCCATAACTCGGGAACTCACACCGACCACGATAGTACCAAAATTAAGACATTGCAAATTACTCAGCTAGGCTGACCCATACCAGACATGTGGTTGCATGATAGACTCAGGTCAAAGGCTTGCAAGGTTAAGTCCTTAGTGTGATCAAGGCAAGACATCCACATACCCTCTGCCCATCGGGCCCACCTTGGCCTCCTCGCCCCTTGCCACTTGCCCCAATCTAAATGATTACCACCCCGTTGATTACCAAGCACCACGTGCCATCAACAATTCAACATCGTTGCGTGACATGACTCGCCACAACAACTCAATCTCATCGTGTGATCCCACATGACACACAAGTTCATAATATTGTTCCATATCCCATTAATCAAGATTAATTATCAATGATTCGGACACATGTGATGACGTGGCATGACTAAGCAACTAATACGGACTAATCCTCCAATGTTGATCATAATTACTAATCAACTATATTTAACCAATCTAGGGTGACAATGGATCATGGCATACAATGACAAGGTAGGGTATAGATCAATCTGGTATATTAGCTAAGCCCAATCTAATTTGAAACAATTGTATATTTGAAATATATGCACTAGTGTAAATCAAACATAGCAATTTTATAAACATGGGTTCAACATGATCAAAGCACAACTTGCCTTGGAATAGGTCCTGATCTGGTTCTGTAACTTGCTCTTGAGTTGCTGGATCTTCCTCCGAAGCGTCACACAATTCAACGTCTACGCGTACCGAAGAAGAAAAGAAAATAAATACCAAAACAGAGAGCAAATGAACTCCAAAAATCAATTAAAATTCACCATTAAATAGATCTCAATTTTACAAATTTTTAGAAACTGGAATCACTCAAATCCGAGTTACGATGAAAAAGATATAGCCTTTTGAAGTTTGAAATAAATACTGAAATCAGAAAATAAAAAATAAGGAATTAACAGATTTATTTTTATTCTGAAAACCGATTTATGACGTCAGCGTGACGTCACATCAAGCGTCGACCCGGCGCCACCAATCGATGGCGACACGTGTCTCGGCGCATGGACTGGGTCCACGGCCCGCGCCAGCCCACGGTGGACTCGGCTCACAGCGCTTCGGGCTCTGCGCCTGACACGCGGCACGATCTGGTTGGCTCAACCAACGGCGCAATCTGGGCCTTCCATCACTGATCCGACGGTTCATGCTAGCGATGATGTGGCTTACCGACACGTACTCCACGCGGCGAGATCTGACGCTCTCAGTCCAAGATCCGATGGTTGCAAATGCTCGCGAGGTTCGACGATGAGCTCGGCGGCGCGTTCACCGGAGACCGAGACGAAGGTGAGCCCGACGGCGCTTTGGCGATCAACAGGCAACGAAGACGCTCGAACAAAGCGTCTCTCGCGGCGATTCCAGATCGCCCTCAACGGCGGCGGAAGGACACCGGTCGGCCACGAAACGGCGAAAACGGCGGCGGCGGCGCCGTGTTCAACCCAAAATTCGACGAAAGGTTGCGGCTCTCGGGCTCTGCGCTTAGGGCTTTGCTCACGGCCTCCCGGCGAACACGGCGCACCCCTCTTATAGCCATAGTAGTCCGTGCCCTCCCGGTTTCGCCGCGGTGTCCATGGTCGACACGGAGTGGACTCGAGTCCTCATCCGAGACGACGCACTGTGCACCGACACGTGGCGGAGGTGAACGCTACGATTGTCTCGCGACGCGTCTTCATCCGGACGCCATGGATCACAACGGCCGAGATCTTCCGAAGGAACCCACGGGCCGCTATTTGAGCTGGGAAGCGGAAGTAATGGGCTCCGGCCCATTATCATTATCTAATTTTTTCCGCATTTTCTTTAAAAACAAAAGCGGAAATTCATTTAATTGGTTTTAGACAAATAAATTATCAGGAAAAATCCAAGAAAAATCTCAAAAATACTTTGAGACATTCTGAACTCAAATAAAATATTTTTGGCAAAAATTTATTTTAACTTTGCACAGATTTAAATAGATTTGAATAAAAGGCAATAAACTTGAAATAAGAATTAATTCAAATAAATCCAGAAAAATCCAAATAAATTCCAGAAAATCATAATTGCACTTTTAAGCAATAAAATAATATTTAAGCCAAATTTTTGGGATGTTACATGCGCGAAGCTCCGAAACACGGCGATGTCGCGGCGGCGCTGAGTTCCCGGAGACGAAGACAACGACGGTTCCGACGGCGAACTAGCTCCTTCCGGCGACGAAGAGGTGGCGCCCGCGTGGCTCGATCTGATGAACCCGGCTGGAACCCACGTGGCGGATGGAGGCTTGACGGCGCGAACGGCGAAAAATGAGCGCGGCGCTACAAAGAACTACGGCGAGCTCTCGGGCTAAACGGCAGCGACTCGCGAAGAGGCTAGGCTAGCGGTCGCGATTGGGATGGCGATCCTCGGGGTGCGGTCCGTGCTTTAAATAGCCTCGGCATGCGCCCAGAAAAGGCAACCCTATATCACGCGGCGGCGGCGGCAAGTCGACGGCGGATTCGGAAACCGAATCGGAGACGACGACCGCGAGCCGTCCGATCTGCAACGAGCGGCCATGATTAGATCACGACCGATACGATCTGATCCACCCTTTCCAAAATCAACGGATGCGATCAGCTCTTTCCAAAATAACGCCACACGATCTCAACCGCACGATCTCGATCTAACGGCTGACAACACTAGGGTTCCGCGATGAAGAAGGCCGTCCGATCTGGATCCAACGACTGAGCGCTGGCAAGACGGCTAAGCAGGCTAAGAACGGCCGCATGAGCTGGGTTGACAAGACACAAGATCGGCCGACCCAAGATCGTTTCACCGATTTTCCAAAAGCTTTTTGATTTAAAATAATTCACAAAATTAGATTAATTTATTTAAGGTAATTAAAATATCAGGAAAAATCCAAGAAAATTCTCATAAATACTTTGAGACATTTTGCAAAACTTTATTTTGACTATGCAAATATTTATTTGGTTTTCTCAAAGAGGCTAATTACTTAATTCTCAAAATAAATTCCAATAAATCTCAAATTGCCTAAATGACAGTAAAATAACACTTAAAGCAAAAATTGGGGTGTTACATAATCTGATTTCGATATTGCTTATTCCTTGCTACTAAATATTGCCTTCCGAGCTCCACATACTTCTTATCAGTTCAGGTTCTCCTTTGCAATCTCTTCGCTCATGCCCTCATGGTATCACGAACCAGCCACCAGTTGTACCACCCGCTGCTTTGGTAAGAACCTTGCAAGAGCTCGGTAAGACGCGTGAGAGTTTGTGATCCAACTGTCCAGTACCTAGTAGTTGATAGGGATAATACTTTGTGCTATCTTCTATTTTCTACTAGCAAAGGCAGGGGTACCGGAGGACCAGAATGGTAACCAGTGTGTTCTTCATAACGAGCTCCAAGAGATGCTTTGAGAGATGAATGAGACTATGAACAAGCAAATTCAAAACATGGAAAATGCACTTGACAGAAAAGAGCATAAGCACCAACCCAACTTTAATTCATCTCGTTCTGCTGGTAAAGGAAAGAATTTTCCAGTTCTTCCTTCTTATAAAGGATTTGGTGTTGATGCTTATATTGATTGGGAAATAGAGGTAGATAAAATTCTTTTGCAATGTAACCTCTGTAATAAATGAAAAATTAAAGTTTTCGCTAGTGCTTTAACTCTCTGTTCATCAATTTGGTGGAACGATTTTTGTGCTTATAAGAAAGTACCAAAAACATGGAAAGATATAAAACGACTATTGAGAGATGAATTTGTTCCTGCGATTCATTCTAAAAAGTTACTTTATGAATTGCAACATTTACAACAATGTGTAAAACTATCAAGGCATATTACGAGGAATTAGAAACTTTATTGTTGCGTTGTGGTTTAGATGAATCTGAAGAAGCTAAGGAAATAAAATTCTTAAATGGACTTGATATGAAAATTCAGGGTATTCTTGTTGATAAGGAATATAGTTCTCTCTCTAGTTTATTTAATCTTGCTTGTGAGGTTGAAAATCAAATTGAACATAAAAGATATCCTGCTGAAATTAATGTCT
This sequence comes from Otatea glauca, assembly GCA_036346275.1. Taxonomy (NCBI): domain Eukaryota; kingdom Viridiplantae; phylum Streptophyta; class Magnoliopsida; order Poales; family Poaceae; genus Otatea; species Otatea glauca. The sequence continues at coordinate 31,213,058 of CM070727.1, read as the reverse complement.
ATAATTGCCAAAGTGAAGAATTTTCTTTGGAAGAACGGCATCTTGTCGAGTTTCTACTTGCTACAAACTTTTCACAGGACATTGAGAACAAGAACGAGAAGGAAAACATGCAAGAGAAGGAGGAGCAGGAGATACTTGCTATCCCATGCATGCCTCAAGAATGTACAGATCATGATATGCCTAAATCGGCTAAGATAGAACACAAAGGTAACGACATATGTGCTATTTTCACACAAGGAGAGAATTTTGTTAATGTGCTAAATTTGGCCACTACTGGTGTTATGCTAGAACAGCAGTTAATGGACACTCAAACTAAATCACCTTTGTCACAATATGATTGTCTTGATGTCCCTAGTTATAAAGAAGTGTTGTGTGATAATGTCTCATTTATATCCATGCCTCAACTAGTGAATGAATATGTCAGTTTTATTTCTGATCTAAATACGTGTGCTAAAAATAAACATGTTATTCACCTTGCTAATGAAAAGGATGAGATTAAACTGTTGTCTTCCTTGAATACTTTGGGTTATATTGAATTTGATGTCATATGTGATCTCAATTGTTTAGAGGAGAGATTTTCTATGCCTGCTAATTTGTCATGGTCATCCAGTGTTAGTTTTCATGCTATTGGCAAACATAATGATAAAGAAAAATACATGGTGTATTGACTTTATATTTGTACCATTTTGAAATCTTCGTTTATTGTGTCACACTATCAACAAGCAAAGAATATATTGGTTTCTTTGCCGCCTCTTGTTACTAACCTTTTGCAGCCAATGAACTTGAGTCGAGGACGACTCAAAATCAAGAAGGGAAGGATGATGAGACCTTGTCAGCCCAGCTAGCCATGATTCTATTTCAAGTCAAGACAAGGGCCCAACAACTTCTGATGCTCCAAGCCAAGCCCAAGATCAAGCCCAATTCGTTCACGAGTCCAGTTCGGCCCCCAGGAGCAGTCCAACTAAAAATGACCATATCTAGGTCATACAAAGTTTTTTTGAGGTGTTCGTGAACTCTACGAAGAAGCCCACGACAAGATCTTTCCAATGGAAGTGGTTTCACATCCAAACTCCTTCTGGATTGGCGGGAATCGTCAAATCAATATGACGAACAGAATCTGTCAAGTGCTACGCCACCTCCACTTGGGCCCAAAGGCCTTGTACGACCTACGGTTGCACGGCCATCCCCTTGGCCGCCTACCTTGCCCTCTTCCTCATACATATTCAGTAGCCGTTGCTAGAATAGATGGGTTTTGCTTAGATTACATCTAGACACTTTGTCAGTTTTTCATCGTTAATATTATTCGCAATTTCAGATTGCATCTTCTACGTTCTTGCTTGTGTTCTCGATTCACATGCAGGGATAAGCCTTCTTGGTGAGGTCAACCGTGTTTGTGCGTGGTTGATAACCAAAGCAGACGTGGTGTAATTCTCAAGTAAGATAACCTTCAGGATCATATTTACCACTAAAAATGGGTACGGTGAACATATTTTTGGTACGTGTGCTATGCCGTCGTACCTCCCATGGTAGTGAAGTTGTCCTCGTACATTCTTCGTATCTTGGAGTGTGAACTACCTCTTCTCCTAGGAGCTATTGGCCCAAGCACTACGATGTTGAGAATTTGCCATTGTTAGTGAAGACAGGAAACAAATCACAAGTATAATGATCCTATCACTACGTAGGATGTGGTGAAAAGTCGTTCAACTCTCAAGCTTTAACCAAAGCTCTTACAAGTTCTTTCTGTGCAGCAGGTGTTGTCGGCCATTGGCGGTGTCAAAAGTTCTCCGAAGCTCGAATAAAGTGATTGCCAAGGGACCGAACAAACGCACGAGGTAGAATATGTGAAGCTAGGTAGGCTATACTTACTTCCTATACAATCTGATAATTCTAGTTATTGTAATGATTAGTAATGACCCAAACTAGAATTCACAAGTCCTAGTTACCGATCTCAAAGATATAAGCGAATTTCAAGACAACTCACATGCAAAGATGATGGAACTTAATGCAACCAATGGAATGAGCTAAATAAGAATAATTTCAGCACCAAAGCTCATGTTGCATAAGTTAAGGAGAGACGCTAGCTAATTGCTTCAGAAAAGGTAAAAGGGCACAACATTGCTCACTAATTAATACAATTGCACAATCTGAAAATAATGAACACAAATTAGGGTTTTGCTCAATGTAGTGAAGCTGGCCACTGTTCTGTTTTCTTTTCTTTTTCTTTTTTGGCCTTTTGGCTCTTTCTTTCTCTTTTCTTTCTTTTGGTTACTTTTGGCCAACACTAGTATGAACAAAGTTTTGGAATCCCTAACTTGATTTCACATATGATAATTCAGGATTATGCAATGTATCAAGTAGAGTAGTCCTAAGCAATATTAAATAGCTAGTCTCAATTGGGATCAAAGTATTCACAAAGGATGAATTGGTTCCCAAAGGTATTTATACTTATATTTCTGGGGCTTTATGGTTTGTGGATGCTATTGGACTCGACCAACCCAAAGGAACAAAGCTAGAACACAAATTGAAGCATGAAACTCAAATTCGGCCAGAACAGCATAGCAAACTTGTTGCCATAATTAAAGTATGAAATTGACCAAATCTAGTTTGCTCACAATGTAATAAATTGAAGGTAATGTTCTATTCTTTAAATCAAGTACACGAACACACAATTTGGAGCTCGTATATAGAAGTTATAGCCAAAACACTAAGGTGCACAGAATTGACCTAAATTCAGTTGATCTAATCTAATCTGAATCCGAATCAAATTCGGTTTGAAATAGTCCGAATCACAAAGGCCACCGAAAAATGTTTTTGTAAAGGACTCTTGAGGGATTCAAGAAATATAAAAACTTCTCAATCGGAGTTCGAACGTGAGAATTATGATCAAAATACTGAACCGATCTGGATTGGAAGTACAACTTGTTTCACCACCTTTGACATCCAGATTAAACAAACTTGGATCCGGAATTAGAGTCCGTGCCCAACTAGGTTTTTGTAGAACTCGTTCCAAGGTTTCAAGAAAGTGTAGAAACTCTATAATCTGAGCTCGTATGCGAAAGTTATGAACAAAACAAATGATGAGGACATCCCCACCATCACCACATCGGAACTAGTTACACCAGCACCTGGTGTAACTGTTACGCCAAGTCAAACACCGACTACGCATGCACACGTATTTGAAGGACCGATTACACACAGTCGGGCAAAGAAGCTACATCAAGATATGAATACACTACTTTCTAAGAAGTATTTCAATATTGACGAGAATTATATACTGCCTAAGTTTTTTATGTTGCTCTTGCTCAGGTTTACACGTGAGGTTGCTCTGGAAAAAAAGGATTACGAGAAGGAGTCGGATTACGCGGAAGACCGGTGCTGCCAGCTGACACATGCTTCCTCTTCCAGAAGTCACGCGACCCAGCCTACTGCGAATCAGTATTCATAATACCTATGGTTAGAAATCTTATCAAGTCTAGTTTCACCTCCAACAAACGGTTCATCATTTGGACTTCCGAGGAAAGAGTAATGACCATTTTACTGAAGACTACACAGGAAGACTAATAGACGCGCGAGAGCCAAGAAGACTCATTCAATGTCCAGCCAGCTGCTTTCTCACCTCCCAAATATGATGATTTGTGTTCACACCTTGCTGGGAGGGTTGTTCCTAGTATAAAGACCCCCTAAACTCTACCAATTAGAAACTTTTGAATCATTTGATAAACTGATATATGATATTGCAGCCGAGCTGCTGAGTACCTTACACCTTTGTTCTTTTGAGTTCTCTTGGACTTATGAGAGATCCCTCTGGGATCCCCTAGTTCGTGCTTTTGGCTTTCGGGCCTCTTGTGTGGATTAGTCCTGGATTGTGGTTCCGTGATCGTTCAGAGATCGGGTCGGAGTCCAAGAGGCTACGGATCATTCTCCCCGTCACTTGGTTGCATCCAACCTTGGCGGGTTCAAAGCTAGTTATCCTTGCTGTTCGCAGCTAGATATCCTCGATTCGTGTCGACTTTTGTTGTCGGCAATGAATTTATGAGGCAGGCTCTAGATCTCAAACTCGAAGGTCACACAAGACAAAGGTTTAGACAGGTTCAGGCCCTCGACGAAGGAGGTAATACCCTAGTCTTGTGTGCTGGGATTATGTGGATCTCTTGGATCTATGAGTGCTCGTGTGCTCGATCTTTCTGTTGTTGCCCGCCCTCTCCCTTATATAGTGGGGGTGAGGCGGTTTACAGAGTTCCGATCGGTTAAAGGATTTCGATCGGTTATTGGATACTAATCTATTACAGGATAGAGTTTACATCTTCATCTACCCTGATAACAACTCGGATTACAACTGTATCTCTTATATCTAAATATATGTTCAACTGTCTCTAGGATGTATCCCCTTTCTACACGGCAGCAAGGCTTGGCACGGAGGTTATCCTCTGGGCCTTCCACTGGGCCCTGTCTGTCCCTCAGGCATTTCTGTGCCAGTTATGAAGACACCTGGGTTCTTATATTCCACAGTAGCCCTCGAGTGATTCATGATCCGATTGCTATATCTTTATCTGGGTCTTCAATTCTGGATCAATGTTCTCAGCTTCCAGCATAAACTTCTGACTGGTTTCTTCCTTGATTTGAATGTTTTTCTTTGCAGCAAGGGGATTATGAAGGACTCGAATATAACCCTTGATTTTTTGGTCTAAATGCTCGAAGCGAAACCTTAATATCCTTCCTCTTCAATAATTAGCCCCAAGTAGTCTTCGAAGTCGTCTTGATTTTCTATTCCAATTCATTTTTTGAGAACCTCTTTGGCTTCTGAAACTATCTTAACTCCAAGCCTCCTCGGCTTCTTATGTCATTACATCTTCGCATTTACTTCAACTTTACCACATCAGCTATAAAAGGCGATCTAGTGCTTCTGGAATTTTATTCCCTCAAGCTTAGTTCTCCATCTTCTTGCTCTGAGCTCCACCTTCTTTCCGAGGGATCTTCATGGACGGCCGGGACCCCGATCTCGCTGAGGAGTGGGCGCTCTTTGACCTCGCCATGGCGGAATGGGCGGAAGAGAAAGCCGTCGCCCTCGACCGCGTCGCCCTCGACACCTTCCTCGAGATCTTGCCCGCTGTTTATAGGGCTAGGGAAGCCCTAGTGGAGGTGCTCGGTCGCGTGCGCCGCGGAGAAGTATAGGACCCCTGTAAATGTAAGAAAATATTTTCGCAGGCATAATGCCTGGGGAACTTTATAAATAATAAATAAATACCTTTCCAAGTGTTTTCCGTGATTGTCGTTTGACATAGCTTAGACCCAGCTTGGGGTATATCGAAGCTCGCATGGCTCTTTGGTCGGGTGATATTCGTATCCAATCGTCGTAGGATATATTCTAGGTCCGACTTGGAACATATTAGGATTTGCGCGGCTCTTGGCCGAGTGATACCTATATCCGACTGCTGCAAGATATAGCTCTGGTCCGACTTGGGACATATCATATGCTCGTGGCTCTAGGCCGAGTGATACCCATATCCGACTGCTGTAGGATATAGCTTAGGCTCGGCTTGGAGCATATCATATTTACACGGCTCTTGGCCGAGTGATACCCATATCCGACTGCTGTAGGATATAGCTTAGGCTTAACTTGGAGCGTATCATATTTACGTGGATCTTGGCCGAGTGATACCCATATCCAACTGTTGTAGGACATAGCTTAGGCTCGACTTGGAGCGTATCATATTTATGTGGCTCTTGGCCGAGTGATACCCATATCCGACTGCTGTAGGATATAGCTTAGGCTCGACTTGGAGCGTATCAGGATTTTCTTGGCTCATGTCCGAGTGATACCTATATCCGACTGGTGTAGGATATAGCTCTGGTCCGTCTTGGGACATATCAAGGTTTATCCGAACGGTATCCGTACTTGTTTATTATGATGCACAGCTTATCGACCCATCTTGGGGCATACCATTGGAACCGTGCCTTATCAGGCTCAACCCGTGATATATGATTCCGCCATGCGGTAACCAACTAGCGACCCAGCGTGGGGTATATCACAAGAAGATATTTTTAATCCAAATTGAGGATACCCACGTCCCGCTTAGTTCGATAGGTGGTTAAACATCCCATAGTGGGGAGCAACGTGTCCCAAATATGACTTGGTCAAACCATGATCGCCTTTGTATGTCAGGATGCCGAGCTAGGGAATCATTATGAAGCATAGAGGAGGGTTAGGCGTACTGCAATCTTTTTCTCGCTGACTCGGCGAAAACCTGATTTTTCCCCCTTTTAAGACTGAGCCGTGCATTGATCGATGGTTCATTTTTTCCATCGCGCACTCCTGCCCATTCTTCTTCCCTGTCTCTCCGACTTCTCCGCCGCTAGGGTTAACTGCTGCTGTGCTCACATTCTTGCGTTGTCGCTGATCTTTCCTTCAAAAATGTCTTCTCACTCTTCCGAAGACACCTCCTCGCTGCCTTTGCCCCAAGATTGGACCACCTCGCTAACGACGGAAGAGCGGTTGAAGTCCATGGTGGATGACGGGGTTCTTCCAGCCCTGACTTTGATTTTCGCACGATTGGCCGTAGGTGAATCCATCCCTACCCCTCGTTCTGAAGAAATTGTGGTTTTCGAATCTTTCTTCCAACACGGGCTGGGCCTTCCCGCTTGCGCTTTTCTTCGCGGTCTTCTCTTTTTCTATGGTATTGAGTTGGTGAACTTGAATCCCAATTCTATCCTGCAAATCTCCATCTTCGTTCACCTCTGCGAGGCATTCTTGGGCATCCGCCCTCATTTCAATCTCTTTCGCCACTTTTACCTTCTAAAGCCTTATCCCTCAAAAAGTTACACCAAAGGTAAATGGGGGAGCCGGATTTCAATTGCGGGAAGGACTAAAGAAAACCTACTTTGCCATTCCCTTCAAATCTTCAAATAAAGGCTGGCACCAGGAATGGTTTTATTGTGCCAATCCTGATCCTTCTCTCCCTTCTTTCGTCGGGCGCCGGCCTAGGGTGTCCCTTTCTTGGACATCTATTCTCAATGCTGGCGACATGGATCAGGTGCAGGATCTCTTGGTGCTGATTGAGAAATTAAAGGAAGGCGGTCTCACGGGAGTTGGTCTGGCCCTCCATTTTGTCGCTCGCCGGATACAACCTCTAAAGGAGTGAGTCCATCTGGGATACGAATTTGAAGGAAAGGACAATCCGACCCAGGAACTGCCCGAATGAGCGTCGAAGGAGCAGGTATATGCTCGAGTAGGCGATTTTTTATCCCAAGCGTAGAGATGTCCATCGCCAGATGCCCAAAGTCCTTTACTGCATCAAACCCTCCTCCTGAGGTAAGAAAGTTTAGTTGATAGACTTCCTGAAGAGGAACGCGGTATGCTACGCTAGCACAAAAAAAAAATCTACCGCGTAACCAGAAAGCTACTCGCAAGAAGGGGATCATAGATAAGATTACCACTAGACGCGCATTGCGGAATCCTTCGCAGCGTCGATGTAGTGGATCGTCCTCGCCGCGATCATTGCGTCGATGTAGTGGATCGTCCTCGCCTTGCCGTGGATCGTCCTCCCACGCCGCATCCACAGCAGCGTCACCGCAGATGAGTCCACACGCCCGAGATGGAACGCGATGCGTCGTGTGCAAGCACTGAGTCGCTCGGCGAGGACAGCGAGAGGAGTAGGCTAGGGTTTCGAGTGAATCACTCCTAAACCGTGGAAAGCACACGCTGTGCCCTCCCTCCTTCCCTCCTTATATAGCCACGAGATGAAACCCTAAACTAGGGCCCATCAGCGTGCTAAGCCCACGAGGTTCATTAATTATGAATCCAATCCAAATTAATGCGTCGACCCATTAAGTGTGTGACCTGCAGGTTCACGTACGTTTGGACGTGGATTCGGAAAACTCCTTTTCAATCCAATAGTTGGTAGTGGCTTCTTGCAAAGTATGTCAACTCCCAAACATACTATGATCAAATCGGACAGAACCTATCAAAAGTACTCATGTAATAATCTCTTTGCCAAGTATATGAAGATTGATCTCAAGGCAGAAGCATGTCATCCTTTGATGATTCAATCCATCTCTCGTATCCGTGATATATTAATAAGTTGTGATTGACTCTCGATCACGGCATGGCCATGCACTTCCTTAATCATATCACACGAGTGGCCTTGTCATATATCTCCGTTTCATTGGAGTGGCAAATTCCATCTTATTTGCTCACTTCCTCTCGCACGTTTCATAGTAAACATGAAAGCTACCTTTATAACTATCTCGGTTAGGAAGTAGTGTTTGATAGCCCCAAGGAAAACTATTACACATGTAGGGAATATGACAATCTCGAGTCTAAGGATCATACATCTACTAGGTATGAGATACACCGATGACACATAAGAATGAAACATTCTCGCGATGTCCCATTATGGTCTATCTAACCCATGTTCTTCAACATGCGTCCACAATGTATAGATGATATCTCCATATCCATGATCTATGAAGCATGATCATCGATCACTACATGTCTTGATCTATTCATCGTTGTCCTATCACGATGATATCCGATCAGAGATATTTATCGAATTACATCATTAAGTAAAGAGCTTCATAAGCAAGTCACATACTTGTTGATCAATACAATGATATACATTCATTGGACCAATAATCATATTATTATTCATAAACATAGTCATGTTACAATCATCTAAATGATTGCCTCAAGGGCATAACACTAACACTTCCACATTCGTCTCTGAATGACTTTTAACAGTTTTAATACTCCTTTCCAGGATCGATTGGCTTTCTTTAGTGACGCGCCTCTCCCAGAGATGCCGGTACATAAGAGCGCACCTTGGAAAAGACCTGCAAGCTCCCAAGCCGGAGACCCGGTCGCCAAGAAAGGGAAGAAAACGATTATCAAGGACCCTCCGAAGCCTCGGCTCCCGACTGGTGGTCCCAAAATCCAAGAACCGCAAGCACAAGCCCCGGTGCCTTCAGTTCCCCTTCCACATAAGCCCGTGGTACAGCTGAGTCCAACTCCAAGTGACTCAAGCATTCGGGAGGAGCCCAGGGTTCCAGTCCATAGTGCCCCGACTGGTCCCTCCGGAAGTGTTTCTACCACTCGAAGGAAACCCCTGATGAAGATAAAGAAGTCCGACAGGTTGGGTGTCCCATCGACTCTTATTCGTCGTGATTTGCCGGCTTATTCACCGACCGTTCTTCTTATATGAATCCTTCTTATGATATTCCCGTTGAGACACCATCTGGGGTCCCTGAAGGAATTGAGTCCCGGGGCGCACAGTGCCGTTGGGAAGCCCCACACCGCCTCGCTCGAGACACAGAGGCGCCCTCTGAACCATAACTGCCTTCATCGACACCCCGTGCTTCGGCATCGGGTCCTGCTGCTCAAGAGCCTGTCTCTCGTCCATCCATCAAGGTAGAGGATATCCCCCGAGATCCGCTGACTCTTGCTCGCCCCCAACTCATAATGCAAACCACATGGTTTGATGAGGAAGACGGCTTGAAGTCCCTTCACGACCTGGCGGAGGAGAAAGAAAGGAATGACTTTTATAGTCACACCGCCGCTTGTGCTCGCCTGGCCCGAGTAATATTTTCACTACTCTTGTCACCTTCTTGCTTGTGTCGATTAGCATGTTGTTACCTTTCTCTGTGATGGTTACAGAAATTGGGAGAACGCTCTGCAAAAAAGTCCGAATACCTCCAAAAGATGCTCCCGGAGGTCAGGACGCGCCAGGAATATCTGGCCGACTTGGAGCAGATCAAGGCTCGACATGCAGCCGAGCTGCAGGATCTTCGGTCAGAAGTCCAGGCCTTGCGGGAAGAGAAGAAAATCCTGTGGAAGGAGAAGCTAGATGTTGTTGGCTCCCTTCGAGGTAGATATCTCCTGGACCATCCCGTGCTCTCGTTTAATCGTCTGGCCTTTTGATTTCCTTATCTCCATGTCAGTTCGGGATTCTACTATTGTAAAGCTCCAAGAGCAACTTAAGGCCTCGGAGGCCTCCAAGTTGAAATCGGAGAAGGAGTTAGAAGGTACGCTCAGCAGCTTGGCCCTCTCTTGCCTTCGTTGTCTTCTTGATATTTCTTAATAATCTGTTTTGCTTGCAGACTACAAGTTCAAGACGCGGGCACAATACGCTGCCTATAACGAGAAAGTCGAGGCCCTTGAAACGTCTTGTGCTAAGTTTCGCGAGGCCTCTGAGCCATTGTTGAAGTTGCTTCATCCGAAGGCGAGAGGCCGCTCAGTAGGGGCCACGTTATCTCCCAACTAGAGGGAGCCCCCAAGGAGCTTAAGAGACTCTTGAAGAAAACGGCGACCAACAGTGCTAGCCAGGCTCTGGCGATCACCAAGTCGCTTCATCCCCGAGTGGATCTTGAAGCCATTAAAGATAGCTATGCCTGCAATGTGGATGAAGACCGGGCCGCCGAACTCTGGGATGAAGTTAAGGATGCTTCTTCGGCTGTCGCAGAAACTTTGGACCTATGAGCAGCTATTTGGAAATGCTTCTTTGACCTTGTATTTTTCTTTAAATATGCTGCTACGCTCGATGAGGCCAGCCGAGTAGTTTTGACATCTTAAATATCATGTCCGACTAGTTCAGCCCCTAGGCTCGGGGGCATGGTTCAAGACGCATGTCTCAGAGTCTTAAAATTCGTAGGAGCGAAGCACTCGGACGCATAATTTTCGAGAAGATCATATGAGAACAACTTTAAGAGCAAACATTCATTCATAAAGAAGCAATTGAATTACAGAGTTCAAGTGAAAAAACGACGTGGCTGTTCTATGTTCCAGGTATTGTTGACAATTGTGTCGTCTTCACGCTTGAGCTTATAAGCCCCAGGACGTATCACCTCATCGATGATGTAAGGGCCCTCCCAGCTTGGGGAGAGCTTATGCTCGCATTTCTGATTCTTTCTAAGGACCAAATCTCCTTTGGAGAATGCGTGGCTCCTTACATTGCGACCGTGATAGCGACGTAAGCCCTGAAGGTAGTTTGTCGACTGAATTATTGCAACATCCCTGGCTTCTTCCAGTCGGTCGAGATCTTCTAGCCGGCTTTCTTCCGAAGCGACCTCCTCATAGCTTCGAACCCGCGGGGATCCGAATTCTAACTCGGTGGGGAAGACTGCCTCTGAGCCATACACCAGGAAGAAAGGTGACTGCCCGGTTGCTCTTCTAGGGGTGGTTCGCAGCCCCTAGAGTACCGAGGGCAATTATTTGACCCACCGAGTGGCGTATGGTTTGAGACGATCAAAAATCCTTGCCTTTAGGCCTTGTAGTACCATGCCATTGGCTCGTTCGACCTGCCCATTACTTTGGGGGTGTGCTACTGATGCAAAGAAAATTTTTATGCCGAGTTCACCGCACCAGTCTTGAAATATGCCACCTCTAAATTGAGTGCCGTTATCCATGATGATTCGGTTTGGTAGGCCGAATCTAACCACGATTTCATGGAAGAATTCTTTGGCCTTTGCGGCTGTGATTGTGGCGACCGGCTTGGCCTCAATCCATTTGGTGAATTTATCGACGGCCACGAAGAGATGAGTATAACCACCTTGAGCCTTCTTCAAAGGTCACACCATGTCAAGCCCCCCAGATCGCAAATGGCCAGGTGATTGGGATGGTCTGTAGTTCCTCTACCGGTTAGTTCATCTGTTGCGCAAAGAATTGACATCCTTCGCATGTCCGGACGATGTCCTCTGCATCAGTGACAGCAGTCAGCCAGAAAAATCCCTGACGATAGGCCTTGCCGACTAGGGTTGTTGACGCCGCGTGATTCCCAAAGATTCCCGAGTGGATTTCCTTGAGAAGATTTCTTCCTTCTTGTTCTGATATGCAGCGTCGTAGTACACCAGAGGAGCTCTTGCGATAGAGTTCTTCCCTGATTACCACATAGCTCTTGCTTCGGCGCATTATTCGTTCGACCTGCATGGGGTCTTTGGGTAGCTCGTCCTTCGTCAAATAGTCCAGATACGGAGCTGTCCAATCTGGAGTAATGATCAGGACTTCTGCCTCCTCGTTCTTCTCCACTGGGATGTCTAACTTTGGCCGAGTGCTTATTGTGGGCTTATGACTTTCTTCGACGAATACCCCCACGAGCACTGTGGTCCGGCCGGATCCCATTTTTGCTAGCTCGTCGGCCGCTTCATTGTCTCGATGGAGCACATAAACAAGTTCCAAACCGTCAAAGTTGCCTTCTAGCCTGCGTACCTCCTGGCAATAGGCAGCCATGTTGTCTTCGATGCAGGACCATTCTTTTTGCACCTGATTGACCACGAGCATTGAATCTCCGCGAATCGCCATTCGTCGAATACCGAGTGATATGGCAATACGGAGCCTATGGATGAGTGCCTCGTACTCGACGGCGTTGTTCGACGCGGGAAAAAGTATTTGAAGAATGTACCTCAACCGTTCCCCACTTGGTGATATGAGCACTATACCAGCCCCTGCGCCACTGAGCATGAGGGAACCATCGAAGTACATCGTCCAATACTCGAGTTCCTTGACGACCGCCGGGTTTTGAAGTTCTGTCCACTCGGCAGTAAAGTCGGCGAGTGCTTGAGACTTGATGGCTATGCGAGGCTTGAACAGGATATCAAAAGCTCCAAGCTCGACTGCCCACTTTGCAATTCTCCCAGTGGCCTCCTGGTTGTGAAGTATGTCTCCTAGCGGGAAGGAAGTGACCACCGAAACAGTATGCTCTTGGAAGTAGTGCTTGAGTTTGCGAGATGTAAGAAGTACGGCGTATAATAATTTTTGCACTTGTGGATACTGCACCTCTGATGAAATAGATCGGGTGTTGGATCTTCTGCACGTGACCCGGCTCCTCCCTTTCTACGATGATTGTAGCGCTGACTACGTGAGTCGTTGCCACGATGTAAAGTAATAGAGGTTCCCCTGGCATCGGTGAAACCAAGACCAAGGGTGTCGTTAAGAAGGTCTTCAAATCTTCAAACGCTTGATGTGCCTCAGGCGTCCATTGGAACTTGTCCTGCTTCTTGAGGAGTTTAAAGAACGGTATATCTCGCATACCCAGTCGGGAAATAAACCTATTGAGTGCGGCCATGCACCCTGTAAGCTTCTGGACGTCCTTTTGGCAAGTCGGCGGTTCCATATTTGATATGGCCTTGATCTTTTCTGGGTTGGCCTCAATGCCTCGTTGGGATACGATAAACCCGAGCAGTTTTCCCGAAGATACTCCGAAAACACACTTCTCGGGATTAAGCTTCATGCTGAAAGTCCTTAGACTTTTGAACGTCTCGATTAGGTCGGCGATGAGGTCCTTCCTCTCCCGAGTCTTTACCACGACATCGTCCATATATGCCTCCACATTGCGTCCGAGTTGGGCGTGAAAACACCGCTGTATTGTGCGTTGATACGTTGCACCAGCATTTTTCAACCCGAACGCCATCGTGGTATAACAAAAGGCCCCAAAGGGCATGATGAATGAAGTCTTGATATGATCTTCCGCCTTTAGGTGAATCTTGTGGTACCCTGAGTAGGCATCGAGGAAACTCAGGATCTCGCACCCAGCGGTTGAATCAACCACTTGATCAATTCGAGGTAGCCCGAATGGATCATTTGGACAAGCCTTGTTGAGATCAGTATAGTCAACACACATGCGCCAAGTTTTATTCTTCTTTTGAACTAGTACAGGGTTCGCCAACCAGTCGATATGATACACTTCTTTGATAAAACCTGCAGCTAATAGCTTGGTGATCTCCTGCTTGATGGCGTTCCGACGATCTGGAGCGAACCACCGGAGTCTTTGCTTGGCTGGCCTTGCCTTTTCATCGACGTGTAAAGAATGCTCGATCACCTCCCTAGGAACACCCGGCATGTCGGATGGCTTCCAGGCGAAGATGTCCTTGTTAGCCTGGAGGAAGGTGACGAGCATGCCTTCCTATTTATCCTCGAGCCCTATCCCGATCAGAGTCATTTTGGATGGGTCAGATGAGTCGAGAATAATTCTCTTGGTTCCTTCGCCAGGCTTTATCCCTGACGTGGCCTGCTTCTTGGATGGGATGTCGCTTTCTTCCTACAATGTGGCAGCCTCTGCCTGGATATTCTTCCCCTCGACGGTTGCCTCCTGCAGCTCAGCAAGCTCATAGTTTTCTTGGTCGCATTCCAAAGATCGCTTGATGTCACTGCGAACCGTGATGACGCTTCTGGGTCCCGGCATCTTCATCACCAAATAGGTGTAGTGCGGGACAGCCATGAATCGAGCCAAACCGGGCCTTCCCAAGATAGCATGATACGCTGTCTCGAAATCCGCTACCTCGAAATTTATATACTTAGTCCGATAGTTGTTTTTGGTGCCGAAGGTGACTGGCAAAGCAATCTGCCCGAGTGGAAACGAAGACGCCCCAGGGATCACCCCGTGGAACGGCTGTGAGCTCGGCCTTAGCTCAGAGCGGGGGACATTCATGTCGTCGAAGGTTTTGGCGAACAAGACATTGAGTCCACTCCCTCCATCGATCAAGACTTTCTTGAGCTTTACATTGCGAATAACAGGGTCAGCACTAGAGGATACTTACCCGGATGTAGAACTCGGTTGGGGTGATCCGAGCGGTCGAAGGTGATCGGGACTTCAGACCACTTTAGATACTGGGGGGTTGCCAGTTCCATCGCATTCATCTCCCGAGCGGTGAGCTTTTGCTTCCGCTTGGACTCGTATCCGGTGGAGCCCCCGTATATGTAGTTCATCTCGTGCTCGGGTTCTTGGTAATCATCTTCGTCGGGAGGGTCTTTCTTCTTGGTGGCCTCATCCTTCGCTGGAGCCGGTTGCTTGTTGCTTTCACGCGCAAAAAGCTTCAAGGTAAAGCAGTATTTGTTGGTGTGCTTTCCCTTAGGGTGGAAGGGACAGATCGCATCCATGACAGTATTGTAATCGGCACCTCCCTCCGCGTGGCTCGGGGCCGACTGCGCTTTGCTACCACAACTAGCTCCTCACCTTTCCATTTTTTGTCTTTGTGCTTCGAGGACTCGGCCTTGTCGCCTTTGTTCTTCTGTTGCGGGCGATCTTCTTAGCGCTCGGCCAGGGCGTCTAAGGCCATGGCATAGCGGTTGGCCAACGCAAACATCTCCTTTACGGAGGCCGGTGGTTTCCTAGACATTTTCTTGATCAGATCAGGATCGCTGACCCCTTTCTGAAAGGCTGCTACCACCACTGCATCAGATACATCCCTGGTGGTGTTTTTCTTCTGCATGAAACGCCAGATGAAATCTCTCAGCATCTCGTCCTTCTTCTGGTGAAGCTGATATAGGTCCCATGGAGTGCCAGGCCTCTGATAGGTTCCCTGAAAGTTTGCGATATATTGATCGCAAAGATCGCTCCAGGAGTCCACCGAGTTAGCAGGAAGTCCTGTGAGCCATTATTGAGTTGAACGGGTGAGATTGACTGGCAGATAATTTGCCATCACGTTTTGATTGCCCCCGGCCGCTTTAACCGCCAGGGCATAGACCTGCAGCCAAGCATTCGGATCTCGAACCCCGTAAAACTTAACGATGCCCTTGGGGTTGAAACCTTCGAGCCATACTACTCGGCGTAACCGAGAAGTGAACGCTCGGATTCCATCGATGGATCTGTCGTCATGATGAGGGGGAATCTGGCGTGGCGAACCTCTGGCTCGGTGATCATCATCAACGTGTCGGGGTGGAGTTCGGCGCGGCGAGCCCATGACTCGGCGATCGTCGTTGTCGTTCTGACCCCGGCGATGATGGTCTCTATAGTCGTTGTAGTCGTTGTACCGTTGATCACTTCGTCGATCGTGGCCGGTACCGAAACGTTCGTGGTCGTCGTAGCGCCAGTGTCATTCTTCCTCGTCCCGCTCTTGCCGTATGGCGGTGATGTCTTGGCGAAGGTCGCGGTTGAGATTCCGACGGGCGTCTCGATCGGTCATGTGGGGCCGATCATTGCGATTCGACCGTAGTAGCGACGATCGCTAGCGATGCGAGTAGCCGCGTGGGAGTGTGAGTGCACTTCTCCTACTGGCTTTTCCTGATTCTGCTGAATTATTGCCGCCGTCACCATGGCCTTGATCTGGGCCACGATCGGGGCTGCCGGGCTATCAGATGCAATCATCGGGTCCAACGTGTCGAAAAGCGTCTTGGAGGCGACGACGTTCTGCAGCGGAGTATGGAAGACAGCTTGGTATCCCAATTTTTATTATAGAATGTCCTCGTGGACATTGCGGCCGCGAGATCGAAGCGATCGCGATTGTGCCTCCTTAGCCTTACGAAGAAGGCGATCTTCCTCCGCGGCTTCTTGAATCACTTGTTGGCGTTGGAGATCGTTCTTTTGCTCATCTATTGCGAAGATGCCACGAAGATTGTACCAATTCCTCGCGGTGCCGACTGGTTTGTTGGCCGAGTCGAAGTGACATACCTGAGGTGGGTCGGCCTGATCTTTACCAGAACGGATCTGGTTTAGGTCTAGGCAAACAAGTTCTCCAAGTGCATCCGCGACGAAGTCCAGGTTTCAAAAGTGAAAAGCCTGGCCGGAGATGAAGGTGGTGATGATTCCGCTAATTGCTGCCATCGAGTTTGTAGGAAAACATTATAGCGCTCCCTCTACCTGGCACGCCAACTGTCGACTTTTGTGGTCGGCAATGAATTTATGGGGTAGGCGCTGCTAGATCTCAAACTCGAAGGTCACACAAGACAAAGGATTAGACAGGTTTAGGCCCTCGACGGAGGAGGTAATACCCTAGTCCTATGTGCTGGGATTATTTGGATCTCTTGGATCTAAGATTGCTCATGTCCCTGTTATTGCCCGCCCTCTCCCTTATATAATGGGGGTGGGGCGATTTACAGAGTCCCGATCGGTTAAGGGATTTCGATCGGTTATTAGATCCTAGTCGGTTATAGGATAGAGTTTACATATTTATCTTACCCTGCTAACAACTCGGATTACAATCCTATCTCTTATATCTAAATATTTATTCAAATGTCTCTAGGATATATCTCCTTGCGCACGGCTGCAAGGCTTGGCGCGGAGCTTATCCTCTGGGCCTTCCATCCGGCCCTATCTCTCCTTCAGGCACTTCTAGGCTGGTTATGAAGACACCTAGGTTCTTATATTCCACAATAGTTTCAAGAGACGGTCGTTCGACACGTCTAGTGGACAATGTAGTTTGGCCCTAGGCTAAAACTATGCTCAAAAAAATCCAAGTGTCTAAGGTGGTGGCTACTGAGTATATAAGAGGGAGGAACGTGAGAGGGTCATCCTAGGGTTGTGTGCAGCTAGGGGGCATACACAACTTGGGCTTGGGCCTCCACATGCTTACAAGGCCCGAAACAGCCCAAAACAGTGTTATAGTTCATTATTTCATTTATTTTGGCTGATCCATGATGAATCTGGGCTAGGACCAGATGCATTGGAAAGGTCTCATTGTAAGCTTTCAATCAAGTGGAAGCACTCTCCAATCAGACATTGTATGCAAAACTTATGCTCATTTTACTTCAGGCTGGTATCCGAAGGCTGAATTGGATTCCAGAATATGATGGATTTGTTATCTCTCTCTTCTTGGCCCATGGATGACGTGTTGGAGTTAGTCCAACCAGGTGTGATCGTATCCGTAGTAGTGATGTCCTCATCAAGGTCCATCAAGGTCAATACAAGTAGCAGTTGCTTCAACATAGTAGTGATGTCCTCATCAAGGTCCATCAAGGTCAATACAAGTAGCAGTTGCTTCAACATATCCATCAACCTCATTAAGGACTGTAACACCAGACTTACTGCACAGATATCCAGGTTTATTCTCAATCTCTACATACAAGTACAATTATTTCAGGTTCAAGCAGTCCATTAATGCCTCCTGCGATTCATGTTTGTTCATGAATTTCACCTGTTCATTGCTTATCCTTTCAAGTCCGTACGCAAACGCCTCCGGAGAAGGTCCCCATATAATCATTTCACCAAGATCAACATAAAACCTATCGATCACATGCCCCTACTATCCACTATGCACTCTAGATCTTTGTGTTGCATTGCCGTTGTGCTACCATTGTTGACTCGCAATGTACTCCCCAACTCTAACATTTATCTTAAACTCTCTTTCATGATCAATCCTACCATAATTTCTAGGGAAAAAGAATAGGATTTTGAGTTAGCGCAGCTACTAAATCATTGCCAACATCATTGTTTCCACACACTAAATCGTAGCCAACATGGAATGCGAAGGAGCGAGCAACATACCCGACTGGGGATCTACTTCGGATCCATGCCACGCCCAGTCTCTTCCTCCGCCGCGGCACCGCAGGTCTATAACTCTGATGCACCGCCACCTTGATTTTATGCCAGCGTGAACCCTAGCGTGAGGGAGCGACGGAAATTTTGTGCATCTAGTCGGGTCGAGTGCTACGGACATGCCCAAATGGGCAGCCAAGCATGGCCCGACCCGATTAAAAAACAGCACGACCCGTTTAGGCACGGCCCGTTTCGGCCCAACTAATAAACGGGTCTTGTCGTGTCGGCCCACGTGCCGAGGATCCGACCCAAGCAAGGCTCGCGGGGCTAACGGGTCGTGCCGTGTCGGCACAGGTCCGATGGGCTGTAACGGACCATGTCGACCCGTTAGCCCGTTAGTGCCAAACAAAATTGAAAAAAAAATACGAAATAAAATTATAAAATATAAAAATATGAAAAAAATTCAGAAAATATATGAAAAAATTTAGAAAAATCTGAAAATTTAGAATAATTAGAAAAACTCAAATCGTGCTGGGCTAAATAGGTCATGCCTACCCCTAATCGTGACGGGCCACACCGGGCCATGCCGTGTCGTGTCGCGGTGCCGGCCCAAGCACGGCACGGGCAAGTGGGTCATGTCGGCATAGCCCATTTATGGCTAGGCTGTGCTCGGGCTAGGCTAATAGTGTCGTGCCTCGAGCCGGCCCATTTGGCCTGGCCCATTTGGACATCTCTAGAGTGCTATTTGGGTCGAACCAACCAGCCAGGTACAGGCGCGACATATCCGACCAGGGGCAAAATGGTCCGGTGTGCATGCCAAAATGGGAGAAAGCAAAAGAAATTAATAAAATAATGCAAGAGTGGTATTTAATACAGGGTTCCGTCTAGAGAAGGGTATATTATAGGCTGGCTATCGATCCAGCTCGGCTCGTGCAAGCTCGCTCGAAAAAGGGGCTCGTCTCGACTTGTTAAGATAACGAGCTAAGAACTCGGTTCGGCGAAAAGCTCGAGTTGCTCTTGAGTAGCTCACGAGCCACGTCAATCAAGATGTGATGAGTTGAGCTAAGCTAAGTCATGTGAGTTATGGTAATTAGTAAGGAGATAATTATATGGACATATATTAATTTAAATATTTTGCTAATCAATTTAAGTGGTGAAAGAATAGACCAAAATGAACAGCAATCATAAGCAAAAGAAAAAGGGTGTTTACTAGTTACTTCCCACCCTAGTATTAGGTAAAGAAATGTGTCCAACATCAAACTCATCTTCTACTTCATATAAACAAGCACAATAATAGATTAGGATAGATTTAGATAACTAACAAAGAATCGAGATAAAATAAAACTATTAGTATGGAACGATGTACCACAGTCAAAGGACTTCTTATGATATTGCAACCATTTCTTATCCAGCTAGAAGAACACACTAGTACCTCAACCATTGGTAGAAGCAAAGAACTCCTATAATCATCTAGGACTTCACCTCCAGTACTAAAAGTTGACTCTAAAGATAAAGTGCTAATCGGTATAGTCAAGAAATCCTTTGCCATGCTTGAAACAACTGGAAATCTATAGAAATTTGCACTCCACCATTCAAGTAAATTGAAATTTGGGTTAGATAAATTTAGTCACCGAGCCTTAACGAGCTAACAAGCGGCTCATGAGTTAGCTCGAGTTTCGCTCGTTAAGGTACCGAGCTAGGAAGACAGCTCGGCTCAACTCATTTATTTTACGAGCCGAGCTCATAACGAGCCGAGTTTGAGCAGCTCACGAGCTTCGAGCTTTTCTACCAGCCCTAGTATATTATCAATTACCATGGGAGGTAGGGTATATGCTAGAATGACATTTCATGTCCCCATTGCACCCTTTCATCTTATTTTTTTTACTCACAAAGGAAGAGAACAAGAAAAAGGAAATTTGCTTCTAAGATCATCATTTGTGAGACTCATAGCAAGCTATATTTTCAGCTTTTATCTCTAATGTTTAATGCCTATTTATAACATAATAAATTTATTTCATAGAAATTTCACAGGGATTAAAAGTATGGGTTTTTTGCAAATAACTCAACTAAAACCAGAATTGTGCTTAAAATTGATTCACTTGTTGAGGGGGAGTTTGATAATCTACTTCATGCACTCCATATAGACTTCATTTTCTGTTTTATGAGCTTTGTCTATTATGCATATGAACTTCTATTCATGCTATGCACCCTGCTACCTTTCTTGAAGAAAAATGCTAGCTTAGATATGTCCAAGTTCTTTTTCAATCATCTTGCTAAGTGTTGGTGATATGCCCTTGAGGCGATCATAGAGATGATTGTATCACGCCTTATGTTTATGGAATAATATAATTGTTTGTCCTTTGAATAAATATTGATTGGATTAATCAACATGTAAGTGACTTGTTCGTGCAACTTTTTCCATATATTGATATTATTCAAGTTATCCCTGATCGGTTATCATAATTTAGGACGATTATGTTTCATAGATCAGCACATGTATTGATTGATGACCATGTTTCACGGGTCATAGAGATATGGAGATATCTAATCAATAATGTGGACACATGTTAGAGAACATGCGTTGGATAGACCCATATGAGACACTGCGAGAATTGTTATATATATTCTTATGTGTCATCAGTTGGTCTCATGCATAGTGTATGTATGTTCCTTAGACCTGAGATCGTCATTGGTTTCCTAGATGTGTAATGGTTTACTTAGGAGCTACCAAACGCTACTCTTTAACCAGGTAATTATAAAGGAAGCTTTCGGGTTTACTATGAAACATGCTGAGGTACATGAATGATCAAGATGGAATTTGCTCCTCCTATATAATGGAGAGATATCTCTGGGCCCCTCGAGGTAGATGGATTAAGTAAGTGCATGGCAATGCCGGATGTGATTGAGAGTCAATCCAGATAAATTATTCCACTACGGTATGAGTGAAGAGATCGAGCTGTCATAGGATGACACGACTCTCGCCTTGAGCTTGATCTGATATCGTGAAGTAAAGGGAATATGACATTATCACATTATAGTAGGTTCATCCGATGCTTTATGGATATTTGGGAATCGATATGTACTGCTAGGTACCGCTGTCGATTATTGATCAGAAAGGTTTTTCCGAGTCGTGTTCAAATATACATGAACCTACAGGGTCACACACTTAAGGTGTTGGAATATAGTGGTATGGATTGGATCCGTCACTAATGGGCCAAGTGGGCTTTGTCCTTCAGTTGGGCCCTAATGTAGGGTTCCACCGCAGGGGAGGGGACGGCTATATAAAGGGAGTTCGTGGTTGCAATTGATATGTGAGAGGGCGTAGCCACCGAAACCCTAGCTGTCTCTACTTGAGCCTTCTTGTGCACGCTGGTGGTGGCACACCGACGCACGACGTTCTTTTCCCGAACGTGTGGATGCCAGTAGAGGTGTTGCTGCTACTGCGACACTGATTAGGACGATTGACCACCGCGTGAGGAGGATCGACCATCGCGCGAGGAAGATCGACTACTGCAACAGGACACGCACTTCGTTGATTCGAGCTGCATCAACTTCCTTCCGCTGCACTGCGTGTCTAGTGGTAACGATTCATGATCATTTACTTGCGTGGCTTTGTAGTTTACGAGGTAGAAATTTTTATTGTGTGCTAGCGTAGCCTACCCGTATCCCTTCAGTGGTATCAGAGCCATCTCGTTTAGTTTTTGATCTGGATGATCAACATATGTGCGATGTGCGACAGTAATAGATTGGATCTACTGCTGATTTGGTATGATGACCTAGATCGGTTCATGAGATGAATCTGTTGTTATTAATAGGTTGATGAGATCAATCGGGTTTTAGTTTTGGATTTAGGGTTTCATGATAGATCGATCTATTCTGGTTGTATCGGCTGTACATGGCGGCATTGTTTTATCACCCTTACCGGTCGGTTTCCGCCATCAGGGTGAACAACGACGCTTAGCCGTACGGGTCCAATCATGCAGAGCGATTTTTCAATGGAAAACGAGTCGATGAGATCGATTCAAAATTTGATTAATTTGATTAATCTGATGAAATTTTTCCATGGAAATCTATATACCGAATACATGCCCAAAATTTTTCGTCCCGGGGATATATTGGACTCTTTGCATAACTTGTTTTTGCAGGATAATATGTTAATAGTATGTCTCTCGTGTATATGATCCATGGTCATGACCTGCGTGTCATGAAATATAGCCAAAGGCTACACATAATTGTATAACGGCCTGCGTGTCGGATTGTGATGTTTGATGATCAATGTAATTCATCGATAGCTATTGGGAGTAATAGCTAGGTAGGATGGAGATCTCTAGCATGATGGCTCGGTGAACAGGTGGCGTGGTAATGAAGATTGCTATGTCAAGGGCCATACTATTTCACAACTTAATGTGATTATCTGTGATTTATTTTTCTGTTACACTGCTTTACATACGTTTTGCTAGATAATTCAATCTTGTTAGAGTAGTTTCCCTCAAAGAAATTAAGTTAATTTGATGCCTTGCCAAATTGTTGCAACTATCGAGTCTTGATCATTGAGTAGTGCGTCTGCCAAAGCAGAGTGTGGTCACTTATCTTGACATGGTAGGGTATGTGTCGGACACGTACAAGTGAACATTGGTCTAACTTAACTAGGCTATCAAAATGGTTTTGGGCCTAGGGGCATGGTGTTGAGTCGATAACATGAGATGTCACTCAACCAGCAAGAATTACATGAGATGTAATTAGCAAGGTGTTGCTTACCGAAGGACATTAGGTTTCTAGCAGTGTTACCAAAGCTCACTAGGACTTACTGAAATTTGGATCTTGACTCACTATATGTTGTTAGAGGGAACATGGTTTTATATAGTGGGAATATCTTTTATTAAATTGTTTAGTAGAAGATCATGCATAAACATAGTGCTTATCTGTTGCATATTTATGTTGTAGATTATATGGCACCTACTACTTCCTCCTTTTGATTTTAGCTTGCGTTCGATTCTTGAAAAAGATAAACTGAATGGAACAAACTTTATTGACTGGTATCGCAATCTGAGAATTGTTCTCAAACAAGAAAAGAAGGAATATGTTCTAGAGAAACCCTACCCCGATGAACCTGCTGAGAATGCCACTCGAGCTAAAAAGAATGAGTATGAAAAGCATTGCACTGACGTCGTTGATGTTAGCTGTCTCATGCTTGTCACCATGAACTATGAGCTTCAGAAGCAATATGAGGACGTGGATGCCCATAATATGATTGTGGGTTTAAAAGGCATGTTTGAGAACCAAGCTAGGGCTGAGAGGTACAACACCACGAAGTCCTTGTTTGCGTGCAGGCTAGCTGAAGGGAGTCTGGTCAGCCCTCATGTGATCAAAATGATTGGTTATATTGAGAGCTTGAGAAAGCTTGGTTTTCCCCTTGGTCCAGAGTTGGCCACTAATTTGGTTCTCCAATCACTCCCTCAGAGCTATGAGCAATTCATTTTGAACTTTCATATGAATGGCATGGAGAAGAGCTTGACCGATCTGCATGGGATGCTCAAGTCAGCCGAGGAGAGCATTAAGAAAAGCTCTAGTCATGCGATGATGGTTCAAAAGACTACTAAGTTCAAGAAAATTCTCTAAGACTAGTGGTCAAGATAAGAGTGCGGGTAAGTCTCAAGATGACATCTCGAGCAACAAGTCTAAGCTTCAGAAGCAAAAGGCTGGACCTGCACCCGATGCTGTTTGCTTTTCCTGCAAGGGGACAGGGCACTGGAAAAGGACTTGTATGAAGTACCTGACAGACAAGAAGAAAGGAAGTAAGACTTCCACTTCAGGTATTAATGTTATAGAGATCAATATTGCTATTTCTCATATTAGTTCTTGGGATTTTTTATACTGGATCGGTTGCTCATATTTGCAACTCGATGCAGGGACTGATAAAGAGTAGAAGTTTGGCAAGAGACGAAGTAGAGCTTCGTGTTGGCAATAAAGCAAGAGTTGCTGGATTGGCTGTTGGCACTTATCCATTATCTTTACCTTCAGGACTAGTTATGGAACTAAATAATCGTTATTATGTTCCAGCTTTGAGTAGAAACATTATCTCTGCTTCATGTTTGGAGGCAAAGGGTTATCACTTTATTGGTAAAAACAAATGTTGTTCTATTTATAAAAGTGATATGTTCTACGGTAGTTGTCCTGTAGTTAATGGTTTATATATTTTGGAACTTGATCATGTGCCGATTTATAACATAAATGCTAAGAGGCTTCGGCCTAATGATTTGAATCCCACTTACATTTGGCATTGTCGCTTAGGTCATATAAATGAGAAACGTGTAATGAAGCTCCATAAGGACAGTCTTCTAGATTCATTTGATTTTGAATCATTTGAAACGTGCGAATCTTGTTTACTTGGCAAGATGACTAAGACGTCTTTCTCTGGTATAGGTGAGAGAGCGAGTGACTTATTGGCCATTGTACATACGGATGTATGTGGACCGATGAGCGCAACGGCCAGAGGTGGTTTTCAGTATTTCATAACTTTTACCGATGACTTTAGTAGATACGGTTACATCTACTTAATGAGGCACAAGTCTGAATCCTTTGAAAAGTTGAAGGAATTTCAGAATGAGGTACAAAATCAGCTTGGCAAGACAATCAAAGCTTTACGATCAGATCGTGGAGGAGAATATTTGAGCCAAGAGTTTGGTAATCATCTGAAGCAATGTGGAACTGTTCCACAGCTTACACCGCCGGGAACGCCTCAATGGAATGGGGTATCCAAATGTCGAAACCAAACTTTGTTGGACATGGTTCGGTCAATGATGAGCCAAAGTGATCTGCCATTGTCCTTTTGGGGATTTGCTCTAGAAACAGCCGTGTTCACTATTCACCGATCCATCTAAATAAGTAGAGAAGACACCATATGAGATATGGACCAGAAAGCGTCCCGGATTGTCTTTTCTCAAAGTTTGGGGCTGTGAGGCATATGTAAAATATTTGATGTATGATAAGCTCATGCCCAAGTCACGAAAATGCTTCTTTGTGGGTATCCTAAGGAAACCAAAGGATATTACTTTTACATAAAGGAAGAGAACAAAGTGTTTGTTGCTTGTAATGGTGTATTTTTGGAGAAAGAATTTCTATCCAAGGGAGTTAATGAGAGCACGATCCAACTCGAAGAGATTCGAGAACCATTTAAAAGTGTTTCAGTTTCCACCGAAACTCCACAGGCTATACAAGAAGTTGTACAACCTGTAGAGGATACACCAACCCCACGTAGGTCTGGCAGACAACGTCGAACACCCATAATGTATGGACATGATGTTCTATCGTTGGATAATGGAGAAACATTGTTGTTGGATAACGATGAGCCTAGGACTCATGAGGAAGCAATGATGGACCCGAACTCTAAGAAATGGCTTGAAGCCATGAGATCCAAAATAAAATTCATGCATGACAATCAAGTTTGGAACTTGGTTGATCCGCCTGATGGTGTAAAAACCATAGAGTGCAAATGGGTTTCTAAGATTAAGAAATACATGGATGGAAATGTTCACATCCATAAAGCTCGATTGGTGGCAAAGGGTTTCAAACAAATTCAAGGTGTTAACTATGATGAAACCTTCTCTCCCGTCGCTATGCTTAAGTCTATTCGGATAATTCTAGCTATTGTCGCATATTTTGATTATGAGATATGGCAAATGGATGTCAAAACAGCTTTCCTCAATGGAAACCTAAGTAAGGATGTGTACATGACACAGCCTGAGGGTTTTATCGATCCACAGAATGCTGGAAAAGTATGCAAGCTTCAGAGATCCATTTATAGATTGAAGCAAGCATCTCAGAGTTGGAATATTCATTTTGATGAGGTAGTCAAAGGGTTTGGCTTCGTCAGAAATGAAGAAGAGCACTACGACTATAAGAAGACCAGTGGGAGCGCACTTGTATTCTTGATCTTATATGTGGATGACATATTGTTGATCGGAAATGATATTCCTATGCTGGAATCTGTAAAGTCTTCATTAAGAAAGAGTTTCTCTATGAAAGACTTAGGAGAGGCAGCATATATCTTGGGAATTAAGATATATAGAGATAGGTCTAAAAAACTAATTGGATTATGCCAAGATACGTACATTGACAAGGTGTTGAAGAGGTTCAACATGCAAGATTCCAAGAGAGGTTTCTTGCTCATGTCACATGGTATTAGCCTTAGCAAGACTCAGTGTCCTTCGAACACTGATGAGCGGGACAGGATGAGTAAGATTCCATATGCTTCGGCAATTGGGTCTATAATGTATGCCATGATTTGTACACGACCGGATGTGTCATATGCTCTAAGTGTTACGAGCAGATATCAATCAGATCCAGGTGAAGGTCATTGGATAGCAGTTAAAAACATCCTCAAGTACTTGAGAAGAACTAAGGATGCGTTCCTTGTTTATGGAGGTGAGTAAAGGCTCGTTCTAAGTGGTTACACCGATGCAAGTTTCCAAACCGATAAAGATGATTATCGTTCGCAATCTGGTTATGTGTTCATGCTGAATGGAGGAGCAGTAAGCTGGAAAAGTTCCAAGCAGAGTACGGTTGCTGATTCTACAACAGAGGCCGAGTACATTGCGGCTTCAGAAACTGCAAATGAGGCTGTTTGGATTAAGAAGTTCATCACTGAACTTGGTGTGGTTAATAATGCTTCTAGCCCATTGGATCTCTATTGTGATAATAGTGGTGTCGTTGCGCAAGCAAAGGAGCCTAGATCGCATCAAAAGTCCAAGCACATACAACGGCTATCGGGGATCGGTACCCTCACCACGTGTAGGCATCCCCCGTGGCCTCGTGGTGGCTTTCTGCGGACCCAGGGGCTTGTCTCCGACCTAGGTGGTGCTCCCTCGATGATCGGGCTCGGGACCGGCGAGCTCGAGCTCGGGCACCGTCGCAGGGGCAGGCACCCTCGACCTCGATGCCTCGACCTCGACCTTGATGCTCCCACGGCCACCAAAGGAAAGGACATCTGTAACACTTCTGTTTTTTATCATGTAAAACTCTCCCCTGCGTGGGAATCAGCGCCCTACCTACCCCTACGTGGGAACTAGAGTTCAACAGCTCCCGTCAAGATCTCAATAGCTCCCATCAAGATCTCAACATCTCTCGTCAAAATCTCAACAGCTCCCGTCAAGATCTCCACAGCTCCCGTCAGACTCCCAACGGCTAGCGACGACTTCCAAGCCTCCATCAAATCACCACGAGCTCCTGACGTCAGCCTCAGGACCAAGCGGCAAGGTTCCCCGAGGGCTACAAAAGCAATAGGTCGCCCCAACCGCGGACGACACGAACAGAAGGCGGGGACAACACACGACACACAACACCAACAAAGAAGAACGGCACGGGCCCCTCCTCTTGCTCGGGCCTTGTCCTTGTACTCTCCCATAGAGCTGCTAATACACCCTTCGGCTCAGGGCAAGACTGGAGTAGAGGTATTACCCGACCTTGGGGGCTCGAACCAGTATAAACCCCGTGTCTGGTACCTCTTCTTGGACGACTACCCTGCGACGCTAGGCGCCCCCGAACGAGCGCGACCTCGGGTCCCGCTCCCGAGCTAACACCTCGCATCCCCCTTTCTTTCTTCTACGGTCGATGGTCCCGATCGTCAACAGCTGGCGCCCACTGTGGGGCCCGAGTTTCACTCGTTCGGAGTTCACCGCTCCAGCGTCGCCAGCACCTTCAGCTCCGTCGACAGCATGTCACCATCAACGACGCTGGACCCGGACGCGGTTCTTGAGCACGAAGGCTCCACCTCCATGTTCTCACTTTCACTGTCACCGCGTGAGCGCCTGGCCTTCATGGCCGGCAGCCGCGAGGCAAGCGCAGGAGCAAGTGATAGTGACCCAGAAGCCCCGGAGGAGGCGTGTCAGCTGGTTTGGGTTGCCATCAACTAGGCCATCACCACCCTCCTATGGGAAGAGCGCGAGGGGCTCCACACCTCATTTGGGCATCGCAGCCCTGCTCATCAAGACGATCCCAACCGGGAACATTTGCGGGCCATCGCCCGGGTCATGGCCGATCCCACCCGGGCAAGGACGGCCCTCTTTTGCTGATCCCTTGCTGAGGAGCTCGGCAGGGTGGCCGACGAAGTCACCCCCTCGCCGCGAGAACGTCGACGGTCGCCCAAACCTCGCTCCCTAAGAAGCGACGGCAGTTCGTCGTGCGGCCACCGCCGCCCTCGCTGACTGACTCCGTACCCGCAAGACAGGGGCTAGCCATAGCCGTCCTCACCTCACCAGGGTGCAAGTCTGGTGCGTAGGCATTCCCGCAATTAGCAGAGTGGCGGCAGCGTTCGCTCAAATAGCGACGCCTCCGGAGGTCTGTCTTCGGACATTCCGCCCAGGCGTCAGAAGGTTCGCAATCATCGCTGACCTGACGACACCCTTCCTGTCCACCGAGCCCGATATGGGGTGCGTCGTCGGCTCGAGTTTTGTCACCTCGTAGACGGCGATTTCGACCGTAGCAGCGGCGACTATGCCGCCCCGACCTACGGTTGCCCAGCGTACTCCGTTGACCTTCGCCGGTTGCGCTGGCCGACTCATTTCTGGCCCGCCGCGATGGAGCGGTTCGACGGGACCAAGAACCACGACGAGTTCCTCTCGATCTACTCCACCGAGATCCTGGTGGTCGGCGAAGATGAGGTTGTGATGGCCAACTACCTCCCTACCGTTCTGGATGGCACTGCTCGCTCCTGGCATTTCAAGCAGGCCCCTGGCGCCAGGTGCGAAGCGCTCTCCGATCAAACTTCCAGAGCTGCTATGAGCGCCCTGGATGGGAAAGGGACCTGGACCGCATCATCCAGGGCAAGGGTGAATCTCTCCGCGACTTCGTCCGCCAGTTCACCCGCGTAAGGAATTTAATCCCAAACGTCTCCAGCGAAGCCATCATCAAGGCCTTCAAGTTCGGCGTTCGGGACAGGCGTCTCATGGAGGACCTGGAGATCACTACCGACCTCATTGTCAACTAGCTGTTCTGAATGGTGGAACGCTACGCGTACGCAGATGACGCCGTCCGCTGTAAGTGCGACTACGACCAGGGTAAGCTCGGCCGCATTCCCGGCGAGCCCGGGCCGTCTGCCGCTAAGGCTGCTGGCCCAGACCCGCGCGTCAAGAAGCAAGGGCAAGGTCGCCGCGATGCTAGCGGCCCACCGAGTGTGGTCGCCGCGGCCGATGCCGGGCGTGAGGTGATCGAGGCGCGGCAACCCGACCACGATGAACCTCGGCCCCAGCGTGGTCAACCGCGACGTCTAGCGCAGCATCAACCCCCGCCGGGGCAGCGTCGCGCCCCGCCACAACAGGGGCAGCATCGGGCCGACCTCATATTACCTCTATAAGCTTAGCTTTAGCTTCTTCCAGCTCTGTATTCGCTCTGCGTTCCTTATTGATGAGTGTCGTGTTAAGGGATTTGATATCTTGCAAGCGAACATCCATGTCTTTCAGTTCTTGTTTGATCTCACAAATCTTTTCTGTTATCTCAGATTTCCCCTTCAGTTGTTCGATCTCCACTTCGAGTTTTTGTTTAGTTTCTAACAGCTTTTCCATGTCTTTAATTACCATAAATATAATATAATGAATTAGGTGTTTACTTTCAGTACAAGGATGCAAGATAGACATGTACACGTACATAAGTTTCAAACATATTATCACCTAGTATAGGCACAAAAGAGGCATTGAACATTGAATACATAGTAGCTCCAAAACATCAATCCTTGTGTGATATAACAAGTTTAATGTTGAATTCTAGATTATATGAATTTTATGTTCTTATATATATAACTCAGGTCTAGCTAGCAAACTAATGAGGCATTAAAGCTTGCTAAGCTATATATATGCAGCTTGCTAAGAATTTTATATTTGACCTCTCATGAATCCTATATATCCAGTTTTGTTCAACCATCATGAATCGCCTATATACAGCCTAGCTCATTCCTTCTAAACATTATTCACAAACATCATTAATTCACAAACTCAAAATGGTTTCCCTAGTCAAGCATATCGGTTTCCCTAGTCAAGCATTTGAGCTACAATTCTTTAGTACGTCTGACCTCATTCTTTCTAAACATCATTCACAAAGATTATTCACAAACATCTTCACAAACATCATTCACAAATGTTATTTACAAACACAATAACCTAGTCAAGCATATCGGTTCCATACGTACAACTCACCGACGGAGATGAGGAGGAGGTGCGCGCTCGCGGACGAGGAGGTAGCCGATGGGGAGGAGGAGGTGCTCGCGGACGAGGAGCTAGCCGACGGGGAGGAGGAGAAGGAGGTGCTCGTCGACGGGGAGGAGGAGAAGGTGGTGCTCGCCGACGGGGAGAAGTAGGTGCTCACGAAAGTCGTCGGGGAGGAGGTCGCCGAGAAGGAGGATTGCCGGGGGCTAGGGTTTGCGGGAGGCGAAACACATGGATGCGGGCGCTACAAATTCTATTGGTATGGCTATATAGGGGTCTCGGTCATATCACGACGGTTCCTAGTTAGAACCGTCTATGATATTACCTTATCATGACAGTTCCTAGTTAAAACCGTCAGTGATATGATCATGCGACTTTTAACTAGAACCCATTTGTGATATGGTGACGGTTCATAAATAGAACTGTCTGTGATTAAATCACTAACGGTTACACTAGAGAACCGTCTGTGATATTTGTCATAACAGACGGTTTTTTGAAACCGTCTGTGAAGAGGAGTCTAATATAAACCTTTCTGTAGTAGTGATACCCCGGACATTCCGGGTTGAGACCCTCGGGAGTTTTTATCTAGCTGCATTTTTTTAATCCGCCTATTCACCCCCCCCCCTCTAGACAACATCTCCGGTCCTTTCAATTGGTATCAGAGCCTAATCTCCATAATTTGGCTTAACCGCTTGGAGAATTAAGATGTCGCTAATAGAAAAGAGTGATGAAATCCGTGACCAAGAAAAGGCCACGGGTTCCGACAAAGGGGTTGAAATTCCATATGATTATCCTTCTCTTGGAGTCTCAAGCTCTTCATCTTATGTTTCCGTGTCATCCGGTAGAGCACCTCATTTTGATGGTACTCGCTATGCCGCATGGAAACATAAAATGAAGATGTACTTGAGATAACTTCACCCGTGTATTTGGGAGATTGTAGAAACAGGTTTCAAAGCTATGGATCCAAGCAAACTTACTCCCGAAGAGAAGAAAGCTCAACATTTCAATGACTTGGCCGTCAATGCCTTGTTCAATGCCTTAAGTGATTCCGAGTTTAACCGAGTCGATGGACTTGGAGATGCCAAAGCAATTTGGGAAAGACTCATGGTTACTCATGAAGGGATATCAAGTGTCCATGAGTCCAAGATTGAGCTCATTATTGGTGAGCTAAGCAGATTCACTCTAGATGAAGGAGAGTCTTATACAAGGATGTTCGACCGCTTGATGGTGTTGGTGAATCAAGCTAAGGGCCTTGGAAGTACCGAGCTCACCGACAAAGCAGTTGTTAAAATCATTCTTCGAGTGATCACCCCCACCAACCGCAATTTAATGCAACTCATCCAGGATCGATCGAACTTCGACACTCTCACTCCCCATGATGTTATCGGGAGGCTGATGATGGATGAGATGATGATCAAGGAAGCGGAGGTGGTAGAAGAACTCAAGTCAGGAAAGAAGAAAGGCATCGCCTTGAAAGCAGTGAGGATTGCACCAGAAGTTGAGGAAAGTACAAGTGATGATGAAGAGGAGAGTGGCCCCTTGACCATTGATGACATGGCCTTGCTCGTAAGAAGATTCAACAAATTCATCAAGAAAAAGGGGTACAAGCCAGGGAGCCACTCCAAAAATCAATGAAACAAATCAAGAGGAAGACACTCAACAAGAAAGTGTTATGAGTGTGGTGAGGCTGGTCACTTCATCGCCGAATGCCCACAAAGAAAAAAAGGAAGACAAGCCATACAAGAAAGATAAATACCGGGGCAAGGACAAGGAAAGGAGCAAGAAGTTAAACACTTCAAGCACAAAGGACAAGCTCACATTGGAGAGGAGTGGGATTCAAACTCCAACTCCGACTCAAGCTCCGATTCCGACGAAGAAGGAGGAGTTGCCTCCGTCGCCATCGCCATGTCTCCCACCCCAACAACGATGAAGGGTCTCTTCGACAACTTGAGCGATGACGATGAAGACGCTCCAATGTGCCTCATGGCCAAGGGGCGCAAGGTATTAATCAAAACAACATCTCCTTCAATTGTCGACTCATGCATAGATGATAGTGATGACGCTAGTGACGATGAAAGTGCATTTAAGTCCATGAAAGATTTTGATGCTCAAAAATTAGATTTACTTTTAAAAGATATTGAGAAGTTGGAGGAAACCATTGAGAAAAAGGAGGCTACTCTCGAAGCTCAAGAAGATTTGCTTATCCTTGAAAAAGAAAAAAACCTTGAGCTAGAGAAGAGCCTAAGTAATGAAAGGAGAAAGTTTGAACAGTTGGTCAAAAGTTCAAAGATGACCAAATTCGAGCTAGCTAGTCTTGTGATCACCAACGCTTCACTCGTAGAGGAGCTTGCCAAAGTAAAGGATGCTTGCAAGGCTCTTGAAGTGAAGCTTGTTGATCACTTGAATGGCAACTCTAACTCCTTGATGGGCAACTCCAATCTCTCATATCCATCTACTAGCAATGGATGTGCTAGATGCTATAATGTTAATATTGATGCTTGTGCCACTAACCTTGAGACCTTGCAAGTGTTGGCTCATGAAAATGAGAAGCTCAAGGAAATGCTTGAAGATGGACTTCAAAAGTCCTATAAGGCTAGCAAAGGATTAGAGGAGTTTCTTGGTAAGCGTTAAGGTAACCCTATGAAGCATGGGCTTGGGTATATACCACCCAAGGGCAAAAAGAATCATATCGTAATTGCCCCGTTGAACGAACCTATTCATATTGTCAAAAGCAAAAGAAATTCTAATTATAAGGATCATGCTACTTTCTTTGCTTCTTATGTGCTTAAAAGAACTAATCTCGGTCGTGTAGTTGCTCATCATATTGGGCGTAAACCCAACTATGCTTCTCATATACGATCTATTTGGGTTCCAAAATCCCTTATTACTAACGTGCGCGGACCTAAACAAGTTTGGGTACCAAAAGGAAAAACCTAAATTTGTTCTTGTAGGCCTATATCTCCGGTGGATCAAGTTGGATATTTGATAGCGGATGCACGCACCACATGACCGGGGAAAAGGCGATGTTCGCACACTTGGATACAAATGGATCAAATAGTGAAAGCATCATATTTGGGGACAATGGTAAAGGCGAAGTGGTAGGTTTAGGTAAGATTTATATCTCGAATGACTTTCATTTAAACAATGTTTTGCTCGTTGAATCATTGAGCTACAATTTGTTGTCCGTTGCTCAATTATGTGAAGCGGGCTACAATTGTGTGTTTAGTGATAAGGGTGTGGATGTTATTAAGAGGGTTGATGGTTCAATAGCCGTTAAGGGTCGTTTAAAGGGAAATCTCTATCTCGTAGACTTCACTACGGATAGAATAAATCTTGAAACATGCTTAATGGCTAAATCTAGCATGGGTTGGCTATGGCATCGCCGACTTGCTCATGTTGGTATGAGGAATCTTCACAAACTCATGAAAGGCAATCACATCCTTGGACTAACAAATGTTGTTTTTGAGAAAGATAGGGTTTGTAGCGCATGTCAAGCCGGAAAGCAAGTTGGGGCTTCTCATCCCACCAAAAATGTGATGACTACCTCAAGACCTCTAGAGATGCTCCACATGGATCTGTTCGGTCCAATCACATACATAAGCATTGGAGGAAACAAGTATGGTCTAGTTATTGTTGATGACTTTTCTCGTTTCACTTAGGTGTTCTTCTTGCATGACAAAAGTGAAGTCCAAGGAACTTTAAAGAAATTTATGAGAAGGGCACAAAATGAATTCGAAGTGAAGATCAAGAAGATCCGAAGTGACAACGGCACCGAATTCAAAAACACTGGTGTGGAGGACTATCTCGATGATGAGGGTATTAAGCATGAGTTCTCGGCCCCCTATTCCCCTCAACAAAATGGGGTGGCTGAGAGGAAGAATCGAACTCTCATCGAGATGGCGCGCACAATGCTTGATGAGTACAAGGTCTCCGACATCTTTTGGGCGGAGGCTATCAACACTGCGTGTCATAGTACCAATCGTCTATACCTTCACAAGATTTTGAAGAAAACAGTGTACGAGCTACTTACCGGAAAGAAGCCAAATGTTTCCTACTTCCGAGTCTTTGGAAGCAAATGCTATATCCTTAACAAGAAAGCTAAGTCTTCTAAATTTGCTCCTAAAGTTGATGAAGGCTTCTTACTTGGTTATGGATCAAATGCTTATGCATACCGAGTTTTCAACAACAACTCCGGTGTAGTTGAAATCTCGCGTGATGTAACTTTTGATGAAACTAACGGTTCTCATGTAGAACAAGTTGATAGTACTGTGTTTGACAGGGAAGAACCTCCGTGTGAAGCAATTAAGAAACTGGCTATTGGAGAAGTGAGACCTCTTGAGCAAGAAGAAATTCCGAGCGTTCCAACTCAAGATATCCAGGATGAGACACAGAATATCCGGACTAGTCAAAAGAGCACGGATGCTCCCTCTTCCTCAATGCAAGCCCATGATGGCTCAAACACGGCTAAAGACGATGAGGATCCCGTCCAAACAACCAATGCAACTACTCCTCATCCAAGAGTTCATCAAAGCATACAATGAGATCATCCAGTCGACAACATACTTGGAGATATTAACAAGGGGGTATCCACTAGATCTCGAATTGCGAATTTTTGTGAATTTTACTCGTTTGTTTCTTCTCTTGAGCCTCTAAAGGTAGAAGAAGCACTACAAGATCCGGATTGGGTAATGGCTATGCAAGAGGAGCTAAACAACTTGAGCGGAATCAAGTATGGAAGCTTGTCGATGGACCAAAGCAAAACGTGATTGGCACCAAGTGGGTCTTTCGGAACAAGCAAGATGAACATGGAATGGTGACTAGGAATAAAGCCGGTTGGTCGCTCAAGGCTTCACGCAAATCGAAGGTTTAGACTTCGATGAAACATATGCTCCCGTAGCTAGGCTTGAGTCTATTAGAATATTACTTGCTTTTGCCACTCACCATGATTTCAAGTTATATCAAATGGAAGTGAAAAGCACCTTCCTAAATGGTCCACTCTCGAGATGGTCTATGTCGAGCAACCACCGGATTCAAGACCCTAAATATCCAGATCATGTCTACTTCCTGCACAAGGCACTCTATGGACTAAAACAAGCACCAAGAGCATGGTTTGAATGTCTTCGGGATTTTCTCCTCGAACAAGGTTTTGTAGTCGGAAAGGCCGACCCCACTCTCTTTACCAAGCATATTGGTAGTGATCTATTTGTTTGTCAAATTTATGTTGATGATATTATTTTCGGGTCTACTAATGAACAACTATGTAAGGAGTTTAGCAGAATCATGACTAAAAGATTCGAAATGTCTATGATGGGCGAATTGAAGTTCTTCCTCGACTTTCAAGTCAAACAACTCAAGGAAGGAACTTTCATATGCCAAACAAAGTACATCAAAGACATGCTGAAAAAGTTTGGTATGGAAAACGCCAAGCCAATCAAGACTCCTATGCAAGCCAACGGACATCTAGACCTCGACAAAGAAGGTAAACAGGTCGTCCAAAAGGTATATCGCTCGATGATCGGTTCTCTTCTTTACCTTTGTGCATCTAGGCACGATATCATGCTTAGTGTATGTATGTGTGCTCGTTTTCAAGCCGCTCCAAAGAGTGCCACATGGTGGTCATTAAGAGAATCTTGAGATATTTAGTGCACACTCCTCATTTTGGGCTTTGGTATCCAAAAGGATCATCTTTTGAATTAGTTGGCTATTCCGATGCGGATTATGCGTTTGTAAAGTGGATAGAAAGAGCACTTCGGGGACTTGTCAATTTTTAGGAAGATCTCTTGTTTCCTGGTCCTCTAAGAAACAAAATTCTGTAGCCCTATCCACAGCCGAAGCCGAGTATATAGCAGCCGGAAGTTGTTGTGCCCAATTGCTTTGGATGAGACAAACCCTGAATGATTATGGCCTTACCTACAACCATGTACCTCTCTTGTGTGATAATGAGAGCACCATAAAAATAGCCAACAATCCCGTTCAACACTCCCATACAAAGCATACCGATATTCGCCATCATTTCTTAAGAGATCATTCAACAAAAGGTGACATCGATATTCAACATGTGAGCACAAATGATCAACTAGCTGATATTTTCACCAAGCCACTCGATGAGAAGAGATTTTGTGATATGAGGAGTGGGTTAAATATTCTAGACTCTCGTAACCTAGCTTGATATATGCATGCAAATTGGTTGAAGTTTGCAAAATTTTCAAAAGGGTTATTTGATCTCTTTCTTTGACCTTTCTGTGTTACTTGAAATCTTTGATATGTGGATCTAGCCTCTACTGTGTGACTATAGCTTGGTTGCTTGAATGTTCGCTAGTCACATAGTGGGTAGGGCCTTGTGATCTTTTCTTCTCTTGCCATAAGCCATCTAAAGTTCATTCCTTGCAAATTCTAAGTTGTCTCCCGAAAGAGTCAATCCGGATACTCCGGAGTTTTCATCCGGACTATCCGGATTTCCCGGAGTATCCGGACTGAAAGTCCGGAGTCTCCGGGTTGAGGCGGCTGTCTTCTTTAAAAGGCTCGAGGAGGGTTTCTTGTCTCTCTCTCCTCTCATTTTCTCTTCATCCTTGCCGTTCCTTTTTGAGCCCTAGCCATCGCCTCCGGCCTCTCCTCCATCTCCCATGTGCTTCCCACCCTCTGGAGTCTTCAAGATTGCTCTCCACATCTCGGGAAGTTCTTCGGATTGCCCTCCGCATTCAATCTCATCTTGTGCGGTGAGTTCTTCTTGTTTTTCTCTCATCTTGATCTTTTTGGTCTTAGAAAGGCCTTGAAATAGGTTGCCTTGGTAGAATCCTTTCACCCTAGATCAATCCCTATGAATGGTCTTCTTGTGCTCTAGATAGATTTGCGATTTAGGTTTTTGGGTTTGATACTGAACAACCCGGAGTATCCGGAGTATCCGGATTATCCGGACACTCCGGATCAAAATCACCGAAGTCTCTGGGTTGTACTGCTCGGCCCAAATTCTTAAATTGCTATCTATACTTGCCTGCAATTATCTTGTTCATCCCTTTCTTTGGTTCCTTTAGATGGCATCTTCTCAAGATGGCTCTGGTGCCAGCAAGCGCCCATCCGGTGATGATTTTCCCAGCACATCCTCCTTAGCGGGTTCCGCTTCCAAGAAGCAAAGACATTCTGTGAAGAAAATCAGTCAGGGAGGGGTTCGCCGACCAACCAATCCACCTCATGCTTCCTCTCAAATTCCAGCACCTCAAGCCAATCCTGATGAACATCTGTTGACACGCATGCAAGACTCAGTGAGCAGAAGAAAAAACACCATCAGGCAGCCCAGGTGGTGATTGGCCCTCTAGTGAAGAGCAGGCCCGTGTGGAGCTATCCGGGTCAAATGAGTCGCCCGCGCGTGATAGATTACAGAGTTGGGTCAGGAAAGGGCAAAGCAATTGTCGAGCACAGAAATAAGGATCCACTGGAATTCCACCAAGAAGAGTATGTGGACAAGCGGTTTGGAACAGATTTCATTCAGATTTTTATGGATCAGTGCTTTTTCCACTGGAGCACTCTGTTATAAAGATGAAAACCATTGATTGGACTTACATGGCAGACCTCCAAAATCCAATCTTTAATGAAGTCATTCAAATCTGCGAGCGCCATCAGGTGAAGGATATAATGAGTTTTTGCTATTCTTGGAATGATGAAGTCATCATGCAGTTCTACTCCACCCTGTACTTTGACAAGACAGAGGATGCCATATGGTGGATGACTGATGGAGTGTGGTATGTAGCCACCAAGAGGTCCTTTGCTTGGGTACTACAGCTAAGGTCAGTTGACGGAGATGCCAAGCTTCATGACAAGAAGGCCATATCTCCTAGCCAGCTTGAGGACTTATATGATCTCTCTCAGCACTTCGTGGTCGGAACCACTAAGGGTTTGAAAGAAGTGCCAGCAGTTCTCCTCAGGATACTCAGAGTCTCCTTATGGTCCAAGGAAGGTGATGCGTCGTCCATCAACTCTTATGTCGTAACTTGCTTTTTCACTTGGTGGAGCACACTCATGGCTTTGATGTGGTGGATTTCCTATGGGAGGCCATTCGCCACAACTCGACGAGCAACGTCAGCAGCTGCGGGTATGCACCCTTCATTATGGCCTTAGTGGATCATGTCACTGGCCTGGACTTTGTGAAGGATGTGGAGCACCTTCCCTACAAGGTTCGAGCCCCTTCTGCTCCAGCAGCTCTGAGTGCCCCCGTTGGTAGGCGGACCGGTGGTCGACCGTCTCATGCCAGCTCGTCGGCTCCTCCACCAGCTCGTGCTGCAGCTCCAGGTTCTCCTTCCTCTAGCTGGAGCACTATCAAGAGGATGCTCAAGTCTCTCTTCTGTTTGTGCCAAGACATATCTTCTTAGGTCAAAGAGACCCAGCAGGAGATTCGAGAGCAAGGAGATTCGAGAGCATCGCCAAGACTTTCGAGCTTATCGTCGTCAGCAAGGCAAGGATATTCCTGCCAGCGAGTCAGAGGAGTCCTCTGGTGGACCGTCTGCAGACTCCGCCACTCAGCGACTCTTTGGCATTCACCCCTCAGCGGCTCAAGTCAGTGGCAGTGGCAGCAGCGATGACAGCGAAGAAGAAGCTTATCTACCTTCTGACGACGACGCGTGATCCTCTTTTCGAGCACTTCCCTTTTCGGTGTCTTGATGCCAAAGGGGGAGTGTTTAGTAGCTTAGCGTCGCAGCCCTTTATCTTGTTGACTGTGTGTGCTTGTGCTTGTTGAATTGCTTGTTTACTTGCTTTTTAATCGTTCTGTGAAACTTTTAGTTGTTTGTGGCATGTTAAATTGCTTATTCATCTTTGTCAAATTGTCACTATTAATCGTTGGATGATATCTTTTATATTCTCTCTTGCAAATTGATATGTATATTCTCATTGTTGATCCCTTGATTGCAAGGTTATAGGGGAAGCTCTTTTAAAATTTTCTTTTTAAATTTTGCATTCTTTTAGGGGGAGCTTCTCTGTATGCTTAGCACTCAAAATATAGTTTCAAATCTTTGTTATTTCATTTAAAAGCTTTCAAATTGTATTGACAATCAATACACCAAAAAGGGGGAGATTGAAAGTGCATCTAGGCCCCTTAAGAAGTTTTGGTGATAGATGGCAACACAATTAAAACACTAATGATCAAGTGAGAATCTATGCAGAGGTAGAGGCAATATCATCTTGAGAAAGCAATTGAAGATCCCAGCCGAGTTTAAAATTTGTGAAGACGGCATCAAGACTTGTTGTAAATTTTCTCTATTTCATTTGAGTCTAAGGATAGCCGTACTATTAAGAGGGATACAACGGGAAATCACTTTTAGGATATACGTGTGCTCAAGGATAAAAATTGCATTGCATAAAAACTTCAAGCACTTCATTTTTGTCAAAATACACACCTCTGGCCGAGTGGGCCAACCCGAAGTATCCGAACATTTGGTCCGGACTCTCCGGGTTGACACCCTCGGTAGCAGCTCTATGGATAGTCCGGAGTATCCGGACATTTGGTCCGGACACTCCGGGTTAATTAGTCCGGAGTCTCCGGGTTATATGTCTGGAGTCTCCGGGTTAGCTGCCTCGGTGTGTTCTAATTCTCCTCATCCGAGTCTCGGGTTATATGTCCGAGTCTCGGGTTGAGCACACTCACCCCAACGGTTGGATTTTGGAGCCCTATTTAAGCCATCACTCTTCACCTAATGAAGGGAGCTCCATTATTGTTGTTGTTCATTCAAAAACACTCACTCTCACTCTCTTGAGCCCTAATCCCTTTCTCCATTTGAAGCCTTTGATAGATTTGATTCTTTTGGGAGAAAGGGTGGATTTGAGTGACTTGAACTTGCATCTTTCATCTTTGAGCACAAGTTTCATCCTCCAAGTTGAGTTCATAGCGTATTTATTACTCTTGGAGTTTGAAGGCCTCCTAGGCGGCAAGGAGTCACCGGAGCCTCCAAATCTCATTGTGGTGAGCCAGAAAGTTTGTGAAGGCAAGTCTAGCCTCCCAAAGGAAAGAGGCAAGAAGTGAAGACCGGCGAGTGCTTTGTGCAACAGGGAGGATAGTGGTCAAGAGGACCGGGCTTTGTGCCTCCTCAGCAGAGACGTAGGATTCCCTCCAAGAATCCGAACTTCGGGTAAAAATCTTTGTCTTTGTGCTCTTTGTTGTGTTTTTTTTGCTAGGGTTTGTTGTGATAGACCTTTGGAAGACTCGATCTACTCTATTGTTGTTTTTGGCTCCAGATTTACAATATTCCTAGGTACCTGATAGTATTTAGATCTTTTGTATTCAAGTAGATTGTTGAAAAATTGCAGGGATTTAAAATTTCATTTCGAGATCTTTAATCCGGAGTATCCGGACTCCTGAACCCGGATAGTCCGGACAATCTGGAGTATCCGGATTATATACCCCGGACATTCCGGGTTGAGACCCTCGGGAGTCTTTATCTAGCTGCATTTTTTTTAATCCGCCTATTCACCCCCCCTCTAGGCAACATCTCCGGTCCTTTCACTTTGTCCTTCAGTTGGGCCCTAATGTAGGGTTCCACCGCGGGGGAGGGGACGGCTATATAAAGGGAGTTCGTGATTGCAATTGATATGTGAGAGGGCGTAGCCACCGAAACCCTAGCCGTCTCTACTTGAGCCTTCCTGTGTGCGCTGGTGGTGGCACACCGACGCCCAGCGTTCTTTTCCCGAATGTGTGGATGCCAGTAGAGGTGTTGCTGCTACTGCGACACTGATCAGGACGATCGACCACCGCGTGAGGAGGATCGGCCACCGCGCGAGGAAGATCGACTACTGCAACAGGACATGCACTTCGTTGATTCGAGCTGCATCAACTTCCTTTCCACTGCACTGCGCGTCTAGCGGTAACGATCCATGATCATTTACTTGCGTGGCTTTCTAGTTTACGAGGTAGAAATTTTTATTGTGTGCTAGCGTAGCCTACCGGTATCCCTTCACTAAGATTGTTAAAATTTGAAAATTAAAGCTTTAAATGAAAACTTGATGAAACATGTTGCTTTTACTTGCTATGTTTCTTCTCTAGGTGCATATGCCATTATTTGTGAAATTTTGGATTTCTACTAGAGTCCCTACAGAAACTTAGGTGAAGCTAGGTAGATCCATACTCGAGTCCTTCACATGCTCATAAATATAAGATGAAAACAAAAATTAACTCCTTTTGTGCAAATTGATCTCAACACCTTACCTTCTCAAGACTGCCTCCCATTGCACTTGGGATGAACTTGGAATGTATTGTGTATGACCAAGACCATCCTCTTAAGAGCTCTTCTTGAGATGGTCGACTATGGCTTGAGTCAATCACACTTAAAAATGCAAATATATATAAAAAAAATTAATAAGTGGGTAAAGAATGCAAATAATGTTACACATTTGCACCCCACTGTGTATTTGAAGTCTTAAAGCAAAAAATTTGCATTAAAGATAATTGAGCTCGAAGGACCTTGTATGCAGTTCTAGCTTTCCTAAAGTGTTGAGTAGGTTGTGAAGGACTATGTGGAGGTCTATCTAGATTTGTGATGAGTATTTAACTAAATTTGAGCTTGGGTTGCTCTTGTTTGAGTTTGATTTGAATTGGATTTTCAATTGGAAGCAATTTGAGGTCTTCTCTGTTTTCCCAGTGCTACCGGCTAGAACGAGGAAAAATGAATTTTAATGAGTGGACTTTGATGGATTTATTGCACATGTTTGTGGGCATTGCTATGTGAGGAGTTTTATTGTTTTTGATGGTTGCAGGACGACGGTGCTAGGTCATGGTGAGGCGAAGGATGGCCGGGACAAGGCGAGGAGCGTCGGAGGTCCAAACGGTCGGGGATCGCCGAAAGATGATCGGAGACGGAGTCCGTGCAAGCCATAAAGACAAGGAATGGATGTGATGCTAGCTAGATGCTGCTCAGATCGATGAGGGCCGTCGGATTGCGGTCTAGTTGATAGGATAGCGGGTCTGGTCAGTATGCTTTGAAAACCGTGCAAGAAAACCCATTATATGATGTGGGTTTTAGGTGAACCCTTGCATGGCTGGTTGAGTGGATAAATCCTAGCCCTTGATGGATGCTCTAGGGTTTAGAGGCTCATCCAAGGGTGGTAGGTGGCCCAAGAGTTGTATAAATAGGGGTGGAGGGGTAGCCTTCCCCCCTTGAAGGTTTTGAGGTTTTTGATGCTCCTTTGAGCTTTGCCCACATGAAATATGAGGCTTTGTAACCTCTCCTTCCAGAAATGAAATGTTCTTCATTTATATTCATGTTTCATTTCCTTTACGCATTTACATTACGCATTTAAATTACGCAATTTAAATTCAGCATTTACTTTCCCGCATTTACATTCTCACAATTTACTTTATCGCAATTTGGATTTGCCTCCCCTCCTTCTAAATGCTGTTCTTCTTGGATGTATTGAGAGTGTTCATATGGTTTTACATCTTTCTTGCACCCTAGGATAGACTA
This sequence comes from Otatea glauca, assembly GCA_036346275.1. Lineage (NCBI taxonomy): Eukaryota > Viridiplantae > Streptophyta > Magnoliopsida > Poales > Poaceae > Otatea > Otatea glauca. The sequence continues at coordinate 31,170,245 of CM070727.1, read as the reverse complement.
GAGATCAAGTTTTTATCAAATTGCAAATCTGTTCAGAACTTGTTCTTCGCGCAGCCGTCAGTCTTTGATTTTTATAATAATCTAGAAAATTCCTTTTTAAGTTATTCTTCTTGAATAAGGTGTAAGACTCATATATCCATCTCTGGAAAAAATTTTGAGTCCACTGGTTGCACCGTTTGAGCGCTATGAAGTGAAATCCGAGCCTCAAACATTCTGGTCGAAGTTCCTGACTATCTGTAATGTTTGATTTTGCATGTTTATTATCCAAAGCTTTTTGAGGTGATTTTTGGTTGAGTGTTTCATGGCTCAACTTATCACAGGGAAAAAAATTTACAAAAATTTATAGCAACATAAACTCACCAACCACCTGCTCCAATTGAGGACAATTCCTGGGAAATCTGCTTTTACTTTTCTGGAAAGAGACTTTGATGTTTTAGCTTTGTCTCTTTTAGAAAAGTAGTCTTTGAGTTGATTCCTCTTTGTTTGGACACTTGACAACCAGGATTGTGATTAAAAAATCTCTCACATGATTAATGGTTCTCATCCATGCAAGCTAGGGGTACACATAGTTGTCTAGTTGTTCGGGTTTTGGAGGGTGTGCAAATATGAGAAACACCAATTTTAAGGAAAATCTTTGGGTGTTTTAGATTTTTATTGCGAGATTGTTTGGAGTACTTTGAGTTGGGGAGATTTTTATTTGGGATCATTCACCCCCCTCTGATCATCATTACGATCTTTCAATTGGTATCAAAGCCAGTTTTGCTCTTTCATAGATCTTGACCGATCTCAAGAGCCATGGCGATGGACAAGTATTCCACCAAGCCTCCTATTTTTGCTAGAGTTGATTTTCCATTTTGGAAATCGCGGATGGAGTCATACATCACTGTCCAGGGCTCCCTGATATGGCAGAAGGTGAAACTCCCGTATGACGTTCCTGCTGATGAAAATGTCACGGCCGGCAATATGACTGACGTTGAGGCGAACGCTAAGGCAAGGAACATTCTCATCTGGTCTTAGCGCGATGAGTACGATAGGATTTCTCACCTCCATTCCGCTCACGAGATTTGGGTGACCCTCGATGCTTACCATGAGGGCACTACTCAAATCAAGACCGTGAGGCAGGATCAGTACAAGCGTGAGTACAACAAGTTTGAACAACACGCTGGTGAGAATCTTGATGAGTGTTTCGGTTGTTTTACAAAGATTTTGAGCGATCTTCGAGTAGTTGGTTGTATATACCCTGACTCAAATAATGCTCGACATTTCTTGACCGCACTCGATCTTCGAGTTTGGGAATTGAAAGTGACCACCATCAAGGACACTACCGACTTGTCGACTTGACTCTTGGTGGGATTTACTGCCATCTCAAGACTCATGAGATTTACGTCGTCTCTCGCAAGATGAAATCACAGTCGATGGCCTTGGTCACTGATCCCACTGGATCTTCCCTTGATCTTTCTGCTGGTTTCTCTCTTTCTGCCCTTTGCGAGTTAAGCGATCACCAACTGGAAAAATTTCCAGAAAATGAGCTTGCTCTTCTTGCTCGCAAGTTTTCTCATGCATACAAGAGCACCAGAGAGAGAAAGAGAGGTGGCATGATCACATGCTTCGAGTGTGGTGGCCCCAACCACATTCGGGCTAATTGCCCCAAACTGGAGAAGACAAAGAACGACACCAGCGGTTCGGCAAAAAACGACTACATCGACAAGAACCGCAACAAGAAGCCTCCAGTTCGCGAGCCGGCGCGTGAGAAGAAGTACCGCAACTTCTCAAAGAACAAGAAGCTCTTCCACCGCATCCTCGCCGCGCTTGACGACATCAACCTCTCCGACACGGAGACATGGAGCGAGGAGGGCGAGGATGATCCGCAAGAGAAGAAAGGCGACGATGACTTCTCCGGCATGTGCTTCATGGCCGATGCCAACGGCATCAGCGACTCCGAGCTCTACAGCGACTTGGACGAGGTACCCTCCTATGACCAGCTCAATGAAGCTTTCTGCAAATTAGGAAAATTTCATGCTAGAGCTAGAGCTAGAGAAGGAAGTAGGTACCTTGACTCGGGAATTAGCTTCTCTTAGATCTTCTCCCTCTCGAGTCACTGATGATTGTTCTTTGTGTGATGCCGTGCTTAAGGAGTTAGAGAAACTAAGGACCATACATGATAGTGTGTTTGTTGAACTTGATGGTCTTTTGTTGAAGAATGCTAGCACTAGTTCTGTTGATGCTATTCCTGTTGAGGCTAGTTTTCTTCATGCTCACTCTACTCCTTCATATTCAAATTGCCCTAAATTGCTTGTCGAAATTGATGCCATGAGCAATCACCTTAGGAAGCTTTCTTCTAGAAACGATGAACTTGAAATGCATGCTTATAAGGACCCAGTCAGCTCATGTGAGGGTTGTAGGCAACTAAAACTTGACAATGAATCCTTAAATGTCAAGTGTGCTAAACTTGCTAAGGACTTACTAGATAAGTCACAAGAAAGTTACTTGCGATGTTCTGTGATTGAGGGGGACTTGGATAAAATCCATGTCGAGCTTAGGAAGAAATTAGAAGACCAAACCCATAAAATTAGAAATGTATCTTGCTTTTCTTGTGGGGCCCTCAAGATTGAGGCAGCCGTGCTGAGGGAGAAAAATGCACGTGCTGAGAGAGCTTCTCTTTCTGGTTCTTCTTCTTCCTCTCTTCCCTGTTCTTCATGTGCCTCTTTCTTCCGGGAGTGTGAGTATCTCATGAGCACTCTCGAGAAGTTTGTAGGAGGCAAAAAGAAACTCAATCTTATTCTAGACCAATCCAAGATTAGCAGATTTAATCAGGGTCTAGGATTTGACCCCTTGGACCACGCTCGGGCGCATCCTCCCACCATTGTGCGCGGCTCCAAGAATGGTGAGATAGTGGTAGCTCCTAGAGTGAGTACCACTGTGTTTAGGTCTGCTGGGGTTGTCCATGGGATTTCTGATCAGAAGGTTGTTACTCCTATTGCTTTTGCCTCTAGCAAGGCGATTACACGTGCACCTTCTGTAAGAAGGATGATCACCTAGTAGATTTCTTTTTTAGGCGCGCCAAGAACACTCAGCGTGAGCGTGTTGCTGCTCTTAGGGATATTCAGGGTCATCCCCAGACTTTGGGTGCTCCTAAGGTACACATTGCTTCTAGACAGGTTAGAGAGTCGCCTGTTTTTGGGCAGCGTCAAGGACTCGGTTTTCATGCTAGTTCTTCGAGTTTTAGTCCTGGAGCTGTTTGTAGTCAATCTTTTCGCCGTCCTCTTGATATTCCTTGTTTTTCTCATCGAGGCAAATATCAGCGGCGTGAGGTGTTTTCTAGTAGGAATTTTACGCAGCTTCACTGGGGTGGTTCGGCTTTTGCACCACGGCAGGCCAACCCAGTTTCAGCTCCTAGATCATCTACTAGAATTGCTACTGATCTTGTTAGGGTTAAACGTCAGAGAGACACTCGAGTCCAGTCTTCTTGTGTGACTGGTACTCTGAGGTGTCGTATGGTTCAGTATTGGGTTCCTAAGTCTTCACTCTATCCCAGTACTGAGTCATCTTTCTCTCCTGTGTCTTGATCAGGTTCGTCGCATAGGGAAGAGAGATGTTTGGATTGTCGACTCCGGTAGTTCTCGTCATATGACCGGAGATTCTCGATGGTTCTCTTCCCTAGTCCGAGCCCCCGGTGATGAGTTGATCACTTTCGAGGATGCTTCTTCAGGTGGAGTCATTGCTAAAGGTACCATTTGCATTAATGACAATTTCATTCATAAAGATGTTGTCTTAGTAAGTAAGCTGCAACACAATTTGTTTTCTGTTTCTCAGTTTATTGATGACTCTTTCGAGGTGAGTTTTAAGAGTAATACCTGTAGAATTCTCGATTCATCAGGAGGGTTAGTTTGCGGGATTTCTAGATTTGGGAGAGTCTCTTCCGTGATGATTTTTCTGTTTCTTCTGGAGACTCTCTTCGGTGTTTGATTGCTTCAGAGTCCCATGATCTCTCCTTCTGGCATAGGAGACTTGGTCACATTAGATTTGATCATTTGACCTGAGTTACCAGCCACGATCTCATTCGTGGTTTGCCCAAACTCAAAATGGTCAAAAACTTAGTTTGCTCTCCTTGCCGACATGGCAAGATGGTTACTGCTTCTCATTCACCAGTCAGCGTTGTGATGACTGATGCACCAGGACAGCTTTTACATATGGACACTGTTGGTCCAACTAGAGTGCAGTTAGTGGGTGGGAAGTGGTATGTTCTTGTCATTGTTGATGATTTTTCGAGGTACTCTTAGGTGTTTTTCATGTCCTCAAAGGATGAGACTTTTACCCATTTTAGGGGTTTGGTTCATAGGTTGTCTTTTGAGCTCCCTAGTGCCCTACGAGCTATACGCAGTGACAATGGCACGGAGTTCAAGAACTCCTATTTTGAGAGTTTCTATGTGGAGTCTAGTTTAGAGCATCAGTTCTCCTCTCCCTACGTCCCTCAACAAAATGGCGTAGTGGAAAGGAAGAACAGGACCCTGGTAGAGATGGTCAGGACGATGCTAGACGAGTACAGTACTCCTAGGAAGTTTTGGGCTGAGGCTATAGCTACTGCTTGCCATGTTTCTAATCGTGTATTCTTGAGAGCATATTTGCACCGCACTTCTTACGAGTTAAGGTATGGGCGAAAGCCCAGTGTTTCTCATTTTCGTGTGTTTGGTTGCAAGTGTTTTATTTTAAAGTCTGGTAACCTGGATAAGTTTGAGTCTCGTTCTTCTGATGGTATCTTTCTGGGTTATTCGACTTCTTCTCGTAGCTATAGGGACTGGAGTTACGATGCGCATAGAATCATAGAGACCTATGAAGTGACCTTTGATTAGGCTAGCCCAGGAGCTAGACCTGACATTTCAAGCTCTTCTTCTTCCTCCGAAACCATCTTTGTAGAGGATGAGGATGATGGAGATGATGGTGTTCCACCTAATCCAGCCCCCTCTACACCTGAGGTGCCTCCTGTTTCCATTTCTGCACCTTAGGAAGGCCATCCCTTGCCTTCTGACTCTCATGCAGTTAGTGGCTCTGCTCCTACCTCTTATGTGCATGAGGTAGAGACCACTTCTGCTTCTGGACCTCCCCGTCATATTCAGCGTTCTCATCCACCTGATCAGATCATCAGCAATCTATTTGAAATCAGGTTTGTCCAGTTTCTGCCTTCACTCTGCCTTTGTTGCCTCGTTTGAGATGAAGGATGTGACTCATGCATTATCTGACGAGTCTTGGACTAATACTATGCATGAGGAACTTAAAAACTTCGAGAGGAACAAAGTCTGGCAGCTTGTAGAACGTCCATCTGGTCATAATGTCATTGGGACCAAGTGGGTGCTCAAAAACAAGCAGAGTGAGGATGGGGTTGTCATTCGCAACAAGGCTAGGCTAGTTGCACAGGGCTTTTCTCAGGTTGAGGGTCTTGACTTTGAGGAGACCTTTGCCCCTGTAGCTAGACTAGAGGCTATTAGAATCCTGCTTACATTCTCTGCATCCCGGGACTTCAAGCTCTATCAAATGGATGTCAAGAGTGCATTCCTCAATGGCTATATTGAGGAAGAGGTTTATGTCAAATAACTTCCAGGATTTGAGAACCCCAAGTTTCCGAGTCATGTATACAAGCTTTCTAAAGCTTTGTATGGACTCAAGCAGGCCCCAGAGCATGGTATGAGAGACTCAAGTCATATCTTCTCAGTCATGACTTCAAGATGGGCGTAGTAGACAAAACTCTGTTCATCAGACACCATGAGTCGCATTTTCTTCTCGTCCAGATTTATGTGGACGACATCATTTTTGGTGGCTCATCTCATTCGCTTGTGTCTGAGTTTTCTGAGGTAATGAGCACAGAGTTTGAGATGAGTATGATGGGTGAGTTGAGCTACTTTCTTGGTTTCCAAATCAAGCAGACTCGGGAGGGTACTTTCTTGCATCAAGGCAAGTATACCCGTGACCTCCTGAGGCACTTCGATATGTCTGATGGGAAGCCGGTGATGACTCTTATAGCCACCACTACTGTCCTCGAGCCCGATGAGGATGGTGAGCCTGCTGATCAAAAGGAGTTTCGGAGCATGATCGGCTTCCTCTTGTACCTCACTGCTTTGAGGCCGGACATACATTTCGCTGTTTGTCTGTGTGCTCGATTTCGAGCTTCTCCTCGCGCCTCTCACCGCCAGACGATCAAGCGCATCTTCAGGTACCTTCGTGCTACCACTGATTATGGTATTTGGTACTCTTCCTCTTCTTGTCTATCTCTTAGAGCCTTTTCCGATGTCGACTTTGCTAGCTGTAGGATAGATAGGAAGAGCACTTCTGGCACTTGCCAATTCATTGGCACTTCTCTTGTTTCTTGGTCATCTAGGAAGCAGTCCGGAGTTACACAGTCCACCGCTGAGGCCGAGTATGTTCTTCGCGGCCGATTGTTGTAGCAGTGCTCTGGATGAGATCGACCTTGCGGGACTATGGGTTAGAGATAGAGAGTGTGCCACTTTTCGTGACAACACTTCGCTATTTGCATTGCTAAAAACCGGTGCAACATTCCCGGACCAAGCACATTGATATTAGATATCACTTCCTTAGAGACCATGTGGAGAAGGGAGATATCGCGCTTCGATTTGTAGAGAGTGACCTCCAGTTAGTCGATATCTTCACTAAGCCTTTGGATAGCTCCAGATTTGTTGCCTTGAGGAGTGAGCTTGGAGTCGTGAGCCCTTACGGCCTTTCGTGAGGGGGAGCTGGTTTGTATATTATGTATAATATATTCTCTTCCAGTTTTTCTCTTCTTTGTGTTTCTTCTGGGTGATTTTTGGCTTATTTTCTTGAGTTGAGTTCACTCACTTAGACTTCTGGCATGCCTTGCATGGACCTCTTATCTTGTGCTTTAGGTTGCTATCATGTGTGATTAGCTGTTCTCTCTTCTCTCTAGGTTGAGTTCCCTCACAGTCTTATAAGTCTAGCAGGTATTGGGCCTCCTGGGTAGACAGGGTCTGTGTGCACTCCTTAGTTGGGATCTAGAGTTAGCTTCCCTATGCCAGTCACTGGGGAAGATAAGAGTGAGTTTGAGCCGTAGTAAGTCTCTTCTATCTTATCTATGCTCAATAGCCATCCAGTTTTGCAGTTTTTGGACTTCTCCTCATTCTGTTTTTCTGGTTGTTATTGAGTTTATTTGGGTTTTCCTTATGCCTAATCTTGATAATAACTCAACTTTAACCATATTTGAGCTTAAAATTGATTCATTTGTTGAGGGGGAGTTTGGGAATCTGTTCATGCATTTGCATTTAGACTGCATTTTCTATTTTATGAGCTTTGTCTATTATGCAATTGATTCAATCTTTATGAAATACATCATGCTATATCTTTTGAAGAAAATCACTAGCTTAGATATGTCCAAGTCCATTTATCATGCTAAGCTTATTAAAATCTGAAAATTTTGAAAGCTTTAAATGAAAACTTGATGAAACATGTTGCTTTTACTTACTAAGTTTCTTCTCTAGGGGTTTTTACCATGAATTGTGAAATTTTGGATTTCTCTAGAGTCCCTATAGCAACTTGGGTGAAATTTGTTTGATCCATATTTGAGTCCTTCAGAATTGCTCATATGTGCTAAATTGAAAATTGAAAAAAAATTGACTCTTTTGTGCAAAATTGATCTCAACACTTTATATTCACGAGATTGCTTCCCATTGCACTTGGGATGAACTTAGAATATATTGTGTATGACCAAGATCATTCTCTTAAGAGTTACTCTTGAGATGATCGAAAATGGCTTGAATCAATTTAAAAAAATGCAAATATCAAACACATAAGTAGGTAAAGAATGCAAATAATGTCAAACATTTGCACCCCGCTATGTTTTTTAAAGTCTTAAAGAAAATTTGAATAAATTGAAAAATGAGCTTGAAGGACCTTATATGCACTTCAAAATTCCCCAAAGTGTTGAGTAGGTTGAACTCTAGGTTTTCCATTTGATCCTTGAGTGGTTTTGCTTCTAGCTTTGAAACTTTGCTAAGTTTTGCACTTGTCAAATCATGCTAAATTGAAATATTGTAAAACTAAGCTTTTTCATAAAATGTATTATTATTGGACATGTCTTAATTTAGTCATATTCTGAAATTGACAAGCTTGGTGTAATATCTTTCCATTTTGATCAATTGGATAATCTTCAAAGCTCTTTCGATTGCATTTCATACATACATAAAAAAATTGATGCCTATATTGACAAAAGGGGGAGAAAAAGTATAAAAGGCATCACTAAAAAGATAAAAATGTGAATGCTTATTTGGTTATTATGAACTTTGTAAAACTATGCTACTACTTCTATTGGATCATAATCTCATAATCACATTTGACATGTTTAGTTGGATTTTAGAGTTTTTGTTGAAAACTTGCTCTTTCTTAAATTTAACTCTAAAATCTAAATTCCTCTTTGTCAACTTGGTCATGGTTCCAATTTCTATCTTTGGACCAAGTTTGAATTTGCAACTAACAATTGCTTTCTTCTTCATCCTCTTCAAACTCAAAACATATGCCTTTTGTTGTGTTTGTCAATATACTAATCAAGGGGGAGATTGAAGGACTATGTGGAGGTCTATCCAGATTTGTGATGAGTATTTCACTAAATTTGAGCTTGGGTTGCTCTTGTTTGAGTTTGATTTGAATTGGATTTTCAATTGGAAACAATTTGAGGTATTCTCTGTTTTCCCGGTGCTACCGGCCAGAATGAGGAAAAATGAATTTTAATGAGTGGACTTTGATGGATTTATTGCACATCTTTGTGGGCATTGCTATGTGAGGAGTTTCCTTATTTTTGATGGTTGCAGGACAACGGTGCTAGGTCATGGTGAGACGAAGGATGGCCGGGACTAGGCAAAGAGTGTCGGAGTTCCAGACGGTCAGGGATCGCCGGAAGATGATCGGAGACGGAGTCCGTGCAAGCCATGAAGACAAGGAATGGATCTGATGCTAGCTAGATGCTGCTCGGATCGATGAGGGCCGTCAGATTGCGGTCTAGTTGATAGGATAGCGGGTCTAGTTAGTGTGCTTTGAAAACCGTGCAAGAAAACCCATTATATGTTGTGCGTTTTGAGTGAACCCCTGCATGGCTGGTTGAGTGGATAAATCCTAGCCCTTGATGGATGCTCTAGGGTTTAGAGGCCCATCCAAGGGTGGTAGGTGGCCCAAGAGTTGTATAAATAGGGGTGGAGGGGGTAGCCTTCCCCCCTTGAAGGTTTTGAGGTTTTTGATGCTCCTTTGAGCTTTATCCACATGAAATGTGAGGCATTGTAACCTCTCCTTCTAGAAATGAAATGTTCTTCATTTATATTCATGTTGTATTTCATTTATGCATTTACATTACGTATTTAAATTATGCAATTTAAATTCAGCATTTACTTTCCCGCATTTACATTCTCGCAATTTACTTTATCGCAATTTGGATTTGCCTCCCCTCCTAAATGTTGTTCTTCTTGGATGTCTTGAGGGTGTTCATATGGTTTTACATCTTTCTTGCACCCTAGGATAGACAAGAGATCAAGTTTTTATCAAATTGCAAATCTGTCTAGAACTTGTTCTTCGCGCAGTAGTCAGTCTTTGATTTTTATAACAATCTAGAAAAATCCTTTTTAAGTGATTCTTGTTGAAGAAGGTGCACGACTCATATATCCATCTTTGAAAAAACTTTGAGTCCACTGGTTGCACCGTTTGAGCGCTATGAAGTGAAAACCGAGCCTCAAACATTCTGGTCGAAGTTCCTGACTATCTGTAATGCTTGATTTTTCATATTTATTCTACAAAGCTTTTTGAGGTGATTTTTGGTGGAGTGTTTCACGACTCAACTTCTCACGGGGAGGAAAATTCCCAAAAATTTGAGAACAACAGAAACTGACCAACCACCTGCTCCAATTGAGGAAAATTCCTGGAAAATCTGCTTTTACTTTTTTGGAAAGAGACTTTGATGTTTTAGCTTTATCTCTTTTAGAAAAGTAGTCTTTGAGTTGATTCCTCTTTGTTTGGACACTTGACAACCAGGATTGTGATTAAAAAATCCCACACATGATTCATGGTTCTCATCCATGCAAGCTAGGGGTACACATAGTTGTCTAGTTGTTCGGATTTTGGAGGGTGTGCGAATCTGAGAAACACCGTTTGATGGAAAATCTTTGGGTGTTTCAGATTTTTATTGTGAGATTGTTTGGAGTACTTTGAGTAGGGGAAAATTTTATTTGGGATCATTCACCCCCCTCTGATCGCCATTTCAATCTTTCAGGTTGAAATCTAGGTTCTCCATTTGATCCATTGTATGGCTGTGCTTCTAGTTTAGAAACTATGCTTAGTGTTGCACTTGTTAAATCATGCATAAACGATATGGTCTTACTTATACTTGCTAGCAAAATTGACATTTGCACTTGGGCATGTCTTAGTTTAGTCTAATTTGCCATTAACTAGCTTGATGTCATACCTTGTATATGTGGTCACTTGGATAATCTTCAAAGCTCTTTTAGGATGCATTTCATGCATACATGTGTAAAGGGGGAGAATTTGCCATCTTGATGTCTATATTGCCAAAAGGGGGAGAAATTGTAGAAAAGACATCATTTTCATCTCTTGTGATCTTTGTTCTAATTTTTAGGATCATAAGTATATTTAGAGCTTTTATGAAAAAACTTGTTCTTTCTATTTATTTGCTCTAAAATCATCCTTGCCAACTTGGTCATGATCTTATTTTCTTTTTCTCTAGATCAAGTTTGGCTTTGCAATTCAAATTGCCTTCTTTCTTCTTCTTCAAACTCAAATTTATGCCTTTTGTGTTGTTTGTCAATATACTCATCAAGGGGGAGATTGAAAGACCATGTGGAGGTCTACCCATGTTTTGTGATGAGTATTTGACTAAATTTGAGCTTGGTATGCTCTGGTTTGAGTTTGATTTGAATTAGATTTTCAAATTGAAGCAATTTGAGTTGTGTCTGTCTCAAGCGGTTCGAGTATCATCCTGCAGGCTAGTGGTCGAATGATTCGAGTAGATTGGTAGTACCTAAGTATCGGGAAGAAATGTTGCTAGGTCGAGCACTCTACAGTCAGCTCAACTCGAGTTCTTAGTCTAACCAATTGTCACTCGATATCGCTTTATCGACTTGGTGCCGTAATCGATAGAGTTAGACATGTAGTCGATAGACTCGGCATAGTGATTGATAGAGCTGATGCTTTTGTGTCGAGCAAGTCGAGAATTTCATCGATAGTCGAGTTACTACTCGAGTGAGGAATCTACTCGATGGTAGCAACTCGATGTGGTCGATACGATGGTCAAGTGCCTACTCGAGCGAGGAACCTACTCGATGGTGGCAACTCGATGAAATCGATTTAGTGGTCAGTAGTGTCAACTTGTTGAGCGATGCAAATGGGTGATGATTTCATATCCTTGTTGGACATTGCTATGTGATGGATTTTCCTTGTCTTTAATGGTTGCAGGATGACGGTGCTAGGTAATGGTGAGGCGAAGGATGACTGGGACTAGGCGAGGTGCGTCGGAGGTCCAAACAGTCGAGGATCGCCGGAAGATGATCAGAGATGGAGTCGCAGTGAGCCTAGAAGACAAGGAATGGTTGAGATGCTAGCTAGGAGCTGCTCGGATCAAGGAGCATCGTCATATTGCGGTCTAGGTGATAGAGTTGCAGGCCTAGTTGTATAGCTATGTGTGGGAGTCATTCCTAGCCCCTGATGGTGATCCTTAGGGTAGAAGAAACTCATCCAAGGGTAGAGGGTGACTCAAGAGTAGTATAAATAGAGGGAGAGGGGTAGCCTTCCTCCTCTCGAAGTTTTTAGAGGTTTTGGCTCTTTTGAGCTTTTTGCCCACTTTGTTATGAGGCTTTGTAAACCTTTCTTCCAGAAATGCAAATTATTTTCACTTATGCTTGAATTTACTTTACGCATTTAAATTCAGCAACTAAATTCTGTAATTTACATTCTTGCAATTTGCTTCTTACACATTTGGTTTTGCCTCCCCTCCTTCTAAATGCTTATGGATCTTGTGCTAAGGATGTATGATTGATGGATGAGTCTTCTTCAGACCATATTTCAATCATCTAGGCAAATCTTGTGATCTTTCTTGCAAGAAACCAATCTTGTGTGCTTAAGTGAATCATTCTTCGAGATCGTGTTTGAGGGGTCTTGGACTTGTGTTCTTGCTTGCTGTGTCGTGTGGGAGGTTATCCAAGATCATCTTGATCATTAAAACCCCACGAGTAGATCCAAAATCAAGCTCTCAAGTTTTACTCCAACTTGGTGTGTTCTTCCTTCAAAATGAAAAAGGTTGGAACTTTGACGTCAATCATTGCGATTAAAGGTTGGAATAAGTTCCTAACATCCTTAGGATCACATCTACCAAGTTTCGAGAGTTTTTGTTCAGCTAATCAAATGATTCCTCGAATTAGCTTTTGAGTCTGTGCTGTTCTTGGCTCTGTTTTTCCTGCTGTTCTTGAGCCTAGTCATACCGCCCTTCGTACGATCATACTGGACTTGCAGGAAAACTTCCTCCATTTGATTTTTCTCCTTTTGATTAAATTATCTGTGGGCTTGTTTAGATTATTTTGAGTGTTTCAAATGCAAGGGGAAGGGGCATTACATGCATGATTGCCCAAATCAGCGAGCTCTCATCATCTAGAAGATGGTGAGTACACGTTGACTAGCGAGATAGAAGATGTGGAATCTAATCGTGATGAGTTGGACTATGCTTTTAGGTCTAATTAAGAGGAGATCACCTTTGATACAAGCCACACAAGCCTAATTGTACATCGTGTTCGTAGCTCACAAATGAAGAAAGCAGAGATGGGACAGCGCCAGAGCTTATTTCAGTCCAAATTCGTGATCAAAGAGCACTCTTGCAAGGTGATAATTGATGATGGGAGTTGCAACAACATTGCATGTTCAGAGATGGTTGAGAAGTTTGTCTTGACCACACGATCGCACCCACAACCTTACTACATTCAATAGTTCAATTCTTGTGGCAAATTGAAGGTAACAATGATGGTACGTGTGCACTCTTCTGTTGGTACCTATTCTGATTTTATGGATTGTGATGTGGTGCCAATGCAAGCCTGTGCGCTACTACATGGAAGGGCATGGCAATATGATAAGGATGCTACACATTATGGGCATTCAAATAAATACCCTTTTATGCACAAAGATAAGAAGATCTCGCTGGTTTTGATGTCCCCAGAAGAAATTCTCAAAGATGATTTAGATAGGTTTGAGCATGAGAGAAAAGAAAGAGAGATGAGCAACATCTACAACACGAGGAGCGAGAGCCACAAGCCCAAATTGAGATAAAAGAAAGAAAATTGTGCAAAGAAAAGAGAAATACAACTTAAGGGACAAGTTTTATTAGCCACTAAAAGTGAGATGCGAGAGTTACAAACCTATCCCCAAGAGTGCTTTGCGCTTGTGTGCAAAGAGACTATTACTCTCTTTTCTTTTGACGCTTTACCCTCTACTTTGCCTGTTTCGGTTGTTTCTTTGATGCAGGAGTTTGCGGATGTGTTCCTGGAAGAGACACCGGTAGGGCCGCCACTATTACGAGGGATAGAACATCAAATCGACTTGATTCCATGGGTATATTTGCCTAATTGTCCTCCATACCGCACCAACCCCGAGGACATGAAAGAATTTCAGGGCCAAGTGCAAGAGTTTCTTGACAAAGGGTACATGAAAGCTTAAGTCCATGTGCTATTCCTATTTTATTAGTGCCCAAGAAAGATGGATCATGGAGGATATGCATAGATTGTAGAGCTATCAACAACATTATCGTTCGATATCGTCATCTTATCACTAGGTTAGATGATATGCTTGATGAATTGAGTGGCTCTACCGTCTTTTCTAAGGTAGTGGTTACCGCCAAATAAGAATAAAACTAAGTGATGAATGGACAATTATTTTTAAGACTAAATTTGGTTTGTATGAATGGTTGGTTATGCCATTTGGTCTTTACTAATACACCTAGTACATTTATGCCCTTAATGAACAAAGTGTTGAGAGCTTTTATCGAAAAGTTTGCGATGGTTTACTTTGATGATATGTTCATTTACAGCAAGTTTTTGGTTGAACATTTGGATCATTTTGTTAGTGTTATGCCCTTGAGGCAATCATTTAGAAGATTGTAACATGACTATGTTTATGAATAATAATATGATTATTGGTCCAATGAATGTATATCATTGTATTGATCAACAAGTATGTGACTTGCTTATGAAGCTCTTTACTTATTGATATAATTCGATAAATAAATATCTCTGATCGGATATCATCGTATAGGACAACGATGAATAGATCAGCACATGTAGTGATCGATGATCATGCTTCATAGATTATGGGATATGGAGATATCATCTATACATTGTGGACGCATGTTGAAGAACGTGGGTTAGATAGACCCAGAATGGGACACTGCGATAATGTTACATTCTTATGTGTCATCAGTGTATCTCATACATAGTAGATGTATGATCCTTAGACCTAAGATTGTCATATTCCCTACATGTGTAATAGTTTTCCTTGTGGCTATCAAACACTACATCCTAATCGGATAGTTATAAAGGTAGCTTTCATGATAACTATAAAACGTGCAGAGGGAAGTGAGCAATCAAGATTGAATTTGCCACTCCAATGAAATGGAGATATATAATAAGGCCACTCGTGTGATACGATTAAGGAAGTGCATAGCCATGCCGTGATTGAGGAGTCAATCCCACAGTTTAGAAGTGATTCACCCGAAACCCTAGCCTACTCCTCTCGCTGCCCCTGCCGAGCGACCAGGTGCTTGCACACCGACGCACGGCGTTCCATCCCTGAACGTGTGAACTATTGCGGTGACGTTGCTGCGACTGCGGCGTGGGAGGATGATCCACGGCGAGGCGAGGACGATCCACTCCATCAACGCAATGATTGCGGCGAGGACGATCCACTACATCGACGCACGAAGGATTTCGCAACTGCGCGTCTAGTGGTAATCTAATATGTGATCCCCTTCTTGCGAGTAGCTTTCTGGTCATGCGGTAGATTTTTTTTGTTAGTGTAGCATACCGCGTTCCTCTTCACATTTGCACCAAGTTTTTTCTACTTTGTGAGAGGCACACTTATTTGCTAACATCGAGAAGTGCACCTATTGCACAAATCAAGTCGTGTTTCTTGGTTTGGTTGTGACTGCGTAGGGAATTGAGGTGGATGAATAAAAGGTGGAAGCTATTCGAGCGTGGCCTACACCTACAATAGTCACACAATTGCGGAGCTTTCATGGGCTTGCTGGTTTTTATCGTTGGTTCGTGAAGGATTTCAGCACATTCTCTACCTCACTCAATGAGGTAACAAAGAAGAATATAATTTTCAAATGGGAAAAACACAAGACGACTCCTTCAACAGGCTGAAAGATAAGTTAACCAATGCACCACTTCTACAATTTCCTAATTTTAATAAAACTTTTGAGATAGAATGTGATACTAGTGGTACTCGGATTGGAGGTGATCTCATGCAAGATAGGAAACCCATTGCTTATTTTAGTGAAAAGCTTAGTGGTCCAACTTTAAACTACTCAACATATGGCAAAGAATAATATGCATTGGTCAGAGTATTAGAAACATGGCAATATTACCTATGGCCAAAAGAATTTGTCATACATCGGATCATAAATCGTTAAAGCATATTTGTAGCCAATGTAAGTTGAATTTACGCAAGGATCGTTTTCCAGAACATCGTAAGTCCAAACTATTGCAATGGGGAGATGGGCCATTTAAGGTGCTTGCTAAGATCAATGATAATACCTACAAGTTGGATCTACTGGAGGAGTATGGTATGAGCGATGTATTCAATGTTGCTGATTTAAATCCATATTTGGGCGATGGGTATGAGCTTGAGTCGAGGTCGACTCCTTCCCTACATCAAGTACTTCACTAATTTCAGATATCCAAATTGATGAAGCAAATGAACAAGAAACTCCAAATCTTGAACCATTGCAAGGACCAATGACTCTCACACACATGATGGTTAGGCTAGTAGGTGAATTATTTCCTTAGCCAAATTAACTATGTTATTACTGAGAATATTTGCTACTTAAGAGTTGTTCTTTATTGATTATTACATGTATGGGCTTGGAAGAAAGTAGCTGATGGACGATGACGGTTTTAGTGCCACAAAGGACATATCAAGTGCTAGGATTAACTTGGGGAGAAAGGAAGGCTTACAAGCAATTAAAGAAGGTCAAAAACACATAAGATATTTCAAGAAATTTGAGCAAATTTTGGACAGAATTCAGAGGAGAACTCGGATTGAACTTCCAGTCCGAAACAGAGGAGGATGGACCTCAATAAAAAGCTCATAACTTTCACAAATAGAGTCCAAACAAAACAAATAAGTACTTGTTTGAAAGCTTATCTTGTGCATAATCCAATGGATACATAGCCAGCTACAGATTCTAAATATACCGGCCACAAAAGGAAACACTCCAAGTCCACAACTGGGTTCTTTAGGGCTTAAGTTTTAGTATATATTTTGTAGCCGGCCCTAAGTTTTAGTTTTGAACTTGATTTTATTGCCATCTTGTAAGCTTTTCTAGCAACTACGAGTCTCAATTGAATCCTTCGCTGTTTTAACAAGTTCTTCCACTATTGCTCTTGCTCTTGCTCTTCTCGTGGATTTGCTTGAGATGTTCTTCGTGAATTGGTCAGTCGTGTTTTGACACAGTTGATAACCAATCGAGGAGTGGTTTAGTGATTGCGAGGTTGCTGGTTGCTTCTTAGATCATGGTTAGCCACCCATTCGTCAAGGTCACAACTCAAGTGTTATCGGATTTCTCTTACGACAGAAGATCGGACCAACTTGCATACATGAATCTTAACTCGAGGCGTGTGCATGTCACAACTCACCTACTTCCTTCAAGAAAAAGAAAACTCATCCACAAATAATTGGTCATAGAAGGACACATGTTTTAGGGTCTGTTTGGGGGAGCTGTAACTTTTCTGAAAAGCTACTTTTGGCTTTGTGAACTGAAAAGCTGTTGTAGCAAAAATAAGAGGTCATTTGACAAACAGCTAATTTTCCTCAATAATAACCTACAAAAGCAGGTCTTGCCCAACTTTACCAGCTTTCAGAAGCTTAAGCTGGCTTTAAGCCCCCCAAACAGGCCCTTGAACACATGATTTCACATGAATTTTGCAATAGACAACTCAATTCCTAGGAAATCCATGTGTTCCAAACAGGACCTAAAAAGTGTCACTGACCAACAATTATAGTCATAAAACCTAACGAAATAGAATATTATCAAATTATTTTTTTAGACAAATCTACTTATTATATTTTTACAAGGTCAATCTAGATTTTTATAACAACAATATCAATCAAAGTTAAAATGGTTTAAATGCACATGTTCTAGGACACTACACAGCAGGAGCATGATGTCCTCTATGCTAGGTTCACTTTCTTCAATTTTTTGACTAATGATGAAGTAAGTCAACTATTAAAACAATTTACTACCTCCATGTCAAAATATAAGTCTTTTTAGGATCTGTGTTGGTCAAACATTTTTAGGCTTAATCACTAATATATAAAAAAAATTACCGACATAGACAATATGAAATTGAAGTCCCTAAATCCATCATGAAATATACTTTCACAATATATAATTATTTTTATTTGAAATAACATATTTTCAAAGAAAATTATTGGTCAAAGTGTCATCTTAGAGACCGTCAATATCCAAAATGACATATTTTGAAACTGAGGGAGTAGTTATATTATGGTTAGCCTTCACTTCTTTCCATCAATACTGAAGCATAAGTGTTATCAATGCATTGCTAAGTGTCCACGTGCTTGGCCACACCACCGTTAGTGTTGGGTGTTGATAGCCCTGCTACCAATTGCTAACCGTGAGCTCGCCGCAATAGAGGGAGAGACATGGGAAGTGCGAGAAAAGAGGGAGAGAGGCAAAGGAAGAGAGGCAGCAAGGATTAAAGGTTTGATACTTTGATACTCTTGGTGGGCTGGCTAGGCCATCTTTTCACTTTGTCCATTTCTTACCCTTTTCCTCTCTAATTGCGCTTTAAAAACAAAAATGATCGTTCTTCCTACTCTCCGTCTCTTCCCCCTCTCTGCCGCTCGGGCTTCTCGACCATTGAACCCTTCCACTGGCCAGGAAGAATGAAGAGAATATATAATTTTTTCTCCTTTTATCGTCCGACTTGACTGATTACCGCTGAATGGGATGCTACATCGGCATACTACACCTATTACAATGCTACATCAGAATACTACACCTAATAGGATGCTGCTATATTCGACGTAGTTTAGCGCAGAAGGGTTATCTGCCTTAGCCTACGATAAACTAATATCAGAGTAGAAAAACATAGCTAAAAACCAAAAGTATCTAACCCAGCATTACACGAAATACGGCATCATCTATTATCACCAGAGGCAGAGATCAACACCAGAATGAGATTACCAGAGCTAGACAGCGCTACCAGCATGCCTAACAGCAGTTGCCATGCCATCTTGCCGAGAAACAAACAGTAAAAAAAATATAATCCAAACACCTCCAGGATTTCAAATAGGGTAATGCGACGCAGTGCAGGCAGTGATCAATGATTTGACAAAGTGAGCTAGTAGTATTTAGATAACGAAACAAGGCAACAGACAACAAGCCAAAAATTTTCGTCAGCCAGAGGAGAGTCTACAATCTGCTCTAGGCCTTCCTGGCCGCAATCTGAGACTCCGGCTGCAGAAGAAAAAAGATCAACACATCAGAAGGAATCACAACAGCGTTGACCACAAAGTGCATCACTAACATAGTGAGTTCATCAGGAATGAGTGATCAGTGTACAACATACCTCTTTCTTCACCGGCTCTTCCTTCTCCGACAGGATCAACTCAATGTGGCATGGGGAGGACATGTAAGCTGCAACAGGTAATAAGATCTTGTTAGCATACTGAAATACCATAAAGAGAGAACAAATGTCTGTTTTGAGAAATTTACGGTTGATGCGTCCATGAGCACGGTAGGTCCGGCGCCGCTGCTTCTGGGCCTGGTTCACTTGAATGTGTGCCACGTATAGAGTATCAACATCCAGACCTTTCACCTGCGGTGCCGAAATTAAAAATGTTAAACTCACATAATAATGGTGGCCTCACATAATACTGGCATGATACGAAAAGTTCTGGCAAGTCACAGTACAATTACAGACCTCAGCGTTGCTCTCTGCATTCTTGAGAAGATCCAGAATGAATCTAGCAGACTTCATAGGCCAGCGTCCCTGCCCATTTGAGTGGCGTGACTTAGCTTGAGCAGTACGCCCAACACCACCACAGTACCTACGGAAGGGGATGGCTTGCTTGTGAGCGATCACATCCTCAAGGTACCTTTTGGCCTTAACCAGTGGCAACTTCCTGATGGAAAAAGCTGTCTCACGGGTGTTCTGCAATTGTTAGAAATCCAAAAAATATTAAACACATAGATTACAACAAGAGAAAATTAAAAAAGCGTGTCAACAAGTAGCTATCAAACACTCATCATCCAAAATGTGAACCTATTAAATGCTGACAAAGGAAAAGTAACAGAGGCGTCAAAATCATCTTTTCTTCTGAGCACAATTCATATCAGACGGAACAGGATCGCCCAGCTTTGTAAGATGGACACTTCAAAAAACAACACATACCACACCAAAACACACATTAAACATTTTTAGAACACTACAGTGGGTAAAGTGACACAAAATGTATCATCATTGACTGAATCAATAGACATGGTAGAGTCCAACGGTTCACCCAATAATGACGAACATGATGCTCCTAAAGTTTATTAGGGGGACACTGCTTTCAGAGAGCACAGTATCCCGCTTTTTCTTCAGGGTCCTAAATCCTAACAGAAGAAGCTGCAGCATTACAACTAGAAGATATTGATTGACAACAAAGCTCTAACAAAAAAGTGATCTGCAAGACTTTTTCTAATGTCCACTGAACTCGCAGGATCTTAGCTTTGAAGTAAACCTAATTATCCTTTTAGCACTCAGTAATTTCTTCAAAAAACCAACAACACACACAACTGATACACTAAAAGTCTGCTGATGTAGTTCAAAAGAGACCACACAAAGAACAGTAAATTAGGGAACGCTTATAAGAATCTACTGCCACAATTGGAAAGGAGAGTTCACTAGAAAAATAAGATAAATCACTGAATAAAAAATGTGTCATCATTTACTGAACCAATTGACATCAAGCTATGTCCACCAGTTCACCCAATAACAATGAATGTGATGTTCCTAAAGTTTACGAGGATACTGCTTACAGAGAGAACAACACCCTGCTTTTTTCTTTACGTGCATATTGCCTAACCACACAACCTGTGGTATTACACTAAAAATCTGCCAGATAATTAAAATTGAACATAAATTAGGGCTTACAAATATCAAATGGCTGCCAAACACTGCTAAACTAATATAGCTTTAGCTTTGAAGTAAAACTAAATTTCCAAACAAGTATGTTACTGCCACAAATGGAAAGGAGAGTTCACTAGCAAAATAAGGTAAATAACTGGATAAAAAATGTCATCATTTACTAAACCAATTGACATCCAGATGTGTCCATCGGTTCACCCAATAACAATGAATGTGATGTTCCTAAAGTTTACAAGGATACTGCTTACAGAGAGAACACCACCCTGCTTTTTTCTTTAGGTGCATATCGCCTAACCACACAAAATGTGGTATTACACTAAAAACACTGCTAAACTAATATAGCTCTAGCTTTCAAGTAGAACTAAATTTCCAAACAAGTACACTGCTGCCACAGATGGAAAGGAGAGTTCACTAGCAAAATAAGCTAAATAATTGAATAAAAAATATGTCATCATTTACTGAACCAATTGACATCAAATTGTGTCCACCGGTTCACCCAATAACAATGAATGTGATGTTCCTAAAGTTTAGGAGGATACTGCTTACAGAGAGAACAACACCCTGCTTTTTTCTTTAGGTGCATATTGCCTAACCACACAACCTGTGGTATTACACTAAAAATCTGCCGGATAATTAAAATTGAACATAAATTAGGGCTTCCAAATATCAAATGGCTGCCAAACACTGCTAAACTAATATAGATTTAGCTTTGAAGTAGAACTAAATTTCCAAACAAGTATGTTACTGCCACAGTTGGAAAGGAGAGTTCACTAGCAAAATAAGCTAAATAACTGAATAAAAAATGTGTCATCATTTACTGAACCAATTGACATCAAGCTGTGTCCACCGGTTCACCCAATAACAATGAATGTGATGTTCCTAAAGTTTAGGAGGATACTGCTTACAGAGAGAACAAGACCCTGCTTTTTTCTTTAGGTGCATATCGCCTAACCACACAACATGTGGTATTACACTAAAAACACTGCTAAACTAATATAGCTCTAGCTTTCAAGTAGAACTAAATTTCCAAACAAGTACACTGCTGCCACAGATGGAAAGGAGAGTTCACTAGCAAAATAAGCTAAATAACTGAGTAAAAAATATGTCATCATTTACTGAACCAATTGACATCAAGCTGTGTCCACCAGTTCACCCAATAACAATGAATGTGATGTTCCTAAAGTTTATGAGGATACTGCTTATAGAGAGAACAAGACCCTGCTTGTTTCTTTAGGTGCATATCGCCTAACCACACAAACTGTGGTACTAGACTAAAAATCTGCCAGATAATTAAAATTGAACATAAATTAGGCCTTCCAAATATCAAACGGCTAATAAACACTGCTAAACTAATATAGCTTTAGCTTTGAAGTAGAACTAAGCTTCCAAACAAGTATGCTCTCCAAAACCACACAACTTGACATCTGATACACTACAATTCTATTGATAAGTCCAAAAGACACCACACCACGAAGAACAGTAAATGGGGGAATGCATGTCATACTTTGCACTACAAATCTACCTATAGAGAGTGCACTAGCAAAATAAGAAGATAGATAACTGCAAATGCATCCAACACTTTGTAACCAAAGAAAAACAGAATAAAAATGTGTCATCATTTACTGAACCAATTGACATCAAGCAGTGTCCACCGGTTCACCCAATAACAATGAATTCAATGTTCCTGAAGTTTACGAGGATACTGCTTATAGAGAGAACAACATCCTGCTTTTTTCTTTAGGTTCCTATTGCCTAGCCACACAACTGTAGCATTAGACCTAAAAGTTGCCGATCAATTAAATTCAGAACGAAGATAGGATCCTCCAAAATCCTAACGAAAGCCAAAATACCATAACTTGAGCTTTGAAGGAAACCAAGTTTTCACACAAGTGTACCACCAATACCTATACAAGAACAGTTGAAAACACACCACAAACTAGCAAGAAGAAAAATGGGACAAAAAAACAGAACATGATTAGCGATACTTGCTTCCATGCTTTTCCTCTTAATACAAGTTGCACAAATGTCTGACTAGCGAACAATAGAACCGCTAATACTCGTCAATTTATCCTTCAACACTATGATTTACAACAAAGAACCCACTAAACAGTAGCACAAATCTATGAGCAAACTCTTCTATGCAAGATCTCGTAAAGATTAAAATACGTTCTTGGGACTTTGACTTGGGAGCTCACCTTGAAGTGCACACGCAAGTCCCGGCCCATGGCCTTCGCGGCTGCAACGCATCACAGAGAAATGCATAAATCAGAAACCGGCGGATCCACACAAATCATCATGGAGCGACATAAAATTTGACAGAGGCATCTATCTCCTCAAGAAAGGAGGCTTACACTTGGTGGGATTGGTGGGCTCCGTCGAGTACTTCACCTGGAAACCAAGAACAAGAAACGCACCCACGAGTCAGAACAGAGCCAAACCAACGAGATATCGTTAAAAGATGAGAGGGAGAGAGAGTGTGTGGGAGGGAGAGAGAGATCACCATGGCTGAAGCCGACGACGTAGAGATTTCGAGAAGGCAGCAGCGGCGGCGTGAGCGACGGATGGAGAAGGGAGGGGTGTGTACTGGTGGCGCAGGAGAGCAACTTATATAGGAGCAAGGAAACCTAGCAACAAAACCCTAACGGGCTCGTAATGGGCTGAGCTGTGCTCGCGGCCCAAGGACGATAAGATAATACCAAACAAAAATGTTAGAAGTCGTCTCTTTTTTTTTCTTTAAGCGAATGTTTCAAGCACTGAGCTACTCGATATGACAATATCTGTGTTGGAATTCCATTGGTATGTGATATTCGTAAGGACCATAATAATTTAGTCGTGTTGAAAAACCTTTGGTTATAATTTTGTTGTATACATCAGGGATGATGTGCTAAAAACTCTTTTCAGATGCTTTATGAATTATCTAATTACAGCAAGCACGGGTGGAGGTTCAGTGGTAGGCTATGTTCGGCTTGAGACTTTTCATGTCATGTTTTATTACTTTTAGCTTGTTGCATTTTCTTGCAGTATTTGATACTGACAGTATTTTGCTATAACATTGTAATAAATGATTAGCTGTATGCATCTCATGATGCAGAGGCTGGGAGTTAAACTTCCATTATCTAAAAATGTATTATCTAATTTCGAGTATTGGAAAGATGCAATTTGTAGCGAGGTGAATTTCATCGTGTCTAATTGGATTTTTGGAGATCGCTGATCGTTCTAATGGATGCAAACATGTTGGATGTAAGTAGGTCTTCAAAAAAGAAAATGAGGCCTAGCGATATTGTTGACAGATACAAAGCAAGACCCAAAAAAATGACAAGATTACTTTGATACTTATTTTTTGGTTCTAGACTAACCACCATTAGAGTGCTCATTGCGTTAGCTACTTTCCATGGGTTACACATCCATCAAATAGATATAAAGACAATTTTCCTCAATGGAGTGCTGAAGGAAGAAATCTATATAGAGCAACCAGATGATTTTATGATTTCTGAATAGGAAAATAAGGTATTTAAATTAATGAAATCCTTGTATGCCCTAAAGCAAGCATTTAAGCAATGGCACGAGAAGTTTGATGAAACTTTAACATCTGTCGATTTTTCTTTAAATGAAGAAGATAAGTGTGTATATTATTGTTGTGATGTGATCAAGGAGTGATCCTAGGTTTGTATGTTGACGACATACTTAAATTTTGGACAAACACTATCATAATTGATAAGGTCAAATCTTTCTTATCTCGTTGTTTTGATACAAAAGACTTGGGAGAGGCAATTGTTATTCTAAATATTAAATTAATCAAGAACGAGGATGGGATAGCTTTGAACCAATCTCACTATGCTGATAAAATATTAAGCCGATTTGGCATTGATAATTGCAAAATTTCTCCAACACCTTTATGACGCAAGTGTTAAGCTTAAAAAGTATAGAGGATTATGAAAAAATCAATTGAGATATTTACAAATTATTGGGTCCCTTTGTATGTAGTCGGTGCCACAAGAACTAACATATTATTTGCTATGAGCAAATTAAGTCGGTTTCCTTCTAACGTAGGAGATGGTCACTGGGAGGCATATGAGAGAGTGTTGCACTACTTGAGAGACACAACCTCAAACGAAATTCACTAGGGTGTGGCTGATTATGCTCAAGGATTACAACCCTACTGTCAAGGAAGATTGAAAAGATTTAGAGCAAAATCTTCCACTTTTTATCTAGCTATCCTCAAACTTTGGTTATATACGGTTGTACCTATGGTAGTGCTGCATATATGAGTGAAGCAAATAGTATGAAAACAATAGTGATGATGTATTCAATTATTTTCATTGGGTCAAATTAATATTTTTTCTTCTCAAATTATACATTAAATTATGTTCAAATTCATTATTGTTATGATAAAGTTTTCCATTACAAATCAACAAATTTAATTGGGTGAAAAAGTATTATACAACATAACTATTCTAAATGATTTAAAGATGCAAAAACCAATCGTTGTAGCATACCATGACAACATTATATTGTCATGGATTTCACTTGCCCGACGGGTAGTTCCATCTATTAATGACTATTCCAAGAGAATAGATGACTAAAAAAATATATTATATGATGAATATGTTTGGCACAGAATTTCAATATTCTGTGATGATAACGATTCTGTCATAGAAAATTTGATTATATGTGACGAACCACAAACACTTCATCGCTCCACACTTTTTGTGACACACATACTATGACTATGCTCATGATGAAAATTTTATGTCATAACTTAGTTCTTATGACAAATTTAGCCTTTTTGAGATGTATTGGCTTCATCACAGTACATCAAATCTGTTGTAGTGTTTCCATTTCTTTCATCCTCTAATTTTATCTCTGACAGGAAGAGAAGTAGCAAGAAGTCTAAGGTGAAGAGGAACGCGGTATGCTACGCTAGCACAAAAAAAATTTACCGCGTAACCAGAAAGCTACTCGCAAGAAGGGGATCATAGATAAGATTATCACTAGACGCGCAGTTGCGGAATCCTTCGCGTGTCGATGTAGTGGATCGTCCTCGCCGCAGTCGTTACGTCGATGTAGTGGATCGTCCTCACCTCGTCGTGGATCGTCCTCCCACGCCGCAGTCGCAGCAGCGTCACCACAGTAGTCCACACGTCCAGAGATGGAACGCCGTGCGTCGGTGTGCAAGCACTGGTCGCTCGGCGAGGGGCGAGAGGAGTAGGCTAGGGTTTCGAGTGAATCACTCCTAAACCATGGGAAAGCACACCTGCGCCTCCTCCTCCTCCTTATATAGCCACAAGATGAAACCTAAACTAGGGCCCATCAGCGTGCTAAGCCCACGAGGTTCATTAATTACGGATCCAATCCAAATTAATGTGTCCCAGCCCATTAAGTGTGTGACCCTGCAGGTTCACGTACATTTGGATATGGATTCGGAAAACTCCTTTTCAATCCAATAGTTGGTAGCGGCTTCTTGCAAAGTATGCCAACTCCCAAACATACTATGATCAAATCGGACTAAACCTATCAAAAGTACTCATGCAATAATCCCTTTGCCAAGTATATGAAGATTGATCTCAAGGCGAGAAGCATGTCATCCTTTGATGATTCAATCCATCTCTCGTATCCGTGATATATTAATAAGTTGTGATTGACTCCTCAATCACGGCATGGCCATGCACTTCCTTAATCATATCACACGAGTGGCCTTGTCATATATCTCCGTTTCATTGGAGTGGCAAATTCCATCTTGACTGCTCACTTCCCTCTGCACATTTTATAGTAAACATAAAAGCTACCTTTATAACTATCCGGTTAGGAAGTAGTGTTTGATAGCCCCAAGGAAAACTATTACACATATAGGGAATATGACAATCTCAAGTCTAAGGATCATACATCTACTAGGTATGAGATATACTGATGACACATAAGAATGAAACATTCTCGCAGTGTCCCATTGCGGGTCTATCTAACCCATGTTCTTCAACATACGTCCACAATGTATAGATGATATCTCCATATCCCATGATCTATGAAGCATGATCATCGATCACTACATGTGCTCATCTATTCATCGTTGTTCTATACGATGAAATCCGATCAGAGATATTTATCGAATTACATCATTAAGTAAAGAGCTTCATAAGCAAGTCACATACTTGTTGATCAATACAATGATATACATTCATTGGACCAATAATCATAATATTATTCATAAACATAGTCATGTTACAATCATCTAAATGATTGCCTCAAGAGCATAACACTAACATAAGGGATCTGCTGGTAGACAAGGAAGATCAGGAAAGGATGTGCAAGCTCATACTCCCACAAGACCTCTTAGGATGACCGATGCAACACAAGCACATAGTAACAGCCCAGGACCTGTCATTAGGAGGTAATAATATCATCTCATTATTGTCAACTTGCCGTGGACCTGTCGAGGAATAATGCAATGTAGGCAACTTGCCCTGGCTGATGGAGAAGGACAATCTCAAAGCACCCCTCCAAGAGCATCCGCAGCAAAAACAGCAATGAAGAAGATAAGAAGTCCACTTGAGAAGAGCAGCAATGAGAATTGACAAGTCATGTGATCTTTTGGCTATGAACATGTTGATCTTCTGTCATGTATCGGTGACTGTTGGCATATATCAGGAAATGCTATAAGCCCGTATGGTCCTATCGTTCGAAATGTGATGCTCTATCATGTAATGTATCAGGAAACTACAAACCTGTTTGATGCTATGGCTAGCCAAATGTCCTGTTAGGATTATAAATGCCATGGTTATTTTGTCCAGTGTATCCTTGTCATGTGCATTTTTTTTGTATGATTCCAGTGTTGCTGTCGAACAACAAAATGCCACTACATGATTCCAGTCCAAACTGTCGAAATTCAAGGCTGAGATGCAACAAAATGCAACAACCAACATTGCAGGCAGAAGTCACAATTTCCACACTTCCATTACACGATTCCAGTACAAACTGCCACAATTTTGATCCTCGAAGATTTGATAAGTTTGTGTTCTCCTTTTAATGGTTCTTCTGGTGGCTTGTTGATTCTGTGGAATAGCTCTGTCTTTACTGGACTGTAGTCCACAACCTTTCTTTTGCTCTCACTGTTACCTTTCAGTCGACTCACATTGCTGATTTCTGGACTCACTAATGTCTATGGTCCTTGTGAAGGTCAACCTCGGGACGATTTTGTTGTTTTTGCTCTCTAACCTGGTTATCCCAGATGATGACAATTTTTATTTTTCTAGGTGATTTTAACTTCATTAGATCTTTCCAGAATAGAAACAAGCAGGGAGGTAACATGAATGACATCATGATCTTCAATATTATTATCAGTCAACTGGGTTTGGTGGAGCTACCTTCGAAGGCTCGTGCATTCACTTGGAGTAATATGCAAGACAACCCTCTTTTGGAGCAACCGGACTGGTCCTTTACTTCCGCAGTTTGGACTATTAATTTTCCAAATACTATTGTTTATGCTTTGGCTAAAAATATATTAGATCATGTTCCATGTGTAGTCAGTACTGAAACAACTATTCCAAGGGCTTCTGTTTTCAGATTTGAAGACTTTTGGGTTGTGTTTGCACCAAAATTTGGCAAGTATGGTCAAAATTGGCAAGAGAGTCAACATGCGGTAACTAACAGGCGATTTGGAAAGATTTGAAGATATTTGGTAACGGCAAAGATCTTTAAGGAAAAACTATCCGAATTAAGTCCGATACGGATCAGATTTGTAACGTGTTGTAATAGGACACGGCCGGTCGACGGGTATAAAAGAAGGGCAAAGAGTGAGCTGCAAGGAATCCAACACAATCA
The DNA here is from genome assembly GCA_036346275.1 of Otatea glauca. NCBI lineage: Eukaryota > Viridiplantae > Streptophyta > Magnoliopsida > Poales > Poaceae > Otatea > Otatea glauca. Next base: position 31,141,998 of record CM070727.1, on the reverse strand, counting down.
AACACACCAATTCACATTACTTTTTCTTGTCGACTAGGAGTAGTTCTTGTAATTTAGTCTTTGTAATTCGATCTTAATCAATAAAGTTGCGCATCGCCGATTGTTGATCTTCTTCAAATTACACCCCAGGTTCGATTTATTCTGATTTTGTTGCGCATCGCCTTCTTCAGAATCGATCTACTTTTATCCTCTGATTAGCCTTAATCGACTAATTAGACTTACCCTTTTTTCCTGGTTTAATCGGCTTTGAGCTGATTGAATCTAAGCCGATTGATCTTCACAATCGGCTTTAAGTAAATTTTATATCTCTACCTTGTCGATTCCAGGTCAAATCGACTGGCATGCTCTGAACCAGGTGTTCGTCTAGTGTACTGTTGTTAGAAACCCTACTTCAAGTTTTTGACGTTAACACACTCTTGGCTACGCTCGGTGGACCACAATATCTTCATCAGGGAAGTCGATTTCACCGTCCGATCTCAACGCTGAAGCTATAATCGTCCCGTCAATGGACGATTTAACGCCAGAACAACGTAGAGAAATCGAAGATCAGAAAACTGCTCTAGAAGAGATGATGCTAAACTGTTATCAGAAGACTAGACGCGGCGTCACTCAGAAAACCGCTTTGCCAACGGTCAATGCCCTGGGAGATGCAGGTTTCACAGAAAGACCGGTAAGTCGATATCTACATGCTCAAACCAAATTATCAACTATGATTAATCAATCTATACACCATGCTCTGATAAACCAGTCATCGGCTCTTGTCACAACCCTTAAGCCGATGATCGCAAATAGCGTCAAAACCATCGCCCAGGAGTTGACCTCGTCTGGAAGTTTGCTCGACCCGTTGCAAGCTCTGCCAAGTTACCCTGTTTTTTCAATAGCACAGAACACGCAGAGCACACTAGCCGATCCTAAACCATCGGCTATGACTTTACCCCTAACTATGATGCCCATTCAACCCACTATTATACTGCCTAGAGATCCTCGGTCGAGTGGGATAAACCATTATCAGGCTTACACCGATGCTGCTAATTAGATGCATTGGCGAATCTACCGTCTTCAGCTCTGTTCTATGCTTTTCCACAATCGGTTTCACAGCCGATTGAATCCGACAGATACTCACAACATCACGAACCTATCTTGCCTAGAAATCAAGGTTCACACTAGGTAGTGACCTATTCAGAACCGTTTGTCCCAGTACCAGAACCATTAACTCGAAACAATAGGTATGACCAATACACCCGTCAACCGTCGACTCAACTTAATTGGCAACCCGAGTTTGCACTCGAGGGGCAGAATGCCAATTATAACCAACATTGTCAAAGACCTACTGTTCCAGTGGCCGATAATGTGAATTGGGTCGATCAGATCTCCGCTGTCTTAAGAGATCAATTCGGCATACAGCCAAAAGGGAAGGTTATCAGCTATAGAAAGCCGTATCCTGATTACGTAGATCGTATGCCTTATCCTTACAACTTCAAAGTCCCAGATTTTGCAAAATTCTCTAGCGACGATTCAATTACAACATTAGAACACGTTGGACGCTTTATCACACAATGCGGCGAAGCAGCTCAGTCCGAAGGACTAAAAATCATACTGTTCCCGTTATCATTATCGGGAGCAGCTTTTACTTGTTTTACTTGTCTACCTCCGAATTCGGTTCACTTATGGAATGATTTGGAAAGCCGATTTCATGAATACTTTTTCTCGGGCAGTTTAGAACTCAGGATCTCCGATTTCGGCTCTGTTCGCTAGAAGTTTGGAGAATCGGTAACTGATTATATTAAGAGATTTAGAGAGATTAGAAATCGGTGTTTCAGTGTCACATTACCCGATAACCAACTCGCTGATTTGGCTTTCCAAGGGTTAATTCCACCACTTAGAGAAAAGTTTGGAGGACAAGAGTTCACCGATCTGAGTCATCTGCTTCATCGTGTGTCGGCTCAAGAAAGCCGATTCCTGGATAATAGAGCATTTAAGGACAGGTTTAAAATGGTAATAATAAAGAAAAGGATAAAGCCAAAGTTAATATGGTCGACTATTGTCCGAGCGATTCTTCAGAAGATGATGAAGCAGAGATAAACGTAGCCGAATGGATAAAAGGGTCTAAAAAATCCCTAGCCTGTTCTTGGCTTAAGCCGACTAGAAATAAGTCGAAAGTTAAGTATGATTTTGATGTTTCTAAGTGTGGTCATATTTTTGATTTATTGTTAGAAGAAAAAATAATACGATTGCCCGAAGGACACGTCATACCATCGGCTGATGAGATCAAGAAACGCAGGTATTGCAAGTGGCATCTTTCTTTTTCTCATAATACTAATGATTGCAATATTTTTCGTCAGCAGATCCAGTCAGCTATCGAGGACGTTCGGCTAAAATTCGCTGATGAGCCGATCATGCAAGTTGATGTTGATCCGTTCCCTATTGATATGGTTCAATGTTCGAGCAAAGGAAAAAAGCCGATGCATGATGTGGAGCCAAAAAGGGATCGGCAGGTTGATGTCCAGTAAACTTCGAATGGCGGTCAGACATTAAAAATCATGATCGGATCATTACAGATAAAAGCCAATCATGAAGGAAATAATTCAAGGACAATTAAACCTAAGGGAAACCCGCAGGTTGGCAGATGGTATAAGGCTGAAAAATCACCACCAAAACAACCAGCAAGAAGGCTGGGACCGACGTTTTCTCAGTTAATGGAGAAGTATGAAAGAATAAATAATCGGCTATGGTATTATCCTTGTCGGCCAGATAATCTGTATCAAACTGAGAACGTGGAGAGAGCGCATCGGAGATGTCCTTTTTGGCAATTTTTTGGGAAAGGGGAGTAGCATTGCCATCTCCGTATACATGCCCAATGGAGCATTACCCCCAAGACGATTGGCCTAGCCGATCGGCCAGAGACATGTTGTCTGGCCCGATACGAGATCGTCCCAGCAAAAGTTACAGAAGACCTGTTCACGAAAGAATCTCTGAACCAAATCAGGTGCCGAACCAGGTTGAAACGCAAGGATCTAATTCTGATCAAGAAGACTTGGCTAACAAAATATGTAAGCCAATGGAGCCCAAACCTAGATGGTGTCCACCTGGCCTTAGCCGATCACAGCGTAGACGGTTGCAAAGACTAAGGACTCAGAAGATCAATGAAGCCGATGCAGAGAAACAGGGGGATGAAACTTTCAATGAACTTCGGCCGATCAAAGTTGTCAAGAGAGAATGGAGGAAGAAAGAACAAGTTGAGGAAGATTTTGAGTCAACCGATGACCTGGATTCTCCTATGATTAGGGATGACAAACCTCCAATGGATATCAATATGGTATTTACATTGCCGGCCGAGTTCAAAATTAAAACTAAATCAGGCAAAGAAACTTTTGCTCAATCATGTTCAGCCGCCCAAAACGCAATCTTTGAGAAACCAAGAGATGACCATCGGCATCTAAAACCATTATATTTTAAAGGTTATATAAATGGCAAGCCGATATCAAGGATACTGGTGGATGGTGGAGCTACAGTTAATCTGATGCCGTACACCACTTGTAAGAAATTGGGTAAGTCCGATGAAGACTTAATCAAGACTAATATGGTTTTGAATGACTTCACAGGCGATCCTACAGAGGCCAAAGGCGTTATGGTCACAGAGTTGACTATTGGCAGTAAAACTTTGCCGACCGCATTTTTTGTCATCGACGCCAAAGGAAATTACAGTGTTCTGCTGGGTCGAGATTGGATTCATGCCAATTGTTGCATCCCATTAACCATGCATCAAGCGCTTGTTCAGTGGAATGGAGGTGAAGTTGAGGTTGTCACAACCGATGCATCGGCCCATATTGCCATGGCCAGTTCTGATGCGAATTGGCAACACGAAGAGGCTGGATGTATATCAGGGAAGACGCTGGATGATTGTGACTTCATTTGCGTAAGTAAGACAGGGCTTATGCCGATCAGTATCAAGCCAGGCACGTTTGATCGGGCAAGTGAGGTATTACGCCGATGGGGATAGGAAAAACAATGAAGGCTTTACGAGATAAAATGCAAAGTTATCGGCAAACAACAGATAGCTATGAGGCTATAGAAGATTTCCAAGAAATTGAAAAGTTGGGCCAAGACTTCACGTCTACTGATCTGCTTGAAGAAGTTGATATAGGTAGTTGTGATAGGAAAAGACCAACATTTATTAGTGCAAAATTAGATGTAAAATACAAAGAAAAATTGGTCAAAATTCTTAAAAATTACAAAGATTGTTTTGCTTGGGAGTATCATGAGATGCCTGGTTTAAACCGACAGTTGGTAGAACATCGGTTGCCTATAAACCAAGATATCGGCCGTTTAAACAATATCCTAGACGTTTTAATCCTGCCCTGTATAATATTATAAAAGAAGAAATAGAATGGTTATTGGAGGCTGAATTCATTAGGCCTTGTCGATATGCAGAATGGGTTTCCAACATCGTTCTAGTCATGAAGAAAAATGGAAAACTTAAGGTGTGTGTCGACTTTAGGGATTTGAATAAAGCCACACCAAAAGATGAATACCTGATGCCAATAGACGATATGCTTATCGATGCTGCATCAGGGAATAAAATCATAAGTTTTTTAGACGGAAATGCCAGATATAATCAGGTATTCATGGCAGAAGCCGATATACCAAAAACCGCTTTCAGGTGTCCTGGTGCAATAGGATTATTTGAGTGGATGGTTATGACTTTCGGTTTAAAAAATGCTGGGGCGACTTACCAGCGAGCCATGAATATGATTTTTCATGACTTAATCGGCCATATTGTCGAAATATACATTGATGATGTTTTGGTGAAATCTAAAGATGACTCACAGCATTTGGCTGATTTAGAAAAAGTTTTTCAGAATATAAGGTCGCATGGCTTGAAAATGAATCCTTTCAAGTGTGCATTTGGCGTGTCGGCTGGGCAATTTTTGGGCTTTATGGTGCATGAAAGAGGTATCGAAGTCAATCAAGCAAGGGTTAAAGCTATAGTCAAAATAAAGCCACCGACATGTAAAAACGAATTACAGATGCTAATTGGCAAGATCAACTATCTCTGAAGATTTATCTCAAATCTTTCCGGTCGGATTCATGCGTTTACCCCACTGTTGAAGTTGAAGGATAATCAAGAATTTGTGTGGTGAGTTGACCAGCAAAAGGCTTTCGATGACATCAAGGAATACTTAGCCAATCCTCCGGTTCTGGCTGCACCACGAAAAGGGATTCCTTTCAGGTTATATATATCAGCTGAGGAGGAAACTATCGGAGTTGTTTTAGCACAGGAAGTCGATGGTAAGGAAAGGGTAATATTTTATTTAAGCCGATGTCTACTGGATACTGAAGTCAGGTACCCTTTCGTCGAGAAATTATGCTTATTCTTATATTTCTCTTGTACAAAGCTAAGACATTATATTTTAGCATCGGCTTGTAAGGTGGTCTGTAAAACCGATGTTATAAAGTATATGTTATCAGCTCCAATTTTACGAGGTCGACTTGGTAAATGGGCTTATGCTTTAATAGAGTTTGACCTATCTTAAGAATAGGCTAAAGCGGTTAAAGGACAAGTCATAGCCGATTTTATAACAGGCCATGATACCGCTGCCGACCTAGTGTCTGTTGCCCTTTGGCAATTGCTTTTTGATGGGTCAGTATGCAGGGAAGGCGATGGTATTGGTATTGATGAGGACATCATTACTATGGATACGTCCACACCTTATTTGACCAATTCCAACACGTCATCCATGGGCCAAGAAGATAGAGATATCAAATCCTTCACGTTCTGGAATCCAATTCGGCCTTCGGATACCAATCTGAAGTAAAATGAGCATAACTTTTGCATACGGAGTCCAATTGGAGAGTTCTTGTACTTTATTGAAAGCTTACAACAATACCTTTCAAATGGATCTAGTCCCAATCCTAGATTCATCGTGGATCATCCGGAATCATCGAAACAATATATTATATCACTGTTTTGGGCCTTGTAAGCGTGTGGGGGCCCAAGCCCAAGTTGTGTGTGCCCTCCCTAGCTGCATACAACCCTAGGACAACCCTCTCACGTCCCTCCCTCTCATATACTTAGTAGCCGCCGCTATAGAAACTTGGGTTTTGTTTAGTTGTAGTTTTCCTTGGTGAAACTATTTGGTATTCTCTTGTTCGGCGAGATCAACAGCAATACCATGCTTCAGAACCCCACATCAATACTTCAATTATATTTTCAATTTTAGATTGCTTTTGCTTTTTTCTCTCTTGTTCTTCGATTGCTTGCAGGAATTGATCTTCGTGATCAGGTTAACCAGGTTTTGGCACGGTTGATAACAACTCGGAGTTTGGTTCAGCGATTGCTTGGCGTCGGTCATGTTTTGGTCGTAACCTGGATCATGAGGGTCATCTCCACTAATCGATAGCTATCCATCTCACTGAAAGATCGGGCCTCCGTTAAGCCTCATCAGGTGGTATCAGAGCTTTCGTTGATCGGTGAGAAATTTCAGTACATTAGATTAGTTTTTGTTCTCTGTCCCAAATTGAAAATTACTCCATAAAAATTCAACCTTTAGATTCAATCTGGTATTTTAGTGAGTTTTGTTATGTTTTGATCCATTAGAGTCCTTGTTTTAGTTGCTGATCGTTTTTCCTTCGCGTAGCTTTTATTTCAATCTGTCCTATCCATTGTTTTGTTCATAACTTTCTCATACGAGCTCGGATTCTTGTGTTCTTGCACTTTCCTGAAACCTGGGGATGATCTCTCCGAAAACCTAGTTGGGCACAGATTCTAATTTCATACCTAAGTTAGATTAATCTGGACGTCAAATTGGTGAAGCAAGTTGTACTTCTAATCCGGATAGGTTCAGTATTTTGATGATAATTCTCACGTCCGAACTCCGATTGATATTTTGTACTTTCCTGAATCCTTGAAGTGTCCTCTACAAAAACGTTTTTGGGCCTCTACAAAAACGTTTTTGGGTGTCCTTTGTGATTCGGACTCTTTCAAACTGAATTTAAGTCGGATTTGGAATTGGTCTCGCAGACTGAAATTGGGGCAATTCTGTGGTGTTTGGTTTTTGAGCTATAACTTTCACGCCCGAGCTCCAAATTACACGTTCTTATACTCTTTTGAAAGCTGAGGACATAAGCTTCAATTCTTTCCATAGTGAACCATCCAAATTCGGTTGTTTTGAAACTTTAATCTGGGTGACAACTCTCCTACCCTAGAAACACTGAATTTGGGTTTGTTACTTCAATTGATGATCTAGCTTTGTTCCTTTGAGTTGGTTGAGTCCAGAAGCATATACAAACCATAAAACTCCAAAAATATCAGTACACATACCTTTGGGAACCAATTCATCATTTGCGAATACTTTGAACCCAATTGAGACTAGCTATTTGATATTGCTTAAGGCTGCTCTACTTGATACATTGCAAAATCTTGAATTATCATATCACACTGTCTTGTAACATCGAGTTGGGGATTCGAAAACTTTGCTCATACTAGTGTTGGCCGAAAGTCACCAAAAGAAATAAAAGAGAAAGAAAGAGCCAAAAGGCAAAAAAAGAGAAGAAAAAAAGAAAATAGTGGCCGGTTGCACTAAATTGAGCAAAACCCTAATTTGTGTTCATTATTTCAGATTGTGCAATTGTATTAATTATTGAGCAATCTTGTGCCCTTTTTACATTCTTGAAGCAATAAGTTAGCGTCTCTCTACGACTTGTACAATAGAGCTTTTGGTGCCTCACTTATATTTTATAGCTCATTTCTTGATTGCATAAGTACCATTATCTTTGCACATGAGTTGCCTTGAAATTCGCTTATATCTTTGAGATCGGCAACTAGGGCTTGTGAATTCTAGTTTGGATCATTACTTATCATTACAATAACTAGAATTATCAGATTGCATAGGAAATAAATATTGCATGTCCAAGCTCCACCTTCTACTAGCCAAATAGGTACCCGTTCACCATGCAATCGCTTTGCCAAGCATGAGTGTGGTTATCACGAACCATCCGCCGGTCATCACCTGTTCGCATGGTAAGAACTTGGTAAAAGTTTGAAAGTGAGAGACTTTGAATCACCAGCACCTAGTAGTTGATAGGAACATATACTTGTGGTTTGCTTCTTGTCTTCACTAACAATGGCAGGTTCTCAACGTCGTAGTGCTTGGGCCAACAGCATCCTAGGAGAAGAGGTAGTTCACACTCCAAGATACGAAGAACGTACGAGCAAAGCTTCACCATCATCGGAGGTACGACGGCATAGCACGCGTACCAAAAGTAAGTTCACTGTACCTAATTTTAGTGGTAAATATGATCATGAAGGTTATCTTACTTGGGAATTAACTGTAGTACAATCATTTGATAAATATAGAATTCCTGAGCATGATAAGGTTAGGGTTGTTACTAGTGGATTTACTGATCATGCTACTCTTTGGTGGAATGATTATATGCGTAAAAATCAGGACATCCCTAGCACATGGATTAAATTGAAGAAAATTATGAGAGCTAGATTTGCTCCTCCATATGTTGCTCACCAATTACGGAAGGAATTGCAACATCTAAAACAAGGTAGTAAAACTGTGGATGAGTACTACCAAGAATTTCAGCGTAGATATTTGCGTTGTGGGTTAGAAGAGATCGAAAAGACTCAGATGAACAGCTTTTATTGTGGGCTAGATTTTGATATTCAGATGATGATATCTTGTAAAGAATTCAATTCTATGTCATGCTTGTTTAATCTTTCACGTAAAGTCGAAAGAAAAATAAAGAGAAGACAATCAACCATAGTTTAGGTTCCTACAGAGTTAAATGCTACTCCTGTTGCATGCACCACACCAAACCCTAATGAGAGCATACACCCCGAGCATGCGAAAGAAATACCAGAAAATTCGAGTGAAGTAGAGGATAATACATGTGAGGATGATTCTTCTAACGCAATCCAATCTACTTCTGTTTCTTCTGTTGTTGCTATTCCATTTGATATGCAGGTTACTTCTGAAGATGCGGAGCTAAAAGCTGAAATACCTACGTTGTAAAGTGAAATTTTTGAGGTACCTACTACTTCTGAGGAGGATGCTAATGACTATAGTACAGATCTGATTTTACAGCAAGAAAGGGAGAAAATTTGTGAGTATGTTCCTACTGTACTTATTTCTAGTGAGTTACCATCTTGTGCCACTATTGTAGAACCATGTGATGAATTGCATGCTTATAATTTTGATCATGTGGTGCTGATTACGCATAAGGAAGTGATAGCTAGAATATCTCCTGCCATTGTTTTGTGCTGTATCATGTTGAATGAGCCTGTTAGCTTGAATTGTGCTATGGATAAGATTTCTGAAATTTTATCTCTTAAGTCTTTATCTAGCAACTATGCCTACTTTTTAAATTCAATTTATTTGGAGATTATGGCATAGATGGCAAGTTTCTTATTTACAGAATATGCATTACTTGTGATAGACTTGCTGAATTGAAGCTTGCTATTTTGGGCAATCCTAGTTGTATGCAACAGTTTGTTTCATGTAAGGCACCATCAAATTTTCCTGATATGTGTGATACCCATAGCTTGCTACCTTATTGTTCGAATTTTAGTACATTGACATGTATTACAAATCAGCATGTCACAGTTGATGAGTGGAAGCCCAGTAAAATTTTGTCACCGTTGTTGGAATTGTTTGATATTGCTTGTTTACAATCTGGTCATATGAATGAAATATGCTTGTTACCAAAACTTGTAGTTTTTCCCATTGATGTTATTGAACAAGGCTTACAAAACACGAGTATTCTTTATCTAAGGTCAGGGATAGATATGTGCTTTACTTATATTTGCAAATTAAGTTGCAAACTGAATCTTGTTAATATTTATGTTATATGCTTCACTTATAACCACAAATTGAGTTGCAAAATTATGAGGAAAGGTGCTTTGCTTAAATCTGATTTCCTCATTTGTTGTTATGCAAATAGTATTACACGAATCCAAAAGAACAATGAAATATGGGATATATACATATATGTTGCATACACGTTGTTCTTTTTTATGCTTGTTTCTTCTCCAGCTTGTCCAAAACCGAGGATAGTTTTCTTTCAAGGAGGGGAGGAAGTATCCAAGAGTGCTAGCTTTCCTCATGCCATTATATGCTGGAAAGAAGTGTTGAGCTATATGGATATGGATAATTATTAGGTGAATCCTCTAAATTTCATTCTTGTCCTAAAAATATATAAAGAGGTGGAGCTACTATTTTATTTAATTAAATGCAGGACCCATATGAGGATGCTTTGTGTTGAGGACGAGATAAAAGGAGAGCTTGAGTTGAGGACGACTCAAATTCAAGAAGGGGAGGTTGATGAGGACATCATTACTATGGATACGTCCACACCTTATTGGACCAACTCCAACACGTCATCCATGGGCCAAGAAGATAGAGATATCAAATCCATCACGTTCCGGAATCCAATTCGGCCTCTGGATACCAGTCTGAAGTAAAATAAGCATAACTTTTGCATACAGAGTCCAATTGGAGAGTTTTTGTACTTGATTGAAAGCTTACAACAAGACCTTTCAAATAGATCTAGTCCCAATCCTAGATTCATCGTGGATCAGCCGGAATCATCGAAACAATATACTATATCACTGTTTTGGGCCCTGTAAGCGTGTGGGGGCCCAAGCCCAAGTTGTGTGCGCCCTCCATAGCTGCATACAACCCTAGGATGACCCTCTCACGTCCCTCCCTCTCATATACTTAGTAGTCGCCGCTATAGAAACTTTAGTTTTGTTTAGTTGTAGTTTCCTTGGTGAAACTATTTGGTATTCTCTTGTTTGGCGAGATCAACAGCAATACCATGCTTCAGAACCCCACATCAATAATTCAATTATATTTGCATTTTTAGATTGCTTTTTCTTTGTTCTTTCTTGTTCTTCGATTGCTTGCAGGAATTGATCTTCGTGATCAGGTCAACCGGGTTTTGGCACGGTTGATAACAACTCGGAGTTTGGTTCAGCGATTGCTTGGCATCGGTCGTGTTTCGGTCGTAACCTGGATCATGAGGGTCATCTCCACTAATCGATAGCTATCCACTCACCGAAAGATCGGGCCTCCGTTAAGCCTCATCAGGTATCGTACTCATATCACCCAAAGGTCATAATTTTGAATTTGCATTTCGGCTAAATAGTCGAAGTTCAAACAACCAGGCAGAGTATGAGGCGTTGCTCAAGGGCTTACAATTGTTAGAAAATATCGGAGTTTGTGCTGTTGAGGTATACGGCGACTCCATGTTAATCGTACAGCAAATAAAAGGTGAATACCAATGCCGTGATGAAATATTACTTAAATATTTAGAACAATACTGCGGAATTATCGGCTCGTTTACCTCATTCTCTATCGGTCATATCCCTCAAGAAATGAATGATAGAGCCAACGCACTGGCTCAGCAGGCGTCGGGGTACTAGGACTTTGGCCGATAACAGGTGACTGAACTAGTAAGCAAAGCTGTCATGTGTGCGGATATCATTGACTGGATAACGCAAATAAGGAATTACCTAATCGACCCATCTAAGCCGATAGAGCGCAAAGTTAGGCAGCAAGCTTTGAAGTACGTAATCCTGGACGATATTTTGTATTATCGGACGATGGAAGGTTTGCTGTTGAGATGTCTTGGGACTGAAGAAGCGCAGGTGGCAATGGGTGAGGTACATAAAGGTATTTGTGGATCTCATCAATCGGCTCATAAGATGAAATGGATGCTTAGACGAACAGGATATTTTTGGCCGACAATGTTAGAGGATTGTTTCAGATATTACAAAGGACGTCAGACTTGTTAAAAGTTTGGTAATGTGCAACTAGTGCCAGCATTGGCTTTACACCCGATTATCAAGCCATGGTCGTTTAGAGGATGGGGGATAGATGTAATCGGCCAACTATTTCCTGCCTCAAGTAAAGGTCATAAGTTTATTTTGGCCACGACCGATTATTTCTCTAAGTGGGTTGAAGTTGTACCACTTAAAAAGGTCACTAGTGTTGAAGCTATCGGGTTTGTTAATGATCACATTGTCCATCGGTTTGGAATACCACAAACTATTACGACCGATCAAGGTACTGTGTTTATGTCTAATGAATTTCAGAATTACACGAAAAGCCTAGGGATCAAGTTGTTGAACTCGTCGCCATATTACGCTCAGGCTAATGGACAAGCCGAGTCATCTAACAAAACGTTGATCAAAAGAAAAATCGATAAAAAACCAAGGGATTGCCATACAACTCTATCGGAGTCACTTTGGGCGTATCGGTTAGCTTATCACGGAGCAACGAAGCTTTCGCCTTATTAGTTAGTATATGGCCAAGAAGCCGTTTTGCCCGTAGAGATTAACATCGATTCTATACGAATAGCCAAACAGAATGGTTTGTCGGCTTAGGATTACAACAATTTGATGATCGATAACTTGGATGAATTAGCAGAGTTACGTTTGTCTACATTGGACCGACTTAAGAAGAATAAAGTCAGAGTTGCTAAGGCATACAATAAAAAGGTGGTGCCTAAGTCTTTTGATGAAGCAGATCTTGTTTGGAAGACAATACTGCCTGTTAGTTCTAAAGATAACCGATTCGAAAAATGGTCGCCTACGTGGGAAGGACCGTATAAAGTTAATCGGCTGGTCGGTGGAAATTCGTACATACTTAAAACGTTAGAAGGGTATGTTTTGCCTAAAGCGATTAACGGAAAGTACTTAAAGAAATACTATCCTAGCGTCTGGGTTGGAGCTTAGCCGACTAAAAAGAATCGCTCTGAGAACTGAGTTAACACGATGCTGTTAATCGGCTAAAAGGTTGTAAATTACATAAACAAAGCTAAATATAAATGGGTTAAACAGCCGATTATAAAATGCCAGAGTATTACAAAAGTAATGTTTCAAGACATCCAATAGAGTTTTACATCTCAAGGAGAAGGTTAATACTGGATGCCAGAGCCTAGAAGTGTTGCGCCCAAAACCGATAAAGCACCGGCGGCCTTAGCAATCACACATTGAACTTCATCAATGATGCGGTCGTCTTCTTTGGCACCCCCTGGCACCGGCACACCACTTTGGCCATCTGCTTCTTTACTCCGACCACGACCATAGCAATGCCAAGCTTTTGATCTTTGATGGCCGATGAAGTTTTCTCGAGGGTTTGTTGGCCTTCTAGAATCTGCTTCTCTATCTTGGTCAACTCTTCCAAGAGGAACTTCTTGGTCATTTCAAGCTTGGAGATGGATTCCTTGGTGGCCTTGAGCAGCTCAGTGTCGGCATCAAACTTCTGTTTCTTGGCCTTAGCATCAACAACTAGCTCGTCCAAGAGTTTCTGATCGGCTTCTTGAGCTTCGCGTTATGCTATCCTTGCCTGAGCTACCTCCACTTCAGATCTCCTCTCGTCTAAGTGACAGATGTTGAGGAGAGCTTCCATTGCTTCTGGGGGCAGGTCAGCTTCGACTGCCGCCATAGCGTCTCGGATCGGCTGGTTGTTAGCCAGGATCTCCGATTGTGGCTTCATCACCAAGTCAAAGAGTTTGTTGAGCCGTTCTTGCATTCCTGGCGCTGAAGTCACCGCAGCCGACGCCTCTTTAGATACTTCAAGAATTTTTCTGATCTCCGCGTCATAGTCATCCGTGGCCATGATCTTGAGATCATCCAGATCGGCCAAGGAAAAACCCAATAGATTTGTTGGGTCAGAGAATTCTGGCAGGTCGGTGGTCAGAGCTGTTGGTGTTGGCCGTGGAGGAGAAAGGGGCGTCGATGAAATCCCAGGAAGGTCGGCCAAGATTTTTGGAACTTGCACCGACGGCGTCGGCTGAAGAAAAGATGAAGGGTAAGCCAACGTCTTAAGAAAACATAAGTCATTAATTTAAAGTACGCTGCTTACCTCTACAGTAGCCGATGCGTGTGGCGAACTCTCGCCACTCTGCTCCTGGGGCTTAGACCCCCTTTTCGCCATAGCCTTGGTGTACTTTGTTTTTTCCTTTTCTGAAATTATGATATGCTAAGAATTAGTTACAAAGAGGGTAAAAGAAATAACAGCCGATTATAATATGCTTACTTGGTTGTATTTTCTCCATGCCCGATAACGACGAGCTTTGGATGCCCAGGGTACCCGAGGTATACCCAGTAAGGCCAGTCGATTGGTGTGGCCTTTTCCCTTATTGGCCACTACCCAATTGGCCGGCAGCAGGTTTCTTGCCAGTAGCCTTAAGCCTGTAAAGCAAACAAAGGTTGGACAGTAAAATGTCTCAAGGAAGATAAAGACAAATGAAGAGATGATGATCAAAACCGATACCTCGCTCGTTATTTTTTCTAAACTTGTGTTAGTGTAACCCGATGAACTAGCTTCACTGCTAGAATCGCTGTTAGACACTAATGATGGCTCTGGCAGATCTGGGAAGAATTCTTTGATTATGAATGACGGAGTTTTTTCCATATATATTGACTCTGCAATAGCCGACCACCATGTTGTGAAGCCTCCTGCCCGGCGAGCATTTAGGAAGAAGTGAGGAAGACTGCGAAGCTGAAGCTCATCGACTAATTCCAAAACCAGCTCGGCTGAAGTAGCATTGTGAACTCTAGTCCTGGGCTGTAACCGATCAAGAAGTGGCAGGCTTGGAATCACTTGACCAAAACCAAGCTGTCTTGCATAGACTGAAGGATGGTAAAACTCATATGAAGGCTGGAATGTTCGATTCCTAGTGTGAAGGCCGGCGTGAAAGACACATGGAGAGATGAAGAGTTTATACAAGTCCAAGGTCTCCTGAGGCATCAAAGAGCTGTCGGGTCGGCTTCCAAATGCAGGAAAGAAGGCCAAGGAAAATCGGTTGTGGCACCATAGCTAAAGAAGTCTTGTTGTTTGAAGTCTTCAGTGTCCAATTGTAGGAAAAAAGACAAAAAATTTCTACAGCCGTTAGGTGTGATTCTTGTCTCATTACTGGAGCACTTCACAAATCTCTCACCAAAGGATCGGCATTCTCTGAACTGAAAAGGTGCTCCTTCTGGAGTGTCTTCTCTTGGAAAAGGAGTCCCATCGGCTAAATCCATATTAAAAGGACGGCTGAATAGGCAGTACAACCATATCTGCATGAACCACATCGGACCGCCCACATTGCCAAAGGCGAAATTCTCAAAACTAGCAAAAAGCTTACTCCTTATTACGTATAAAATCTGATACACAGCACTAAGAAAAGTTTTCCCTAATGCTAGCTGACGTCCTTCAACAAGCTGTTCTGCTATGACTTGATAGACTTGAGTCAGCCCAAGGGATGCCCCACAGAATAAAAAGCGATCTAACCAGAGGTTTAAAAAAGCAACGTGTTCTTCGTCCGATACCAGCCCATTAACCTTATTGTTGTTTGCGATGTATTTGGCCCACCCTTCACCTTTGGATCTGATAAGTTTATATTTGGGCTTACCACTAAAAGCCGATACTTGTCACCATCTGGCCTAAGGCAACACAATTGGGCTACGTCCAAAAGAGTCGGGCCGATGGGACCAGTACGAAACAAAAAGGCATTAAAACAATCCGACCAAAAATAACAGGCCGTGGCCACTAGAGGCTCATTGGCTTCTGGATCGGCTAAGGAAAGGGGGATGCACTCGGCTATACCCATTTTTTCTCATTCACCCCTCTTTTGGGCTGCCACTCTAATGAACCAATTCCTCCATCCCTTGAGAGCTGTTGGCCAAGCTCTGAAACTTTTATTCCAACCTTCTATATTATGACCAGAAGCCGATAAAGGAAGACGAGGAATTTCTTGATTTGTGATAGTACTGACATCTAGATTTCCTAAGGGACCCAAAAAATACTGATCATTGCTATGCGGGATCGGAATGAGTACCTGACTTGGGTCCATTACAACCGATCTCGGAGGATGATTGAGCTAAGGACTGTTTCGGAGATTCGTCAACAGAGAACTTAAGCCGATTGCAGATGGTTCGAGAGCTCGAGCGCGTGAAGAATGACCGTGTGGGGGCCGCTTTTTATAGCACGGTAAAAATTTGAAGCGGCGGGAAATGAATCTCAAAAAACACGAGCAGTTAAAACGCACTACACGCATGTCAAAAAATTACGGCGTAATTAAAGCGGCAGTTGCTTAATGAAGATTAGCAGCTAGCCGATGGAAAAGAAGCCGATAGTTGCAATTTTTGAAAGATGACGAGTCATCTTCACGATCGGCTTTGAGTGAATTTTATATCTCTACCTTATCGATTCCAGGTCAAATCGACTGGCACGCTCTAAACCAGGTGTTCATCTGGTGTGCTGTTGTCAGAAACCCTAATTCAAGTTTTTGACGTCAACAGGTTGACATACCAGGCTTACAGGATGTGGTACAATTGTATTGGAACCTTCCAACTAATGCTCAGAACAGTGCCACTCATCTTTCGGCTAAATTTAAGCACTTGACAAAAGAGGACTGGTAATCTAGAGTAAGATAATCTCAAATTTGAAAAATGCAATTTACAACTGCAATCAGGTCATCATTTTCTTTGATTTGCTTGAAGAAAGCAGAATCTTATTCAGATCTAAATCCAACTTTATATCTCTTATCAAACAACAGTATTGGAAAAAAAGATGCGCTATTAGATGGATGAAGTTTGGTTATGAAAATTCAAAGTTTTTTTCATGCCAAGGCGACTGAAAGATAACGTCAGAATGTTGTTGTGATAACCCGGGGGGTTATCAGTTAATTAAAAGCAGCAAAACAGTAATTAAGCAATAAAAATATGATTAGGCAAGATAATTAAAATGTAAGGATTAAGAGGAGTGCCGTCAGTCCTGTAGTGAAGGGGTGAAAGCATCTAGGCACCCATGTTGTTTTGGTTTTGATAATTAATAACAACTTTGGTCAATGGACTAATACTTTCCTTGAGAATATTGAAAGTAGGTTAATCCCAGGATTGGTGACCATGGAAATACCAAGGAAGTTACAAAGGGAAGATCAATATGTCAAGATCGTGAAAAGGTATAATTATAAGGTTCTTTTTCTAGTCTTTTGTCGATCTTGGAGTATGGAGAAAAGATCGGTTTGCTAGAATTAGGGCCGTACTATAAAGAGGGATTTTGACGCTTATCTTGGTGTCACTTAGGGTTTAAAGGCTCAAATTACATATTCAAATGAATGCTTGATGATATATAAGTTCCTATATAGAAAATGTTTTTAAACTAATCAAGTCTCTGGAAATCCGGTGCTACCGCCCATGCCGAAGACGGTGCTATCGGTGCTTGTGTAGCACCGCCCGAAGAGGGTGGTGCAAAAATTCCAGAGAAGCTCCTTTCTGGTTTTTAGTATCCCGGTGCTACCGCCCATGGTAGTCCGGTGCTACCGGACCAGCGGTAGCACCGGCCCTCAGCCCGGTGCTTAAATTCCGGAGAGGTCACTTTTTTGAAGAAACAAAATGAAAAGGGGCCCGGTGCTACCAGTCACAGTTGGGCGGTAGCACCGGACCTTGAGCAACGGTCTCTGGCAAGTGCATTAAATGCACTGTTCTAGCCGTTGAAGTGGAGCCCGGTGCCACCGGTCCTACATGGGCGGTAGCACCGGAAAAACAGACTTTTGCCCATTTCGAGCTCCAACGGCTAGAAAGTTTGGTGGAGGCTATAAATACCTCCCCACCTGCATTCTAGAGTCTCTCTTGGTCCTCATTGATGATATTTGAGCTCTAGCAATTGTTCTCCACTCTTGTGTGCATTCAATTTCCATTTGTGAGTGTGAGAAGCAAGATTGAGTAGTGCATCTCGTGTTTGAGCCTTTAGACACCGATATTTGACCTCAAGCAAGCGTCAAGGTTTATTACTCTTGGAGGTTGCCGCCTCCTAGACGGCTTGGTGGCGATCGTCCACGGTGAGCTTCTCAACGGAGATTGTGAGAAGCCCCGGCAAGTTGTGAAGGCCGTAGTTCGCCTACCCAGAGCGGGAAAGAACTACCTTAGTGATCGAGGAAGGCTCGAGCAAGTGGAGCCGGCTTGAAGTGATTCAAGTCACCTCAACGTGGTGTAGGGGAGACTGGTAAGTCTTCGAGACCACAGGTTAAAATTCTTGTCTTATATTTATTTGTGATTGATATTCCTCTTTGTTGAGAATCTATTTCATTGATAGCATATTCTTGATAGTCTTTGTGATCACTTGTATATTTGCTACACTAAATTTGACATAGTATCTCAAGTGTTTGCTAGAGAAATTTAGTGTGAATTTGCATTTTGTATCTCTATATCTTGGTGTCTTTCGTAATTTCTAAATAGTGTCGAAAAATTTAGAAACCTCCTATTCACCACCCTCTAGTCGGTTATCCTTGATCCTACACTTAGGTTTAATGGTCCTTGAATTCTTGTCTTCGTGATCGGCTTCTATTTCTAATGAACCGATCGTGATTTTTAATGTCTGACCGACTTGCCGATCCCTTTTTAGCTCCTCGTCATGCATCGGCTTTTTTCCTTCGCTCGAACATTGAACCATATTAATAGGGAACGAATCAACATCAACTTGCATGGTCGGCTCATCAGCGAATTTTAGCCGACCGTCCTCAATAGCTGACTGGATTTGCTGACGAAAAATATTGCAATCATTAGTATTATGAGAAAAAGAATGATGCCACTTGCAATACCTGCGTTTCTTGATCTCATCAGCCGATGGTATGACGTGTCCTTCGGGCAATCGTATTATTTTTTCTTCTAACAATAAATCAAAAATACGATCACACTTAGAAACATCAAAATCATACTTAACTTCCGACTTATTTCTAGTTGGCTTAAGCCAAGAACAGACTAGGGATTTTTAGACCCTTTTATCCATTCGGCTATGTTTATCTCCGCTTCATCATCTTCTGAAGATTCGCTCGGACAATAGTCGACCATATTAACTTTGGCTTTATCCTTTTCTTTATTATTACCATTTTTAGACCTATCCTTAAACGCCCTATTGTCCGGGAACCGGCTTTCTTGAGCCGACACACGATGAAGCAGATGACTCAGATCAGTGAACTCTTGTCCTCCAAACTTTTCTCTGAGTGGTGGAATTAACCCTTGGAAAGCCAAATCAGCGAGCTGGTTATCGGGTAACGTGACACTGAAACAACGATTTCTAATCTCTCTAAATCTCTTAATATAATCAGTTACCGATTCTCCAAATTTCTGGCGAACAAAGCTTAGATCGGAGATCCTGAGTTCTAAACTGCCCGAGAAAAAGTACTCATCAAATCGGCTTTCCAAATCATTCCATAAGTAAGCCGAATTCGGAGGCAGACAAGTAAACCAAGTAAAAGCTGCTCCCGATAATGATAATGAGAACAGTCTAATTTTTAGCCCGTCGGACTGAGCTGCTTCGCCGCAATGTGCGATAAAGCGTCCGACGTGTTCTAATGTTGTAATTGAGTCATCACTAGAGAATTTTGCAAAATCTGGGACTTTGAAATTGTGAGGATAAGGCATACGATCTATGTAATTAGGATATGGCTTTCTATAGCCGATAACTTTCCCTTTCGGCTGTATGCCGAATTGATCCCTTAATACAGCAGAAATTTGATCGGCCCAATTCGCATTATCGGCCATCAGATCAATGGGTCTTTGATAATGTTGATCATAATTAGCATTCTGCCCCCGAGTGAAAACTTGGGTTGCCAATTAGGTTGAGCCGATGGCAGACGAGTGTATTGGTCGTACCTATTGTTTCTAATTTGTGGTTCTGGTACTGGAACAAAAGGCATGAATAGGTCACTACCCTATGCGGACCTGGATTTCTAGGCAAGACAGGTTCATGACGTTGTGGATATCTGTCGGATTCAATCGGCTGTGAAACCGATTGTGGAAAAGCATAGAACGGGGCTGACGGCGGTAGATTCGCCGATGCATCTAACTTAGCAGCATCGGTGTAAGCCTGGTAATGGTTTACCCCACTCGGCCGAGGATCTCTAGGCAGTATAATAGTGGGTTGAGTGGGCATCATAGTTGGCGGTGAGGTTATAGCCGATGGTTTAGGATCGGTTAATGTGCTCTCGTGTTTTGTGCTATTGAAAAGACAGGGTAATTTGGCAGAGCCTGTATTGGGTCAAGGAGACTTCCGGACGAGGCCAATTCCTGGGCAATGGTTTTAACGCTATTTGCGATCATCGGCTTAAGGGTTGTGACAAGAGCAGATAATTGATTTATCAAAGCATGGTGTACAGATTGATTAATCATAGCCGATAGCTCGGCTTGAGCGGGTAGATATCGACTTACCGGTCCTTCTGTAATGCCTACATCCCCCAGGGCATTAACTGTCGGCAAAGCGGTCTTTTGAGTGACGCCACGTCGAGTTTTCTGATAACAATTCAGCATCATCTCTTCAAGAGCTGTTTTCCGATCTTCGATTTCTCTACGTTGTTCCAGCGTTAAATCGTCCATCATCGGGACGATTATAGCCTCAACGTTGAGATCGGATGGTGGAATCGACTTCCCTGATGAAGACATGGTGGTCCCACGGGCGTGCCAAGAGTGTGTTGACGTCAAAAACTTAAGGTAGGGTTTCTGACAACAGCACACCAGACGAACACCTAGTTCAGAGCGTGCCAGTAAAAATATGAAATCCACTCAAAGCCGATCGTTAAGATCAATCGGTTTAGATTCAATCAGCTCAAAACCGATTAAACTAAGATAAAAAAGGTATGTCTAATTAGCCGATTAAGGCTAATCAGAGGATAAAGGTAGATCGATTATGAAGAAGGCGATACGCAACAAAATAAGAATAAATCGAACCTGGGGCATAATTTGAAGAAGATCAACAATCGGCGATGCGTAACTTTATTGATCAAACTCGAATTACAAAGATTAAATTACAAGAACTACTCCTAGTCGACAGGAAAAAGTAATGTAAACTGTGTGTTTGATTGTGATTGATATCTTGTGCGGCTAGCCCTTGTCCTCCTTTTATACCCATCGGCCGATCGTGTCCTTTTAAAATACGTTGCAAAGCCTGATCCGTATCGGCCTCAATCCGGATGTTTTTCCTTTAAAGATTTTTACAGTTACTAAATATCTTCAAATCTTTCCGAATCGTCTGTTAGTTACTGCATGTTGACTTTCTCTTGCCGATTTGACCATACTTACTAAATTTTGGTGCAAACAGGATCATACCCAAGCAACTAGAAAAACAATATATAACACATATGTTATGCACAATATCATCTGCACAGATTTCTCATGGGAAATCATAAGAAGCATACATATGTTTCTCAAATAATATGGCAATTTTCAGGCAAATCTAGTGTCAAATCGCAAAACTGTTGCTCAATAAAGGTGTAGCAAATGTACAGGTTTTAAGTTTAACCAAGCAACAGAGACATTTCTATAGTGGGGTTGTGCACAACAAGAAGTTCGATGGTATGTGTTCTGATACTGATACTCTTTGGAGTTTGGATACTACCCAGAACTAAAAGTTAAGAGGTTTTGAATAGCAAGAAAGCCAACCAAATCGACTAAACTCAGAAAAGAAAGAAAGTAAACTAGTAAGATAACAAAATAGCATGATTTCAATCCAATATATTATATCCAGATCGAAAGCAATCAAGAATTCCCAATACATATCCAACATTTTTCTAAAGGTGTGGTATTGAGCTGTGGGGTTGAACATAAAAGCTAGCTCAAAACTTAAAAGCAATATATAACATAAACTATTTTAACAATATCAAAATTATGCAGTAAATAAGGCACCCCAGGAAACACGATATCTTGCTATATTTGTCTATCTCAATCGCAAAACACTGCAAAGGTTTTGTGATAATCAGTTACATATCCTGACAGGTTTCGCACTTTAGGTTCAAACCGAGTCAAGTCATTAACACATTTTCCTGTAATGGAAATCTATGTTACCGTACAAATCCCACAGAATGGATACATTTATCTAACTGGCATGCTGCACTACTTTCTACCAAACTCAAAAACTTGCCACCATCATGCAAGCATTGAGATTTCCGTAGACCATTCAGAAAACAGGAAACACTTTTTTTTTGCCAGGAGGAAACACATATTTGGATTTATGGTAGAAATGGTCCCAGGACCAAACACAAAGATGGGATCTTTTTGCATTCTAGCTGGAAATATTTTATCAATTGTAAGAAGCATAACCAAAGCGGCTAAAATTAAATGCACAAACACATATGTGAGATATTATATCTATCCAGCTTTCTCATGGGAAATCAAAGTTGTTTTGAGGAAGAATGGGAAATCAAAAGTGCAGACATAACTGTTTCTGAAAAGAGCATAGCAAATATTCAAGTGCAGCCACAAAACACATTTATTTTTGTAACTGTTAGTCCCTAGCAATGCGGCAAATTTCAGGCATAACAAATCACATAATTAATCCTCAATTTTTCATGTTCAGGTGCTGAGTGCTGACTCTTGTATTGCACAGAAATCACTGCTTATTATATGGAACGTGGTCCTTCACTCCTGCCAAAAAGTAATACTATATGCTAATGGATATATGTTTTGCCTTCTTTAAATTAGTTGATTTGCTTAATATTTGTGTGAAAGAAAAATGCTATTTTGTGTAAGATTTGACATCCTGTTGCAACATACGGGCACTTTACTGGTTATAGCAAAACATACGTGTTTACCCATGCATCAGAGTCATTTGGTATAGTTTTGGACAAGATGAAGTTTAATAGCTTGCTCTCTGATAATGCTACTATCTGCATGCTATCCAAACTACACCCTACAAGGTTAAGTTGCAAGAATGGCAACCGAATCCGCTCATCCACAAGCTCAGAGAAGTTCAAGAAAGTAGTTACTAAGATAACAAAATAACTTCGATTATTCATGTGTGACACTTACGACCAACGGTGCAAATTAATTAACAATTGCACTTTGGTCTTGAAAACTAAAGGTAGCCTAAAAGCAAACAATGACAGATGGTGGAGTCACTTCAGCAAAGTCAAAATTATGAAGTAAATCAGAACTACCTAGAAACACGACACATTGTTATATTTTTTCTATCTTGATCCCAGTACATTGTGAAGCTTTGGATAATGAGTTCCATATCCTCGCGACTTCCACCTCGAACTGGGTCATCCATCTCATTAACTCGTGCAAATGGAAACCCCTGTAATCTTACAAATTCTACAAAACTGATACAATTGTCTTTCAAATACTTCTACAGCAAATCTTGTGCACATGCAACAAAATACTAGAGGCAACCACATAGAAAAATCATCTCAAGCATTGAGAATTTGATCAAGCGATATCAAATAAAACAACATAACAAGAACATGGAAGGGAGGTCATCCAAATGACCCGGAATTCAGTCAGAGCAGCCATCCGGAGCCAAGAAGTAGGCGAAGATGGGGTCCCCGTACTCCTGGCCGAGATCTGGTACCGTTGTAGCCTGTTAATTTGTTTTTTTAAAAGCAGCCTCTGCGATTTTTTTTACAGAATTGGCCCCCGGACCCGCGAAAACACGTGTCGGCAAAAAACAAAAAAAAACAGAGACTGCAGCATGCAGCAGACTGGGAGCGCTGCATGCTACAATCCGCTATATGCTACAGTGATTTCCGTTTTTTATATGTGAGGAGGCTAATTATGGGAAAAAATGCATTTTAATTTTATCGAGTTGTATGATTGCATTACAATAGATTAAAAATTTGTACGATGGTTAGTTTTGAAAAAATAATTCCGCGAGTAGTTCTGAAAAAATCGTACGTCGGCTAGTTCTGAAAAAATCGTCGTAGAACTAGCCGACCTACAAATTATTTCAGAACTAGTCGCAGAATTATTTTTTCAGAACTACTCGCAGAATATACAACTCGATAAAATTAAAATGCATTTTTTTTCTATAATTAGCCTCCTCGCAGCAGAAAAAAACGGAAATCACTGAGCGCTCCTGTGGTAATCCAACTTGAAATAGGCAATCGCGAGATGCAAATCAAGAGCAATTACTCAGAAAGTAGCAAAATGGATAGAAGATTAAAAGCAAAGCAGCAAGAAACAACTAGAACACGGAAAGCATCTCAGATTAATCCATAACAGAATTCTGACAATCACAGCCTTTATATACAAGGCTCTGTTCTTTTACCTCGACGCAGCGACAAAAGGTAACTACAAACAGTAAACAAAAAAGATGTCTAATTACAGCCTTCTGGTAATTACTGCAATCAACGACAACCGTTGGATTGACTCGAAACGTTATCGTTCTCTCAGCATCGTTAGATCTTCATAAACTCAGCGCCTGAATTAAGACTTCTCCTCATGATTTGCGGACTGGGACTTCAGCGTCCTGACAATTCTCCCCACCTTAAGTTCCTTGACCTGAAGGATGAAAATTTGTAAAAACTCTAGAAATGAACTTAGAATCTTCCCAGGTAGCTGCCTCCAAAGGTAAATTTGCCCATTGGATCTTCCATTTCACTACTGGCATATTTCTCCTGGGAATCATCCTTCTTTCCAGTATAGCAATAGGCTCTGTCAATATGTTGCCGCTAGCATCCACCAAAGGTAAGTCTTTGCTTGGAATCACTTGAGGTCAAATATGCCTTTTCAATTGACTGACATGGAAGACTGGGTGTATTGAGCATCCTTCCGGTAATAGCAATCTGTAAGCCACTTCTCCCACTGTTTCTTGACTCTAAAGGGTCCATAAAACTTAGTATGCAATTTCAGCACTTTGTTTAGCCCCAATGCGTTATGGCGATAAGGTTGCATCTTCAAATAGACCGTATCCCCTAACTCAAACCTCCTTTCAGTCCTGTGTTGATCAGCATAGTGTTTCATCCTTGAGCTAGCCCTTTCTAGATTTGCCTTAATAGTTTCAATGGCTACCTGTCTCTCCTGTAGTAAATTTTTAGTTTCTTTAGTAACTGAATCAAACAGGACTGACTCACTAACCATTGGGGGTTTCATCCCATAAAGAGCTTGAAAAGGAGTCATTTGTAAGGATGTGTGGAAAGAGGTATTATACCACCACTCTGCATGTGCTAAACATGAATGCCATTTTCTAGGATTTGCAAACGCCATACATCTCAAATAATCCTCAAGACACTGATTAACTCTCTCGGTTTGTCCGTCCGTTTGCGGATGATAAGCACTACTAAATCGAATTTTCACTCCCAAAGCCTTGAGTAACTCTTTCCATAAGGTGCTGATGAAAATCCGATCTCTATCAGATATGGTCATTACCGGTAGCCCATGCAATTTGTAAACATGTTCCAAGAAAAGAGTAGTGACTTGTTGCACTGTGTATGGATGATTCAAAGAAACAAAATGGGCATACTTCGTGAATCTATCCACAACCACCATACCCACATCTTTACCTTCGGATTTTGGCAGTCCCTCAATGAAATCTAAGGTGATGTGCGTCCACGCCATCTCTGGAACCGACAAAGGTTGGAGTAAACCAGGATACGGCACATTCTCGGATTTACTCTTTTGACAAACAGCACATGATCTGACAAATTCGGTAACCATAGACTTCATTCCCAGCCAGTAGAATAGCAGCTTCATTCTCTGATATGTTGCCTTTTCACCCGAGTGTCCCCCCAAGGTCGACTGATGGAATGAATCCAGTAATATTTCCTTCAATTGAATGTCATTGCCGATATAGATTTTTCCTTTATATCGTAATATGCCATTCTTGAGAGTAAACTGAGGAGCAGCAGCTACATCAATTCTTAGTTTAGCTTCTAGTTCTTTACACCTGTCATCTTCCTGATAACTTCGAATCACCTCAGAAATCCATTCGGGTACTGCTGTCGTAATCGCTATTGATTCTTCAGCATGAGGAACCCGAGATAAGGCATCAGCTACCCTGTTCTCCCTACCTTTCTTGTACTCCACTCGATAATCCTATCCCATCAGCTTGATAAGTAGTTTGTGCTGTACCCCTTCAATCACCCTTTGATCTGCTATAAACCTCAAACTCTGTTAATCAGTCCGAATTATCAATGTCGATCCAATGAAATAATGCTTCCACTTCTTTAAAGCCTCCAATATTGCTAATGATTCTTTGTCATATACCGACATTGCACTTGCCTTGGCACCAATTGCCTTGCTCAAATATGCGATTGGTCTTCCTCCTTGCATGAGCACGGCCCCTAATCCATTACCACTAGCATCTGTTTCCAAGATAAACGGCTGATTGAAGTTGGGGAGTGCCAATACCCGAGCTTGAGTAAGAGCCTTCTTGATTTCGCTAAAAGCTCGCTGCTGGTCCTCTGCCCAAGTAAAGGCATTCTTCTTCAATGAGTGGAATAGAGGTCGACAAATTAATGATTTTGACAAACCTTCTGTAATAGCCAGCTAAGCCAAAAAACCCTCTCAACTGAGTTATGTTCTTTGGTACCGGCCATTCCTGGACTGCCTTCACCTTGTCAGGAGTGGTAGCTACACCATGTCTATTGATAATATGACCCAAATATTCAACTTGAGTTTGACCAAATACACACGTACTCTTTTTCGCAAATAGCTTGTTTTCCTTCAAAACCTTGAGAACTTGCTGAAGATGTGATTGATGCTCTTCCAAAGTAGGACTATATATCAGAATATCATCAAAGAATACCAATGCAAATCTTCTAAAAAATCTGGCCAAAATTTTGTTCATTAAAGCTTGAAAGGTAGCAGGGGGCATTAGTGAGCCCAAACAGCATTACAATGTATTCGTCATGTCCCATGTGAGTACTGAAAGCCGTTTTAAAGATATCTTCAGGCTTCATTCTGATTTGGTGATACCTAGATCTGAGATCAATCTTTGAAAAGAATTCAACACCATGTAATTCATCCAAAAGATCCTCAATAACCGGAATTGGGTATTTATTCTTGACTGTATTTGCATTAAGTTGTCTCTAATCAATACACAACCTCCATATACCATCTTTTTTCTTAACTAGAATCGCTGGTGATGAGTAAGGGCTTACACTAGGTCTGATGATCTTGGACCGAAGTAAATTCCCAATGAGCTCTTCCATTGCATCCTTCTTATGATGTGGTACCCTATAGGGGCGTATATTCACTGGTTTAGCGTCTAGAATCAAAGGAATGGAGTGGTCGCAGTCTCTTTCTGGAGGAAGTTCAATAATCTCTTCAAAAACTGTAAAATCATGTGCTGAAAAATTGGCTTAGTAATGAAATTGGCATTACGAAGTGGTTGTATTCATGGCATGTGCTGTGCTTTTGCACGTGTTGTTTCAAATGATTAATTGATATGCTTGTGATAGCATGGTAATAGTTTTGCTTGATACAATGCGCTCGTGTGAGTGGTTGCATGGATTGATCTTGAGTCAAGTTGTGGACTTGTGCTCGTACACAGTTTTGTGTTTATTCATGTGCAGGTGTTGCTTGAGGGCGAACGTGGTCGATGACGGGACCGGAACTAGGTTCACGGAGGAACTGAGGTTCGGGACTAGGTTCAGGGAGGAACTGAAATTCTAGTGGTCAAGGATGTCATGCGGGACGTTCGGGCTAGAGAACGGTGCATATGAAGGCTGGTTAGTCACGTGAGTGCGGCAGGTGAGCCGTACGCGTGCATGTGTGAATTTTGGGTAGTTTGCATGTATTGGACCATGTTGGGCCAGGTGGATATGCATGCGAACTGTTGCTCATTATAAATAGGAGAGGGATGTCTTCTGTTTAGATGAGAGAGCAGAATATTAGGGTTTGTACTCTTTTGTTGGAGTACTGTAATCAAACTAGCCAAAAGAAATAAAAATAACTTCTTCAGCCATAGCTTTTCCTTGCGCCGTCTGGAGGTCTCGCGGCCGTAGTTTTCTAGCACTCGGAAGCCTTGGCTCCTGGCATGAGTGTTCCTGGCCTGAAGACCTGGCAGCTGTGTTCCTTGCGTTGAAGATCTTCCGGCGTGGGTGCTCCTGGCGACTGCAGCAAACGAACAAAAACTTCGGTGCTACAGTGCTGCTACATGGTCGCTACAGTGTCTGCGCTACAGGATTGATACAGTGCACAAACAGGAATTTGGAACAATGCGCAGAGAGTAAATTTTCTTTTTATTGATTGATTCATTGTCTCTCTTGATTCAACAAGATATGATCTATCCAAAACCTTCCTAGAGTATCAACTTAGAGTCCCTGAAAGTTTCGTTGGTTAATCTTTTGTAGATTGTGATTAATCACGAAATTAGAGTTTGGTCAGTTCTCGTCATAATCTGTCACAGCAAGCTTGTGAGGCTAATAACTTTTGATCCGTAGGTCCGATCGAGATGATTTGTTTTTATTATATTCGTATTGGAATCTAGTTTCTACATTTCAAATTGCAGGTCAATCCGACGGTTGGATCTCCGGGAATTAACGATTTACCGAATGCATCTAACTCTGTTTTGTTGAATACGAAGCAATTATTTGAGTCCGAATTTGGGTGAATTTTTAGTAGATTAAAAATTTAATTTTAGCTTCCGCGCAATCATTCACCCCCTCTGATTGCTAGTTTAATATAATATCGATCCTACAAAAACTTCAGCGTACTGCTTAAGAGTTTCTTCAATCTCTGCAGGATGTTCATCTTCTCCGTGTTCATTGGCCAAGATAGCTTTTGCATACAAAACAGCCCCAACCACTCCTTTTACCAACCATTTGTTGAGTTTTTGTTCATTAATTATATAATCTCTGGTGGGATAAGTCTCATCCTTGAAACTAATTACCTTCCTTCCATCCTTGCATATACTCAGTTCTCGGGTCTTCAAGTTTAAGCTCACAGGGTTATACTGATACATCCAATCAGCCCCAAGGATCACATCATATCCTCTTAGGGCAGGTATTCTAAAATCTGATACGAATTGCTCTCCTTGAATCACATACTGATAGTCCACACATTTGGAACTACACTCCATCTTCACTCCATTGGCCATCGAAACTTGCTCCATCTGTTGATTAACAATATTACACTTGGCCCTAGTTGCTAAGGCAGGAGTTATAAAGGTTGCCGAACTACCACTATCCACTAAGGCTGTTGCTCCCACATTTCCAATCCGCATTTTTAAGGTGAAGGTGGAAGTTCCTGAGCAAGTGCCTGCTACCGCATGCATGGATAATTGGAGTATTTCTTCTTCTTCTTTATGCATCAGACTTCCTAGTGGAGTTCTGAACTCAGCTTCCTGAACCTCCTCCGATTCTTCACCATCATTCTCAACCGTGATAAGTGAATTTGTTTTTGGACCTTACAGACTTTATTATGTCTAGGAACCCAAGGCTCTTGGCACTTAAAACACTTACTTCCTGTCCATTTTTGATTACTAGTGATCACTGATTTCTCACCTACTTCCTTCTTAACTGGCACACTTCCTCCTTTTTGATTTACATTTCCTTCTGGTAGCGTTTTTGTATTACTGTTGGTACCCACAGGCCAACTCGAATATTTTCTATAGCTAGTGCTTCCTTCATAGTTCCGGGCATGAACATAAGCCTCTACTAGCGATCTGGGAGCCAATGATTTCAGAGGAATCTTAATGTAAATGTTCAACCCTGATACAAAGTAGTCCAAGAAATATTCTTCAGTAAGGTTTGGGTTATTTCTTTTCACCAAGTGCATCATTCCTTCAAAAGCATCTATATAAGTTCTACTGTTCCAACTTGAACCAACCCTCTGAAATTTTCAATTACCTCAACTCTGGTTTCAGCTGCAAACCGATTTCAAATTATTTGACAAAATTGTGACCAATTCAACGAGCTAGTATCAATTCTATTGCTACTTAGCCATTGATACGCTCTCCCGGTGAAATATACTTCTGCAATCATCACCTTCTGACCCCCAGTGATGAGGACATAACTCCTATTGATACAACTTTAACACTTGGTCCAATAACACGAGCCCGAGCAAAACAACTCAATTACAAGGTGAGCTCGTTCTTAGGTGATAATACTTGTTCTAATGAGAATGTGCTACTGCATTTTTCCTTGTGATGTGTTGTTACTTAGGAGTATGGGAGAGGAGATGTTAACTCAAGGAGACCTTATACACAACTTGAACACCTACAAGCCACGTTCAACTAAAGTACAAGCCCAATTGATGCCGTCTGTGCACTTCAATTCGGACTACAACTCGTCTCGGAGTCAACCTGACAGCACCGGACTAAAAAGGCCATAACTTCCTCATACGAAGTTCGTTTGGGCCGAGTCACCACTCATTGGAAAGCTTATTTCAAGACCTATCTATTGTATACAAGCCCACCTCCAGATTCATTCGCGAAGGCCTCCAAATCTGAAAAGTTACTGCTGTTGTAGACTTCGAATCAGAACCATTGATTGATCACTTTTTGTAACTCGCCCTTATATATACTTAGCCGCCGCTACTTTTAGGGTTAGGTTATTTGTTAAGTTTGTTCCCCACGCGTGTGAAACACTTGTTCATCGGAGTAGTATCACAAGACCTGGTTTGGTGAAAGATATAACCTCAACTTTGATCGTTCGAATTGTCATATTGTTTTCTTTCTCGTTCTTGCTCGTTTCTTCTACTGCGTGCAGGAATTAACCTTCGTGGTTAGGTCATTCGGGCGTGAGCACGGTTGATAACGATAGGTGCGTGGGTGTAGCGATTGCAAGGATTCAATCTCTGCTGATTGGAAGCCCTTGGAATACGAACGTCTCCGTTCCGCAAAAGTAGAACCTATTGAAAGATCAGGCCGTTGTCGCATCAAGTGGTATCAAAGCTGCGTTGCCTGTTAGATAATTCGTATTTCCCCATCGGTTAGTTTTCCATCGTCCTAGTGTCCAAAAAAAAATTGGCCCCAAAAATATTTGCGTTCGTTGCTGTCCTTGTTTCTGTTGTCCAAACCCCTTTGATCCTTTGCACTTTCTTTCGGTTTTTGCTTTATTGAATTGTTGTCCCCCGCTGTGTCGTTATGTTGCTGAGTCTAGATCGAGTCTTGTCCTGGTTGTAGTGGTTAAGTTTGTTGCCGCGGAAATCCTAGGGCATCAGTTCAGAATTTGAGTCCGAGAAGAAGAAGGGTTCGTGCAACGTTTAGTAAAACGGGCATAACTTTTGCATACGGACTCCGATTTGGGTCTATCATTTTTTGTTTCGAAGAGGACGACGACGCGCATCTGAAAAACCCACACATCTTTAGATTTGTGCATTTTTTGACCCTAAAAATCGGCCTCTAAGACCAAGTTCTGGGCCCCAGAAGTTTTGGTGCCATCTTTTTGTCATCTTTCGGTCTGTTTAGCATTTTGTCTCGTTCGAAAATGCGGGATTGTTGTTTTCCATCCTTTTTTCAGTTGAGAGGGATAGTATACCTCTAAGAAAAAGAAAAAAATAGAGAGCCGCACCAAAAGAAGAGAGAAGAGAAAAAGGCCAGTGCAAAAAAAAAATCAAAAGCCGCACTGAAAAAAGATTCAGAAGTGCTGGAATCCTCTGTGTCTTTGTATATTTGTGTGCTTTGCTTCGCATAACTAGGTCTGTGACGAGTTTAGGTTGGCAACACAGACTAGCTTGGGACTACTTTTCAATTCTGCAATTTCTGATTTGAATTGTTGCATAACCTTTGCTACTCATACATTGTCACAGGTTTACTTTGCAATCGCACACCCCACTATTGTCACAGGTTATCACGAACCAGCCTACCGGATTGCACCACCTGTCACAGTTGGTAAGAAACTTGCAAGATCTTGGTAAAAAGCTTGAGCGAGAGTGATCTTTACCCTTTATCCACCACCTAGTAGTTGATAGGAAGAATATATACTCCTTTTTTTCCCTTCTTGTCTTCTACTAACAATGACAGGATCACATAATGAAATTTCGGATGAAGACGAATGTGTTGCAAAAATTGAGCTCATGAAGTACGTGGAGGATAATCAAAGCGCGTTGAGAGGCATCGACGCAAACCTCACTAAGCTTGCTCAAGACAATGAACATAGGATGGAGCAAATTGAGCGAAGCATTGCCAACCTCGTCACCATAATGGAGTACCTAGAGAGGCAGCCGTCTCCACCTGTAGATCCTACACCTCCCAATGAAGGTCGAAGGGAGGGCAATCTTGCTGCCCCTAGAGATGAAGAAGCATTCCCTGCTGACGACATAGAGGATGATGAAGGAGAAGAAAGTGTCGGCAATATGGATCAAGCTGTTGAACGGAATGCCCGTTTTCGCGATCGTCTTTGCCGCAATCGTCATGGTATGGGAGGTAACAATGGTAATGCTAATCAACATCATGGTAATGTTAATGATGCATTTTCTAAAGTTAAGTTTACCATACCATCTTTTGCGAGTCATTATAATCCGGATGAATATTTAGAATGGGAGCTATCTGTGGATCAAAAAAATTCATGCTTTGAAGTCCCGGAAGAACAAAGAATAAGACTTGCCACTAGTGAATTTACTAACTTTGCATCATATTGGTGGCATGAAATTAACAAACAGATAATGTCCCAACCACTTGAAATGGTTTGAAAGAATGCATGCGAGTTAGATTTGTACCCTCATATTATGCTAGAGATTTATTGAATAAATTGCAGCACTTGAACCAAGGTAATAAGTCCGTAGAAGAGTATTATCAGGAGTTACAAATTGGTATATTGCGTTGTAAAGTGCAAGAAGATGAGGATGCAAAAATGTCTAGATTTTTTGGGGTTTAAATCGTGAAATTCGAGACATATTAGAGTATAAGGATTATCATAATATCACTCGTTTGTTCCATCTTGCTTGCAAAGCTGAAACGGAAGTACAGGGATGACAAGCTCGATCACGAGTTACTTCTGGAGGATCTCCTCCAACTCGGGCCACACCTAGGGCGGCACCTGTGGCACCTTTTGCTGGTCGCTCTACATCATCTTCTTTCCGTGCACGTTCCGCTGATTTCACGCCACAACCACGTGCTCCCGCAGCAAGCAAATCAGCGACGGTGCAGCACCGGTAAAGAGCGCGTCATCAGTTGCTTCCACGGGTAGAACACATGACACGCAGTGCTACCGCTGTAAGGGATGGGGTCATGTGATGAAAGACTGTCTAAATCAGCGAGCTCTCATTGCCAAAGATGATGGTGAGTATGCTAGTGCTAGTGATATTGATGATGAAGATTTCGCGCTTGTTTCAGCTAACCCCGCAGGTGACGAACATGCGACGGGTAGTGATGATGATGGAGTAGACAGATTTGGAGCTGAAAATTTTGATAGGTATATGAGTATTTAGCACAACGAGTACTTAGTGCTCAAATGGAGAGAGCGGAGCAAAATCAACGCCACACCTTGTTCCAAACAAAGTTCGTTGTGAAGGAAAGATAATGTCGCGTCATCATCGATGGAGGTAGTTGCAACAACCTTGTTAGCATTGAGTTGGTCGAGAAGCTTGGCTTGACCACGCAGTAGCACCCACGGCCATATTACATTCAATGGTTCAACTCTTGCAGTAAGTTGAAAGTAAATAAGATTGTGAGAGTGCATTTTTCAATTGGCACCTACCATGATCATGCAGATTTTGATATCGTTCCTGTGTAAGCTTGTTCTTTGCTTTTAGGTAGGCCTTGGCAATATGATACTGATGCTTTACACCATGGTAGAAGCAATAAATACACTTTCACACATAAAGAAAGAACCATTGAATTAATTCCAATGACCCCCACTGCCATTTTGAAAGATGAGTTAGAAAGAGCTGAAAAAAAACATCAGGTGAAGGAAACTAACACTGAAAACCAGGATATAGCTAAAGAAGTTTGCCCACATAAAAAGGAAAAGGAAGCACCTAGTATTAAGAAGGCGGGAATTAAATTGAAAGGTGCTAACATGCTTGCTACAAAATCTGATTTATTTGCGCTTGATGAGTCTGATTTGGCTTGCTATGCTTTGATTTACAAAGAGGTTTATTTTTCCCTTGATAAATTGCCTAGCTCTTTGCATCCTTCTGTCATTAATCTTTTGCAGGAGTATAAGGATGTATTCCCGGATGAACTTCCCCCAGGGCTGCCACCTATGAGGGGAATTGAGCATCAAATTGACTTGATTCTGGGGGCGACTTTACCAAACCGTGCGCCTTACCGAACCAATCCCGAAGAGACTAAGAAAATTCAGCACCAAGTCCAAGACTTATTAGACCGAGGGTATGTACGAGAGAGCCTTAGTCCTTGTGCCGTTCCTGTTATTTTTGTTCCTAAGAAATATGGTAGTTGGCGAATGTGCGTAGATTGTAGAGCCATTAATTATTTATCACAATAAGGTATCGTCATCCCATTCCTAGGTTAGACGACATGCTTGATGAGTTAAGTGGTTCTATCATTTTTTCTAAGGTAGACTTGCGAAGTGGATACCACCAAATTAGAATAAAGTTGGGAGATGAATGGAAACTGCTTTCAAAACTAAGTTTGGGTTATATGAGTGGTTAGTCATGCCTTTTGGGTTAACTAACGCACCTAGCACTTTCATGCGGGTAATGAACGAAGTTTTACGTATTTTCGTTGGAAAATTTGTGGTGGTTTATTTTGATGATATTTTAATCTATAGCAAGTCACATAGAGAACACATGGAACATTTACGTGCTGTTTTTAATGCTTTGAGAGATGCACATTTGTTTGGTGATCTTGAGAAATGCACCTTTTGCACGGATCGAGTCTCTTTTCTTGGATATGTTGTTACTCCACAGGGGATAGAATTGGATGAAGCGAAAATTTAAGCAATCAAGAGCTAGTCGACGCCTGAGACAGTCATAGAGGTGAGAAGTTTTTATGATCTTGCATGATTCTATAGGCGTTTTGTGAAGGATTTCAGCACCATTGCGGCACCATTGAATGAGTTAACAAAGAAAGGCATTCTTTTCTACTGGGGACCAGCACAAGAACATGCTTTTAATGTGTTAAAGGAGAAGCTCACCAATGCCCCTCTATTTCAACTCCCCGATTTCGGTAAGACTTTTGAGTTAGAGTGTGATGCTAGTGGGATTGGAATAGGAGGAGTGTTACTACAAGAAGGTAAAACCATTGCATATTTTAGTGAAAAATTGAATGGCCCTGCTCTGAATTATTCTACATATGAAAAAGAATTGTATGCTTTAGTGCGTGTGTTAGAAACATGGCAATATTACCTTTGGCCCAAAGAATTTGTTATTCATTCCGATCATGAATATTTAAAATTTATTAGAAGCCAAGCGAAAACTGAATAAATGACATGCTAAATGGGTTGAGATCATTGAATCGTTTCCCTATATCATCAAGCATAAGAAAGGTAAAGACAATGTGATTGCCGATGCGTTGTCTCGGAGATATACTTTGTTATCACAACTTGATCATAAAATTTTTGGTTTGGAAACAATCAAGGACTTGTATGCTACCGATCTAGATTTTAGAGATGCTTATCTGAAATGTAGAGAAGGAAGAACTTGGAATAAATATGTGCTAAATGATGGATTATTATATCGTGCTAACAAGCTATGCGTTCCAGCTAGTTCTGTTCGCCTTTTATTTTTGCCGGAAACGCATGGAGGTGGTTTGATGGGACACTTTGGAGTGAAGAAGATGGATGATGTACTTGCTGCCCATTTCTTTTGGCCTAAGATGAGGCGTGATATCAAGCGCTATGTATCACGGTGCACCACTTGCAATAAAGCTAAGTCCTGTTTGAATCCACATGGTCTTTATATGCCTCTTCCTGTCCCTAGCATTCCTTGGGAGGATATTTCAATGGATTTTATGTTAGGATTTCCTAGGACTAAGAGGGGAAGAGATATTATATTTGTGGTGGTTGATCGTTTCTCTAAAATGGCGCATTTTATACATTGTCATAAGAGCGACGATGCTACAAATGTTGCTGATTTGTTTTTCAGGGTGTGCCCAATACCATTGTTTCATACCGTGATGCAAAGTTCTTGAGTCATTTTTGGAGAAGCCTATGGAATAAATTGGGGACAAAATTGCTTTTCTCCACTACTTGTCACCCTCAAACCGACGGACAGATGGAGGTCGTCAACTGCACATTGTCTACTATGCTACGGGTGATTCTCAAGATAAATCTGAAGATGTGGGAAGAGTGCTTACCTCATATTGAATTTGTTTATAACAGGTCCATACACTCCACAACCAAGGTAAATCTATTTCAGATCGTATATGAGTTTAATCCATGCTCCTATTGATTTGTTACCTTTACTTCCTTCTGAAACATTAAATTTTGATGCTAAAAGCCGTGCTGAATTGAGTTTGAAAATGCATGAATTATTTAAAGAAAATATTGAAAAGATGAATGCAACACTCTCCCCAAAAATCAAAAATCGTAGATAGGTCCTTCCACGGTTATTTTGAAAAAAACCGTGGTTCTGTAAATTCGACACGAGTACCGGTTCTTTAAACTTGGAATATTTTAAATTACATTTAGGTCCCATTATTTTGCAAAAAAATATGGTTCCGCAAATTCAACATGGACGCGAGTTCTTTAAACCCCGGAGATTTCGAGTGGATCCTTACAGAAAAAAAACGTGATTGTTTGGTCCCATTATTTTGCAAAAAAACTCCGTGGTTCTGCAAATTTGACACGAGCGTCGATTTTTTAAACCCGAAAGATTTTAAATTACATTTTGGCCCGTTATTTTGCAAAAAAAATGTGGTTCCAGAAATTCGACACGGATGTTGGTTATTTAAACACGAAAGATTTAAAATTACATCCTTCGCCAGTTCTTTAAACCCCGGAGATTTCGGGTGGGTCCTTATAGAAAAAAAACGTAGTTGTTAGATCCCGTTATTTTGCAAAAAAAAAATGTGGTTCAGCAAATTCGACATGGACACTGGTTTTTTAAACCTGAAAGATTTAAAATTACATCCATCGCCGGTTCTTTAAACCCCGAAGATTTTGGGTGGGTCCTTACAGAAAAAACGTGGTTGCGCAAATTCGCTGACGGCTCCAAACTAGGCAATTTTTAGCCCGACTCTTCCTACGTTTTTTGCAAAAAAAACCCCAAGATTTTGGTTGGGTCCTTATAGAAAAAATCCGTATAGTTACGCACCTAGCCAACCACTTTTTAACCCGGTTCTTCTTACGATTTTTTGCACAAAAAAAAACAAAATTTTCCAGCTACGCTGGTTCGTTGGCGGCTCCTAACCATCCAATTTTTTGAAAAAACACCACCGAGAAAACAGAAATTACGTTTTTTACACACAAAAAAATCGAATAAATTTTTTCGCACGGCACGGCATCGCACACGGATCTGCCTAGTTAGTATTAATTGGGAACCAACTCACCTCCTAGCAGCTGCAACGTGAGGACACAAGCACTGAAGCAGGAGGTGTCCCGTGCCGTGGACGGGATAGGAACAAGCTACTGAATAGGAAAGAAATATTCTAGGCGGTGGAAATCTTCATTCAACGGACACCTTGATCAGAGAGGAAGGGACGTGTTGGCGTCAAAAACTTGATGCAGGGTTTCGATAAAGAAGACACAGGGATCGAACACGGTTCAGGCGTGCGGTCGATTTGACGGAATCGACAAGGTAAAAACAATAAAATTTACTTCAAGCCGATCGTCAAGATCAATCGGCTTAAACTCAATCGACTTGAAGCGATCAAGATCAAAGTAACGGATAAGTCGATTAGCGATTAAGGCTAATCGGATGATAAAGCGAATCAATTACGAAGAAGGCGATGCGCAACAAAATCGAACAAATCGAACACAGGGTGTAATTGGCGAAGATCAACAATCGGCGATGCGCAACTTTATTGATCGAAATCGATTACAAAGGCTAAATTACACAAGCTACTCTAGTCGTGTAAAAATAGATGAAAAGTAAAGTGGTTGTTTGTATGTGTCCCTCCTGCGACTTGCTTGGCTCTTCTTTTATACCCTTGACGATCGTGTCCTACTCCAACACGCTTTAAGATCCGTATCCGTATCGGCCTTATCTCGAGAGGTTGTTTCCTTTAAAATCTCACAATTCACCAAGCGTTTTGATTCTTTCCAAACATCCGTTAGCTTCCATATCTTTAATTCTATTTGCACGATTTTAATTATCTTGCGAATTTTGGTGCAAACATATGCCCCCATTTTTGAGAGATGACTTGTCATCTGTCAAAAATCACAATTATCGGCTTGTTCAATCGGCTAACGTTTAATCTTCACTCATTAATCGCCGCTTTATTCGCGCCAGTATTTCTCGACATGCGATCGGTGCGTTTTAACCGCCCACGCTTTTGAAATTCACCTCCGCCTCTTCAAGTTTTCACGTGCTATAAAATCGGCCCCACCGCGGTCATTTCTCAGCGCAAGACAAGCTCTCGAATCAAACAATCGGCTTTTGTTCATCCATTGTTCGGTTTCCATCGATCGACTTGCATACATCTTCTTCAATCGGCTTGCTAAGATCGGTGAAATGGGCGTGAGTCGGTACTCATTCCGATCCCTAACGATGAAAAGGTATTTTCTTGGTCCGATAGGAAACCTAGACGCCTTGATCTGAATTAGCCAAGATATTCCCGTCTTCCTTTATCGGCTCTGCATTCAATATAGAGAGCTAGGATAAGAGCTTGAGCATGGCCGGCGGCTAGCAAGGGATGGAGATCTTGGTATATCCGTGTGGCACTCAAAAAGAGGGAATGGGAAAAAATGGGTATAGTGAGTGTATTCCTCTCTCTTTAGCCGATCCAGAAGCCAATGAGCCCTTAGTGGCCACGGCCTGTTATTTCTGGTCGGAGACCTTCAATGCTTTCTTGTTTCGCACTGGTCCCATCGGCCCGACTCTTATGGACATAGC
The DNA here is from genome assembly GCA_036346275.1 of Otatea glauca. NCBI lineage: Eukaryota > Viridiplantae > Streptophyta > Magnoliopsida > Poales > Poaceae > Otatea > Otatea glauca. Next base: position 31,103,384 of record CM070727.1, on the reverse strand, counting down.
CCAATTGTGTTGCTTGAGGCCAGATGGTGAACAAATATCGGCTTTTAGTGGAAAACCGAAATATAAGCTTATTCAATCTAAAGGAGAAGGTTGGCGTAAGTACATTAATAACAATAACAAAGTGAACGGGCTGGTATCAGACGAAGAACACGTCGCTTTTTGAATCTATGGTTAGACCGATTCTTGTTCTGTGGTGCTTCTTTGGGACCAACACAAGTGTATCACTAGTGGCGAGCGATTGGTAGAGGGCGTCGGCTAGCATTGGGAAAGATGTTTCTTGGAGCGGTTGCCAAATGATGCATGTAATTAGGAGTCGGCTTTTTACTGGGTTTGCCAAATTCTGCGTCGGCAATGTAGGTGGTCCTCTCTGGTTTATTCAAATTTGGCTGTACTGCTTATTTAGCCGATCTTTCAGACTAGATCTCTCTGAAGATTCAGCATTCCCTCGCGAGGACACACCAGAAAATGCAGCACCAGAATTCAGAGCCAGCCGATCCTATGGCGAGAGATTCATCATGTGTTCTGGCAGTAAGAAGATTTCTCCAGTTGGCCTGAAAAAATACTTATCTTTCTTCTTGAATTTGGATAGTAATGATTTCAATCAACAAGATTTTTTCAGTTATACTAGTGCAGCCGATTTTGAATGGCCATCATTTCTTCACTTGGACTCTGACAGCTTCGAAATGCCTGAATCGACTTTGGATTTCATCAAAATTTTCATCTCCCCCAGTATCTTTCATGTCGGCTTCAACACAAGGAATCGTACTTTTCAGCCTTCTTATGAATTTTACCATCCTTCCATTTTGCGGACAATTGGGTTTCGCCAAGTGATTCCCGACCTTCCACTTCTTGACTTGGTTGACCTAGGACTAGAGTGCGATCCTTAGCTGCAAACAAACATGGTTTTGGAGATAGCCGATGATTCTGAGATCAAATCTTTGCCACACTTTGTTACGAACAATCGTCGATCTAGCCGATTCACCACATGGTGGTCTTCAATTCTCGATGCACTTCTCCTTGACCGTACTCCATCGGCTATCATTGATGCCCTCTTCCCGGATGTTCTGAGCCGATGCTAACCGGATAACAATTCAAGTGACGAATCGAGCTCGGATACGATATCTGAGTCTTGTAAATATTGCTAGCGAGGTATTTAGTCGACTTTAACTTTTAGTTAAATAGTTTACGAACTTGTCTAATCGGCTTCATATTGTTTTCTTTGCGGACTAAATCGAGGGCAAAAGCCGATCGAAGTTCCATGATAAGCAAGGGAAAGCGACCACATAAGGCAAGCTGCTCGATTGGTTACACCTCGGCTCCTTGGGTATTCAAAGCCCATCATTATCGACTTGGAAAAGCAACAACAACCCGATAAGTTATACTCAATCTACCTTGATTCTTTCATCGTTTAGTCAAGTGACTTTCGGTAGATGAATATGTAGAAAAGAGGAAGCCAAAGTCCACCAAGGTCCTCGCCAAGAAGAAATACTCTAAACCACAAGAACAAAGTGGCGAGAGTTCACCTCACGAATCGACTCTTGCTCGGTATCTATAACACAAATCTTAATTTAGTCCATCGGTCTTGATTGGATCATTGGTTCTTATTACATTCTTTTTCCACCGCGCGCCGGCACAAGTGGCGAACATCCGGCAAGTTTGTCGGACATATCGGCAAAGAGCCATTGCCTCACCGATGCGGCACCAACGATCTTGCTCGGAGACTTGAGACCTATCCAACGTCCTTGGCTTCAATCTATCCGATTTGGATGATCCGAGAGATCTTTGCGGTGATGATTATATTTACGCAATTCAAAATATAATTCTGTTTCAAAAGGTGCATCATTGCGATTTCATCGCCCCTGGCATGCAAAACGCCTCAACAAACTATTTGATTTAGTCTCAAGGCCCCAATCGGAGATTTTGAACAATAATCAACCGATTAGGGACGCTATGTCAGCAGTTGAGGCCGATCTTCCACCAGCGACTATGGCTGCACTGCTTGAGGTTTGCCATTTGGACGAGAAAAAGACTACAGTGGAAGCGGTGAAGAAAGGAAGAAAAGGAGAGCGGCCAAGAAGCCGACCGGAGGATCCTTGACAAAATGATCATAGAGACAAAAGCAAAAAGAAAAATTTGATGTGATCATGGAGTCTCTGAAGGCTAACAAAACCTCTCTTCAAAAGCTAGAAACCACTAAGAAATTCCTTGAAGAAGAATTGTTGAAGACGACGAAGCTCATCGCTGAAGGCCAAGATTCCTTCGAAAAAACATCGTCTACCGCCAAGGAGCGAGGAAGAAAGAGATAGCAACATTTGTATGGCGACCTTCAAGGAGCAATCGGCTAAACTTGTACCCATCCGTGCAATGCAAAGCAGAGGATGACGGGATCTGGATGAGGTGCAAGAAACAATTGCCAAAGCGGCCGGAGCATCGTCGGCTTTAGAGCACGACTCCTGAGTTACGGGATGTAAAACTTTGTCGGTTTATCTTGAAAGCGTGTCACGAATGCTTGTTACGAATGTTTTGCGACCTAACTTGTTATGTTTATAATCGGTACATTTAACCGATTTTATCTTGCTTATATCTCTAGTCTACAATCCTTTCGGTAGATTAACGACATCGTGTTAATCTTGGCCTGAACGCGATTTTAGTCGGCTAGGCTCCGATCAAGCGCTAGGATAATATTTCTTTAGATATTTCCCATTAATGGCTTTAGGCAAAACATGCCCTTCAAGTGTTTCCGGTAAGTACGAGTTCCCACCGACTAACCGATTAATCTTGTATGGCCCTTCCCACGTAGGCGACCATTTTCCAAATCGGTTATCCTTAGAACCAACAGGTAGTATAGTTTTCCATACTAAGTCAGCCTGATCGAAAGATTTAGGCATAACCTTTTTATTGTACGCCTTTGCTACTCTAACCTTGTTCTTCTTAAGTCGATCGAGTGTAAACAAACGTAACTCTGCTAGTTCATCCAAGTTGTCTATCATTAAATCATTATAATCTTGAGCCGACAAACCATTTTGAGTGGCTACTCGTATCGACTCAATATTGATCTCCACAGGTAGAACGGCTTCTTGTCCATATACCAACTGGTAAGGTGAAAGCGTCGCTCGTGATAAGATAGCCGATAGGCCCACAATGACTCGATAGTGTTGAGTGCCAATTCCTCGGCTTTTCATCAATCTTTCTTTTGATCAATTTAATAAGCGTTTTATTAGGCGACTCGGCTTGACCATTAGCCGAGCGTAATATCGTGAAGAGTTTAACAATTTGATCCTAAACTCGTTGCATAACCTTGAAACTCGTTAGACATGAATACCGTACCTTGATCGGTCGTGATTGTTTGCGGTATTCCAAATCGATGGGCGATATGTTCATTCACAAAACTAATCGCCTCAACGCTAGTCACCTTCTTAAGCGGTATAGCTTGACCCACTTTGAAAAATAATCGGTTGCGGCCAAAATAAATTTATGGCCTTTACTCGAAGTTGGAAAAATTTGGCGATTATATCTATTCCCCAACCTCTGAATGGCCAAGGTTTGATAATTGGATGCAAAGTCGATCTTTGGTGCTAGTTATGCGTTGCCAAACTTTTGACATGTCGACATCCTTTGTAATATTTGAAGCAATCCTCTAGCATCGTTGGCCAAAAGTAACTCGTCGCCTAAGCATCCATTTCATTTTATGTGCCGATTGATGAGAACCACAAATTTCTTCATGCACTTCACCCATCGCCACTCGGGCTTCTTGACCTCAAGACATCTTAGCAACAAGCCTTCTAGAGTTCGATAATCAATTATATCGTCCATGATAACGTACTTCAATGCTTGTTGCCGTATCCTTCGTTCCGTCGGCTTAGATGGATCGACTAGATAGTCTCTTATTTGTGTCCTCCAATCAGCAATATCCGTGCACATTATTGCTTTATCTACTAGTTCAGTTTCCTGACTTCGGCCAACATCTTTATATCCTGATGCTTGCTGGGCCAAAGCATTAGCTCTATCGTTCAATTCTCGAGGAACATGACCGATAGAAAATGATGTAAAAGAGCCGATGATTTCTGCGCATTGCTCTAAATACTTTGATAGCATTTCATCTCGACATTGGTATTCTCCTTTTATTTCTTTGTACCACTAATAGTGAATCACCGTATGCTTCAACAAAGACTCACTCCGATATTTTCCAACAACCGTAAGCCTTTGAGTAATGCTTCGTACTCGGCTGATTGTTTGAACATCGGCTATTTAGCCGAATGCGAACTCAAAGCAATGTCCTCTAGGTGATATGAGTACAACACCGATACCATACCCTTCCTCGCATCTTGATCCATCAAAGAACAATTGCCATGGTGCGATCAAGACCAAGTTTTTATTGTGTCATGTCCTGTTATAAAATCGGCTAGGACTTGTCCCTTAAGCGCTTTGGCGATTCATATGATAAGTCGAACTCGACCAAGGCGTAAGCCCATTTGCCAAGTCGACCCATAAAATTGGGTGACAATATATACTTTATAACATCGGTTTCTGGATGACTTTACAAGCCGATGCTAGTATGTAGTGCCTTAGCTTTGTGCATGAGAAGTACAATGATAAACATAATTTTTCAATGAAAGGGTGCACGACTTACGCATCTAGCAACCGTCGGCTTAAATAAAGATAACCCTCTCTTTACCATGTACTTCTTGTGCCAAAACAGCTCAATAGTATCTTCTTGGTTTGAGACATACAATCTGAAAGGAACACCTTTTTGAGGTGCAACGGATTGGAGGGTTGGATAAATACCTTTTACTTCGTCAAATGCACGATCGGCTCCCCATATAAATTCTTCATTGTCTTTTAACTTGAAGCGGAGTAAAAGCACGAATCCTACGAGAGGTTCGAGATGAACCGACGAAGATAGTTAATTTTGCCGATCAACTTTTGTAATTCGTTTTTACATGTTGGCGGTTTGGTATTGGCTATGGCTTTGACCCTTGTTTGGTGACTTGATTCCTCTTTCATGTACCATAAAGCCCAAAAGCATCCTGCCGACACGCCAACGCACACTTGTAAGGATTCATCTTCAAACCATGCGCTCTTATGTTTTTGAACACCCTCTCCAAATCGGCGGATGTTGGAGATTTTTGCGATTTTACCACTACATCATCTATATAAATCTCAGGTGTGGCGATTAAATCGTGGAAGATAAGATTCATTGCTGCGATATGTTGCACGGCGTTTTCAAGCGAAAGTCATTCTGATCCACTCGAATAAACCTATTGCACGGGACATCGAAGGGTGTCTTGGGTATATCGACCACGCCATGAGTATCGATTATACGGCATTACCGCCCAAAAAGCTTATGATCTTATTTCACGATGCAAACATCGATAAGCATATCGGCTATTGGCATAGGGTATTCGTCTTTTAGCGTCGCCTTGTTCGGATCTCTAAAATCGACACATACTCGAAGTTTTCCATTTTCTTCATTCTTTGGAGCGATGTTGGAAACCCATTCAACAGATCGGCAAGGCCCGATAAACTTTGCTTCAATAATCGTTCTATCTCTTCTTTTATGACTTGGTACAAGGTGGATTAAAACGCTGGGATCTTGTTTGAGCGGTCGATAGCCGATTTAATAGGTAGCCGATGTTCCACCGGTGACGGCTTAATCCGGGCATCTCGTGATACTCCCAAGCGAAACAATCTTTATAATTCCTAAGTATTTTTATTAATTTTTCCTTGTACTTTACATCTAAATTTGCCTCGACAAAAGTTGGTCTTTTCTATCACCCTCACCTATATCGACTTCTTCAAGCAAGTCGGTGGGCGTGAATCCTTGACCTAACTTTTCGATTTCTTCATAGTCTTCTATGACTTCGTAGCTATCCGTTGTTTGCCGATAGCTTTGCATTTTGTCTTGTAGCACCCTCAATGCTTTTCTTGTCCCCATCGGCGCAATACTTCATTTGCCGATCAAAGTGCCGAGCTTGACAGCGATCGGCATTAGTCGGTTGCTCACGATATGAAGTCGCAATCGCCGATTGCCTTGCCCGATATGCACCGACTTCTTCGTGTTGCCAATTTGCATCGGAGCTAGCCATGGCGATGTGTGCCGATGTATCGGTGTGACGATTTCAACTTCTTCTCCGTTCCATTGAACTAGTGCTTGGTGCATGGTCGATGGGATCGACAATTTGCATGAATCAATCTCGACCGAGCAGCGACACTATAGTTTCCTTGGCGTCAATTACAAAGAACGCCGTCGGCAAAGTCTTACTACCGACGATTAGCTCTATGACCATGACACCTTTTGCTTCGTAGGGTCGCTTTGTGAAGTCATTCGAACCATGTTAGTTTTAATTAAGTCTTCATCGGACTTACCCGACTTTTACATGTCGTGTAAGGCATTAGATTCAGCGTGGCGCCTCCATCTACCGGCATTCTTGATATCGACTTGCCATTTATATACCCTTTTAGGTACAATGGTTTGGATGCCGATGATCGTCTTTGGGTTTCTCAAAGATGGCGTTACGTACCGGAGCATAAGCGAGCAACGGCCTCATTGGCGATTCTCTTCGACTTTGAACTCGGTAGGCAAGGTGAACACCATGTTGATGTCCATGGGAGGTGTATCGTCCCTAATCATGGGAGAATCCAGTCATCACCGATTCAAATCTTCTTCGACTGTTCTTTTCTTCTCCATTCTCTCTTGGCGCATTTGATTGGACGAAGCTCATTAAATACCTCATCTCTCTCTTCTCGGATCGGCTTCACGAATTTCTTGTGTCCTTAACCTCTGAAGCCGTCGTCGTCGTGATTTGCTTAGGCCCGATGGGCACCACAGGTTTAGGTTCCACCGGTTTTCGTACTTTACCACCAAGTCTTCTTGATTAGAACTAGTCTTGTGCGTCTTGGCTTGGCTTTGTTCTTGATCCGGTTGAGATAATCTCTCACGGACCCGCCTTACGTGACTTCGGTCTTGTTCTCGATCGGCCCAATAGTCTATCTCTAGCCGATTGCATCGCCAATCGTCTCGAGGATAATGTTCCATCAGGCGCTTATACGGTGATAGCAACGCTACTCTCCTTTCAACAAAATTGCCAAAGGACACCTCCTATGGGCCCTCTCCACGTTCTCTCAGACGATACAAATTATCCGCCGTGGTGTGGTACCATGGTCGGCTATTCATCCTCTCGTATTTCTCCATTAATTGTGAGAACGTTGGACTGGCTTTTATTGGTGCCTTAATGGAACCTTTTACGCTTTGTACCATTTGCCTATCCGGGATTCCCCTTAGGTTTAATGGTCCTTGAATTTTCCTTCTCGATCGGCTTCTATTTGTAAGGAGGCGATGGTAATCTTCGATGTCGGCCGCCGTCGAGCTTGATTGCATATCGACTTGTCGATCCTTCTTCTCGCTCATCTTGCATCGGCTCTTTTCCTTTAGCGAGCATTGTACCATATTAATAGGAAATGGGTCAACGTCCACCGCATGGTCGGCTCATCGGCAAACTTCAACCGACCATCTTCAATGGCGGTGGATCTGTTGACGGAAGATATTGCGATCATTAGTGTTATGTGAATAAGAATGATGCCACTTGCAATACTGCGTTTTTGATCTCGTCGGTCGATGGTATTACATGTCCCTCCGGCAATCGTATTATTTTTCTTGCGAAGCAAATCAAACATGCGATCGCACTTGGAAACATCAAAAGAGTATTTGACCTCAGACTTATTCCTAGTCGGCTTCAACCAAACAGACTAAGGATTTTTAGCCCTTTTATCCATTCGGCTATGTTTATTTACGCTTCCTCATCTTCCGAGCGAATCACTAGGACAATACTCAACCATATTAACCTTGGCCTTATCCTTCTCTTTATTATTGCTATTATTGTTCTTAAATCTGTCTTTAAATACTTTGTTATCGATAAATCGACTTTCTTGAGCGATACGATGCAACAAATGGCTAAGGTCGGTGAATTCTTGTCCTCCAAATTTCTCCCTAAGAGGGGGAATCAAACCTTGAAACGCTTAAATCGGCGAGTTGATTGTCGTAATGTAACACTGAAACACCGATTCCTAATTTCTCTAAACCTCTTGATGTATTCCGTCACCGATTCCCCAAATTTTTGACGTACCGAACTCAGATCTGAAATTCTAAGCTCGGTCGCCGAAAAGAAATATTCATGGAATCGGCTTTCCAAATCGTTCCACGATGGACCGAATTCAGAGGCAAACAGGTAAACCAAGTAAATGCTGCCCGAGATAAAGATAACGAAACAATCTAATTTTCAAACCGTCGGTGGGTCGCTTCACCGCATTGCGCGATAAAGCGTCCAACATGTTCTAAGGTGGTAATCGAATCATCCCCGAGAATTTGGCAAAATCGGGACTCGAAATTATGAGGGTAAGGCATGCGATCTATGTAATCGAGTACGGCTTTCTATAGCCGATAACTTTCCTTTTGGTTGTATGCGAATTGATCCTCAAAGCAGAGATTTGATCGCCCAATTAGCATTATCGGCCTTTGGTATGGCAGGCCCTTGATAATGTCTGTCATAATCGCATCCGCCCCGAGTGCAAGCTCGGGTTGCCAATATATGCCGTGCGTCGGCATCCGATTATATTGATCGTGCCGATTATGCCTAATTTGAGGTTCCGCACCGGATAAACGGTTTCAGTATGTTACTACCTGTGGCCACAGGTTTCTAAGCAAGATAGGTTCTTGGGGATGTCTCTCGAGTTAACCGGTGTGAAGTGATTGGGGAAAAGCGTAAAGCGGGCCGACGGTGGAAGGTTGATGGATGAATCCAACTTTGCGGCGTCGGTATAAAGCGTGATAATGGCTCACCCCACTTGACCGGGATCCTAGGCAATATGACCGTGGGTTGTGTGGGCATCATTGTAGGAGGTGAGGTCATAGCCGATGGTTTAGGATCGGCCATCGTGCTTTGCGTGTTCTGCGATACAGAAAAAACTGGATAATTTGGCAGAACTTCCAATGGGTCTAGCAGACTTCTTGACGAGGCCAACTCCTGAGCTATAGTTTTGACGCTATTCACTATCATCGGCTTAAGGGTTGTTACTAGAGCCGATGATTGGTTTATCAAGGCGTGGTGTACAGATTGATTAATCATAGCCGATAATTCGGCTTGAGCAGGTAGATATCGGCTTACTTGTTCTGTTATGCCTGCATCACCCAGGGCGTTGACCGTCGGTAGGGCGGATTTTTGAGTAACGCCACGTCTTGTTTTCTGATAGCAACTTAGCATCATCTCTTCAAGAGCAGCTTTCCGAGCTTCAATTTCTTGGCGTTGTTCTGCGGACAAATCGTCCATTGTTGGGACGATTATAGCTTCTGAGTTGAGATCCGATGGCGGAATCGACTTCCACGATGAAGACATTACGCGTCCCACCGGGCGTGCCAAAAGTGTGTTGGCGTCAAAAACTTGATGCAGGGTTTCTGACAGCAGCACACAGGACGAACACCTGGTTCAGAGCGTGCCAGTCGATTTGACCTGGAATCGACAAGGTAAAAACAATAAAATTTACTTCAAGCCGATCGTCAAGATCAATCGGCTTAAACTCAATCAGCTTGAAGCCGATCAAGATCAAAGTAACCAGATAAGTCTGATTAGGCGATTAAGGCTAATCGGATGATAAAGGCGGATCAATTACGAAGAAGGCGTCGCAACAAAATCGTAACAAATCGAACACAGGGTGTAATTGGCGAAGATCAACAATCGGCGATGCGCAACTTTATTGATCGAAATCGATTACAAAGGCTAAATTACACAAGCTACCCTAGTCGATGAAAAAATAGATGAAAAGTAAAGTGGTTGTTTGTATGTGTCCCTCCTGCAGACTTGCTTGGCTCTTCTTTTATACCCTTGACCGATCGTGTCCTACTCCAACACGCTTTAAGATCCGTATCCGTATCGGCCTTATCTCGAGAGGTTGTTTCCTTTAAAATCTCACAATTCACCAAACGTTTCGGATTCTTTCCAAACATCTGTTAGCTTCCATATCTTTAATTCTATTTGCCTGATTTTAATTATCTTGCCGAATTTTGGTGCAAACAGGACGTAAGCCATCCTGTAGGCGCTGCGGACGGCACCCTGCAGGAGGCTGGCAATCGTTGGCGGCGGTGATCACCGGCACCGGCGTAGACTCAGCCATGGGCTTGGGCTTGGAATGTTGCTTGCATGCACGTAACACGAGCAGGCACTACTATAGAACAGATCATTCGTGCCGGTATATCACTGTCGGTTGGACTAGAGCTAGCAGTGATAAACACATCACCTTCAGTTTAAAAGTCCGGTTGGTGGGAGCACATATCACTGCCGGTTCGTGAATATAGCCGGCAATGATAACAAGATATCACTGCCGGTTTCTATCCAAAACTGGCAGTGATACATCACTGCCGGTTCGGTTACTACCCGTTAGTGAAATCAACATTTTCACTGCTAGTTCTATTCCAAAACCGGTAGTGATAAGTATTTTTTCACGCAAAGTGATAAGTATTTTCCCGCGCAATCCTTATCACTTCCGGTTTTACGTAGAACCGGAAGTGATAATATCTTTATATAGGTAAAATTCCCTTCCCCAACTGAGCAGAATTGAGAGGAGCTCTGTCTTTACTCGGTGGCAAGGATTTTGACGACTTGCTGCTGAGAAATTGTACCAAAATTCATCTTGAATTTCTCTCCAATGTTAGTAACTTGACCTATATTATATTTGTAGTTAGTTTGTACTTTATAGACTGCTCTAAATTTTGATAATTAGTGATTGTATAGTGTGAACATTTTAGGTCGATAGAGCTCAAATTATGATCTTGCTAATTTAGTTAATAAGTTATAATTTTTATTCATTTTAGTGATTTAGTGGAATTTTAAATAGTGAAAATTGCTAAATGAATTTTAAGTAGTGAAAATTGTTAGATGGATATTTAAATAATAAAAAAAGGTTGATGTATTTTAATATAGTCAAAATTGCTAGATGGATTTTTAAATCTAATCATTTGCAATTATATTGTTATTTGTAATTATATGCTTATCTGATGTTTATTGCTTTAATTAATTAGCACTACATGACTAATGTAAAGAATAAATTATTTTGTGATCGTTTATTGATTTACTGAAATTTAGTTTGATATAATTAATTGTAGATGGACCGAAGGTGGATGTATGACATGGACCGTTGCGGCCCAAAGTTCTTTAATGGTGTGACTTGTTTTCAAGCAATTGCACCGCGCTCAAGTCAAAGAAAGTCAGCGGACTATATGTGCTGTCCATGTGTTGATTGCAAAAATGAGAAGTTGTTTTCTACCATAGAGTTGATACATGCACACTTGCTCTGAATGGGTTTCAAGGATGGCTATACCTGTTGGACCGAGTACGGTGAAGATGAGATTGTACATGAAGGACAACACATTGATGAAGATACGGAGACAACGATATGACGACGGTCGAAGATACGTTCGTTGATAGCCACAAAGATGATTTAGATCAAATGTTACGTGATGGGGAGGGGGACTTCATGAGTGAAAGAGATTTTCGAAAGTTCCAACGTATGGTAGAGGACTCTACAACACCATTGTACCCGGGCTGCAAAGAGGAGCACAAAAAGCTGCATATCGTGCTTGCACTACTGTAGTTGAAGGCAAGCAATGGTTGGTCCGATAAGAGCTTCACTGAGCTGTTATGTCTCTTGGGAGACTTGCTTCTAGAGGGTAACGTGTTGCTTGCAACTATGTACTAGGCCAAGCAGGTTGTCTGCCCGTTGGGACTGGAAGTACAAAGAATACACATATATCCAAAGGATTGTATATTGTATCACAATGAGTTTGCAGACTTGGATGCCTGTGCTGTTTGCAAAGCAAAGCGGTATAAGGGCAACGATGATGATATTGATAGCGATGATGACGAGGTGAAGCATAAGAAGAAGAGACCCCCAACAGGTGGCGTGGTATTTTCCTATAATCCCTCGTCTGAAGCGATTATTTGCGAACAAAAGGCATGCCCAATTGCTATGATGGCACGTCGAAGAGCGTAAGAAGGATGGAATGCTCAGACACCCTGCTGATTCTGTGTAATGGAGGAACATCGACAGAAAATATAAGAAACACTTTGCATATGATGTGAGGAATATAAGGTTCGGGTTGAATACGGATGGGATGAATCCTTTTGGCAACATGAGTAGTCGTCATAGCATTTGGCCAGTGACTCTATGTATCTACAACCTTCCTCCTTGGCTTTGTATGAAGCGGAAGTACATTATGATGTCACTACTGATCCAAAGGTCCAGGCAACCTAGCAACAATATCGATGTGTACCTCAAACCATTGGTTGAAGATCTTCTAATATAATGGAACGATGGAGTACGGGTATGGGATGAGTATAAAAGAGAGAACTTTATCCTACGCGCATTGTTGTTCGTAACCATCAATGATTACCCTACCCTTGGTAACCTGTCGGGCCAGACGACAAAAGGTTTCAACAGATGCGTCCAGTGCTTGGATGCTACAGCTAGCCGGTGGTTGAAAAACTGCTGAAAATGGCTTACATGCGGCATTGTAGTTCCTCCGCAAAGATCTCCCATACCGCAATAATAAGAGAGCTTTTGATGGGACAAAGGAGACTGCGTTAGCTCCGAAGAATCACACTGGGAAACAGATATTTGCAGCCATAAAGAATCTTAAAATTATTCAAGGAAATGAAGCCAACAGTACATTTATCCTGAGTTCCCGTGATAAGGCTCCTTTGTGGAAAAAGAGATCAGTATTTTGGGTCCTATCTTATTGGCAACACTTGGAAGTTCGACACGCAATCACGTCATGCACATAGAGAAGAATGTGTCTGACAGCTTGCTTGGTATCTTACTGGATATACCTAGCAAAACAAAAGATACCCTCTAAGTATGGATGGACCTCGAAGATATGAAACTCAGAAAGGTGCTGCATCACGAAGACATGGATATAGGCAAAAGGTACCTTCCCGCAGCCTGCTACACTCTGAGCAAGAAAGAAAAAATTAGCGTATGCGATTGCTTGCACAGAGTCAAAGTTCCGTTTGGTTACTCTGCCAACATAAGGAGACTAGTCTCAATGAAAGACTTAAAATTAATTGGCATGAAGTCTCACGATTGCCACGTGATGATGACACATATGCTTCCAATTGCAATTAGGGGTGTTCTGCCAGAGAAAGTCTGAGACCCAATTATAAAGTTGTGTTCATTCTTCAACGCGATTTCACAGAAGGCCATCTATCCGTTAAAACTAGATAAGCTGAAGGAAGACATGATCCACACTCTGCGCAGGCTTGAGATGTGTTTCCCTCCATCTTTTTTGATATTATGGTCCATCTCATTGTTCACATTGTGAAAGAGATACGGATTCTTGGTCCTTTGTTTCTACTTCAGATGTACACTTTCGAGAGGTTCATGGGGTTATAAAGAAATATGTTTGTAACCGACATCGGTCGGAAGGCTGCATTGCCGATGGTTGGGAACCGAGGAGGTCATTGAGTTCTGCGTCAATTATATGGATCTCAAACCGATTGGTGTGCCTGTATCTCGGCATGAGGGGCGGCTATAGGGGAAAGGGATACTAGGCGAGAAATCACTCCGTACAAGCAATCTAGCTTCATTCACACAAGCACATTTCGCAGTTTTGGGACAATCAGTTGTGGTGGCCCCGTATGTCAACATGCACAAAAGCATGCTATCCAAAACAAACCCAGGGAAGTCAGAGGTTTGGATCGCGAGAGAGCAATGAGATAACTTCGGCGATTGGTTGCGTAGACACATGATGCATACGGAGACTGAGTGCACGCAGTTGAAAGTGTTGGCTCAGGGACTGTCAACTATAATTCGGACATTCCAAGGATAAGATATAAATGGTTTTACATTTTATACAAGAGCACAAGATAAAAAGAACACCAAACAAAACAGCGGTATCCGTATAGATGCCTATGACAGCAATAGAAATAGGCAAACCTACTACGGATTCATAGAAGAAATTTGTGAGCTTGACTATGGACCTTTGAAGGTCCCTCTCTTTCAGTGCCAATGGGTCAGACTTCCAGGGGGCGTGAACATCGACAAGTACGGTATCACTACCGTGGACCTGAAACTCGTCGGATACAGAGAAGAACCATTCATACTTACTAATTCTGTTACAAAAATCTTCTTTGTAACTAACCCGGCTAAGAAGGAGCATCGCATGGTTATTTAAGGAAAAAGAAGGATTGTCGGAGTTGAGAATGTTGTCGATGAGAAATAGTATAACCAATTCGATGAGCTTCCTCCTTTTGGAGAGGACGTTGACTTAAGTCTCATGGAAGAGAGTGAGGAAGCTACGTACATACGCCGCGATCATAACGATCATAGCGAATCATAGCTTAGTTGTACTAATGAATCATAGCTTAGTTGTACTAATGAAATATATGCTTTCTTTTGTACGAACGACATGTTTATTTTCTCATATGTAACAATTAATGTATATGGAGTAATGGAAATTGAGGTTATGCTCGGAACTGATTCTCTCTGTTCTTTCAGCAGATTCTCTCTGTTCTTTGGCAGCTTGAAGAAAAGCATGATCCAAGATTTGAATGCAAATCTTTAACTGTCTTTGAATTTGTGTCAATTTGACTGCATTTGTGTTATATTTTGTATTTGTGTGAATTTTTGAAGCATTATTTGATTTTCAAAATATTAAAACTATTAAAACAGTGAGCAATCTGGATTTTTAGAATTTTAGAACTTGGTCAAAATTAGGGGAAAATATTTATATAAAATAGTAGATGTCCTGCAGTATGCCTCCAAAAATTTTCAGAAAATTTGGATCAAATTTTATGGGATTTCAAAAATCCCAAAGCACTCAGCCTTTCAAATGAAATAAATTGAAAGTTTCATTTAATTGACTGGAGACCAGCTTATCACTGTCGGTTGCCTCATAAAACCCGCAGTGATGTGGCTTATTACTGCCGGGTGGAGCTCCACCCGACAGTGATAATCTAGTATTACTACCGGTTTGTGGAGTGGACCGACAGTGATAAGGCCACTATCACTGCTGGCTCTCTTTCTGGACCGGCAGTGATAGACTATCACTACCCGTTTTTCTGGTGAGCCGGCAGTGATAGTCCACCCCTATAAATTTTAAAGGCCGCGCCCCCTCCTCTCAGTTACACTCTAACCTAGCGCCGTTCCTCTTCGCCGCCACCTCCTAGCGTACCTCCGCGCCGTCATCTTGCCAGATCCAGCTGTGGTGACTCCGACCGCCTCGGACCTCCCCGCCGTCACCTCGGACCTCCGCGTTTTCCACTTAGGTGATACTCTCAAAATCTTGATTGTAAATAATCAGAATATTTATCATTTTATCCAGGATACAGATGCACTCACAAGTGTGAAATGTGAACATATGGGACAACACCAATCTAAGGAATGTATGTAAAATATTGTTCTGCTTATACCCTTTCCAATTTTGTAATCTGAAATGATGGCTTGACCAAATAATGTACAACAGGTTAATATGCGCAAAATGTACAAATAATGTACAACTGATTAAGGCTCTATTTTGCCAGTGTTAATGTTCATCATGTGCGGGTGACAGCAATGTTGTTGAAAGTATCAATGAAGTGTGGTAGAGATAGTGTTAATCATGTGGCATATGTGTAAGATACAAAAAAAAGTCGTAAAGATTGCAATCGCTAGATATAGATAGATAATGACACTTCAGAAATATCCATATTTCACATTCTGAAACTATATATGAAATTGAGTGAGTATTTTGAGACTGAAATTCATATATTTCGAATGATGGTCTTAGATTTTAAATCTTCTATTACTATATATGCTCACAAATATGCATGAGTTGAAAGTTGTTCCTCTGTTGGTCGCACTCCTTTCAGTTGTAAGTTTGCCCTAAGTAAGGTGCAAATATTAATCTCCATGTTGTTTTAAGCAAAAGAATCCATGCTAGCTTATATTAAGACTTAAAGCAAACAAGCCATACATATATGAATGATCATTTTAAAAAAACTAAGTGATGTATATGAATTATCATTTAAAAAATCTTGTTCCACAGGGGTTTGGTCATTCTTATTGAGAAAAATAAATATAGTATAGCTATATCTGAAATGTGTGAAGCAGTTTGCTAATTTAGTTGAATTCTAACTAATTTTGCAATTATTACTGTAGTTTCCTAGGTTAAGGTTTGAGATCTATGTTGTTTTGGTTTTTTTAATGGTTTGGTCTCAAATATCGAGTTTTGGTTTTGGCAGGTTTTTTAGTTGCTGGCTGGAATTAGTCCAGTTAAAATTAAAATGCCAAATGGACTGACATCCTTTCAAGGAATTGGAGGAATACCCATCTATCACATTCTAAATGTTGAGTGGAAGTATGGTACAGAAAGCTTTGTTGGAAAGTGGAGTTTTTTTTCCTTTCGAAGTGTCAGGTTCCTTTGTAAGGGTTGGCAATGGTAACATGCATAAAAAAAGAACATAGTAAAGTTCTGAAAGGCTTAGGGTAGTGTAGCAGCTGTAGAATAATAAGTGGTTGTCCGATTGAGAAACTTCCTTTTGGGTTTTGGAACATTATGGAATTTCTTTGAATAATGAGTTAGATTTTATTAATATTGGAAAGAAACTATGTGGAGTAAGGTAAAGAAGTGACTTTTCCAGGAAGGGAGGAAAGAGGAAGGCGAACCTGACAATGAGTGAATTAGATCGAAAAGTATGGTGATTGAGTTGAATTTTAAATGTCTCTTTTAAATTGGGTGTGTACTGATATAATATCATTTTTTTGATTGCTTAGTCTTTTGATATGTTATGCATCATGCCTTTTGTTTTGCATGTGTATTCATGAGCCCTAAGTTGCTTCCTTGTTTCACCTGCTTACAAGCCATACGTATACATGAAAGGGTTGCTAATGATTCATACCATGGAGGCTATATATGGTATTGCGTGTTGAAACTATACATTGTAGCTTACTTGTTTGTGATCATTATTTTCCATAAGCATAGTGAGCTCTTTACAATGTTTTGTATTTCTACCAGCTCTTCTGCCACTCAAAGTAATGTGTGATCTACCCTCTCTCTCTACTGGATATGTTAGATAAGATTTATTGACAACACCGATACAGCTGGAATCGATCACCAAATTGCACAGTTAGGACCAGAACTTGCATCAACTCTTGTAATAGTAATCTCCTATGTATGTGTATATATCATGTGTATGTGTATGTGTATGTGTATGTGTATATTTCTATTCATGGTCAAGTAATAACCTGGGACTTGTCAAGTAATACAACATATTGTAATCTGTTTTAGGAATTCGAGTGAATTTCCATTAATGTGTATAAAGTTCAAAAAAAGATGTATATGTGTATATGTTCTTGAAAGATGTATACGTGTCTTTCAAATATTTGTATGTGTCCTTGAAAGATGTATGTGTATAAAGATCAAAAAACATATATTTGTGTATATGTTCTTTAAAGATGTGCATGTGTCTTTCAAATATGTGTATTAATTTTATTTCTTTGAATTGATAATTTTGGCATCATGAGCAGAAGAATAGTACAGCCAGCAACGCAGCTATACTTAGGCTCATATGCTTTTACGTCTATGTTCATTCGTTACGTCTATCTTCATTTACTTGTTACGTCTTTCTTCGTTAATTTGAAATTTCCGATAAACTTGCTAGGAATGGCCTCTGACGAAGGACAAGTGCCAGAGGGAGTTGGCCCCTTAAATATGGATGAAGGAGGAATGGGTAGCCTGAACCATAGCCCAACGTACTACCTGAACTTATAGCATCCTGACATGGAGCAACCTGGCGCCACATCCATGGACCAACCTGACGTCACTAACGTAGGCGAGGTAAAGTATTAGTAGATTGTGGTTTCCAAAACATTGTAGGGTCAGATGACTAATAAGAAGATCAAATTGCATGCTCAGACGTCTGATGAATGGAGGTAGCACGCAAGTCGTGGTCCGAGCAAGATGCTTAAGGGACTTTTAACATAGTGGAGCTCTCGGTAGTCGGGGAACCTGCTTACCCGAGTCATCGTTGGGGCCATACAGGACAGCATGCGGGGTTCTTACTAGGGATGATATGCCCATCAGCTACAGATCATAGACTGGCCGCCGTGGTGACCAGTGGGTGGTTCCCAATGACCTGAAGAACTCACTGTGGGACAAGCTAAAAGAAGTGTTTCAGTTCCCCTAAGGGACCGGCCTGGTTGCAAAGAAACGTGTACTATGCATCATGTGCACAGCGTGGAAGAATTGGAAGACGACACTGAATAAGAACTATGTGAAGGAGAATGAAATGCCAAATTTTGACACGTTCCTAAAGTTAAGGGAGTTTTGGGAGGACTTTGTGGCATACAAGAGGTTTGAAGAAGCCCAGATAGTAAGTCAAAAGAACAACGCAAACGCGGATAAGAATATTTACCCTCACACACTAGGCATAGGTGGGTACGTGAAGAAAATACCAGTATGGAATAGGTCTGAAGAAGAACTAACCCGCAACGGCGTCATTCCTACGACGGTCGAGTTGAGCGAACGATCGAAGCACTAGTTGCTTGGGAGGGGTGCTTCTATCTCGGATGATGGCAGCTTAAGATTCAAAAGCGATAGAGACTAGGAAGTGTCGCGCAAAATCACATATACTCATGTGTAGTCTTCCCAAGGATCTTTTAGGCCACAAAGGGAGAATGACGAGCTAACCGTAGCTCTGGGTAACAAGGAGCACCCTGGTCGCACCCGAGGAGTTGGTTTGGTGCCGTGGAAAGAAGGCTTCTCAGCTGACACATGGTTGTATAGGCGTCCGAAGAGAATAAGAGAAGACCAACTGGACCATCAAATAAAAGGTGCTGTGGTGAGAGCGTTAGAGGACCAGAGAGCGGAACTAGATAAGGCTGTGGAGCAAGCAGTATAGAAAGCTCTCAGCTCACGATCGCCACCCGATGACAGCCCTCAGTTCATCTGTCCCTGTGCTCGTAAGAGCAGCTGCACATCCTCAATGATTCTCGAAGAGCATGGACACCATTTTCTTGTAGATGACATCATAGAATCGACACCGTGCAAGCTACATTTGTCCTCACATGGCATTACCATCAATGTGGCTGAGGGCAGGGCTTGGCCATGCAAAGAGTCGCAGGTTTTGCACTGTCACCCGATACCGTTGGGATTCGCCAGGGTTGAAGTGGACAGTTTAGTCCGCCAATGCCGTAAAATAGAGGTAGAGATCCCTGGAAAGGACAGAAACAACAAACTAGGAGAAAACGTGCATGGCTTCCTCGCGTGGTGCAAGAGCTTGATTAAGTTTGGCTCAGACGGTGAGGATGACTAAGATGATGATCAGACGCACTCTCCACACAGAGACCTCCCGCCCTTGTCGTCACCACACAGAAAAAGTCCAACACCTCCGCCGGCACCACCCAGAAAAAGTCCAACTCCTGTGCCGACATCTAAAAAGAATCGAACACTAGCACTATCTCGGAAGTCGGCACCGTCATCTAAGAAATCTCAATCATCTGTGTCGTCAGCACAACCTCAGAAGAAATTACCAGCTGAGATGACTGAAGAAGAACAAAAAAAATCAAATAAGCGCCAGCGTAACATCTCACTTCAAAAAGGTTCCATCACCTGAGAAGACTAAGGTTGATGCTAATGCACGAAAGTTTTTCTTGAGTATGGGAAAAGTAAAAAAGACAAGGCGGGCTTCTGAACCTTGCGAAATGTCAGACTTTGAGCGCATCTCCAGAAAGCAATACTTGAAGTCGGCTTGTGTCGACGCGTTGAGGTCGGAAGTTCAAGGAGATGCTGCTCAACGAGATGGTGCTCACGAGCAAGGTCTAAGGTGGAAGTTCTTTATGGGGAAACCGCTGGTTGAACCAGCTCATTTAGACCACTTAACAACACAACTGTAGCGCGTTCATCAGTGGTACATGCAGCGGTCCAATGATGGTATGGAGATGTTCGCAGTCAGATACAAAGAGCCGGATTTTCACAATGGGGATAACATCTTCTGGGTGGGTTTCGAGGAGTTGTATATGTTGTACCAGCAAAATGCCCTCGACATGAATATACTCAGACTGTAGACTTTGTAAGTCTCTATGTATATTATTGTACATTCTTGTACCGTTTAATTGCATGTCTAACTTCTTTCTTATGTAGAATAGAGGTACAAACATGTAGAAGAAATGGCAATGACAACTTAGCATTTCTATATTTAGGGCTTCTCAACGAAGTATTCCCAGGCTCAGCCTCGGTTAATCTGACCTCGAAGTATTCCCGAGGGCAGCCAGCTCGGCCTAAAAGGCACAGGTTCGCCTCGGGGATGCCCCGAGCCTGATGCGTTCCCGGGCTCGGAGGCCGCAGTAAGACGATCCTCATCGCAATAAGCCGACTATTCCCCCGTGCTGCCAACCAGAGAGCATTCTCAGAAGGCGCCCTGAGCCTGATGCATTCCCGGGCTCGGAGGTTGTAGTTTCTAAATTCACCACCGGGGACGATCCCAGTCGCGATAAGCCGCTCCGCCGCGATAAGCCGACTATTCCCCCGCGACCAGATGGCTAGGCCGACCAATCTGAGTTGTGCCCAAAGCCTGAGTATTTCCAGGCTCAGCCTCGGTTAATCTGACCTCGAAGTATTCCCGAGGGCAGCCAGCTCGGCCTAAAAGGCACAGGTAAGGTCTGTCTCCTTTTCCATTAATACTTGTGCCTCGAGCAACGTGATCTTGCGGCGTGACCATAAGGACTGCCTCCGGGAGGTCGACACTACTGATGTAAGCGATTCTCATCGCTTCAGAGCTCCTTACCATCGTAGGTCTGGACCAGAGGTCACGCGGAGCAGCTCCTGGACCTCGAGGAGCCTGTGCGTACATTCTGCGTGTTCCTTTTTTGCAGCGCCGGAGGTCGCGTCCTCTAGGTTCGCCTCGGGGATGCCCCGAGCCTGATGCGTTCCCGGGCTCGGAGGCCGCAGTAAGATGATCTTTATAGGAATAAGCCGGCTATTCCCCCGTGCTGCCAACCAGAGAGTGTTCTCAGAGGGTGCCCCAAGCCTGATGCGTTCCCAGGCTTGGAGGTCGTAGTTTCTAAATTCGCCACCGGGGACGATCCTAGTCGCGATAAGCCGCTCCGTCGCAATAAGCTGACTATTCCCCCGCGACCAGGTGGCTAGGTTCGAATTTCTAAACCGCCCTCGAGGAGCCCCCGAGCTCGAGCATTTACAGGCTCGGCCGACCGAGGCCTAAACACTGTCCGAGCACGAGTGTTTCAGCCGACCACCCGAGTTGTGCCCAAAGCCTGAGTGTGTCCGGGCTCGGCCTCGGTTAATTTGACCTCGAGTATCCCCGAACTCGGTCAACCTAATCCGGGTGGTCCGGGCTGAAATCAATAGCTCGCCCAGCGAACACCTCCGGCTATTTTTTGCTCCGTGTGTCGCAATCCGACGTCGCTCGGACTCTTCTACGAAGCGAACTAAGCAAGCTTTCAAAGGCGACAAAGAGCAAAAAAGCAAGCTAAGTCTTCTAAAAACGCGATTTTATAAATTATGGCAAAACGATACATTGTCTTTACAAGGGGTGCGAATATCTCGCCCCCTGCCTATCCATTAACCTATTTTTCTAGTCTACAGACATCTCCCGAGCAAGTTTTTCCTGCTCGAGGTCGGAGACTCTTCTCTGCAGCACCAGCACCTCGTCCTCGGCTTTATCGACCCGGTCGTGGTCGCTCTGGAGCTGGGCCAAGGCGCTCTTCCCCGCCTGGGTCACCCGGGCCAGCTTCTCCTCAAGCCTGGTGACCTTCGCCTCGGACGCCGCGGCCTTCGCGCCTGCCTCGACCGCCCACGCCTCTGCTTCAGCGGCCCTCGCTTCGGCCTCGGTTGCCTTCGTCTCGGCCCCGGTCGCCCTCTCCTCGAGCGCGGCCACCTACGCCTCGGCCCCGGTCGCCCTGGCCTTGAGCTCAGCCACCTCTGCTTCGAGCTCGGCGGAGACCTTCCCTGGGGCGAAGGAGAGCTCTTCGAGCCGAGCACAAGGCTGCTTGCCTCCTCATGGCGGCCTCTTCCTCTCGCTGCGGTCGGCGAGTCCACGATCGCACTGAGCCCTCCACCTCCTTCCGTGCGGTCGCGAAGTCCTCGAGCGCGGACGACGCGATCCCGTAGCTTTCCTCTCAGGCCATGTGTAAGATCGAGGATGCCGACTAGAGGGGGGGGGGTGAATAGGCGGTTTTAAAAATTCTTCTCACTAAATACACGCTCTATTGATCTCTATGTCAAAACATAAACAATAATCAATGCGAAAGCGATAAACTAAGGTTTTGACAAATAAGAGCCTAAATCAACTAGGCTTACTAAGTGCACTAGCTAATTATGTCTCTACTAAAGAATATACAATCCTAAAGACAATCAAGTAATTTAATTCTAGGAATGTAAATTGCAACAATGTAAATAGAGAATTGCAAGCAAACATAAAGAGACACACCGATGTTTTACCGTGGTGTTCGGAGACTTGCCGGTCTCCCCTAATCCACGTTGAGGCAAGGCCAAACCACTTTAGACCGGCTCCAAGAATTGAGCACCCGCCTCGATTCCACTAGTGGTAGCTCTTTCCCCCTCCGGGTAGGCGAGCTCCGACCTTCACAATTTTGCCGGGCCTTCTCACAATCTACTTGAGAAGGTCACCGTGCACGACGCCTCCACACGCCGTCTAGGTGTCGGCAAACACTAAGAGTAATAAGCCAAGCCCTCTAGCTTGAACCTCACCAAGTGCAACACATGCACAAGGATGCTCAATCCTTCTCTAGATGCAACACATGCAACTAGAGACTTCTCTCCTTGCTCACAAAGTGCAACACATGCACAATGTAGAGGAGAGGCTCACACTAGCTCAAGAGAAAGCAATTCAACACCAAAGAGATTCTACACAAGAAACTCTAAATCAAATTCATCTCAAATCACTCAAATATGGCTCTATGAGCTCTTGGGGTTTTGCTCTCACAAGAATACCTCAAATGGGTGCTAGAGCAGCTACAAAACTCTCCTAGCTCGGTCCCTTTTATAGCACCACAAGAAAACTAGCCGTTGGAGGTTGAAATGGGGTAAAAACGCAGTAAACCCGGTGCTACCGCCCTACTAGGGCCGGTAGCACCGGCCTTTAGGCCAACGGTCACTTCTGTGCATTAAAAACACCAAAAACTAGCCGTTGCTACAGTACCCCGGTGCTACCGCCCATCTAGGACCGGTAGCACCAGCCATTTCCACCAAAAAACCCTTCTCAGGAGTTTTTACACCGCCCATCTGGGGCCGGTAGGGCGGTGCTACGGCCCATCTAGGGGCGGTGCTACCTCTGTCAGAGCCACTAAAACGCTCATAACTTTTTACTCCGAACTTCGATTTAAGTGATTTTTGATTCTATGCGAAGCTTATCATGAGGGCTATAATATCCACCTAT
The DNA here is from genome assembly GCA_036346275.1 of Otatea glauca. NCBI lineage: Eukaryota > Viridiplantae > Streptophyta > Magnoliopsida > Poales > Poaceae > Otatea > Otatea glauca. The sequence goes on along the minus strand of CM070727.1, from coordinate 31,079,946 downwards.
TTTTAAGATTTAAGCAACCATAGATATTTTTAAATATCACAAAAATAAAGACTCTAATGTAGTCATTCAAGTCTAAAATCTGATTTCTCGAAATCCCTCACATAGACTTGATCAAGGGCATGACTACAAGCTAGAGGGAGTCAATAAGATCAAATCTTATGCCATTTTTTGATCAACTCATGATCAAAACCAATTTGCAAAACACATTTGCAAATAAACCGAGAACCCATGAGATCAATCCTTTAGCCATGTAAGGATCAACACATGATCCCAACATTTTGCAAAACACATTTGCAAATGCCAACACATGCTCTAGGATCAAAACCATAAACTCTAGATTGTTTGCAAAACACATTTGCAAATAGAAAAATCATAAAGTTTACTTAGCCTTGTGATGATCAACACATGATCAAATCACAAGCTAAAACACCGATGCATGTGCTCTCACCTTTTGCAACACATGCAAAACTTAGCTCTATGCAAAAACCACATAGACCAAATTACATGAGCTATCTCTCTTTTTACAACACATGCAAATCCATAGCTCTATGCAAAAACCAAATCAAGATTCAATAAGAAGCAAGCATGAGCTCCCTTATTTGCAACACATGCAAATACTTAGCTCATGCAAGAACCAACCAATAGAGTGAGCTAGAGTGAACCGGATTGAGTTCATCAACACATGATGAAGCTCAAGCTATAATACTTAACCCCTCTTAATAGTACGGCACCTAACTAGCAACCCGGTCTCCCATCCAAACACCGAGACCGGTAAAAGACTAGGAACACATCCTTAGCCCTAGCTAGTTATACCTTTGCCTCTAGCACATCCACTTGGAGCTTTTATGATTTCCATCATCTTCTGTCCAAGTCGGGATCTTCGTCTTGTTCATCAACACATGATGAACTCCCCTTGTCTTAGCTTCGGGATCCTCTCTTGATACTCATCAACACATGATGACGTCCTTTTCCCGTTCATCCATCTCAACCTTGCACTTAACCTATTTCAAACTCATTGAAAGTGTTAGTCCAAAACACATGGTTGTCTCAATCATCATTGCAGTCCATTAACACATAATGGATGCTCCCAAGATCCTATGATCTTTTCCTTTGATGATTGACCACAACCCAAAGACAAATGATTGAAAGATTAATTGTGTCTTGAGTATACTAATGCAACTAATGCTTCATATACACAAGAACTTTCGATTGCCTTAGGATTAACAAAGTGAACCATCAATACATGACTAGTTCTTTGTTGATTGAATGGCAACTGAACACCATTTAAATTGTGATGAGTATATATTAACTACACAAGTTTCATATACTCAATTCGATAGAATCTAAAAGTAATGATCCAATTTATATAGAGTGGTGGAAAGGGATCAATACTCTTAAGACCATTAATTATAGAATAAACTCCGTTAGATGTGTGCATGCAAATAATTGAACTTGAATCAATATGCACATATTCAATTTTGTATTGCTTTGGAGTTTATCCTATATTGCCATGAGTATACTACAACTACACAAGTTAAATATACTCACATGGTTGTTTCAATGTAATGATCCTTAATATAGAAAGATGGATTAGATCAATACTTTGAAACTTCAAGATTAAGCATGAACTCCCCCTAAATGTGTGCATTCATGTATATATGGAGTTGAGACATTAATGCTCATCTTGAGGTCTGAATAATGGTAGAGTTCATCCTTTAACCTGAATCCAAAATATGCATTAAGATATCGTAAAGTGAATACGAGTGCATACCTTGGGTTTTCCATTTCTCAATGAGATGAGGCTAATCAAAGATATACTCATACTCAATAAAAGAGTTAGTCTTATAAAAGATTTGTCATTAATTAACAATTGAGACTAATCAATATTATAATTATCAAAAGAGTTAGTCTCAAGATTAGATTTGTCATTAACACCAAAACCAGCTTAATGGAGCTTGAATTTTCACCATGAACGAGACCTCAATGCGCTCTCGGAGCTCCTGCGCATCTTGCCGCGCGACCTCCTCCCTCGAGCGAGCGCCAGAGAGCTCAAGCTCGAGGCGCTGGACCATCGCCGATGCGCTCATACGGTTCTCGTCGAGAGCCGCCTGCGCCTTCTGCCGGACGCGGGCGAGGGCCTCCTCCGCCTCTTCTGCTCTTCCTCGATGGCTTTGGAGAGCGTTGCAGCGTGGACGTCCCTCTCAAGGTTTAGCTCTCGCGCGACCTCTCGGGCCCCGTGCTCCCGCTCGGCCTTGACAGCCCGCGCGAGCTCGAGGGTTTGAGCCTCTTTTAGCCGCTCAACCTCCTCTCGCCGCGCGACCTCCTCCCTCGAGCGAGCGCCAGAGAGCTCAAGCTCGAGGCGCTGGACCATCGCCGATGCGCTCATACGGTTCTCGTCGAGAGCCGCCTGCGCCTTCTGCCGGACGCGGGCGAGGGCCTCCTCCGCCTCTTCTGCTCTTCCTCGATGGCTTTGGAGAGCGTTGCAGCGTGGACGTCCCTCTCAAGGTTTAGCTCTCGCGCGACCTCTCGGGCCCCGTGCTCCCGCTCGGCCTTGACAGCCCGCGCGAGCTCGAGGGTTTGAGCCTCTTTTAGCCGCTCAACCTCCTCTCGCCCGCACGCCGCGCTGACCTTGAGTTCGACGGCATCCCTCTGGTTGACATCGATCGCATCCTGGAGGGCCCGAAAGCTGAACACGTGCCCGCGCATCACCCCGAACCCTTGGGAGATCAGCCGCAAGCCCTGCAAAAACAAAGGAAATGTCACCACAGCTCAGGGACGAAGCGCTGAAGCTCAAGTGTCTCCAAGAACGACCACAACGAAAACACCCGCAGAAGGGGCCTCCCCCGGATCCCGAAAGGAGCTCGGGAATTCCCGAGCTCGACCAAGGGGACGATCCCTCCTCGAAAGACTTCAGACTCAAGAACGCCTAGAGCCTCAGACCGTTTCTTGAGCCTCGGGGGCTAGTTGTCGGGGATCGGTCATCCTGACACGTGTCCAGGCCCCCCCGGGGCTTTAGAACGTTTTCCTCGAGCTCGGAGGATTGTTCCCGAGCTTGGGCGGAGGTCTCCCCGAGCTCGGAGGACGGTTCCCAATCTCGGGCGAGGGTTTTCCCGAGCACATACTGGCTCCTGCGACCTCTCCGACCTCGGCGACCTCAACCCGGTCTCCAGCATAGTATTCCCCTTTCTTACGTGACCTCTCTCCCCTGCGTGGGAACTGGGGTCACCAACTCCTGTCAAATCCCCTGCGTGGGAACTAGGATCAACTGCTCCCGTCTGACCCCCTGCGTGGGAACTAGGGTCAACTGCTCCTGTCAGCTCCCGTTAAGTCCCCTGCGTGGAAACTAGGGTCAACTGCTCCTATCAACTCACAGACACCACCCGACGTCAGCATTCGAGATCAACGCCCAGGGGTCTATAAGGCGCTGGGCTACCTCGATCAAGAAGGAAGAGAACGACATAGCAAGAACCCAAGGGGGATGCGCGGACACATCTGCAGACACACTTGTACACCAGACCACCTCGTCGAGCTCCTCCTCGGCCACCACTTCCGAGCGACCTCGAGGTCGAGCTCCCTGTTCGTCCTCCCCCGAGGAGCTTTTAGTCACCTTTTGCCTACGGGCAAGACTGGAGTAGAGCTATTACCCGACCCGGGGGGGGGGGGGGCTCGAACCAGTATAAACGCTGTGTCCCCTATTCGCTTGCCCTTCTTCCCCGAGCTGTGCGCCTACCGACGCTCCCTCCTTCCCGAACGAGCACGACTCTGGGTCTCGCCCCTTTACACGATCCTTCCCCCTTCTTTGCGGTTGACGGTCCCGATCATCGACAAAACTTATGCCCAAAGATGGGCTCATAAAAAAAATGCATGGTTAGGATCTAAAACATTTCATTAGTGGGCAATAAATTTTGACAATTCATGATTATAAACAACTTTGGTCGAAATACAACCATGAAAAGTCAACACTTAAGTATATTAATGTCCAAAACTTGGTTATAGTCCCAAATCAAAATTTTTCGTTGGTTCTATTTTGATTTGAAACAAACTTAATCATAACAGGCCATAAAATTTTAACTAAATTTGTGCATTCCTCGATTATCATAATTGCATCACTTAGGGCAACTAAACATTAACCAAAAGGTGTATAAAATGATGCATTATTACTGGGCAATTGACATTAATTATTGCAGTGCATAAAGAGGAACAACATTAATAATAAGAATATGCACTGAAATTAATTAAAGCCCAAAAATTAATCATGAAATTACTCATAACATTAATGCCCAAGAAATAACAATTAAACAGTGCTTATAGCTGTAATTAAAAGACTGAATGAAATAAATTGAAATAAGCTAAAACACTGTACATCCAAATCAACAAAAACAACCCATAAACAAATAAAGCCGGCCCAACCAAAACTTGCGGCCCAGCTGTGCTGGCGCAGCCCGAAACTCATTCGCGTAGCCCACGCCGAGCTCAGCCACGAGCAGCCCACGCGTGGACGCAACCCACTCAGGTGCGTGACCCAGCCCAGGAACGCGGAGTGGAAACGACAGCCGTCGATCCGAACTGACGGCCTAGATCTCTCCGGATCGGAGCAAAACACGCGCGGCGAGGAAACCTAACCCTAATCCCATTTGGCTTCACCTCCTCAAAAATATGCAACGCACGGGCAAAGCGAGCGAGAGGCGCGACGGCGCGCACGCGCGGCTCCGGCGAAGCGGAGGCGAGGTGCCAAGAGCGGCCACAAGGATAGCGACGACGACGCACGCACGCGAGCGGTCGGCGATCGAGCGAACCAAGAGGCGCACCGGCAAGGTAAGCATCAAAACCCCCTTCTTAGACTTTAGGATTTGCTTGATTTGGGGACAAATTTGGGACTTAGGGTTTGGGACTTGGGGTTTTGGGATCTAGGGTTTTCTGGATTTTGGAAATAGGGTTCGAATCCTCTCCTTCTCAATGCTAACCGAGCCAAAAGAACTCCGAACCGACCCTTAACCGATGAACACAAGGCCAAAACCGAGACTAATCCGGGCTTAATAGGATCAAGATTAGACTAGCACGGCTCTGATACCAAAAGTTAGATAAAAAGAACTAATAATTAAACCATTAGCTAGTCTAAGAACATGACCACATAAATAATTATGCGGAAATAAGAATTAGATGAGTTCACTGACCCGGTGAAGAGGAAGCGAATGCCATTAGGGTTCTTGGTCGATTGTTCGGTCGATGTAGAAGGAGCACTAAGCCTCTGATGCGCGATGAAGAAAACTGGGAGCCGTGATCCTCACGGTGATGGTGAAGGCCTTCGGTAGCTTCAGCGCCAAACTCAGATCGGATGAGTATTGGAAGATGGCTAACTCAAGATTTTCTTATGAGTTTGAGTGCCAGCCTCTTCCTCCTTTTATTTTGGTGCTAGCTATCGGGACCTAACCAAATTTTCAGGCTGAGATTGCTCCCGATCAGAGCGCATAAGGCATGAGTGGGCCTTGCCCCAAAATTTCGGATCTGACAGTTAGCCAAGATCATAACTAACAACATGTGTAACATCCCAAAACTTGTGCAAATAAATAAAGTGGCATGTCATAATTCTTATTGCATATTTGAATTTTCATTTGAGATTATTTCTGGAATTATTCTTTTTATTCCCAGATTTTTATTGTTATATTAATGTCTTTTAAATACACAACTCAACACATTATAGAAAGTCATAAAAATCTCAAACAACATACTATGGAAAATAATTTTAGAAAATACTAGAACACATTAAATGTATAAATATAATTTTTTCAGAATTTTTGCACATCATTTGAGTAGCTTAAAAAAATCAAAAATTGTTTGAAACTAATCAACTTTGAAGATTTTTCATTTGAAAACCACAGTAGGAAATGAGATGAAACAAAAGAAAATGGAAAGTAGACTCTCTAATATACTAGCACAAAATATTGAAAAAAAATTCAACCACGGTAGCACCACTTTTGTGCTAACCCAATTAATGAACCGATTTGAGCCTAGGAAATTGAAGTCTCTGAGCTCGTTGCACTCGATGAACGTCATGCCTCCGATCTCTGCCAGAGGGCCCCACGCCGGCCTGGGCCCAGTGGCCAGCCAGCCACAGCCCTTCTTCTCTCTTCCTCCCTCTTCCCTCTTCACCCTCTCTTGCTGCCCATGTCGCCCGAGCTGCTGCAGAAGCAATGCGCCATGCGGCCGCCGCGACCTGAGTCCTCGTGAGCTCCGCCCCTCTGCCCATGCTGCAGCGCCCATACCCTGGCTCCAACTGCCTGCTTGCCTTGTCTATAAGCCGAGATGAAACAGCTCCACTGCTCCATTTGCTCGCCGTGCCTTGACTGCTCCACTACCGAGACAGGCAAGCCCCATTTCCGCGAAGAAATCTTCTGGGTAAGCTCGTTGAGCCGACTTCTCTCGCTGTGATTCTCCTCTCAGTTTCCTGGCCCAATCTCCCACCTTGTCTACAGCTGAGCCGGCCACAACTCCATCACTGCGAGCTTCATCTTCCAGCGCCAGCCAGACTCCTGAGCTCAGCACCTCCATCTTGGCCGAACTGCTTTTGTTCTGAGGGGTGAGTGCAGCTAAACCCCAAAATAATTGGTAAGCCACTCGGTCACAAAAAAACTCAAGCCGAGTTAGCTAGATGCCTTAATCTAAGACTTGAAATCTAGAGTTCGAATCCCAGACCCAGTAGTCGCATATGATTTTGCCCTTCAACACAAGAGAGCCTGTAGCTCAATGGTTTGTGTGCTTTCCTTTAACGAGGAGGTCCTATGTTCAAAGTTTAAATTATTTGGATCAAAGTTTGTGCAAAGCTCCTTTTATGTACCCTATAGCATTTAAAAAAATTTCATCTCATAAAATCATGAAATTATTCTCACATGTTCCTGAGGTCATGAATGTTCCATTTTTGCAAAAACACTTAGTTTTGAATTCAGTTTGAACCCAATTTTGAATATAGAAAGCTTCTCATGCATAGAAAGTCAAATGGTTAAAATTTGGATCAAATGAACTCAAATATTAGTAAAACTAGTTTTTTTATGCTCCTGAGATTCCAAGGATTCCAAATATATAAAAATATTTAAATGTTAACAAAGTTTGCACCATATGCTTAATAGTCGGAATTTCAATACATGAAAAATCCGAATAATCATAACTTTCGCAAACGAACTTCAAATTTGACGAAACCAAATCCTAGGACCTTGAAAAGTGATACCATGTCTTTTTATACAAAAATATCTCATGTTAGTGAAGATTTGAATTAAATCCACATTAGGCCTTAATGTCCACTTATTTGAAAACCATCTCAGATAAAAGCAAAATATAGCGGAACTAGCTTTAAAACAATCTTAGAGATATCCCCTACTAATCCAGAAAATTATTAAATAATCTTATAGGGTACAGTCGCAAACTCAAAACAAAAACAGAACCCTTATCGAGTAAACTTTAAAAACGCTTAAGCCTTTTCAACAACTCTTAAAATATCTCGTCTAAATGCAAATATTAGGAAGATTAGCCTAGAAATTCTCTTTAGGATAAGGACTACCGTATTCTAGAAAAATATTCTCATTACAACTTGCTTTGCATCTGAATCCTACAAAGGATATAACCCTAAGTGTTATGGTAGCTAAAACCCATTATATGAATAGTCGAGCTTAAGAAATCAATAGTTAAAGCACATGTGTCGTAAGAATCATTGTGTAAACATGTATATGCAGCCAGTAGCCTAATTTTGTAGACCCAACATGTATAAATCATCTTTTGTGCAAAAGCATCTAGGCCTAAGTACTAATGAAACCATTATGCAAGTGATAATTCAGGAACCCCAAAACCACCATGTTCTTCTTTGTAAGTTTTATTTGGTATTTACATCTGATTTCTTTTTGCCCTTATTGATACGTTGCTATTTGCTTTTGTCACGGTTCTTGTTATTTAACGCGTAGATGCCGACGTTTCGGAATCGGTTGATGACCAGTCAAGCACCCTCCTTTGATCATGTTGATCCCATATTTTACAATGTTATATATGTTGTTTTATCAAACTATATGCATACGTGCATATTATAAACTTGCTATGTTGTGGGTACCGGTAGCTATTTCCCACTTGTATGCATTACCTTTAACTTGACGTTGATTACCTGCTATTGTAACCTAGCTTATGGTGTAGACATTACTTAGTGTCATTTAGGTAATAATTTTGAATTATCATATGTACATGCTTAGATATGCTCACTAGAATGTCTTTTAAATGTTGGGACACATTTCTCTCTAGCTTGAGCAATTTCATTTAATGATGCGGAACCGAGGTATGGTTTCCGTGTATTTTGGTAAAAATCCAACCCAAAATTTATGGTTTAGACGCGGGGGAGTTATGGTTAAACTTGAGGCGTGAAAAGGGACCTCAAGCGTAGTTAGGGAGAGATTCTCACCTGGGTCAATTAAGTACCAAACTTGATTCTATCACCTAAGTGATTTGGTGTAACCACATCTGCTAGTATGGGATTAGCCTTAACTTATCAGATTAGTTGAAGTTTAACATTGTATTTTGGTAGGCCGGAGTAGTAAGGGCACACCGATACGGTGTTGCTCATAGGTGCTGATGCGCACAAGACGACCCGATCTTCTGGTGAGGGGATAACTTCGATTTGGCGGAGGATGACTTTGACGATCCGGCTACCATCCATACAAGGATAAGCGCCCGTAATCACTAAACCATACTCCTCGTCATTATTAACCGTGCCAAGAACACGGATGACTTGACCACGAAAGTTTATTTTTGCAAGCAATCGAAGAACTAGCAAGAACAAGGATGAATCACACACTCACGTTGAGGTTTTGTAACTTGTTTACTCCTGCTCCAGCCGTGTTAGGAGAACAAGGATAAAGTTTCACACGTGGGGACTATTCTCAAAACAAAACCTAAGAGAAATTGAGGGAGCATGTCCACTAATTAACCAAGGAGATGGCTGGTAGGAGGTGGACTCACACCACTTTGATTACATGGGAATTCAGCCCAAAATAATGGTGGCACAACACCTAAGACATTGAAGACTATTTCTGAATGTTAGGGTTTTTTGATGATATCTCCTAGCTTAAAATGAATTTGATGGTGAGGTTGGATCCATTGGAAAGTGTACGAGATAAAGTGCTCACACTCCCTAAACGGACTCCATTTGCATTCTATATGCCCATTTAATGTCAGAGTGGTCTTTGGAGACCGAGTTGGATCCTTTCACATTCCCACCTTGCTGATGACTTGTGTTGGCGAATTAAAACTCCTTTGCTGATCCGTGCCAAGGTTCCTAAGTATGAGAATATTATAAGGTAGCAGTCTGTTCTCTAAAGTGAAATTATGCAACCCAAGAAACAAATTTACCTGATAATTTAGTTATCGTGCACGAGCTCGAGTAATTGGTCCTTGTATGTTGGTCGAAGGTTGCTAATCACTAGGAGGAATTTGTTGGTTGTTGGTCATTGGTGCCATGGGTGTATCCGATGTAGCTATGTCCTCATCAGGTGCTCCCTTCACCGAAGTGTTGGGGCCAAAGCATTCCAATAAAACGGTGCATGCCTTGCCATGGGGAGAGGACCCGATGGCGTATACCATCGTTAGCACAGCACGTGTTGGTCCAGGATCTCCGAAACTATGGCAATGGTTTAACATCACCGGGGCTGATGCAAGGATAAGCTTTAACTAGTAGAACGGTTTCATCATAGTTAGCAAATCGGGTACAATACGTATCACGAGGCATGGTTGACATGATTGCTAGATTGTATCATGTGGGTAAAGTGTACACTCTCTGCAGAGATTAAAATCTAATTAATTAGCCGTGCTCGAGGTATGAGCAACTTGGGAAAATAATATCAAGTATAGTCTTGTTTTTGCGAAAACTTTTGGAAACTGTGTTGGAACGGGTTGGTAAACTTGTGAGCCAAGGGTGGCTATGTTTACTCGCTGTTCGCAGCCAAAGAGGGATGTGAATTGATGCATATGAACTTTACTTACTGTTATTTAACTTCCTATCAAATGCTCTTTACAATTCCGTTATCGTTTGATGAAACATTCACTTGCAAATAAAATCTGCTTTATGCTGAAAATGAGACTTAGTGTAGAGACATGTTATCCTTGTTTTAGCCTGAAGGACCATGTGGAGGTCCATCCATGTTTGTGATGAGTATTTGACTTTATTTGAGCAAGGTGTGCTCAAGTTTGAGTTTGATTTGGATTGATTTTCAAAATGAAGCAATTTGAGTTGTCTCTGCCAGAGTGGCGATGCAGGTCGTATGGACGCGGTAGTGATGAGTTGGATGGTTTATTGCACATCTTTGTGGGCATTGATATGTGAGGAGTTTCCTTGTCTTTGATGGTTGCGGGACGCGGTGCTAGGTCATGGTGAGGCGAAGGATGACCGGGACTAGGCGAGGCGTCGGAGGTCCAGACGGTTGGGAGATCGCGGAAGATGATCGGAGACGGAGTCCGGCAAGTCAAGAAGACAAGGAAAGGAGATGATGCTAGCTAGATGCGCGTGGATCAATGAGGACCGTCGGATTGAGGTCTAGTTGATAGGTTAGCGGGTCTAGGTAGTATGCTTTGAAAACGTGCAAGAAAACCCGGTATGTGTGTGGGTTTTGGGTTAGCCCTTGCATGGCTGTGTGTGTAGGTTAATCCTAGCCCTTAGATGAGTGCTCTAGGGTTGAGGTACTCATCCAAGGGTGGTAGGTGGCCCAAGAGTAGTATAAATAGGGGTGGAGGGTAGCCTCCTTCCCTTGAAGGTGTTGAGGTTTTGATGCTCATTTGAGCTTTGCCCACATGAATGTGAGGCTTTGTAACCTCCCTTCCAGAAATGAAAGTTTTATTCATCCACCTCTGAATTTATTTTATGCATTTACATTATGTCTTTACTTTACATAATTTAAATTCAGCATTTACTTTCCGCAATTACATTCCGCAATTTACTTTCAAGTAATTTGAATTTGCCTCCCCTCCTTCTAAATGCTGCTGTTCTTGGATGTTTTGAGTGTGTTCATATGGTTTTACATCTCTTTTGCACTCTTGGATTGAGTAGAGAACATCTTTTCTTTCAAGTTCCAACTTTGTTCTGAACTTGTTCTTCGCGCAGCAGTCAGTGTTTGATTTTTGTAAAAATATAGAAAATCCTTTTTGAGTGATTCTTGTTGGAGGAGGTGCGGGACTCTGATATCCGCTTGCAGAAAAATTTTGGAGTTCACTTGTTGTACCGTTTGGGCGCCATGAGGTGAAAACCGAGCCCCAAACGTTCTGCTCGAAGTTCTTGACCAGACTGTGTTCTTCGATTTTTCGTGTTTTTTATGTAAGACTTTTTGAGGAGAAATTTGGTGGAGTTCTTCAAGACTCTGATGCTCACAGGGAGAAAAAGTCTCAAAATTTTGTGAGCTACAGAAACCCACCAACCTCCTGTGCAAATTGAGGACAAGTTCAGGGAATTCTGTTTTTGCTTTTCTGAAAGTGACTTTTGTGATTTGAATTGATGTCCTTTCTAAAAGCAAGAGTTTGAATTGATTCCTCTTTATCTTGGACACTAGACAACCAGGATTGTGACTCAAAAATCCCCACATATTTTATGGTACTTATCCATGCAAGCTTGGGGTACACATAGTTGTCTAGTTTTTCGGGTTTTTCACAATTCCTTTTGAGCGATCTTGTCGAGGTTTTTGTTGGAGTATTTTGGGGAATTTTTATTTGCGACCATTCACCCCCTCTGTTCGCCATTTCGGTCCTTCAATTGGTATCAGAGCGGTTCGCTCTTTCTAGATCTTGACCGATCTCAAGAGCCATGGCGACGGACAAATATTCCACCAAGCCTCCCATCTTTAATGGAGTTGATTTTCCTTTTGGAAATCCGGATGGAGTCATACATCATCGCCTGGGCTACGATATGGCGAAGGTGAAACTCCCGTATGAGGTTCTGGCGATGAAAATGTCACGCCATCAATATGGTTGACGTTGAGGCGAATGCTAAGGCAAGGAACATTCTCATACAGGGTCTTAGCCGTGGTGAGTATGATAGGATTTCTCACCTGCGCTCCGCTCACGAGATTTGGGTAACCCTCGATGCTTACCATGAGGGCTCTACTCAAATCAAGACTGTGAGGCAGGACCAGTTCAAGCGCGAGTACAACAAGTTTGATCAACGCGCTGGTGAGAGTCTCGACAAGTGTTTTGGTCGGTTTACAAAGATTTTGAGTGACCTCCGAGCAGTTGGTTGCATATACCCTGACTCGGACAATGCTCGGCATTTCTTGACCGCACTCGACCTTCGGGTTTGGGAGATGAAGGTGACCACCATCAAGGACACCACCGACTTATCGACTCTGACTCTTGACGGGCTTTATTCCCGCCTCAAGACTCATGAGATCGATGTCGTCTCTCGGAAGACGAAATCTCAGTCGATGGCTTTGGTCACCGATCCCATTGGATCTTCTTCTTCTGATCCTTCTATTGGTTTCTCTCTTTCCGCCCTTTGCGAGCTAGCGATGACCAATCTGGAAAAATTTCAGAAAATGAGCTTGCTCTTCTCGCCGCAAGTTTTCTCGGCATACAAGAGGGTGAGAGAGAGGAAGAGAGGTGGCATGATCACCGCTTCGAGTGTGGTGGCCCCAACCACATTCGGCGAACTATCCCAAGCCGAGAAGGGCAAGAACGACGTTGGCGGTTCGGGCAAGAACGACTACACCGACAAGAACCGCAACAAGAAGCCTCCGGTTCGTGAATCGGCGCACGAGAAGAAGTACCGCAACTTCTCCAAGAACAAGAAGCTCTTCCACCACGTCCTCGCCGCGCTTGCGACATCAACCTCTCCGACACGGAGACATGGAGCGACGAGGGCGAGGATGATCCGCAAGAGAAGAAAGGCGGCGGCGACTTCTCGGCATGTGCTTCATGGCCGACACCAGCGACATCGGCGACTCGAGCTCTACAAATGACTCGGACGAGGTACCCTCCTATGACCAGCTCAACGAAGCTTTCGCAAATTAGGAAAATTTCATGCTAGAGCTAGAGCTAGGTGTACTGAGCTTGAGAAGGAAGTAGGTACCTTGACTCGGAGTTAGCTTCACTTAGATCTTCTCCTCCCGAGTCACCGATGATTGCTCTTTGTGTGATGCTATTCTTGTGGAGTTGGAGAACCTAAGGACCATACATGATAGTGTGCTTGTTGAACTTGATGGTCTTAGGTTGAAGATTGCTAGCACTAGTTACTGTTGATGCTATTCTGTTGAGGCTAGTTTTCTTCATGCTCACTCCACTCCATCATGCTCTAATTGCCCTAAATTGTTTGCGAAATTGATGCCATGAGCGAACACCTTAGGAAGCTTTCGCTAGAAACAATGAACTTGAATCACATGCTTCTAAGGACCCAATACTCATGTGAGGGTGTAAGCAATTAAAACTTGACAATGAAACCACGAATGTCAAGTGTGCTAAACTTGCTAAGGACTTACTAGATAAGTCACAAAAATATTGCTTGCGATGTATTGAGATTGTGGGGACTTGGATAAAATCCATGTCGAGCTTAGGAAGAAATTAGAAGACCAAGCCCATAGAATTAGAGATGCTCCTTGCGTTTCTTGTGAGGCCCTCAAGATTGAGGCAGCCGTCTTTGAGGAGAAAATGCACGTCTTGAGAGAGCTCATCTTTCCGGTTCTTCTTCCTCTCCTTCCCCTGTTCTTCTTGTGCTTCTTTCTTTTGAGATTGCCAGATCTTATGAGCACTCTCGAGAAGTTTGTTGGAGGCAAGAAGAAGCTCAATCTTATTCTAGACCAATCCAAGATTAGTAGATTCAATCAAGGTCTAGGATTTGATCCCTTGAGCACGCCGGCGCATCCTCCCACCATTGTGCGCGGCTCCAAGAGTGGTGAGATTGTGGTAGCTCCCTGAGTGAGTACCACCGTGTTTAGGTCTCACTGGGTTGTCCATAGGACTTGACCGAGAAGGGTGTTACTCCTATTGCTTCGCCTCTAGCAAGGCGAAGTACACATGCACCTTCCGTAAGAAGGATGGTCACCTAGTAGATTTACCGCTCAGCGCCAAGATCACTCGGCGTGGCGTGTTGTTGCTCTTAGGGGTATTGAGGTCATCCCGGACTTTGAGTGCTCCTAAGACACACACCGCTTCTAGACGAGTTAGAGAGTCGCTGCTTTTGGGCAAGGCCCAGGACTTGGTTTTCATGCTAGTTCTTGAGTTTTAGTCCCGGAGCTGTTCGTAGTCGATCTTTCGCCGTCCTCTTGATATTCCTCGCTTTTCCCATCGAGGTAGATATCGTGGCGTGAGGTGTTTTCGGTAGGAGATCCAGCCTTCTCGGGATGGTCGGCTTTTGCACCACGGCGTGCCAACCCGCTTTGACTTCTAGATTATCTACGAGTTGCTCCCGATCGTGTGAGAGTTGAGCGTCAGAGAGACACTCGAGTCGATCTTCTTCGTGGTGGTACTGAGGTGTCGATGGTTCAAGATTGGGTTCCTAAGTCTTCACTCTATCCCAAGATCGAGTCATCTTTCTCTCTTGTGTCTTGATCAGTTAAATCGGATGGGGAAGGGCGATGTTTGGATTGTTGACTCGGTTGTTCTCGTCATATGACCGGAGATTCTCGTTGGTTCTCTTCCTAGTCCGAGCCCCGGTGATGAGTTAATCACTTTTGGGGATGCATCTTCGTAGAGTCATTGCTAAAGGTACCATCTGCATTAACCAAAATTTCATTCTTAAAGATGTTGCCTTAGTAAGTAAGTCGCAATACAATCGCTCTCTGTTTCTCAACTTATCGATGACTCTTTCGAGGTAAGCTTCAAGAGTAATGCTGTGAGAATCCTTGATTCATCGGAGGGTTAGTTTATGGATTTCTAGATTTGGGAGAGTCTTTCGTGCTGATTTTTACGCTTCTTCCGAGACTCTCTTCGATGTTTGATTGCTTCGAGTCCGTGATCTCTCCTTCGGCATAGGAGACTTGGTCACATTGGTTTTGATCATTTGACCCGAGTTAGCGACCATGATCTCATTCGGGTTTGCCCAAACTCAAGATGGTCAAAGACTTAGTTTGCTCTCCTTGCCGACATGACAAGATGGTTATCGCTTCTCATCCTCCGACACCGTAGTGATGGTGATGCACCGTGACAGCTTTTACATATGGACACCGTTGGTCCGGCTAGAGTGCGATCAGCAGGAGGGAAGTGGTATGTTCTTGTCAACGTTGATGATTTTTCTAGATACTCTTGGGTATTCTTCATGGCCTCAAGGATGAGACTTTTCTCACTTCAAGGGTTTGATCAAGAGGTTGTCTATTGAGCTCCCTGTGCATTACGAGCTATACGCAGTGATAATGGCACGGAGTTCAAGAATTCCTACTTTGAGAGTTTTGTGTGGAGTCTGGTTTAGAGCATCGGTTCTCTTCTCCCTACTCCTCGTGAGAATGGCGTAGTGGAAAGGAAGAACAGGACCACTGGTTGAGATGGCCAGACGATGCTAGACGAGTACAAGACTCCTAGGAAGTTTTGGGTGAGGCTATAGCTATCGCTTGCCATGTTTCTAATCGCGTGTTTTTGAGAGCACATTTGGATCGCACTTCTTATGAGTTGAGGTATGGGCGAAAGCCGGTGTGTCTCATTTTCGCGTTTTGGTTGCAAGTGTTTTATCTTGAAGTCCAGTAACCTAGATAAGTTTGAGTCTCGCTCTTACGATGGTATCTTTCTAGGTTACTCGACTTCTTCTCGTAGCTATAGGGTGCGGAGTGTTGATGCGCATAGGATCATAGAGACCGTGATGTGACCTTCGATGAGGCTAGCCGGGAGCTAGACCCGATGTTTGAGCTCTTCTTATCCCTCCGAGACCATCTTTGTAGAAGATGAGGATGATGGAGATGATGGTGTTCCACGGATCCAGTTCCTCTATACCCGAGGTGCCTCCTGTTTCCATTTCGCACCTCGAGTGACCACCCTTGCCTTCCGAGCTCTCCTTCAATGAGTGGCTCTGCTCCTACCTCTTCGTGCATGAGGTAGAGGCCACTACATACGGTCCTCCCGTCATATCCGTAAAGCTCATCCACCGATCGATCATTGGTGATCTGCTTGAGCGTCACTCGCTCAAAATCAGGTTTGTCCATTCTGCCTCCACTCGCCTTCGTTGCCTCCTTTGAGCCGAAGATGTTTCTCATGCATTATCCGATGAATCGTGGATTAATGCTATGCATGAGGAACTTGAGAACTTTGAGAGGAACAAGGTATGGCAGCTTGTCGAGCCCCATCCGGTCATAATGTCATTGGGACCAAGTGGGTGTTCAAAACAAGCAGAGTGAGGATGGGGTTGTCATTCGCAACAAGGCTAGGCTAGTTGCAGGGCTTTTCTCAAAGTTGAGGGTCTTGACTTTGAGGAGACCTTTGCCCTGTAGCTAGACTAGAGGCTATTAGGATCTGCTTGCATTCTCTGCATCCCGTGGCTTCAAGCTCTATCAAATGGATGTCAAGAGTGCATTCCTCAATGGCTATATTGAGGAAGAGGTTTATGTCAAACAACCTCCAGGATTCGAGAACCCCAAGTTTCCGAGTCATGTATACAAGCTCTCCAAAGCTTTGTATAGACTCAAGCAGGCCCCCAGAGCATGGTATGAGAGGCTCAAGTCTTATCTTCTCAGCCATGACTTGAAAATGGGCATAGTAGATAAAACTCTGTTCATCAGACACCATGAGTCTCATTTTCTTCTTGTCCAGATTTATGTGGACGATATAATTTTTGGTGGCTCATCTCATTCGCTTGTGTCTCAGTTTTCTGAGGTGATGAGCACAGAGTTTGAGATGAGTATGATGGGCGAGTTGAGCTACTTTCTTGGCTTCCAAATCAAGCAGACTCGGGAGGGTACTTTCTTGCATCAAGGCAAATATACCCGTGACCTCCTGAGGCGTTTCGACATGTCTGATGGGAAGCCGGTGATGACTCCTATGGCCACCTCTGCTGTCCTCGAGCCCGATGAGGATGGTGAGCCTGCTGATCAAAAGGAGTTTCGGAGCATGATCGGCTCCCTCTTGTACCTCACTGCTCGAGGCCGACATACATTTCATTTGTGTGTCGTGCGCTCGATTCAAGCTTCTCCTCGCGCCTCTCACCGCCAAAGTGATCAAGCGCATTTTCAGTACCTTCGTGCTACCACCGATTATGGTATTTGGTACTCTTCTTCTTCTTGTCTATCTCTTAGAGCCTTTTCCGATGCCGACTTTCGGGTCAGAGGATAGATAGGAAGAGCACTTCGGCACTTGCCAATTCATTGGCACTTCTCTTGTTTCTTGGTCATCTAGGAAGCGATGCAGGGTTGCTGATCCACCACCGAGGCCGAGTATGTTGTTGCTGACCGATTCTTTGAGCAGTGCTCTGGATGAGATCGACCTTGCGGGACTATGGGTTAGAGATAGAGAGTGTGCCACTTTTACGTGACAACACTTCAGCTATTTGCATTGCTAAAACCCAAAGTGCAACATTCCGGACCAAGCACATTGATATTAGATATCACTTCCTTAGAGACCATGTGGAGAAGGGAGATATCGCGCTTCAGTTCGTAGAGAGTGACCTTCAGTTAGCCGATATCTTCACCAAGCCTTTGGATAGCTCCAGATTTGTTGCCTTGAGGAGTGAGCTTGAGTCGTGAGCCCTTACGGCCTTTCGTGAGGGGAGCCGGTTTGTATATTATGTATTATATGTTTTCTTCCAGCTTTTTCTTTTCTTTGTGTTTCTTCTGGGTGACTTTGGGCTTGTTTTCTTGAGTTGAGTTCACTCACTTAGACTTCTGGCATGCCTTGCATTGACCTCTTATCTTGTGCTTTAGGTTGCTATCATGCGTGATTAGCTGTTCTCTCTTCTCTCTAGGTTGAGTTCCCTCACAGCCTTATAAGTCTAGCGGTATTGGGCCTCTGGTAGACAGTGTCATGTGCACTCCTTAGTTGGGATCTAGAGTCGACTTCCCTATGTCACCACTGGGAAGATAAGAGCGAGTCCGAGCCGTAGTGAGTCTCTTCTATCTTTTCTATGCTCTATAGCCATCCGGTTTTGCGGTTTCTCGACTTCTTCTCCTCATTCTGCTTTTTTCGGTTATTATTGAGTTCATTCGGTTTTTCTTTATGCCTAATCTTGATAATAACTCAACTTTAACCAGATTTGAGCTTAAAATTGATTCATTTGTTGAGGGGGAGTTTGGGAATCTGTTCATGCATTGCATTTAGACTGCATTTTCTGTTTTATGAGCTTTGTCTATTATGCAATTGATTTCTTCTTCATGCTATACACCATGCTACATCATTTGAAGAAAATCACTAGCTTAGGTATGTCCAAGTTCATTTAACTTGCTAAGCTTAAAAATGAAATAAGCCTTAAATAAAAAACTTGATGAAACTTGTTGCTTTTACTTACTAGGTTTCTTCTCTAGAGGTTTGTGCCATAATTTGAGAAATTTAGGAGTTCTCTAGAGTCCCTATAGCAGCTTGGGTGAAACTAGTTTGATCCATGCAGAGTCCTTGAATTGCTCATGAATCGTTGTGCTAAAAATGAAAATTAAATAAAATTGACTCTTCTTGTGCACATACGACTCAACACCTTGTATTCACAAGACCGCTTCCCATTGCACTTGGGATGAACTTGGAATACATCGTGTTTGACCTAGACCATCCTCTTAAGAGCTCATCTTGAGATGGTCGCATACGGCTTGAGTCAATTGGTTGTCAAAAGAAAATGCAAATAAATTAAAAACAAAGACATATGTGGGTAAAGAATGCAAATAATGTCAAACATTTGCACCCGCTATGTCTTGTATGATGATAAATCAAAATTTGCATTAAGTGATAAATGAGCCCAAGGACCTTGTATGCTCTTCTAGATTCCCCAACGTGTTGAGTAGGTTGAACTCTAGGTTTTCCTTTTGATCCTTAGAGTGGCTATTCTTCTATTTTTAAACTAAAGCTAAGTGTTGCACTTGTCAAATCTTGCTAAAATGAAATATTCAAAACTAAGCTCGTATTTGCACTTGGACATGTCTTAGTTTAGTCATCTTCGAAATTGACAAGCTTGGTGTAATATCCTTCCATTTTGATCAATTGGATAATCCTCAAAGCTTTTTCGATTGCATTTCATGCATACATAAAAAAAATTGATGCCTATATTGCCAAAAGGGGGAGAAAACGTAGAAAAGGCATCACTAAAAAGATAAAAATGTGAATGCTTATTTGGTTATTATGATCTTTGTAAAACTATGCTACTACTCGCTGGATCATAATCTCATAATCACATTTGACATGTTTAGTTGGATTTTAGAGTTTTTGTTGAAAACTTGCTCTTTCTTAAATTTATCTCTAAAATCTAAATTCCTCTTCGTCAACTTGGTCATGGTTCTAATTTCTATCTTTGGACCAAGTTTGACTTTGCAACTAAAAATTGCTTTCTTCTTCATTTTCTTCAAACTCAAATTTATGCCTTTTGTGTGGTTTGTCAATATACTCATCAAGGGGAGATTGAAGGACCATGTGGAGGTCCATCCATGTTTGTGATGAGTATTTGACTTTATTTGAGCAAGGTGTGCTCAAGTTTGAGTTTGATTTGGATTGATTTTCAAAATGAAGCAATTTGAGTTGTCTCTGCCAGAGTGGCGATCTGGTCGTATGGACGCGGTAGTGATGAGTTGGATGGTTTATTGCACATCTTTGTGGGCATTGCTATGTGAGGAGTTTCCTTGTCTTTGATGGTTGCGGACGACGGTGCTAGGTCATGGTGAGGCGAAGGATGACCGGGACTAGGCGAGGCGTCGGAGGTCCAGACGGTTGGGAGATCGCCGGAAGATGATCGGAGACGGAGTCCGGGCAAGTCAAGAAGACAAGGAAAGGAGATGATGCTAGCTAGATGCCGCGTGGATCAATGAGGACCGTCGGATTGAGGTCTAGTTGATAGGTTAGCGGGTCTAGGTAGTATGCTTTGAAAACGTGCAAGAAAACCCGGTATGTGTGTGGGTTTTGGGTTAGCCCTTGCATGGCTGTGTGTGTGGGTTAATCCTAGCCCTTAGATGAGTGCTCTAGGGTTGAGGTACTCATCCAAGGGTGGTAGGTGGCCCAAGAGTAGTATAAATAGGGGTGGAGGGGTAGCCTCCTTCCCTTGAAGGTGTTGAGGTTTTGATGCTCATTTGAGCTTTGCCCACATGAATGTGAGGCTTTGTAACCTCCCTTCCAGAAATGAAAGTTTTATTCATCCACCTCTGAATTTATTTTATGCATTTACATTATGTCTTTACTTTACATAATTTAAATTCAGCATTTACTTTCCGCAATTACATTCCCGCAATTTACTTTCAAGTAATTTGGATTTGCCTCCCCTCCTTCTAAATGCTGCTGTTCTTGGATGTTTTGAGTGTGTTCATATGGTTTTACATCTCTTTTGCACTCTTGGATTGAGTAGAGAACATCTTTTCTTTCAAGTTCCAACTTTGTTCTGAACTTGTTCTTCGCGCAGCAGTCAGTGTTTAATTTTTGTAAAAATATAGAAAAATCCTTTTTGAGTGATTCTTGTTGGAGGAGGTGCGGGACTCTGATATCCGCTTGCAGAAAAATTTTGGAGTTCACTTGTTGTACCGTTTGGGCGCCATGATGTGAAAACCGAGCCCCAAACGTTCTGCTCGAAGTTCTTGACCAGACCGTGTTCTTCGATTTTTCGTGTTTTTTATGTAAGGCTTTTGGAGGAGAAATTTGGTGGAGTTCTTCAAGACTCTGATGCTCACAGGGAGAAAAAGTCTCAAAATTTTGTGAGCTACAGAAACCCACCAACCTCCTGTGCAAATTGAGGACAAGTTCAGGGAATTCTGTTTTTGCTTTTCTGAAAGTGACTTTTGTGATTTGAATTGATGTCCTTTCTAAAAGCAAGAGTTTGAATTGATTCCTCTTTATCTTGGACACTAGACAACCAGGATTGTGACTCAAAAATCCCCACATATTTTATGGTACTTATCCATGCAAGCTTGGGGTACACATAGTTGTCTAGTTTTTCGGGTTTTTCACAATTCCTTTTGAGCGATCTTGTCGAGGTTTTTGTTGGAGTATTTTGGGGGAATTTTTATTTGCGACCATTCACCCCCCCTCTGTTCGCCATTTCGGTCCTTCATAGCCATGCAATTACTATATTTTCATACACTAAAGTCTTACGAGTACATACATGTACTCACCGTTGCTCAATCTAAATAATATAGACGAAGGTATAGAAGAGTGCCTCGACGACTCGTACTTTATTTCGGGGTCCGACAACTATGTTGATGGATGAACTTGGGCTTTTCCAAGTTGGTTGCCTATGGGTTTATGGATGGACACACCGCTGTCCTTATTTTGGTTTATGTTTATATTCCACTACATTTTACTTTTTGTATGCAACATTTGACCAATCGGCCACATACTTGTAATAGTAAGTCGTTGTAATAGGTTCTAGTTTATGTTTATGCTATGCCAACTGCTTAGATATGTGTGTATGTGTTATGATGCATCTGGAATGCGGGATATGTGGGTGCTAGGCGTTAATCTTTGGAACTAACACTAGACACATATCTGGTTACCTGGAATTGCTTGCAACCGTCCAATGCATAAACTTGAGCGGTCGTCGTTCCTTGTCTATTGCGACACACCTTTCTCGGTAGGTGTGGGCGATACCAAGGTTCTGAGACGGACGGCGAGTGCTATGCTTGGATGGGTTAGATTCAATCCCGGTATGATTGTTCAGAATGGAATCAAAACTCTCTTGGTTGCGTAAGGGTGTACGGTGCAATTAGGTGGCTTATATTTTTTTGGGTGAGGGTCATCTAGTTAATACTCCGTACACGAGACTTTTGGGTGACAGTGATCATACACTTAAGTGGAGTATGAGTATCACCTCTAAATCCAATACACGAACGAGAATTGATTCGTATTTTCAGGTGCCCACAACATGCTTAGTACGACCACTTCTCATGGATACATGTGGTGCATGCATTTCTCATGCCCTACACATGTAGTGCCTTCTTCATATAGACCGGCCGCTTCTCACGACGCATCTCGTCTAGCACTCCGACTTGCGCACCATGCTTGCATGTCTACGCAGATGAGAAATAAATATACAGAGGAATAAGTCTATTTTACATATCTTAATTTTTCAAAAAGCTCATTTAATTAACATGCTCAACTATAAAATCAGTTGTTTAGCATAATAAACTTATAAAAACAGGTCAATTTACTCTTTAAGGCGATTTTAAGAGTGGTTTTGCTAATAGGGATGGTGACTTTTGTGGTTTTTGCTACGTCAACGACCAAGTCATCGATTTTTAATGATATAGATCCAAATGAGAGAATGAATAATGACGAGAAGAAGAAAGAGAATGTATATAGAAAGAAAAGGAGTGAGAAAAGGTCGATGATGTTGATGTCAATATCTTTGAGTTGGATCCTCATTACAAAAACTTGATGACATAGCTGCCAATATGACGGAAAACATCTTGAATGGGATTCAAATCATCATTCAAAATCGTCTTAGGGTGTAAATTGACCATATTTTGTAAGTTTGGGAGTTAAATGTCCGGTTTTATAGCTGAGAGTGTTAAATAGACTTTTTAAAAGTTGAGAGGTATACATTAAGCTTATTCCATAAGATACAATGACAAGATTAAATCTAACAGCGGCCTGCCAGCGGCGGACGGTCCGGAGCATAAACCGTGGAGCAACTACAGGAAGAGAAGGCGAGAAGGGAGAGGATAGAGGAAGAAGGGGAGGATTTTTTTTTTGTTGCAAAATGCAGTGCGCAAATCTCAAAGCAGTCGAATGGCAGGAGATGTGCATGTACATTCATCTTGTTGTGTCCTCTTCCTGGCTACCCATGGAATAGTAAAAGCCGACAGATTCACCAACCCTGCAGTCTGCTCTCCCTAGTTGCAAGCTAACCAGGTTCAGTTCATTCATATATGTTAATTTGTATTTTGACATCTTGCCTGTGCTGTCAGTTACTATCAAGCTTGGCATGCCCAAAGCATAAGCAAGATGGGGCTAATCTTTCACGAAGCTGCATGCTCTAGTGCAGAAATTCTAGTGAGCATATATGCAAACAATGGTTCAATCTAAATTTTGCTACAAAGAAACTATTCCACTCGATTATTTTGAACCTTCACATATTACTCCTTTCTCTAAGTTTTCTTATAGTAGTACCATTTGCATGGCCTGGTCCCCTCCACACCGGTCAGCTCCCCATTGGCCAACTCTTACTGCTTCCTTGAAAGTTGCAACAATGGAGACAAGAAACCCCTGCTTCTCCTCAGCTTTGGCTGGCAGAGTAGCACGTGCTACACAAGTAATACCAAACTAGAAATCTATACGCGGCGTGCCACGCTGCGGGTTCCGTTCTCCGCACGAGAAAATTGAGAATTTTGTTTTTTTCGAAAAAAAAAGCTTAAACGTAATGGTAAAAAAATGGGAAAAAATGTATATTTTTTTCGAGGAAAAGGATCTAAACGTTTTTTTTCCGAAAAAGGACCTAAACGTAATTTTGATTTTAACCCGAGCGCAAGGCTTAAAAACGCATAAAGGACCTAAACGTAATATATAATCCTTTTCGGGGAAAAAGGACCTAATCATAATATTTTCCGAAAAAGGACCCGAATGTAATTTTTTTTCTAAAAAATGATCTAAACATAAATATTTTTTCGACTCGGCTAGCGGCTCGAGCCGAGCCGACTCGAGCCGCCACGTGGGGTGCTCCCTATCCAGGAAGTCTTCAGGCTTTAGTAGAGGAGATTATACGAGACTTTCCTCCTGGCTACCTAAGTTACACATGCTCTACTTCTCCGTGTAACAAAACCAGGTTCATATGCACAGAAGGCCCAAGCACATATTATTGTTGTGTCGTGACAACTTGCATGGCTGATGGTGGTGATACAGACTAAGTTCAAATCCAGCGAGCATATGCAATTATGCATCACAATTCAATAACATGTTTCACGCTACTACCTGTCTTCGATTTAAAGTGGTTCCTTGATACTCCTACCTTGGCGGGTTGCAGTTTGCAGATTGTGTGCTACTACCTGTCTGTGCAAGATAAACAAATTAATTGCCTAATTGGGATAAAGAGCAGCACTCAAGCTAAGCTACTGAGTTGTGCCACACAAACTAAAGATGTTGAACTATCGCTCAACATACAAATTCAAGCTATTTGACCATCACAAAACACGAAAATCAACAAGGCACGAGAGAAGAATATCAGAGTCAAAATTCCATAAATATAACTCATTACGAGCAAAACCAGAAGTTTTTACTGTTCTAACCCGGTGGGAGAATTTTTTGTGTGTTTAGCCGTTGATTCGACGAAATTACAAAAATGGCCGCTATACAGTAAGATCCCGCGGACACGCACCGTATGATTTTTTTAATCGTTTTTCAGCGGTCCGGATCCGCTGGAAAAAAAATTTTATTTCGAATTTCAGCAGACTACGTCCGCTTTTTTAAATCGAAATAATAGCGGCCAGATCGGTTGGCGATTCGGTATGGATCGAACCATTGGAATCGACCAGAATCCAATGGTTCGATCATTGAAATTGGCGCGAGGGGCATGGTGTAGGACCAGCAGGTTTTTTATTTTTTTGGTCAATTCTCGCTTATAAATCTGAAAAAAAATTAAAAAAATATTTTGCCATAGACTGCGAATTTTTGAGTGTATTAGCCTTCTGCGTATAATTTTTATCGGAAATATGGTCGCGATGAAATTTCGGAAATTAAGCAGACTTAGCGCATAATATTATTTGAAGTGGTTGGGGCTGGCGGGATTATTGCCGAAATTTTAACGGCTCTAGCCCTTTACGTATTTGTTTTTCTAAGAATAGCCACGCCCGGCACAAAATTGCACCTCACAAAATAAAATCCAGCACGTAGCGAACGCGCAAAACAAAAATCCCGTCGGTCCCAGCCACCAGCAATAATATTGTGTGCCGCTTCAAAATGATTGGAAAAAATTCTCGACCGAAAAAACAACATTGCCTTATTATTTTGCTATTCATGCAATTTTATTGCGAGATCGGCTATTTTGCAGAAAAAAATTACAGCGGCTAAACTAAAAAAAGGGCAAAAATAAAAGTAGATTTCCAAACTCCCTGCATAATTTCCAAAGCAAAAATGAACGCAGAAATTATCAATCGCTGGAAATGGTATAAAATTTTTTCACTAGGCTCTGGTGGCTGGAAATGAAACAACGAATTTCTAGCCGGGCGAAAAATCATATACTAATTTTCAGCTCTCCCTAACTGCTGTAAATAAATTTAAAAAATTCAGCGCTACCCTACCGCTGAATTTGCATATTACAGGGCCATTTCTATAGATTTCAACGGGATGGCAGCCATTTTTGAAAAAACTGAGTTCAAAGGGCTACTACAGTTAATTCTCCAATTATTTCTGCAATTTTCCATTAAAAAAATAAAAATTCACTACACGATGCAAAACATAAACAAATTTGCAGCGTGTCTCGAAAACAACCATTTTCAAGATAAACAGACAGCCATGACAAATTTTCCACCACGCAAAGGGCTAGAACCGTAAAAAGTTCATTATTGCCATAGTTGTCAGGATAGTCGGGATAGGGCATGGTCAAAAAAAGTAAAGTTATCTATTGGTGACTGACAGGGTATTACGTTTGGATTGCTGATAGGGCTTAATATAATATCATTGTCAGAATTGGGAGGACTCCGAGGACACAAGTTTCCTAGCCTAGGTGGTATGAAATCGTCATCATCATCGTCATTTATATGGTTAGAAGCTAACCCGCCTCTAGTGCTGGTTGAACGTCCTCTTGCATTGTTTCTTGAACGGCCTGCTGCAGTAGTACTTGAACGACCTGTTGTGGTAGCGCTTGAATGTCAAGGTTTGGTGATATGAAATCGTTATCATCATCGTCATTGTCATTTGCATAGTTTGGAGCAAGCCCCCTCCGATGGTGGTTGAACGTCCTCTTGAACTTATTGCTGCAGCAGTACTGTGTCGATCTCTACCCCTCCAGTTAGATCCTCTTTCGCATCTTCTGCGCGAACCAGGCATCACACCCCCGTTGAAGAGCATATATATCGCTAAGAATTCTGGGATATATTTGGTCAACAACTCTTCATCCTCTGGGAATGACTACTACACAAGACGAGCATACGAAGTAGTGAACTTATGTATAATGCTAAAAAGATTAGTAAGGTGAACAAATATGAAATAACTAACCTTAATATGCTCTGCATACTGATCAGGCAGCATCAGTACCCTGTAAGATCTTCTACAGAAACCTGTAGCAGAAGGGTAGTCGGCTAGTTCGCACACCCTTAAATATCTTTGACGCCACCCTTGCAAGTGCGCCTTCAGGTCGTCAGAGGTCACAAGGTTCAGGCCAGAGGTTGTCACGTTATGCCTCGGTAATGTCAGACGCCAATCTTGCAATTTGAACACCACTTTACTTAGGTTCTCTTCCTTGAATGGATCATCCTTGCCACTACGCGTAACCTTCAACGTGTAATGAAGGGCTACGGTGCTCATATCTGGTGTCCAAAAGAATGCTCTGCTAGAGGATGCAGCCATGGTGAAGTGTGAGTGGGAGCTGTGGATGTGTGCCTACGGTTTGGCCTTTTATAGACTCGAAGGGGTGGTGCATAGACTAACTGTTGGAAGGTAAGATTGAAACAAACAGACGGATAACAAAACGCCGGAGTGTGTAGTCAAGTCAGGCTGAAAAGGCAGTCATGCATGCAAGGTGTCAGTACTGACAAAATATATTGTACAATAAGTGGTCAATTCGGAGTTCAAAGTAGGCAGTGAGTGGTCACTTCGGACTGTGCTGTGTGCAGTTGGTTTGTACTGAGTGTGCGGTGTGAGTAAAATGTTAACTGTTGACCATTAGAAGAAGATAATATCCATTAATGACAACGTGATCGTGAAACTGGTGATGTCTTTAAAGTACTTGATGATTTGATGTTCAAGGATGGTTTATTGTATAAAAGGGTTGCTTCTCAAGTTCTTTTCTAGTCCAAGCAATAGAAGTTCTGCCGATGACTTGGACTTGTGTCGGGACCCGAATTTGTAAATCCGGACCCTCTGTGTATACCGCACTAGTCCAGGATCATGCTAGTGCACACAGGCTCAACATAGATGCTATCACAGTCATACACAGCGGAATATAGCATAACTTCAATAATTAATAATAACTGTTGTCTTACATGATTATTGCCACACATGGCTTATAAAAGAAATAGCAAATAAGCAGCAGCGGAAAAATAAATAAGCATAGCAGCTCCCCAGTTCACCGCAAGCAACTGACGAGGCTCGGACTCTAAGCATTCGCACCCATATAATCCTCCTCCACGAAAGGCGTAGATTCTTCCTCTTCTGAAGTTGTTGTTGTTGGGGTGAGTACATAAAGCACTCAACAAGTTGTGCACAGCAATGCAAGTCTAATATTCTATATGCTTGACTTAATCCAAAGGAATGGTTAATATGGCTATTTTGCAGTAAAGCGGCATTTAATAAGAATACAGTAAATAGATTGAAAACAGTAAAACAAATAACAATAATTAATAGATTCAACATTTCTGAAGTAAACCAAGTTTCCAATCCTAAATCAATTTCCATCCTCCATGGCACCCTCCATCCCAATAAGTTTTTGTTTAACAAAAGTCTAACCTTTAACTGTAATTCCCGAGCATTGCCCAATACCGTGAGCACGGCTATTCGAATAGATTGTACACTCTGCAGAGGTTATGCACTTTACCCACACGATACAACCAAACACCACCAAGGCGAGTGATCATAACAAAGCCTTTACAATGCTACACCTAGACCCAGTACTGCTCGCTAAGGTTTCAACACTGAAGGGTTAAACCACCACAACAGGGCCCCCTCTTGCGCCATGTGAGTTTAACCGTAAACCCGGGACTCACTATTCACCATGACAGTACCGAAATCTAGGCTTCACAAATTATTCAACTAGGCTGTCCCATTCCAGACATGTGGTTGCAAGAAAGACTTAGGTCAAAGGCTTGCAAGGTTAAGTCCTTAAAGTGATTAAGGCAAGACTTCCACATACCCCTGCCAATCCTGGCCCACCTTGGCACACTGCCCCTTGCCACTTGCCCCAATCTAAATCATTACCACCCCAATTGATTACCAAGCACCACGTGCCACCAACATTTCAATCTAGTTGTGTGACCTCCTCGCCACGACAACTTGATATCACTGTGTGACAACACATGACACACCAATTATTAAACATTGTTCCATATTCCATTAGTCAAGATTAAGTATCAACATTCGGACACATGTGATGACGTGGCATGGCTAAGCAATCTATGACGTTCTAACTAGCCAATGTTGATTATCAATATCAACCAACTATTAATTAAACATCTTAGGGTGATAATTAGATCATGGCATATAATTGACAAGTTATGATTTAATTCAAATAGGCATATTATCTAATTCCCATATTAATTGAAATCATTTATACACATAAAGTATCATGCATAAAGTTTAAGAGACAAAATAGCAATTTTGTGAAATCAGGTGCAACATGGTCAAAGCACAACTTGCCTTAGAGTAGGTGCTGGTCTTGCTCTGAGCTTGGGTCTTGAAGCGACGAATCTTCCTCCGGATCACCGAGCAGTTCGACGTCTACGCGAAACAATGCCAAAATAGCAAATAAACACCAAACCAGAGAGCAAACAAACTCCAAAAATAAAATAAAATTCACCGATAAATAGATCTTGATTTTAAAAATTTTTAGAAATTTGCATCACTCAAATCCGAGTTAAAATGCAAAAGATATGGCCTTTTCAAGTTTGAATAAATACTGAAAATACAGAAATTAGAAAAACCGATTTTCCAGAATTATTTTTATACAGAAACTCGATTTACTGCGCAAGCGACACGTGAACCAATCAGAGATGGACACGTGGCTTCGGCGCATGGGCTTAGTCCACGAAATCACGCTGGTCCACCGTGGACTCGAGATACTGGGCTGTGGACCGGCTGATATCAGCATGACGTCATCGCGACATGTGGGCCAATCAAATTGCGCCACGTCGCTCGGTCTATGAACCATGTCCACAGCACACGCCTGTCCACGGTGCACCCGGCGCACGACGCTTTAGTACCAGCACCGACACGCGTCGTACATCCGTGAGACAATCCAACGGCCAACGCACTACGCACACGCGGCTCAATCCCGAATGTCCGATTAAATCTAACAGCCAGAGCTTTACCCGAGCAGAACACTACTGACGATGAAGACATGGCGCGATCTGGACGGTCCGGTGGAGATCCGACGGCTACGCGAAGCTCCGAAACACGTCAATGTCGCGGCAGCGCTGAGTTCCCGGAGACGAAGACGACGACGGGTCCGACGGCGAACTAGCTCCTTCCGGCGACGAAGAGGTGGCAGCTCCAGTGCGGCTCGACGCGGTGAACCCAAAACTGGAACCCACACGGCGGATGCAGGCTTGACGGCGGCGAAATGGCGAGAAAACGAGCGGCGGCGCTACGAAGAACTACGGCGAGCTCTCGGGGCTAAACGGCGGCGACTCTGACGAAGAGGCTAGGCTAGCAGATGCGCACTGGGATGGCGACCCTCGGGGTGCAGGCTGCGGCTTTTATAGCCTCAACATTGAAGGACCGAGATGGCGAACAGAGGGGGGGTGAATGGTCGCAAATAAAAATTCCCCCAAAATACTCCAACAAAAACCTTGACAAGATCGCTCAAAAGGAATTGTGAAAAACCCGAAAAACTAGACAACTATGTGTACCCCAAGCTTGCATGGATAAGTACCATAAAATATGTGGGGATTTTTGAGTCACAATCCTGGTTGTCTAGTGTCCAAAATAAAGAGGAATCAATTCAAACTCTTGCTTTTAGAAAGGACATCAATTCAAATCACAAAAGTCACTTTCAGAAAAGCAAAAGCAGGATTTCCAGAACTTGTCCTCAATTTGCACAGGAGGTTGGTGGGTTTCTGTAGCTCACAAAATTTTGAGACTTTTTCTCCCTGTGAGAATTAGAGTCGTGAAGAACTCCACCAAATTTCTCCTCAAAAAGCCTTACAGAAAAAACAGGAAAAATCGAAGAACACAGTCTGGTCAAAAACTTCGAGCAGAAAGTTTGGGGCTCGGTTTTCACCTCATGACACCCAAACGGTGCAACAAGTGAACTCCAACATTTTTTTGTAAGCGGATATCAGAGTCCCGCACCTCCTCCAACAAGAATCACTCAAAAAGGATTTTTCTATATTTTTACAAAAATCAAACACTGACTGCTGCGCGAAGAACAAGTTCAGAACAAAGTTGGAACTTGAAAGAAAAGATGTTCTCTACTCAATCCAAGAGTGCAAAAGAGATGTAAAACCATATGAACACACTCAAAACATCCAAGAACAGCAGCATTTAGAAGGAGGGGAGGCAAATCCAAATTACTTGAAAGTAAATTGCGGCAATGTAATTGCGGGAAAGTAAATGCTGAATTTAAATTGCGTAAAGTAAAGACATAATGTAAATGCACAAAATAAATTCAGAGGTGGATGAATAAAACTTTCATTTCTGGAAGGGAGGTTACAAAGCCTCACATTCATGTGGGCAAAGCTCAAATGAGCATCAAAACCTCAACACCTTCAAGGGAAGGAGGCTACCCTCCACCCCTATTTATACTACTCTTGGGCCACCTACCACCCTTGGATGAGTCCTCAACCCTAGAGCACTCATCTAAGGGCTAGGATTAACCCACACACACAGCCATGCAAGGGCTAACCCAAAACCCACACACATACCGGGTTTTCTTGCACGGTTTTCAAAGCATACTACCTAGACCCGCTAACCTATCAACTAGACCTCAATCCGACGGTCCTCATTGATCCACGCGCATCTAGCTAGCATCATCTCTTTTCCTTGTCTTCTTGACTTGCCCGACTCCGTCTCCGATCATCTTCCGCGATCTCCCAACCGTCTGGACCTCCGACGCTCCTCGCCTAGTCCGGTCATCCTTCGCCTCACCATGACCTAGCACCGTCGTCCTGCAACCATCAAAGACAAGGAAACTCCTCACATAGCAATGCCCACAAAGATGTGCAATAAACCATGCAACTCATCACTACAGCGTCCATACGGCCATCGCCACTCTGGCAGAAACAACTCAAGTTGCTTCATTTTGAAAATCAATCCAAATCAAACTCAAACTTGAGCACACCTTGCTCAAATAAAGTCAAATACTCATCACAAACATGGATGGACCTCCACATGGTCCTTCAATCTCCCCTTGATGAGTATATTGACAAACCATACAAAAGGCATAAATTTGAGTTTGAAGAAAATGAAGAAGAAAGCAATTTTAGTTGCAAAGTCAAACTTGGTCCAAAGATAGAAATTAGAACCATGACCAAGTTGACGAAGAGGAATTCAGATTTTAGAGTTAAATTTAAGAAAGAGCAAGTTTTCAACAAAAACTCTAAAATCCAACTAAACATGTCAAATGTGATTATGAGATTATGATCCAATGTAGTAGTAGCATAGTTTTACAAAGATCATAATAACCAAATAAGCATTCACATTCACATTTTTATCTTTTAGTGATGCCTTTTCTACGTTATCTCCCCTTTTGGCAATATAGGCATCAATTTTTTTATGTATGCATGAAATGCAATCGAAAAAGCTTTGAGGATTATCCAATTGATCAAAATGGAAGGATATTACACCAAGCTTGTCAATTTCGAAGATGACTAAACTAAGACATGTCCAAGTGCAAATACGAGCTTAGTTTTGAATATTTCATTTTAGCAAGATTTGACAAGTGCAACACTTAGCTTTAGTTTCAAAAATAGAAGAATAGCCACTCTAAGGATCAAAAGGAAAACCTAGAGTTCAACCTACTCAACACGTTGGGGAATCTAGAAGAGCATACAAGGTCCTTGGGCTCATTTATCACTTAATGCAAATTTTGATTTATCATCATACAAGACATAGCGGGTGCAAATGTTTGACATTATTTGCATTCTTTACCCACATATGTCTTTGTTTTTAATTTATTTGCATTTTCTTTTGACAACCAATTGACTCAAGCCGTGTCGACCATCTCAAGATGAGCTCTTAAGAGGATGGTCTAGGTCAAACACGATGTATTCCAAGTTCATCCCAAGTGCAATGGGAAGCGGTCTTGTGAATACAAGGTGTTGAGTCGTATGTGCACAAGAAGAGTCAATTTTGTTTAATTTTCATTTTTAGCTCAACGATTCATGAGCAATTGAAGGACTCTGCATGGATCAAACTAGTTTCACCCAAGTTGCTATAGGGACTCTAGAGAACTCCTAAATTTCTCAAATTATGGCACAAACCTCTAGAGAAGAA
This sequence comes from Otatea glauca, assembly GCA_036346275.1. NCBI lineage: Eukaryota > Viridiplantae > Streptophyta > Magnoliopsida > Poales > Poaceae > Otatea > Otatea glauca. The sequence continues at coordinate 31,047,549 of CM070727.1, read as the reverse complement.
ACCTAGCAAGTAAAAGCATCAAGTTTTTCATTTAAGGCTTATTTCATTTTTAAGCTTAGCAAGTTAAATGAACTTGGACATACCTAAGCTAGTGATTTTCTTCAAATGATGTAGCATGGTGTATAGCATGAAGAAGAAATCAATTGCATAATAGACAAAGCTCATAAAAGAAAATGCAGTCTAAATGCAATGCATGAACAGATTCCCAAACTCCCCTCAACAAATGAATCAATTTTAAGCTCAAATCTGGTTAAAGTTGAGTTATTATCAAGATTAGGCATAAAGAAAACCCAAATGAACTCAATAACAACCAGAAAAAGCAGAATGAGGAGAAGAAGTCGAGAAGCGCAAAACCGGATGGCTATTGAGCATAGATAAGATAGAAGAGACTCACTACGGCTCGGGCTCGCTCTTATCTTCCCAAATGATCGACATAGAAAAGTGACTCTAGATCCCAACTAAGGAGTGCACATGCACTGTCTACCAGGAGGCCCAATACCTGCTAGACTTATAAGACTGTGAGGGAACTCAACGTAGAGAGAAGAGAGAACAGCTAATCACGCATGATAGCAACCTAAAGCACAAGATAAGAGGTCCATGCGAGGCATGCCAGAAGTCTAAGTGAGTGAACTCAACTCAAGAAAACAAGCCCAAAGACACCCAGAAGAAGAAAGGAAATGCTGGAAGAAAATATATAGTACATAATATACAAACCAGCTCCCCCTCAAGAAATGCCATATGAGCTCATAAACCCAAGCTCAAATCCCCCTGAACACACTCTACTCCCCTTGAGGCACACTCTAAAACTCTCACCTGACAAGAGATAGGTAGAAAGCTAGAGGAGAAGAGATAAGATCTAAAACCACATGGTCTCTAAGGAGCAAGATGGCTCAAGGTAAGAAGCAACCTAACTATGCTAGAAGTCCAACCAAAAGACTCTAGACAAATAGGACACAAGCTCTACCTACAAAAGAACCACAACCTCCTAAGAGACCCATCACTATCATCAACATTTTCAGAGGTACTTACCTACTGCAGTGTAGAGCAAGTAGTGCCAAATGACCTGAAGTGGATCCAAAAAGCAGAGGAAGAAGACTTAGAGATATTCCTAGGATGATGGTCTCCTCACCGTAAAGCCTACACATATACATCCAACAAATCTATGCTTTTGGCGGGGTTAAGCGGATCCAGTTCCTAGGCACGAATGGACAAGATACAGGAAAAGTGTGGCAAATGATCATCTAGAGCATGAACATGATGCAGAAGGTAATGTAAGATCATGATCACAACCAAGCTAAAGATAGCATCAAGATCCATATATCCATAGACAACAAAGTGAAAACATATCCACATGATAAACAACGACAAGGTGCATCATAGCATTGTCATGTCAAGTGAAGAAGCTAAGCAAGGTGCATCACGGCAACAAAATGCTAGCAGGATCATGTGCAAGCCTAGAAATACATGGATCAAGATACTACCTAAACATGGCAATGAGCATGTAAATGAAGAAATACCACAATGAAGCACAACAACATGCTACTAGATATAACATGAGCAAGATGAATGAAGACAACCAAAGAGGATCATGCATAAAACAAACCAATTAGCAACATCAAGATCCATTTATCCATAGTCTCAATAACAATATTTACATCTTTGCGAAAAGGCCCGTCAAAAGAAGACCAAACAAAAGGTCATGAGGACACAGACAGCATGAAAGTAAATGGTGACAATGGACACAAAGATGAGAAGCTACTTATGGCAACACTCTATGCATGATGATGAATACATGCCATGAATGAAGAACACAAGCTCATGCAAAATAGGTATGAAGCATATAAGCATGAAGGACAATAAAAGGTGATCATGAACAATATAAGTCATACAGCGGCAGCTAGATCATATGACCCTAATCTCATGAAAGGCATTCACATGTAGCACAAAGTCTGACAAACAAAGTCTAAACAAAGCTAATCATGGATGTAATAGAAAATCAGGGTCATATAACCTAGATACTACTCATGACAAAATAAAGTAAATGATATACAGCACGTGCCCATAGTTAACACAAATGCTCATACCAAATGAACAATGTCATGGACAGGATAAAAACAAGAAAATCACATGCTGGGAAAGAGCTCATGAATTTAGGATATAATACATGAAGCACAAAGATGGTTGGGGAAAACATGCTATGGCACAAAACAAGACAGACAAAAACTAACAAGACCTAGCAAAGTACATATAATACACATGGGAGCAAGAGCAATCACAACATGTCATGGAAATGATTATCACAAGTATAACCGACATGAGGGTATGAGATAGCTAACCATGAAAGTGGAAGTCCCCAATGTTGTTATCATGAAGCTCAACACTTGTGGAGCGAAACACGAGGCAAACAAAGTTGAAAGTACATGCAGGTTAGCATGATGCTCATGATGGTCATGCAGGAAGATCCAATCCTCTAGAGACAAGCCGCAAAGGCCAACTCGGAATTCACATCGAGTGCCAACATTGAAAAGCGACAAAACGATCCTAGATGAGATTAGTAAGGATCAACATGACCAACATACTTACCTGCAACTCTTGCCATGAGTGGGTACCTCGAGGAAAAACGAGGTCCACTACTTATGCACGGCGAAGATGATGCCTCAGGACAACTCATGGACTAAGAATCGAACTAAGAAAGGACAAGCCCACAAGATGACCCAAATCCACTCCACTAGGCAGTGATCACATCCTCAAGCTAGCCTCAAGCGACTCATGCCATGAGAAAGGCAAAAGGCACTTAAAAGCATCATCGCATAGACATGACACAAGGAATTGACACAAGAGGAAAGATGACTCAATCTTCGGGATAGAGTGAAGACTTGGGGACCCAATACTGAACCACTCGACGCCTCAGAGTACCAGCCACTGAAGAAGACTAGACTCGAGTGTCTCTCTGACGTTTAACCCTAACAAGGTCAGTAGCAACTCTAGTTGATGTTCTAGGAGCTGAAACTGGGTTGGCCTGCCGTGGTGCAAAAGCCGAACCACCCGGTGAAGCCGCCTAAAACTCCTACCTAAAACGCCGCACGCGATATCTACCTCGATGAGAAAAACGAGGAATATCAAGAGGACGGCGGAAAGACTGACTATGAACAGCTCCAAGACTAAAACTTGAAGAACCAGCATGAAAACTAAGTCTTGGACTTTGCCAAAAACAAAGCGACTCTCTAACCTATCTAGAAGAAGTGTGTGTCTTAGGAGCACTCAAAGTCCGGGATGACCACAATACCCCTAAGAGCGACAACACGCCACGCCGAGTGATCTTGGCGCGCCTGAAGCAGAAATCTACTAGGTGACCATCCTTCTTACAGAAGGTGCATGTGTACTTCGCCTTGCTAGAGGCAGAAACAATAGGAGTAACACCCTTCTCGTCAGAAGTCCTATGGACAACCCCAGCAGACCTAAACACGGTGATACTCACTCTGGGAGCTACCACAATCTCACCACTCTTGGAGCCGCGCACAATGGTGGGAGGATGTGCCCGAGCGTGCTCGAAGGGATCAAATCCTAGACCTTGATTGAATCTACTAATCTTGGATTGGTCTAGAATAAGATTGAGCTTCTTCTTGCCTCCAACAAACTTCTCGAGAGTGCTCATAAGATACTGGCAATCTCGAAAGAAAGAAGCACAAGAAGAACAGGGGGAAGAAGAAGAAGAAGAACCAGAAAGATGAGCTCTCTCAACACGTGCATTTTTCTCCCTCAGCACGGCTGCCTCAATCTTGAGGGCCTCACAAGAAACGCAAGACACATTTCTAATTCTATGGGCTTGGTCTTCTAATTTCTTCTTAAGCTCGACATGGATTTGATCCACATCATCCTTAACCCCAATACACAGCAAGCAACCAGTTTGTGATTTAACTAGTAAATCCTTAGCAAGTTGATCACACTTGACATTCAAAGCATCATTGTCAAGTTTTAGTTGCTTACACAGCCCACACATGAGCTGACTGGGTCCTTAGAAGCATGCAATTCAAGTTCACCATTTCTAGCAGAAAGCTTTCTAAGGTGTTCGCTCATGGCATCAATTTCGGCAAGCAATTTAGGGCAATTAGCACATGATGGAGTGGAGTGAGCATGAAGAAAACTAGCCTCAACAGGAATAGCATCAATTGAACTAGTGCTAGCATTCTTCAACCTAAGACCATCAAGTTCAGCAAGCACACTATCATGTATGGTCCTTAGGTTCTCCAACTCCACAAGAATAGCATCACACAAAGAGCAATCATCAGTGACTCGGGAGGGAGAAGATTTAAGTAAAGCTAACTCCCGAGTCAAGGTACCTACTTCCTTCTCTAGCTCCGTACACCTAGCTCTAGCTCTAGCATGAAATTTTCCTAATTTGCAGAAAGCTTCGTTGAGCTGGTCATAGGAGGGTACCTCGTCCGAGTCAGAGAGAGCTCTGAGTCGCCGATGTCGTTGGTGTCGGCCATGAAGCACATGCCGAGAAGTCGCCGCCTTTCTTCTCTTGCGGATCATCCTCGCCTCGTCGCTCCATGTCTCCGTGTCGGAGAGGTTGATGTCGTCAAGCCGCGCGAGGACGCGGTGGAAGAGCTTCTTGTTCTTGGAGAAGTTGCGGTACTTCTTCTCGTCTGCCGATTCACGAACCGGAGGCTTCTTGTTGCGGTTCTTGTCGGTGTAGTCATTCTTGCCCGAACCGCCAACGCCGTTCTTGCCCTTCTCCGGCTTGGGATTCGCCGAATGTGGTTGGGGCCACCACACTCAAGCGGTGATCATGCCACCTCTCTTCCTCTCTCTCACCCTCTTGTATGCATGAGAAAACTTGCGGCGAGAAGAGCAAGCTCATTTTCTCGAAATTTTTCGCTTGGTCATCGCTAGCTCGCAAAGGGCGGAAAGAGAGAAACCAATAGAAGGATCAGAAGAAGAAGATCCAATGGGATCGGTGACCAAAGCCATCGACTGAGATTTCGTCTTCCGAGAGGCGACATCGATCTCATGAGTCTTGAGGCGGGAATAAAGCCCGTCAAGAGTCAGAGTCGATAAGTCGGTGGTGTCCTTGATGGTGGTCACCTTCATCTCCCAAACCCGAAGGTCGAGTGCGGTCAAGAAATGCCGAGCATTGTCCGAGTCGAGGTATATGCAACCAAGCGCCGGAGGTCGCCAAAATCTTTGTAAACCGACCAAAACACTCGTCGAGACTCTCACCGGTAGCGTTGATCAAACTTGTTGTACTCGCGCTTGAACTGGTCTGCCTCACGCCTTGATTTGAGTAGAGCCCTCATGGTAAGCATCGAGGTTACCCAAATCTCGTGAGCGGAGCGAAGGTGAGAAATCCTATCATACTCACCGCGGCTAAGACCCTGTATGAGAATGTTCCTTGCCTTAGCATTCGCCTCAACGTTAACCATATTGATGGCCGTGACATTTTCATCGCCAGGAACCTCATACGGAGTTTCACCTTACGCCATATCGTAGCCCAGGCAGTGATGTATGACTCCATCCGGATTTCCAAAAGGAAAATCAACTCCATTAAAGATGGGAGGCTTGGTGGAATATTTGTCCGTCGCCATGGCTCTTGAGACCGGTCAAGATCTAGAAAGAGCAGAGGCGGCTCGATACCAATTGAAGGACCGAGATGGCGAACAGAGGGGGGGTGAATGGTCGCAAATAAAAATTCCCCCAAAATACTCCAACAAAAACCTTGACAAGATCGCTCAAAAGGAATTGTGAAAAACCCGAAAAACTAGACAACTATGTGTACCCCAAGCTTGCATGGATAAGTACCATAAAATATGTGGGGATTTTTGAGTCACAATCCTGGTTGTCTAGTGTCCAAAATAAAGAGGAATCAATTCAAACTCTTGCTTTTAGAAAGGACATCAATTCAAATCACAAAAGTCACTTTCAGAAAAGCAAAAGCAGGATTTCCAGAACTTGTCCTCAATTTGCACAGGAGGTTGGTGGGTTTCTGTAGCTCACAAAATTTTGAGACTTTTTCTCCCTGTGATAATTAGAGTCGTGAAGAACTCCACCAAATTTCTCCTCAAAAAGACTTACAGAAAAAACAGGAAAAATCGAAGAACACAGTCTGGTCAAAAACTTCGAGCAGAAAGTTTGGGGCTCGGTTTTCACCTCATGACACCCAAACGGTGCAACAAGTGAACTCCAAAATTTTTCTGTAAGCGGATATCAGAGTCCCGCACCTCCTCCAACAAGAATCACTCAAAAAGGATTTTTCTATATTTTTACAAAAATCAAACACTGACTGCTGCGCGAAGAACATGTTCAGAACAAAGTTGGAACTTGAAAGAAAAGATGTTCTCTACTCAATCCAAGAGTGCAAAAGAGATGTAAAACCATATGAACACACTCAAAACATCCAAGAACAGCAGCATTTAGAAGGAGGGGAGGCAAATCCAAATTACTTGAAAGTAAATTGCGGGAATGTAATTGCGGGAAAATAAATGCTGAATTTAAATTGCGTAAAGTAAAGACATAATGTAAATGCGCAAAATAAATTCAGAGGTGGATGAATAAAACTTTCATTTCTGGAAGGAGGTTACAAAGCCTCACATTCATGTGGGCAAAGCTCAAATGAGCATCAAAAACCTCAACACCTTCAAGGGAAGGAGGCTACCCCTCCACCCCTATTTATACTACTCTTGGGCCACCTACCACCCTTGGATGAGTCCCTCAACCCTAGAGCACTCATCTAAGGGCTAGGATTAACCCACACACACAGCCATGCAAGGGCTAACCCAAAACCCACACACATACCAGGTTTTCTTGCACGGTTTTCAAAGCATACTACCTAGACCCGCTAACCTATCAACTAGACCTCAATCCGACGGTCCTCATTGATCCACGCGGCATCTAGCTAGCATCATCTCCTTTCCTTGTCTTCTTGACTTGCCCGGACTCCGTCTCCGATCATCTTCCGGCGATCTCCCAACCGTCGGACCTCCGCGCGCCTCGCCTAGTCCGGTCATCCTTCGCCTCACCATGACCTAGCACCGTCGTCCTGCAACCATCAAAGACAAGGAAACTCCTCACATAGCAATGCCCACAAAGATGTGCAATAAACCATGCAACTCATCACTACCGCGTCCATACGACCGGTACTGCCACTCCTGGCAAAAACAACTCAAATTGCTTCATTTTGAAAATCAATCCAAATCAAACTCAAACTTGAGCACACCTTGCTCAAATAAAGTCAAATACTCATCACAAACATGGATGGACCTCCACATGGTCCTTCAAACATGCGTGCAAATATGGAAACCATAAATCACGCGGCGGCAGGTCGACGGCGGGTTCGGAAACCGTATCGGAGACGACGACCGTGAACCGTCCGATCTGCAACGAGCGGTCACGATTAGATCTTAGCAGATACGATCTGATCCGCCCTTTCCAAAATTAACAGATACGATCCACTCTTACCAAAATTAACGTGAAGCAATCTCGGACGCACGATCCCGATCCAACGGCTTACAGCGCTAGGGTTTCATGATGAAGAAGGCCGCCCGATGGAAATCCAACGGCCGAGCGCGAAGGCGGCGGTGAAGCGGGCCGAACGGGCCGCGCACGCTGGCGCTCACGCAGCGCCTGATCTTTGGGCTCGTCGATCTTTATTCACGAATTTTCTAACACTTTACGATTTAAAATAATTACATAAATTAGTTTAATCTATTTTAAGCAATTAAAATATCAGGAAAAATCCCAGATTATTCTCATAAATACTTTGAGACATTCTGAACTCAAATAAAATATTTTTGGCAAAACTTTATTTTGACTTTGGCTTTAAATAAATACTTTTCACAAATAATCCAATATAAATTGTTTTTGGAAATTCTAAATAAATCCAAATAAATCCTAAAAATTAGAAAAAGGACAAATAGCCATAAAATAATTTTATTTGCAAATTTTGGGGTGTTACAACTTGGATCGGCCTACAAAGTTGATGGTAGAGTGTTGTAAAATCGGCCTGATGGTAGAGTGTTGCCAAACCAGGGTTCAATAAATTTAGAAAAAGTGATGGATGCTTTCTTTTTTGACAACCCGACCTGACAAAGCTGCTACCTGTGACTTATCTAATCGGCCTGACAAAGCTACACGCGAGAATCATACAGTCTCAGAGCCTTTTTTAGGTTGATGTGAGAACTCGCTGCCAACAGAGCTACTCCTCGTGAGTTATCTAATCGACTTTACGAAGCTGCTCCTCGTGAGTTGTATAATCGTGATGGGCCATCACCTTATCGCCGCTTCTGTTGATGGGGGGTTGGTCTTTTGGGAATGTGAACCGATCGGGCTCGTGTGTCGTGCTCTGCAACTCGTAACGTGTGTCTTCTGTCTCACGAGGGGTCCAGGTTTTGCGTAGTCAACATGTCTATCACCCACGCGGGAGACTGCATTGGAATACAATGTTAGTGTCGTGCCTAAAAGTGAGTGCGCTTAAATTACACGAGACACTTACCAATGAGTGTTGCTGGGTCATAGACTGTAGTGCCCACTGGGAGAACTTGTCCCGCGAAACCTTCGCACACGTACTGTTAGCACAGCGTCGTGTTGGGAATAACTTGAGCTGCACAAACATACCTACCCTGGCGCCAACCAAGTCTGCTGAGGTGGGTGCTGCAGTAAGCGTGGGGTCACAAACGTACCCCAACCTTAGCTTGCTGGTGGCAAGTACTGATCAGGGGTGTCCACGTCAGTGGGTGTATGTACCTCAGCAGCTCTTGACGGTGGAAGGAGAGTTTGATCCCTGCGCACGTCTTGCAAAAAATGTGATACGAACGGAAATGTTAGGTACCTCCGAGAAATTTATGTTCAATAGCAGGTAATAACTTCAATCAAAGGTAATGTACCTCATGTGGCGTCTCGTAGATGACGTGCCTGCACCGAAACTGTGGAAGGCGTGCGGGGTATAGGCGTGACCAAAGCCGAAATCTTACGGTAAATGTACCCGCAAGGACTCAGGCAAGCCTCGATCGGGCCTAGACGACGAAGACAGGAGAGATTGATCCTTATGCTTGCACTATAAAAGGATATGGAATTACCAAATAGGTCAGTTTGGATGAGTAGTTCAAAGTATGACAGCTAAATGTACATGTCGTACCTGCAAATCTTGACGACCGTGCTGAGAGGAAGGCGATCGTGCAAAGCTCGATCGTCTTCCGCCCATGCTCAAGCATGACGGCCTGGGAGATGAAGGACGAGCGCCACGCTCACCACCCCGTACGGCAACGTCACTGTGACGGCCGCATGTCAACACCTTCATGATGCCCTTAGACTCGTCCATGATAGAACGTAAAACCCCAACTAGGCTGAACCTAGAGCTGTGGGCCGCATACCGTACTGCAGTAGAACTATCTTCGTAGATACGGCTCGCACGATCGTACTACAAGAAAACATGATTAGTAAAAGAAATGTGAATTGAAATATAATGTATGTTTGTACCGCGTCTTCTTGGCGTGCCGCGCGGTGTACAGGGTGGCCGAGGGCCAATTGCTCAATGTCGGTGACCTCCTCAGGCCTTGAGGGAGGTGTCGCAGTAAGTCGTGCTTGGGTACGAGGCATGTACCACTCCATGTACACGACGTACGACTCGAGGTCGTATGGTCAACCCTCCACTACTACCTACTCTGTGGCGGATTGCTCCCATGCAGTTGTCCATGGTAACTGCGTGTCGCGCCATTCGTCGCTCCTTTGGCCCCTCTGAGTTTGTCTGCGGGAATGAAAGTTGTAAGTTACAAATTATAATTACAATTCATATTTACGAATTAAACGTAAATATGCACTTTTTGTGGCAAAGGCCGGCCAACTAGAGGGGGGATTTGCTGATAAAGTCCAAAGTGGTGCATCACTCGAGCTGGGCAGTACGCCTCCTCCATATGAAAGAACACGAGGTGGCACATCGTCAACCAGTAAGCACCATCCTGCCCACACTGCTGCGACAATCCATACGGCGCTGTAGTGGCTAACAAATCAGAAGTCCAGGGTTGCCATGTTATTTCATCCTCGTGGAGGATCTCAAAGTAGTTGTGAAACTCGGTGTAGACTCTTCGAGGTCTATCCCTTGCCCATCCCAAGTAGGAAGCCGTCCACCAAAACCCCATGGTGGGACCATCATTCGGGTGTCCGCCGTAGAAGTCAGCGTCCAACGGATACGGGTGAACGGGCTCCCGGAAGTACGGGCGTTCAACAGAAAAGTGCTCCCAAGACTAGATCGGCAGCAACGAGTAGCATAATGCAAGAACGGGCTCCTCCCCCATTGTCTTCACGCAAGCAGCGCACAATCATCTATACGTGGAGCAGAGCACCGCCGATCCAAAACTGAACTGAGGGGCATCGTCGAGGGCGTCAGCCAAAGCCTCCGCGATGTAAATGTAGCCCGGGTAGACAACATCTCCCTGTGCTGTAGGGAACAACACCTAGCCAAACAGGAGAGCACGTATGTGAAAGGTGAGTCCTCATCATGTCTTGAGACGCATCATCAGGGCATTGGATGTAGCGACGAAGCTATGACAGTGGAACGCCCGAACTCTGCACAGGGATTGTATGGACAAACCTGTCCTGCAACCTTATTTTTCAGTCAGACCTCCTCGGTGGTGGAACTATCGGCTTGCCCCTGATAGGCAAGCCGGTAATGTAAGCAACGTCCTAGAGGGTGATGGTCATCCCCCCCCAGCGGAAGTGGAAAGTGTGGGTCTTCGGCCTCCAACGATCCACTAGCGCGGAGAAGAGAGCCCCGTCGAAAGTGAAGGATTGCCCGATGTCCATCATCCGGACTAGCGGCAGTAGCCCTGACTCCTGTAGAGTGGGCACGTACCGCTCTTCTAAGGGCCAGTGCTCCTTCGGAGCCCTGAGAACGAAAGACGGTGGTCCAACACCTGTAAGCCAGAGCCTGCTACGATGCTTGGCATTTTAGTATAGGTCAAGCAAAGTCTCCGGGTGTCCAGCCATGCCCCGCGAGAAAAAAAAACAAAAATTAATACGGGTAAGATAACATGACGTGACATAAAAAAATATAATGTGACGACAGGACAGTACATAACATGACATAGATAACACAGTACATGATATTACATAGCAAAATAATAAAATTACAAGAAGGTACTAACCGCACACAAAAATAAAATTATGCAAGGGACATAAAAAAATAACATTAAATGATATAACAATACATAACATGTGACGACATGCCATTAGGTAATAAGACATAGGTAGCACGGTACATGATACTACATAACAAAAAAAGAAAATTACATGAAGGTACTACTCACACAGGAAATAATTATACAAAGGTACATTGACATGGTTGCTATGGATGGGTCGACGAGCCGGCCCTATTAGGGCAGTTGTTCATTATATGCCCCACTGTTATGCATATACGGCATTTCCGTGCAGCACGTCCGTCTCCCCGCTGACTTGCATCTATATTGTTACGGATTCACTGTGACTGCCACCGTCGACGGTCGCTCCGCTTCAAAGCGTCATTCTGAGACCAAGTCACTTGCCCCAGCTATAGCTCCCTGTAATGCATGTCCAAGCCGTAGGAGTTGAACTCCGAACTCCATGTCCCGAACAAATGGTCGGTGCTGAAGTACTCAGAGATGTACGCCACGGAAGACTGACGGAGAACCGTGCACGCCACATATACATGCGAGCATGGCTTGTGCAACAGTTGTGGCTTGTTGCATGTGCATGTCGCCACATCACGTACTGTGCACACTTGCTTACGGTAGCCTCTTCAATCACCATCGACGAACTTCTCCCGTAGGCGCACTTCAAACTTCCGCTTAACTCCATCCATGGTGCGGACGTCGTGGGAGCGAGCCATCTCTATTTTCTTCTCAATGTATGCGTGCATATTTTCGGAGAACTGCTTTCCCTCGTACAGATGCCTCCTTGCATTCATCCCCTTGTTCATGAAGTATCAAACGGTCCTATTCCAGGTCTCCTCCATGATGGCACTGATTGGGAGAGATCAAACACTCTCCAGAATACCGTTGTAAACCTTGGACATGTTAGTTGTCATTATGCCGTACCTTGCACCGTCGGTGTCATGCAACAGGGACTACTTCTTTAGTTCTGGAGCGTGCAACTGCACCCACTGAGAGAAGTTGTTCATTTGGCCCTCTGTGGATTGCGGCGTATGTTTCGCGGTCTCCTCATCGAGCACTCTCCATATGGCTTCGAACTTCCGCCTCTGGTTTTGCATGTAGAGCCTCTTGAATATTTTCATCACTTCCTTGCTGCGGAACCTCCCGTGCAGATTCGCGGCAAGATAACTCATGCACCAGCGATTGACGACGTCATTCCATTGGTACGGTGGCTATGTCCCTTCTTGCATGGTGCTAATGGCGGACATTAACCCAGCATTCCTGTCGGTGATGAGGCATATGTTCGAGCGGTCTTGGACAACAGCTTGCTTCACATTTGCTAGGAACCACGACCAGCTCTCCGTGTTCTCGCTTTCCACGAGTACATAGGCCATCGGGAGTAACTGGTTGTTGGTGTCTACCGCGGCCGCCATCAGTATGGTGCCCCTGTACTTGCCGGATAGGAAAGTGTCATCCATGGTCAGCACAAGCCGGCAGTACTTGAAGCCCTGAATGGCTGGTCTGAATGCCCAAAAAACACGGTCGAGGATAAAACAGTTGGGACCCTTCGTGGGGTGCGGCCTATCCATCTTGTTGATGTAGGTCCTAGGACTGGCTTCAGCAATCTGGTGAAGCATGCGAGGAACAAGGTTGTACCCCTCTTCGTACATGCCGTACATCATCTCTATAACTTTCTTCTTCGCTCGCCACACCTTGCCGTAGCTAATAGTATATCCCACCATGTTAATCACGTCGGCCATCAGTATCTTCGGTGAAACAGTCATGTCCACTGTGACAAAGTGAGAAATCAGGCTGGCCACATATGAGGATGTGACATTTTTGTGCTTGTGCAGTAGCTCGGCAAGCACACAAGTGTGGTCCGTCAAGACGGTTATCCTAAAGCCAGAACTCCCGCTCTTGAATTTGTGGGCACGGATCTTGCCAGGACACTCAGCATCCATGCACTTCACAATGTAGGTCTCCTGGTTCGACTTGTACACCCGGTATATGCGGCTGATGTTTACCACATATCTAGCAATTGCCTGCTGGGTGGCACGTGCTGGGTGGCACTCTTCGTAGGGAAGCGTTGCCCTACCAGCAGAGTGTCCTGATCGAAGGCCCACTTAGTACCGACTTCGTCTGGCAGCACGAGACGTCATTGCCAGATCGTCCAACCGTGAAGACATGTACTCCACATCAGTGGACACAATGCCACTGACTGGAGCTGCACCGTCATCTCCGCGCTATCCGTGTCGACATCATCGTCTTCGTCGGATATTGCTTCGTCCGACATGCCTTCCAGGTGCTCGTGACAGTCAATGCGAGCGGACCACCATCATCCAATGTTTTTATTCGCCTGAAAGTCATCCGCACCAACGTCCTCATCGATGGCCCCAGAGGATGCTTCGACACCGGCGCCACCGCCACCGCCACCGAGGGGACTAGAAGTTTGGCCTTTGTCTAGGAAGCGGACATACACCATTGGTCGACGGTGTATCAGTGCTTCATGGTTCATCACAATTTGCATGTATTCCCCCCCACATTGTGCTTCTCACGATCTTGCATAGGTCCCACAAGTAGTTGGTGGAACCTTCCACGAGTCTGGCATGTACCGCCTCGATGACGAGCTTCTTTCGGGCAGTCTCCCGATCGAATGCACTTCTCACGCACGTATGGAGGTCGGCCAGACTCATCTCCATTATACTTGAAGCACGGATCATCTTCCTTTTGCAGTTCGAAAGGTGCGCCCCACATGGACCCTCTCGAACAACGCCGTCACCATAAAACACAGACAAATCTTGAATTTCTACTATTTAATACCTACCACAGCGAAAGACGCAAGTACACAAATTAAGTATCAACGTACGATTTGCATGTAGTACTGTTAAAGTAATCATGCATCGTTATTTATTCTATTAACGGTACTAAACTTTTTACTATTAACAGTGGTGTCATTGTGCTATTTGTTCGGATACTAAAGAAATTTCATTACACCGAACTAATATTCCATTAATATCATACAAATACTACACTCAATATTAAACTATTCATACCGCAATTTTATTAATTGTCCAACAAATTTTACGTCTAACACCATAATTTTACGTAGCACTGATGTTAATCGTACTGTCATATTTTGTACTGCTAAATGGTACTAATTTTTTTACTATTAAAAGTGATGTCATTATGCTATTTGTTCGGATACTACAGAAATTTCATTACGCCAAACTAATATTGCATTAATATCATACAAATACTACACTCAATATTAAACTATTCATTCCGCGATTTTACTAATTGTCCAACAAATTTTACGTCTAACATCATAATTTTACATACCACTGATGTAACTAGTACCACCATATTTTGTACTACTAAATGGTACTAACTTTTGTCCTAATAACAGTGGTGTTATTCTACTATTTCTTGGATATTACCGAAATTTCGTTTCACCGAACTAATATTCCATTCATGTCATAGAAATACTACACTGAATATTAAACTATTCTTTCCGCGATTTTACTAATTGTCCAACAAATTTTACGCCTAACACCATAATTTTAGGTACCACTGATGTAACTGGTGCCGCCATATTTTGTACTGCTAAATGGTACTAACTTTTTTACTAATAACAATGGTGTTATTCTACTATTTCTTGGATACTATAGAAATTTCGTTTCACTGAACTAATATTCCATCCATATCATAGAAATACTATACTGAATATTAAACTATTCATTCCGCGATTTTACTAATTGTCTAACAAATTTTACGCTCAACAAATTAAATCCTCCAACAGTAAGCCAATTAACAGTGGTGTCATTTCATCTCGTACTCATTATACATTTGCCATGATTACTTCTACTGATCATGTACAACTACCGTGCTTCAATGTACTAATATTTACACTAACCTACCTGAAGCTCAACTGATGATTGCGACAGCTGGAGTATCGTTCAAATCAACCTTCCTGAAGCTCTCCCGACAGATGTACGAACTCACTGTCCCGGAGAATACCTGCAAAATACTGATCCCTCATCAAATCATCAAAAATAAAAACTCCAACCACATTTGTACAAAATATGAATGTCGCAAAAATTTCTTCGAAAATACACTTCAAAATTTCGTTTTCCTCTCTCTTTTCCCCCCTCTCCTCTCTTCTGCCTCTCGGTTAGCACCGCTCGAACTCACTCGCTCTTGCTCTACTACCTCTCTCACGTTGAATGCTCAACGCAGACCATCGCAACAAAGGTGGGATTTATAGCTGTTTTCTGCGCAAATGCAACGAAGAAGCGATCGTTTGTCTCTGCTTTCGGCGCATGGACAAGACAGAACGACATGACTAAAATTACTCATGGCAGCAGCTTTCCACAAACGAATAAATTTTTTCGCCACACGTCAATCGCACATGAACCGAACCTCCCTTCAGTGCAGTTTTGCCTTCAGCCTTTTCCATGCGCTGCGCAAATCCTGCCGATACTTTTCTTCTCCTTTTCCCTGTGCACGGCGTCGTTTTCTTCCTCTTCTACGCGCGTGTAGGCCCCCCGCCATGCCGAATTTCAGCGTACTGGAATTGCTGGATTCGGTCGATTCCAGCGGTTCCAGTTAGCTGGAATCGATCGGCCGTACAGCGCCAGGTATTTGCGATTAAAAAAAACAGCGGACGCAATCTGCTGAAATCCGAAATAAAAAAAATCCAGTGGATCCGAACCGCTGGAAAATGATTAAAAAAATCCTGCGATCCACGTCCGTTGGATTTTACTGTGCAACGGCTATTTTTGTAATTTCATCGGATCAACGGCTAATCACGCAAAAAAAAAATTCTCCTGCGGCTAGAACAGTAAAAAAAATCGCAAAACCATGTCTCGTGAAAAACCGAATATTTTTTTTAATAATACATTTTTTATTTCTAATTGCATAAATATACCACCGAACCGAAAAATTGCAAAAATATGCTACTGTCGCCCTATGGTAGGGCGACTTGCTGACTAGGCGAGCATGTGGACATATGAGTCGACCGCGAGAATGCGATCGAGAAGTAGCCCTATGTAGGGCGACATCTTTATGAGTCGCCCTATTGTAGGGCGACATGTGGAAGTCGCCCAATGAGAGGGCGAGATGGGAGTAAATTTTCCAAATTTGTTTAAAAATTCTGAGAGACATTAAAAAAAAGTGAAATGATTTGGATAAACAGATTTAGGATCGAAGCAAAATATTTATGGTACAACACATGGATTATCTATCACATTTTGCTTTCTCTTGCTCGCTTGCTTATAAATTTCAGGACTTCTAGAATTTGTACTCTTAACCTCTGATTCAAGAATCAAACACATTGAAAACTAAATCAAGATCAAACTCTTTTATTTCATATTTGATTCGGACTCCTCTCTTGTTACAGATTAATTAACTCTGAAAATTGTAAATTAGACGCTCATTGCATGTCAACAATTCGCAGCATTCTACGTGATTCCATGTGGACAAAATCGCGTTTTTGCATGTGAACAATTCGAAGCCTTGTGCGTTATTGCATGTGGACAAAATCGCGTTATTGCATGTGAACAAATCGCGTTATTGCATGTGAATAAATTTACACCTTGCTTTTCATGTATTTTCCACTAATGCAATAACCCATAATTATTATAGTCGACGACAACTCATGTTATGAATTTTTCGTACATAGCACTTAAACTATTTGTTGAACATACATGATGGCAGTTTCACGAGCATTTCAGATGGTAAAATAAGCAATAGACTAGATTATATTACAAAGGCATTACACGAGTGACGAAATTGCTTGACGAACTAACTAACTAACTAACGAAAGCAGTGTTTGTCATGGTGGAACAGATGATCGTTCGCCTATCCGGTACAAACGTAATGATGTCCCACATTTTCTGCATATTACCTGACCCGTGTAAATTTTGCGAGTTGTCCTCGGACACCGCTCAATCCCCACTATGAAAGAACTCCACGGGGATCCGCAGTGCTCCCAAGTTTCGTCGATTGGGTGGCCTATGCCGTACGTCTCGAGTGTGTAAGACATAATTTTTTTGTCATACCGATTCCCGGCGTCCCCTATGTTTATACCACCCAGGTTCCCGGATGGTCTGCGTAACGTGTCAAGGACTTGTTGCGTGATGCGAACCTCGGCCGGTTGTTTCCCCTTGTCCCTTCCTCTTCGAGAGGAGCTACCCTCTTGCGCCTCTGTTGCGTTGGCTGTTGGCGGAGATTTGCCGAGACGCCTGCTCTGTTTCGGCTCGCACTCCACTATATGGTGCAGGAGGTGTGTGTTGGGCTTGTCCTTGTACAACCGGAAGCGTGCCCTGTAGTCAATACAGTATGCCCGTTGTGGTCGTTGAATAACACCGTAGGCGTACTCAGGGTCTGGCTTTTCTGGGCGGTAGTAGCACCACGGGGAGGGTTGCTCCCCCCAGTTATCCCGTACGGGAAGTTTGAGATGTGGGTGGTACGTCTCCGGGTCCACCCAGTTGAAGTAGCCGCACTATTCATCCTCGGCCAAGGGGCACCGGTAGAATCTCCGGTCCGCTAGTTCATCGTGGCAGGTATCAACCACTGCCTGAAGGCCGTGTTTGCAAAAGTCGGGGCTTTCAGGTGGCCCCTGGGGAGGTTTCTCCTTTGACTCGAGCAATTTCGCGATTTTCTTTTTGAACTCCTGTATGCGACGAACTGGTTTAGAATTACTACTTTGTGAGTGAAGCATGAGTTCGTCGCATGAAACTCACCGATTGGTTGGCCTCTTGCCCACCGTCCCTGAACTCTGGTCGCTCTAGAACGGGGACGTATCCTGGCGGCCTCTCCCACCGGTTGAAGTTCTCGGGCGAAGCGGGTTCGGCGTCGTGGCAGTTGTGGACAAATTCGTAGTCACGTCGTTCCGTCCCGTCGATCCATTGGAAGAAGCAACACCGGTCGTTGTGCTGAGAAAAGAAAGAACGATGCATGAAATGGTAATGTTACTCAGATTGTATGGACACGGCAGCAGTCTACCCGAAGAGCGGGCACTGTGAAGAGTGAGCGTGGGCGACCGTCTCTCCGTGGGTAGATTGCATCATCTTCGCCGAAAGGTTGCAGTCACAATTAGGTCGGGGCAACTCCGGCAGAACTGGGGCGTCAACGCTACTAGTATCCGGGTACTCGGGGCGGGATGAATTCTGCTTGCTGAAGAGGTGACGGTAGAACGACATCGTGCCCTAATTTGTAAAGATTCAGCTGGCGTGTATTGCTTGTTTGGCGGTGTTGGATGTCTACCTCTCGACCGCTTTTATAGCGGTGCTGAAGGGCTGCTCCACACAACTGAAGCACTGATGGGCCGGTATCCTCTGTGAAAAGCTGCACGACGTGTCACCCATCAGCAAAGCTGCACGACAAGGCTGACAAAGCTGATGCATGCGACTTGTGTAATCGGCCTGACAAGGCGGCTGCCAAAGCTGATGCATGTGACCTGTCCCATCGGCCCGACAAGGCTGCCAAAGCTGATGCATGTGACCTGTCCCATCGGCCCGACAAGGCTGCCAGAGCTGATGCATGTGACCTGTCCCATCGGCCCGACAAGGCTGCCAGAGCTGATGCATTTAGCCTGTCCCATCGGCCCGACAAGGCTGCCAGAGGTGATGCATGTGACCTGTCCCATCGGCCCGACAAGGCTGCCAAAGCTGATGCATGTGACCTGTCCCATCGACCCGACAAGGCTGACAAAGCTGATGCATGTAACTTGTCTAATCGGCCTGACAAGGATGCACACCCGTGAGTATGCTATTCGCTCTGAAAAGCTACTGCACGACAGTACTTCGCCATGCTTGAAAGCAGGGCTACTGTAACAAAGAATAACAATAGTTCATAACCAAAAGTACGGAGTTACTAACATAAGGAAAATATATCGTATACAAATAAATACATAAGATGCAAAATACGTCACAACGTAATAACAAAATACATAAGCCAAAATACATAAGCCAAATACAAACTACTGGCGCCCCCGTTTCTGGGCACCTACTCGCGGCTGGGCAGGCCTCTTGCGAACGTGCCCCTGCGAGTACATCAACTGCACCAGTGGGTGGTGGGCCCTCTGTGGTCTAGCCGGAGGTGTAGTGTACGCCGACTGAGAAGGCTGCGTCGGTGGTGGTGCTCCCTGCAACTGCGATGATCCAGGCACATTCGGACCAACGAAGTATCTCGACACGTCACCATCGTCGAGGTCGAAATCCGCATGGGTTTGATCATCAAACCGCCTCGTAGTCGTCGAGGCGGTGAAGCTGCAGAGGAGAACCATCGTGCCTGTGAGCCTGTAAGAAGTGAAGAATTGTTGGTAACATTCAAGAAATAATTAGAAAACATACGAAGTGTTGCGAAGGGCTTACCTCCGACGTGAGGGGCTAGACCAGCGTGTTCAGCAGCTCGCCCTGTCACGTAAGTCGGCGTGACGGTGGTACGGGAGGACGTGGGGTGTGAAGAAGTACCTGGAGCACTCCTCCCTGCAGTAAGCGGCACGCCGCGAGGGCCGTCAGCCATATCGTGAGGCGTGCGGCAACCTGTCAACTCGAGGGTGCGTTTGGCGCTCTCTCTGAACCTCGCGAAGAAGGAGGTCACGTCTATCCCACGAGATAGACGAGACAGGAAGCTCCCGGACTCCTCGTAGTACCGGGCTAGAACATCAGTCTGAAAAATACATTACGAATTAACCTAACACATTAATCCGAAAAATGCAATACGAAAATACGTCGTACATTAGACAAAACTTACCGCACCGTGCAGAACCGAGTCCGTATGGCGGGGATACGTGTCCCTCACCCTGAGAATGTGTCTAGGAGAATCCGGGTCGACACGTACCAAACGCACACGGGTACGGGAAGTGTACCACTGTCGGTACCCCTGATACGTCTGCGGGTCATACAGCGCATCCTCAGCATGGACGTCGTCCAAGGCTCCTCCCCACTCCTCGACCCACGGCGCCATACGTAAGTGCCATGGGGTGCCCCCATTCCCGCCCCTCCTAGTCTGTCTGCAGATAAGCAAAAATATTGCATTATTACATGTCATTACACCGTACAGATTAGAGAACATCGATATAGAGAACTTACGTGTGGACGCCGTGTGGGACCTGCCGGCCGACCTGGACCGGGAACTCCTGTCATAGACCGAACTGCCTCATCACTCGATGGACAGCGTAGCCCTCGACCAGGACGTCGAACACGAGGAACCGACGTGTACGCCAGTACGCCGCGTCGCGTGTGCATAGGGTGGACAATCCACCCGCACACGAGCCCGACGCCTCCGTGTGTACGGCGCCCGCGACGCGTCCTCGGTGAGGTGGTCAAGGCGGCGATTTAATCGCGGGTAGCTAAGCCGCCCGCGCCGTGTGCCCACCTAGGCCGCAGCCGACGACAAAAAATCAACATTACAATTAGTCGAGAAATGTTAAAGCGTAGGTTTCACAACCGTGATTTGCAATATCTTACCCGTCGGTAGCACCAGATGGTGCCCATAGTCGGCGCGCCGACATCGTCGCCACCATCGCGCAGAAGAGGACTCGTGTCGATCTGGGCGCCCGATCCGAACCTCTCGATGCCCAAAGCCGCAAGCGGTGGACACCCGCGAGGATCGACCCGTCGGCGATCCGCCCACAGCCGTCGCGGAGCCCACGGTACGTCGCGCAGAGAACCGCTGACCCTCAGGAGTACTGCGGCACGGCGTTAAGGGGTGCGTCCGCGATCGCCCTCGCGAACTGGACGAAGTGCCTGTCCACGCTATCCCCGTGGGAGCTCGTGAACAATTACCACTTCTCTTTGGGCTCGTGCTTTATCTAGTCCGATGTTGCTACAGCCGCTACAGGAATACAACCCTAAACACTAAACAAAATAAACACTACATTTAACTAGATCTAACCCTAAACACTAAACAAAATAAATACTACATTTCACTAGATCTAACCCTAAATACTACACAAAATAAATCGCAAAAATAACTAGATCAACTGAGTGTATGTACAACGCAGATAATCGTATGTTTTGCGTACATAATTACTTAAGTTTTGGACCGGGGTTTATTCGTCGGCTATCCTAACCCTAAACACTAAATTACTAAAAATATGAACACTATATTTATCTACATCTAACCCTAAACACTAAACAAAAAAAATCGCGAAACTAAATAGTTCTAACCCTAACACTAACCTTAACCCTAACCCTAACCCTAAACTACATAAAATAGAGCATAAAAAATTTACCTGCGAAGCCGTCGCTCTTCTTCCTCTTCTTTTCTTCTCTTTTCTCTCCTCACCCTTTTCTTTTTCTCTCTGCGTTCAGCCTCTTCCGTTTTTATTTCGGCTCATGTCGCCATTTGGTAGGGCGACAAGGGGGCCGCCGCGCGCATGTCACCCAACAGGAGTTAGATTTGGTTCATGTCGCCCTCCCAAATGGCGACATGGGCTGGAGCAGCTGAGCTGGCACTTGTCGTCCTTTTATTCGGCGACGTGTGGCCAACTCACCAATCCGCAGGGCGATTAGCCCTTATCGCCCAACCAAAGGGCGACAGGGGTATATTTTTGCAAAAAAAAATTTGCGTTGTATATTTATGTAATTAGAAATAAAAAATGTATTATTTAAAAAAAATTCTGAAAAACCGAGCATCACGTGCCTTGTCTCGCTGTCTTCAGAACATCATATAGACCAAAGGGTGCTTAGATAACATATCGGAAACACTGCTTAAATAGTCTCATATAGAACAAGGTAATCAGGACTTTCCCGTGTGCTGAGTAATGGAGATGGCCACTCTTCATTGACAGAAATGGAAGGATGTGAGCTGACTTCAAACAGATGTGTCCATACCACGTCTTAGTACTCACCACCCTGAATCATATGAACGGCAGAATTATCAGCTACCGAATATGCAGTGAATCAAACAAATAGTATTTTTTAAGCAAATAAGAAGAGCGATTGGTCAAAAACCAAACTGACTTGTAACTGGAACGTTAACCCATGTACATGGTTAAAATTCAAGACTGCCAAGAATTTTTATTGAAAGAGCTTTATAAAAGATTGTACAAATTCAGATGGACTGAGAAATAAGAAAAGAATTGTATCAAATGGGTTGTTTGCTAAATTGAAACTCCGAAACCAAATAAGTAAACAGAATGACAGCTGAGA
The DNA here is from genome assembly GCA_036346275.1 of Otatea glauca. NCBI lineage: Eukaryota > Viridiplantae > Streptophyta > Magnoliopsida > Poales > Poaceae > Otatea > Otatea glauca. Next base: position 31,025,270 of record CM070727.1, on the reverse strand, counting down.
GGATAGACTGAATGAAGATTATGAAGGTACTTAACCAGTAACGAAACAATGAAGAACAGATAAATAATCATATGAAAGTTTGTCTCCAATAATATCCCTTCAAGATTTCTTTGATATTCTATATGGCCAAATTGATAAAATTCTACTAGAAGCACAGTGGTATTATATACCAAGGAGTCAAAAAACCAAGATGTTTGCTTCAGATAGATTCCTCAAAAAATATCTATGCCCGGCATTCTTAAAGGAAATTAAGAAAAATGCAAACATGAGTATTGTTCAACATATGCCAGAGCCAATACTCATGTTGCAACCATAAAACATGCTGATTATGTATAATTGCTACACTTTGGCAGATTTCACGCATATGAATCCCACATACTAATATGCTATTACTCAAAAGTCAAAACTCTGACAGCAAAGTTACAAGTCGCAACAATCGATAGTCATTATTGGTGCAGTTGTTCTGCTGGACCTGAAGTTTGATAGCTTATGATCTTGATTCTATGAGGCCCGGTTGCAAACTTGTAGAGCCTATCGAATCGACTAACTCCCAGAAATCATGCATAACATTTACCAATTCAATTAACAATCAGCCTGCATTGTAAAATTCTAAAGGTAGTCTAAAAACTATCCGTGACAGAATGAAGCAAGAACAAGTCTGCATAAAAGTCCCTTGCAAAAAAAAAAGTCAACATAAAACTCTTCATTTTTTGGAATAAAACTCAAACATAACGAGCAAAACTTCAAATTCAAAACAAACACTAAAATCCATATAATAGTTACCAAGATAAACAAATAAACATTATGTTGCCTTGGTGCAAAAATTACTTAGTGCATGCTAATTATAACTGGGGCTACGAAAGTCACTTGTTCTTCCAATGCTACTAGCAATCCTAATAAAGCTAATGCACATGCAACAAACTACTCGAGGCAACCACATAGAAGATCTGATTAAGCATTTGGTCAAGCAACATCGCTAAAAAAATGATTTGAAAACAGGGAAGGGAGGTCTCACAAAATACTGGAAATTCAGAAGAATTCTGGAGCGAGGAACGCAGGCGGCCAGGCCAGGAAGTAGGCGTAGATGGGGTGCCCATACTCCGTGCCATCTTTCGTCTCCAGGCGCTCCAGCTTGCCGGTCTCCAGGTGGAAGGAGTAGCGCCCGTATCCCCACGTCTTGATGAACAGCTTCCCGGTGCGCCCCGCGTCGATGTCGCTGAGCCAGATGCACAAGATCCGGTTCTTCTCGTCCCTCGGCAGCCCCGGTACCGTGTCGTACACCTGGCGCAGCTTCATCACCCTCTCCAGAATCCACCCATTGTCGCTCCAGCTGGCCAACCCACGCACCCAGAGCTGCATCTCCTGATGCTCCACGGTGGCGACGCACAGCCGCCCGTCCTCCGGCGTCTCCCCGATGCGGTACTTGTGGAAGTTGTCCCCCAGCTCGGCCGGCACCAGCAGGTAGGAGAACTCCAGCGTGGCAGGGTCCAGCGCGAGCAGGCGGCCGGAGTTGCAGATGTGCCAGTAGATGTTCCCGGCGGCGTGCACGCAGCGGCCCTCGAACCACCATGGGTCGAACTCGACCATGACCTCCTTGTCCCGCGGGAGAGCGCGCCAGCTGCACTCGCCGTCGTTGAAGGACGCGACCCAAGCGCGCGGGCGTTTGTCGTCGATGGTGATGAGGACGGCCTCGAAGCAGAGCCTGCTCGGGTGCGGGCGGGAGAGCAGCGCGGCGCCGACGAAGTGCCTGTCGCGGCGCCAGTGGTCGTCTTGCAGGGTGTCGCGCGGCGGCGTCGGGAGGAGCGCGCGGCGGCGGGAGGCCGGGTCGAGGACGAGGAGGCGCGGGAGAATCCCCTTGGGGAGCGACACCGCCGGGAGGAGTAGTAGGAGGCCGAGGTTGGAGTCGGAGAGAGAAAAGCCGGAGAAGTCGGGGGTGAAGTCGAGGGAGAGGCGCGGGGAGGAGTCGTTCAGTGGGGCGAACACGGCGGGGGAGAGGGCCTGCTTGCGCTCCGAGATGGGCGGCGGCGGCGGGGTCGCGGTAGGGTGGAAGAAGTAGCCGAGGAGGGGAGGGGTGCGGGGGAGGCAACGGGCTGCGAGGCGGCGCCAGCGGTGGCAGGCGAGGGCGGCGCGGATGAGCTCAGCAGGGGTGAGGCGGCAGAGGATGACGCGGAGGACGTCATCGGTGAGGACGGCGGCCGCCGGCTCCATCGGTGGTGTCGGAGGAAGCGAGGCGGACGATCTCGTGGAAGGTGAGGAGCCGAGGAGGGTTTTAGAGAGGGAGGGGCAAGTATCCTACTAGCAGGTGGGCCCGAGGGTCAATGGGTGGTCTCTGGTCCCCTGACTCTCCTCCACAACAGTTTGCCAGCTGCCCAGATCCTATTGGTCACTCCATCTTTGCAGGCTGCAACACATGCAGATTCTGCCTGCCTGCGTGCAGAGACTAATCCGCCAACTCCTTCCTTGCAGGTTGCAGCGTACACACTACACAGAGCTTTCTCCTGCAGGATGCAGACAAGAAGGCCGTGCTTTCTCCTTAGCTGTGGCCAGCAGAGCATCAGCAAGAGGCAGCTTTGGGCTCTGGATAGCACAGCAGCACTTATCTGGTCCTCTACTTTTTTTTTTTACAAAATTTCTTTCTTCTAAAAAAAATATAAAAATAGTCATCTTCCTCCTCACAGAAGGAGTAGGGACGACACCTGACTCCTTCCGCGCCCGAAGACCACGTACTGGCAGGCCGCTTCACCTACCCTCCTATTCTTTTGAGCTATCTCAAGTTACTACAAATTAACTGGTTTATCACTTCTTTAGACCTATGTACAATTTTTTAATAAATCTAGTCTCTTTCTGAATATAATAAAAAATAATCTCATTTTCGACCACGAAAACGTTGGAAGCTACCGCGATCCCAGAGTACTAGAGTACGGTAGGCGCTTCTGCGGTGTGTGAGTGCCAAAGGTGACACGTGTCACCTTCTAGCGCTATAGCAGTCAGAGTGGGGCTATTTTTGCAATTGTATTCCGAAGAAGGCTAGATTAAAAAAAATAACATAAGATTAGAAAAGTGATGATTTACAAATTAACTAGGTTCATTTCATATGTACCTAAGGCAAGGTTCGCCTTAATCTTTCACAAGGCTGCTCTAGTGTAGAAAAATCTAGTGGGCATACGCAACCTTGCATGACCTAATTCAATTTGTTTCAAGCTGCTACTAGTCTATCAGCCAAGGAATTTTTTTTTAAATAATACAAATTTTAACTCAAATTTCAAAACTATACCACGCAAATTTTTTTTTGCAAAAATATACCCCTGTCGCCTATTGGTTGGGCGACAGGGGCTAATCGCCCTACTGATTAGCGAGTCGGCAATATGTCGCCGAATGAAAAGACAAGTGCCACGTGAGCAGCTCCAGCTCATGTCGCCCTCCCAAATGGCGACAACCAGCAAATCTACCTCTGGTTGGGCGACAGGCGCGCGGCGGCCCTCCTGTCGCCCAACCAAATGGCGACTTCACCCGAATAAAACGCCAAACTACGAGAAGAGGCGTAACGCAGAGAGAAAAGAAGAGGGTGAAGAGAGAAAAGAGAAGGTAGGAAGAGAAGAAAGAAGAGGAAGAAGAGCAATGGCTTCAGCAGTAAATTTTTACGCTCTATTTTATGTAGTTTAGGGTTACGGTTAGTGTCAGGGTTAGGGTTAGGGTTAGAACTAATTAGTTTCGCGATTTTTTGTTTAGTATTTAGGGTTAGATATAGATAAATGTAGTGTTCATATTTTTAGTAATTTAATGTTTATGGTTAGGATGGCCGACGAACAAACACCGGTCCAAAACTTAAGTAATTATGTACGCAAAACATACGATTATCTGCGTTGTACATACACTCAGTTGATCTAGTTATTTTTGCGATTTATTTTGTGTAGTGTTTAGGGTTAGATCTAGTGAAATGTAGTATTTTTTTTTTTAGTGTTTAGGGTTAGATCTAGTTAAATGTAGTGTTTATTTTGTTTAGTTTTTAGGGTTGTATTCTCAGAGTGACTATAACAAAGATCCGATTTGTTTAGTGTGTAGCAAGAAATCATGGTAGTGTTTAGCAACAAAATGTAGTTGAATCTAGTTATATTTTTAGTAATTTAGTCGGTTTGTGGAAACGCATGTACATAGTTGTTTTTACGAATAATAATATGTTGTTACGGTTTTTAGAGATATATGTCGGTAGATATGTTTTTTTACATATAGAAGTGCATGTATATATATTGTTAGGGCTGTAGATGTTTTTTAGAAATACAAGTGCAGAGATGAATATTTTTAGTAATGTAGATATTTTTCGCGAGTGTAGATATACATACGTTTAGTTTATAGTACTTTTTACGAAGAGTAATTAATTCGTGTGTTAATGAATAGGTTCGCAGATATGTCAGAACGAGTTCCTTTTAGAATCTTTTATGGAGAAGGGGTTGTCATGTATGGTTCGGAGGGTGCGGATCTGAGTAACTTTCAGTATGTAGATAGAAGTTTAAGTAGGGTCAAAGAGCGTACATTTGCTGCTGTGTTGAATTGGTTGTATTATACGTTTCGGATGGAACAAGAGAAGTACCAGCTAAAGTTATCTTGCCTTTGCACCATGCGAGATGATCCTTTTTATTGGGAGTTAGTTGAGCTGAAGGGAACTGCAGCTTGGAGGTCATATGTGAGGGGGGCGGAGCAACGTGGATGGTGTCGGGTGCTTTTAGTGCAAGCGTATGAAAGGGTTGTTGCCCCGCAGCACCCGTTGGACGCCGATGAGTGTAGTGAGCCTCAAAATGAGTTCACTTATGGCGACACTGAAATTGGAGAGTCTAGCCGGGAGCCGCATGTTCAGGGTTGTAATGAGGATATTGGCTACCAGAGTGGTGAGCAAGTTGAGGTTGGGGAGGATGATGGAAACATTGGGCAAGATGCGCGGTGGCAAGTAGACGAAGGTGAGGAAATTGAGGAAGTAATAGCACAGATGGAAGAGGAAGACCTTGAATATGAACAAGTAGAAGTGGAAGATGACGATAACTCGGATGAGGAAGATGAAGATGTTGAGCCACTTGTGCCAGCAGATTGAAGCACGCATCAATTTAATAACCTGGTTGTAAATGAAGGCAATGATACACCTTGGCAGTATAGCGACAATGAGGTGAGACCTAACAGCATGTACCCCACAAAAGAGGTAGTGCAGGATGCTATCAAAGATTAGGCCTTATCACTAAGAAGAACTTTCAAGGTTAAGAAGTCCACCCCAACCTGCTACGATGTGGTGTGCGAGATGCAACGGTGCCCCTGGAGAGTGCACGCGTACAAGCCTAAATGGGGCACCCACTGGCTATGTTCGAAGGTTGAACAACATAGTTGTATGGTCGAGGAAACCTCGTGGCTCACAGAACTCGTCGTCCGGTATATCGCGAGTGTCATGTACCCGAGATAGTTGAGAACCTAAATTTTGAGCCCGTGCTATTATTCGAGCAATTGAGAATGATTTGAGACACAATTAGCTACGGGAAGGCATGGAGGCGGCGTAAGGCCTTGGAAATGAGATTTGGGAAATTTGAAGACTCGTACCATAATCTGCTCTGACCGCTCGATTGCATTCGTGGAAGGAATCACGTACTTTTATGATTATCGGGATGTCCGTCAAGGAAGTGGCGAACAAGAGGCATCTGAAGAGAGTTTTCTTCGCATTCGGAGCTTGCATTAGGGCGTTCTATCACTGCCGTCCATTGTTGTGTGTGGACGGCACATTCCTGACCGGGAAATACAAAGGACAAATAATGACAGCTGTGGGCGTCGACACGAACAACCAGATTCTGCCTGTTGCCTTTGCCTTCGTGGAAAGCGAGAACTATGAGAGTTGGCTGTGGTTCCTGCGGAACTTGAAGATCAGGGTGGTGAAGACTCGCCAACATATGTGCATACTGCATGAAAGGCATACTGGTCTACTTAGTGCCATCAGACAGTTGCAAACAGGGGAAGAGGAGCCATTTCCCTGGACTGACTTGCAGAGCCGATGGTGCATGAGGCATTTGGGCGCGAACTTCTATAAGCAATTCAAGAATAAGGAACTGATGAACATGTTCAAGAGGCTATGTAAGCAGAACCAAGATAGCAAGTTCCGTACTCTTTGGAAGAATCTTGATGAGCTAATAAAAAAACACAAAGAGACTACTAGCAGTGTAACACAGAGCAGTGAGCCTTTATTCCTCCGCAACAGAAGATGAGGCGACGAGTCGTCGTCGAAGGCAAAGGCCGATCAAATATTTCTGACCGATAAAGCACGAGCCCAAAGAAAAGTGGTCATTGTTACATGACACACATGGTGCTAGATACGGTGTCATGACGACCAACTTGGCGGAGGTGTACAACTGGGTAATGAGAGGGATGAGGTGTCTCCCGTTGATAGGAATTGTCGAGGGAGTGCTGCGGGTACAACCAAGTATTTTGTGGATAGGCATAAAGCTGCTGAAGTAGTAATGAGAGATGAGAATGCCTTGTACTCAAGCATGATAAGTAAATACATGGATGAGAAGAGTAAGAAGGCGGGCAAACATAGAGCTATGAAAGTAGGTTCACGAACACTGCGCTTCGAGGTGATATGCAGGGATAAAGGACGGCGGGGAACAAACCAGAAGGTTATCACCCAAGAGTGCATCTTACAGGCTGAATGCCAATGCTCGTGTAACAAACCCCTCCTGTTGCATAGGCCATGTTCTCATGTGATAGCTGCATGTGCATTATTTGGAATGCGACCCGGTACATATCTATCTGAATATTTTACAAAGGAAAAGGTGATGGAAACTCAAGTAGGTGTTGTATGGTTATGGTGTTGTCGGTTCTTTCACCACAACCCCTAGTGTCGATTTAAAGGTTCTGGTCCCCGACTTTGATGCAAGATCATACAAAGGAGGCCATCGCAAAACAAGGCGTATCAGAATGATATGGATGAGTCCAAGCTCGTAAGCACGTGAAGAAATATTCACAGTGTTTAACAGTCACACGTTCAAGAACTGCCAGCCACATAACGAAGAGGACGAAGGAGGAGATGGCAACCCGACGGCGGGGGAAGGATCGTCGTCTGCAAGGCGTGGTGGACGACGTCATCGGACTACCGGAGAAGCTATTTGAACTATTAGATACTATATGTCAAATTAATAGTTTGTTCATGTAATGTGCGTTGTAATCTGTTTTAATATAATTTGATGATGTAATGTGCGTTGTAATCTATTTTAATATAATTTGATGATGTAATGTGCATTGTAACCTGTTTTAATATATTTTGCTGATGAAGTGTTCGTTGTAATCTGTTTTAATATATTTTGCTGATGAAGTGTTCGTTGTAATCTATTTTAATATATTTTGCTGATGAAGTGTTCGTTGTAACCTGTTCTAATATATTTTGCTGATGTAGTGTGCGTTGTAATCTGTTTGATTATATTTTGTGGACGCTTGTATATTTATTTGTACGCATTTGGTTCGATGTATTGTTCTGATGCTTGTGTATTTATTTGTACTCATTTGGTTTGATGTATTGTTCTCATGTTTGTGTATTTATTTGTACGCATTTGGTTCGATGTATTGTTCTGATGCTTGTGTATTTATTTGTATGTAACTTTCCTTTTTGTAATTTGCAGGTATGGCTCACCAGGCTGTAGATGACGACTGGCCCTTTGAGTTGGTAGACCCAGTCGTTGACGGTCGTCACCGTGCACACTTCGCCACCTCTTCACCAGAGGAGGGACAGGATCCTCAGGAGCTGTGCGTACTATGGTCGAGGCCACCGCGGGAGCTCTGGACCCTCGATCCACGTTGGATCCCCAGGTAACGTAGTTATCTTTTAATTCCAAAATATTCCCGATGCAGTATCATAATCTGTTTTAATTAACTAGTGCGGTGCTCATATTAATTTAATATTTCTATTTCGTAGGTTGCGAGCAGCAGGATTGCTGCCACTGGCACGGATGGTGGAGGCGCACGCAGGTGTGCAGGGGAGGGACGCGAGCCACCGGTTCCCGTTTGACAGTCCCTTCACCGCCTCGGTGGATCGGTGGAGACCGAGACGCACACCTTCCACTTACCCGCCGGGAGATGGCGATCACTTTGGAGGACGCCTCCTACCTCCTCGGTCTCCGATCGCTGGTGACCCCGTGGTGCCGCGGGACGCCGACCGTTGTGGCGGGATGAGATACTTGTGCGCTCCATGGTGTGCTACCGCTGCTGCATCGAGTCTTCACCAAAGACCCATGGTCCGACACACGTGGCTTCGGCGATTCGTGGTAAGCAACTAACCTTTCAAACTTAACTTCGCTTATATATATTAGCTAGACTAACAAGAAAACTTAAATTTACAGGCGGCACATCGTCGAGCCTGTGGACGAGCACAGGGTGAGCCGCCACCTTGAGGCGTACCTGCTCTGGCTGTTTGGCTGGTGCATGTTCACCAGCTCCCACGGGGATAGCGTGTACAGGCACTTCATCCAGTTCGCGAGGGCGATCGCGGACGCACCCCTTGACGCCGTGCCGCAATACTCCTGGGGGTCAGTGGTCCTCTGCGTGACGTACCGTGGGCTCTGCGACGGCTGTGGGCGGATCGCCGACGGGTCGATCCTCACTGGGTGTCCACTGCTTCTGTAGCTTTGGGCATACGAGAGGTTCCAGATCGGGCGCCCCAGGATCGACACGAGTCCTATTTTACACGATGGTGACGATGATGTCGACGCGCCGACTATGGGCACCATCTGGTGCTACCGTCAGGTAAGATATTGCAAACCACGGTTGTGAAACCTACGCTTTAACATTTCTCAGTACTAATGGTAATGTTGATTTTTCTGTCATCACTGCAGCCTAGGTGGGCACACAGCACGGTGTGGCTTAGCTACCCGTAGTTCGTCGCTGCTTTCGACCACCTACCGAGGACCGCGTACGCTGGACGCCGTACACAGCGGGAGACATCGAGCTACGTGTGCCCAGTGGATTGTCCACCCTATGCACACGCGACACGGCGATCGGGCGTACGCCGGTTCCTCGTGTTCGACGCCCCGTCGAGGGCTACGCTGTCTCATCGAGTGATGAGGCGATTCGGTCTATGACAGAGTTCCCCATCCAGTCGGCCGGCAGGTCCCACACGGCGCCCACACGTAAGTTCCCTACATCGATGTTCTCTAACTGCACGTGTAATGACATGTAATAATGCTATATTTTTGCTTATCCGCAGGCAGACTAGGAGGGGCGTGCATGGGGGCACCCCATGGCACGTACGTATGGCGCCATGGGTCGAGGAGTGGGGAGGAGCCTTGGACGACGTCCATGCCGAGGATGCGCCAGACGACCGCAGACGCGTGTGGGTACCGACAGTGGTACACTTCCCGTACCCGTGTGCGTTTGGTACGTGTCGACCCGGATCCTCCGAGACACATCCCCAGGGTGAGGGACATGTATCCCCGCCATACGGACTCGGTTCTGCACGGTGCGGTAAGTTTTGTCTAATGTACGATGTATTTTCGTATGGCATTTTCCAGAGTAATGTGTTAGGTTAATTCGTAATGTATTTTTTAGACTGATGTGCTAGCCCGGTACTATGAGGAGTTCGAGAGCTTCCTGTCTCGTCTGTCTCGTGGGGTAGACGTGACCAGAGAGGACGTGACCTCCTTCTTCGCGAGGTTCAGGGAGAGCGCCAGACGCACCCTCGAGTTGGCAGGATGCCGCATGCCTCGTGATGTGGCTGACGCCGCTCGCGGCGTGCCGCTTACTGCAGGGAGGAGTGCTCCAGGTACATCTTCACACGCCACGTCCTCCCGTCCCACCGTCACGCCGACTTACGCGACCGGGCGAGCTTCTGGACACGCTGGTCTAGCACCTCACGTCGGAGGTGAGTACTTCGTCACACTTCGTATGTTGTCTAATTATTTTTTAAATGTCACCAACAATTCTTCACTTCTTACAGGCTCACAGGCACAGTGGTTCTCCTCTGCAGCTTCACCTGCCCCTGACGACTACGAGGGGCAGTTTGATGATGTAGCCCATGCGGATTACGACCTTGACGATGGGTGACGTGTCGAGATACTTCGTTGGTCCGGATGTGCCTGGATCATCACAGTTGCAGGGAGCACCACCACCGACGCAGACCTTCTCGGCCGGTACGCTACACCTCCGGCTAGACCACGAGGGCCCACCACCCATCGGTGTAGCTTGACGATCATAGAGGCGTGTTCGCAGGAGGCGCCCGTCATGAGGAGGCGCCGTAAACGGGGCGCGAGAGTTTGTTATGTTATTTTAGCTTATGTATTTAGATGTATACGATATATTTTTGTTATGTTAGTAACCTCTTACTTTTGGTTATGAAATATTGTTATTCCGTGTTACAGTAGCCCTACTTTCAAGTATGACGAAGTACTAGCGTGCAGCAACTTTTAAGAGCGAATAGCCTACTCACAGGAGTGCAGCCTTGTCAGGTCGAGTAGACAAGTCACATGCATCAGCTTTGTCAGCCTTGTCGGCCGGATGAGACAAGTCACATGCATCAGCTTTGTCAGGCAGATTAGACAAGTCACATGCATCAGCTTTGTCAGCCTTATCAGGCCGATTAGACAAGTCACGTGCATCAGCTTTCTCAGCCTTATCAGGCCGATTAGACAAGTCACATTCATCGCTTTGTCACCTTGTCGTGCGCCTTTGATGATGGGTGACACGTCGGCGCCCATCGATCTTTGTAGTTGTGTGAGGCAACCCTCACCACCACTATAAAACCGGCCGAGGGGTAGACATCCAACACCGCAAACAAGCAATACACGCCAGCTGAATCTACACAAATTAGGGCACGATGTCGTTCTACCGTCGCCTCTTCAGCAAGCAGAAGTCATCCCGCCCCGAGTACCCGGATACTAGTAGCGTTGACGCCCCAGTTCTGCCGGAGTTGCCCCGACCCAATTGCGATTGCAACCTTCCGCCAAGATGATGCATCTACACACGGAGATACGCCGCCGCGCCACTCATTGTTGTGCCGCTCTACTGGGTAAACCTATTGGTGTCCATACAATACAGAGTAACATTACCATTTCATGCATCGTTCTTTCTTTTCTCAGCACAACGACCGGTGTTGCTTCTTCCAATGGATCGACGGGCCGGAACGACGTGACTACGAATTTGTCTACAACTGCCACGACGCCGACCCCGCTTCACCCGAGAACTTCAACCGGTGGGAGAGGCCGCCAGGATACGTCCCCGTTCTAGAGCGACCAGAGTTCAGGGCCGGTGGGCAAGAGGCCAACCAATCGGTGAGTTTCATGCGACGAACTCATGCTTCACTCACAAAGTAGTAATTCTAAACCAGTTCATCGCATACAGGAGTTCAAAAAGAAAATTGCGAAATTGCTCGAGTCAAAGGAGAAACCTCCTCAGGGCCACCCAAAAGCCCGAACTTTTGCGAACACGGCCTTCAGGCAGTGGTTGATTCCTGCCACGATGAACTAGCGGACCGAAGATTCTACCGATGCCCCTTGGCCGAGGATGAATGGTGCGGCTACTTCAACTGGGTGGACCCGGAGACGTACCACCCACATCTCAAACTCCCGTATGGGATAACTGGGGGAGCAACCCTCCCCGTGGTGCTACTACCGCCTAGAAAGGCCAGATCCCGAGTACGCCTACGGTGTTATTCAACGACCACAGCGGGCATACTGTATTGACTGCAGGGCACGCTTCCGGTTGTACAAGGACAAGCCCAACACACACCTCCTGCACCATATAGTGGAGTGCGAGCCGAAACAGAGCAGGCGTCTCAGCAAGTCTCCGCCAATGGCCAACGCAACAGAGGTGCAAGAGGGTACCTCCTCTCGAAGAGGAAGGGACAAGGGGAAGCAGCCGGCCGAGGTCCGCACCACGCAACAAATCCTTGACACGCTACGCAGACCATCCGGGAACCCGGGTGGTATTAACATAGGGGACGCCGGGAATCGGGATGACCAAAAAATTGTGTCTTACACACCCGAGACGTACGGCATAGGCCACCCATTCGGCGACACCTGGGAGCACTGCGGATCCCCATGGAGTTCTTTCATAGTAGGGGTTGAGCGGTGTCTGCGTACAAATCTCAAAATTTACACGGGTCAGGTAATATGCAGAAAATGTGGGACATCATTCTGGCTATACCCAGATAGGCGGAACGATCATCTGTTCCACCATGACAAACAATGCTTTCGTTAGTTAGTTCGTCAAGCAATTTTGTCACTGTTGTAATGCCCTTGTAATATAATCTAATCTATTGCTTATTTTATCATCTGAACTTTCGGTGCATCTGCCCTTATGTATGTTCAACAAATAGTTTAAGTGCTACGTACGAAATATTCATAACATGAGTTGTCGTCGACTATAATAATTATGGGTTATTGCACTAGTGGAAAATACATGCAAAGCAAGGTGTAAATTTATTCACATGCAATAACGTGATTTTGTCCACATGCAATAACGCACAAGGCTACGAATTGTTCACATGCAAAAACGCAATTTTGTCCACATGGAATCACGCAGAATGCTGCGAATTGTTGACATGCAATAAGCGTCTGATTTACAATTGTTAGAGTTAATTAATCCTGTAACAAGAGAGGAGTCTGAACTGAAATAGAAAAGAAAAGAGTTTGATCTTGATTTAGTTTTGAATGCGTTTCTGATTCTTCGAACTGCTGGTTAAGAGTATAAATTCCTAGATAGTCCTGAAATTTATAAGCAAGTGAGCAAGAGAACAGCAAAATGTGATAGTTGTGTTATACTATAAATATTATTCTCTATGTGCAATTGTGTTTATAATCCATGTGTTGTACCATAAATAATTTACTTGAATCCTAAATCTGTTTATCCAAATATTTTCACCTTTTTTGAAGTCTCTCAGAAATTTTTTCAAAAATTTGGAAATTTCCTCCCATGTCGCCCTACCATTGGGCGACATGATCCCATGTCGCCCTACCATGGGGCGACTTGTACACGTGTCGCCCTACTGTTGGGCGACTTCTCCTCTCGCCCAACTGCAGTGCGAATAAGAAGTCCACCTCATTGCCCAGTCAGCAAGTCGCCCTATGGTAGAGCGACAGTAGCACATTCTTGCAATTTTTTGATTTCGTGGTATATTTTTGAAATTTGAATTATAAAATATATTATTTTAAAAAAAATTCTCAGCGAAGAGCCCTTTTGAGTAAATGGAGATTTCTAATGGACCGATGGTGCCTATATTTGTTTTTTAAGTACATTGTTTTGTATCCCTCATGCAACAATAGGTGATGAACTACAATAGTTGAGCATTTTTTGACGGCTGGCTAGATCAGATGTTGGAAGCAGGAGGGATTATCAACATATGAACCGTTGGATAGGCCTCAAGATTTGTGCCCTCCCTAACAAAATCTCATCCGCTAACTGCTACCTAGAGGTGGGCATTATGCTGGGCCGGGCCAGCACATGCCCATCGTGCTTCGTGCTTGAACCGTATCTGGCCGCGACGACCCGTCATGCTAGCAAGGCTCGCCTTCGGCGAGCCCAGGCATAGCCCATTCGCGCTTCGTGCCGTGCTGGCCCAGGCTCTGCCGATTTGCACTATTTCGACAAGAGGAAAGGAGACGGAGACGCATGGAGTTGAGGCAGTGGACACAAATATTATAGAAAAAAGAACTAAAATTTATTTTTCTTGAACAGTTAGAGAGTGAGAGGGATGTGCCGAACATGGGCGAGAGGGGGCAATAGGCGAGAAAGAGAGTGAGAGAGACAAGAGAGAGAGACTGAGAGAAACGAACGAGAGAGGGAGAGATTGAGAGAGACGGGTGAGAGAGTGCACCGTCTCTCAATCTCTCTTTGCTCTCTCTCCCCTCTTGCCCGTCTCTCTCAGGTGTCATCGGTGGGGTAGTGTTCATGCTACTGGGTGTGTCCATGGTGCTCACGCTCTGCAGGTCGGTGACCTTCATGCTGGGTTTCTTCCTCATGCCCTGGGTCATCGGGCTCGGCACGTCCCGTGCTACAGTGTCGTGCAAGCACGACAAGGCCCACTTCCTACCGGGCTGGACTTTAGACCAGGCCGCGCCGCCGTGCCTCAGGTGTAGTATCGCAGATCTTTTTTCAGTTTAAGAAAAATCTAGTTGAGGAGTGGTCCTGTCCTTGAGCTGTAGGAATTGGATTTTTAGGTCTGTGTGGGTGAAAATTTCCTATTCCTCCGTCACCTAATTTTTCCCCACCCAATTTCCTCCTCCCACCTAATCCCCTTCTCTTTTTTCCTTCTACCTCTCCCCTTGGCCGAAGGCCTCTTTCCTCATGGTGCCTCCTCCCCCTTCTTCCTCCTTCATTTGAGATCCCTGCTGGCTGCTCCTCCTCCCCAACCGAAGCTCCCTGCTACTGCTCCTCCCTTCCCCAGCCGGCGCCCTCCCAGCCTCCAACCGAAGCCCCTCCTCCTTCTTGCTCCTCCTTTGAAGGTAATTAGAGTTTTTAGGTTCTAGGGTTCTAGTGCTGTTCCTGGGAGGAGATTTTGGGGATTTGGGTGTTCTAGGGTTTGTGGTTTTGGAGGGAAATAGAGCTAGGTTTTGAGAGCTGTTATGAAGATTTCGAGCTGTGCAGACTTAGTTCTTTTGAGCTGGATTTGGGGTAGCAAGAGCCATTTCCTAAGGGGTCGAGTGTAAAATTAGTTGTAGGTCTTTCTCTCATGTTTATTTATAGTATAAGAACTCGATTTTTGGTTCCGCCGTTTAGAAGATATGGGTATTTTTGTGGCTGTTATCCAGAACTTAGTACTGTTGTTATCAGTCTCGGTTTCGTGCTGTTTTGGGCAATCTAGAGCCATTTTCTAAGGGGTTGGCTGTAGAAGAAATTGTAGCTTATCATCTCATGTTCATTTAGAGATAAAGAATACGAATTTTGGTTCAGCCATTTGGGAGTTATGAATGTTTTTGTACCTGTTGCTCAGAATGTGATTACTTGTTGTTAAGAGTTATGTCTGAATTTGTGATAGCTTCGGTTTTCTGTTGATTTGACCTATATAAAGTCATTTACTCAGAGGTTGGTTGTAGAATAAATTGTAGATTGTACTCTTGTGATTAATTAGAGCTTAAGAACTCAATTTTTGGTTTAGCCATTTAAAAGATATGTTAAATTGAAGGTCTGCTGTTCAGAACAAATTGCTGTTGGTGCTAGGTTCAGGTTTAAGTCGATTTGTGGTTCATAGAGTCATTTTCAGAAAAGTTGGTTGTAGAAGAAGTTGTAGATATTATTCTTAAAATCAGTTAGAGTCTAATAACATGATTTTTGGATTAGCCATTTAGAAGTTATGCATATGTGAATGTTCGCTGTCAAATACTTTCTCCTGCTAGTAGCGGTTTCAAGTTTGTGCTGTGCATGGCTTGTTAGAGGCCGAATTAAATTATTTCGATAACTAGAGAAAGTTAGGAATTTTCCTGTAGATTAGAAAAATGTATTGCTTACTAAATTTGAAGTTATTTGCTAGAAGTTATGATTGTTTGAACCTAGCTGTCCTGTTTTTGTCTCATGCTGAATTTTGGGGTTAGTGAGCTAGTAGAGGTTAGTGAGTGTTGGTGTTTGAATTCATGCAAATATTATTTTAGGTGGAGTAGCATCGGGAGTGGCCTCATCGTCGCATCATTCCGCTACTCGCGGGTAGTGGCAAGTGTATCATGTGAATTAAATGATAGAAGGATTTGTAGTTTGATTTGGTAGCAATTTCAATTATGTTGATATTTATGAGAATGAGTATGCTTATGTTTATGATGAGGAAAAGGCTAAGTGTAGGAATTTAAAGATTATGTCAATGCTTATGGATATATCATGATGATGAGAATGCATTCTGCAATTTAATTTATTTCAATCGCATTTATGCATTCATCACAGAAGAGGTGTCCCGAGTGGGCCTCTATGTCTCACACGTAGTGAGACATAAAAGACCTACTTCGGTAGGCCCCTCCACGGGCTGGATGGGAATGTGAGGGTGCATGCCGACGGGTATGCACTCAGCAATACTGATAATTGCTACGAGAATGTGCATTATGAGCATGCATGTGCATTGCATAGTTGAAGCTTAAAGAATGTTAAATTATGATATTGTTCTTGTGTGCAAAGGTTTTACTATGTTAGTAAATTGCTATAACCTCTTGTTTTAAGCTAATTGTAATAATATGATACACTTTGCTGAGTTTTGAACACACGCTTGTTTTTGATGTTTTATTTTAGGTACCTCCAGAGCGGCATTTTGGGAGAGGGCTTAGCACTACTCCACTCACTAGTTACACTTACCTTAGATCTCTGAGTAGTTAAAAAGGCAATGTATTTTGTTTCGCTAGTGATCGTTTAACCTTGTATGGAGTGTATGGTTAGCTAGTGGTTATATTTTGTTAAGTTTATGTATCTTAAATCGTTCATGTGTTTATGGTTATGTTGCGATTACACTTGTAGTTATCTCTTTGTTTTGCTCCTCTCTCTCTCTAGGTACATGGTTGTTATATATTGTACTTGCTCTTTCTTGTTATTAATGCTCGAATGGTTATGTCGTAATTTTTAATTTCTATTATGTTGTTGTTGTGCAATTTTGCTCTAATTACATAGAGGTCAAGCTGATTTTTTTAGTAATTTGGTAGTTTTGTTTGTTCGTGTGGTGTAACATTCGGGACGCGAGGTGCTGGGGTGTTACATCGGGCCAGCCTAAAAAAGCCCGGCCCGAGTGCCCACCTCTACTGCTACCCACCGATCACCGCTAGGCAACTAACACCTGACAAAATCTAAGGTAGGTTAGTCTAGTGAAACCCTAAATGTTAATTGGGAGCCGAATCTCACTGCAGTCGCCGTTGGATCAAGAATCTTAGCGCATATTGAAAGGCCCAAAAATCCAATTTTTTTGTGATATCGTTCATGTTTGGAATACCGTAAGATCATATCAGTTTCAAAGTAAATTTGTAAACAAAATAGTATTAATTTCCCGTTGGATTCCTAAAATTTTTGATTTCCAAATGGTGCCCTGGCAGATAAATGGCAAATCATGGTCAAATCACAATTTGCTAGAAGGAAGCTATGCCACTCAATTTTTCTTCAATGTTGGGTGATGGTTTAACATCTAGAATGAGTTGTATGATGGCTAACTTCATATTAAGAACTGCTTAACCTGTCATACTTTTAACATGGTAGTTTGGCGATTTTTTAAAAAAAATACAGAAAAAACAAAAATGACAAAAATAATATGTCGAAAAAAATGACAGAAGTACACCTCTGTGGCCATTGTGAACAGCGATAGAGTTAGGTCGCCTTAATAAATGGCGATTTTAATTATATCACCATTTAGAATGGCGATAATAAGTTAGTCGTAGTCATAAAGCCGCTAGTTAGTATCCACGTAAGTAGTAGCCATTTAAATTGGTGATTATAATTTCTGTCACCGATTGAAATGGCAACTGATCGTTTAGTTTCTCTGTCATCTTTTCCATTGGCGACAGAAAACTAGACTTAAAGCCACGCGCGGTGGCCAGCCAGATCCAGTTGCCATTTTCGCCAAGCGAGCACCCGAGAGAAGAGAAGAGAAGAGAAGAGAAGAGAAGAGAAGAGAAGAGAAGAGAAGAGAAGGAGAGGTGAGGGGAGAAGAGAAGGTAAGAAAGGAGAGAAAATGGAGGGGAGGAAGAGGAAGAAGAGGAAGGTCTGCACGACATTTGAAGGTTGTTTGTTAATCTCTTTTTTATGCTTTTCGAAATCTAGGTTAGAAAACCAAGTAATTAGAATTGTGGTGTAGTAATAAGCGTGTAGATATTGGTAAGGTAGAAATATTTTTTTGTAGATATGGGTAGATTAGAAAATTCTATTTATGTATGTTTAGATTAGAAATATTTATTTACGTATGTTTAATTAGATTTGTAGAGCAGTAATAAGCATGTATATATTTGTAGAGTAGAATTTTTTTTGTAGATATGAGTATATTAGAAAATTTTATTTATGTATGTTTAGATTAGAAATATTTATTTATATATGTTTAATTAGATTTGTAGAGTAGTAATAAGCGCTAGAAAATTTTATTTATGTATGTTTAGATTAAAAATATTTATCTACGTATGTTTAGATTATTTTTGTAGATATGAGTAGTAATATTTATCTGTACATATTTAGAGATTAATGTTACTGTTAGAGCTATGTTTAGAACAGTAAAATTTTTATAGGTAGAAGCAGGTTAGTAATATTCGTGTAGATATAAATTTTTGTAATCGTGGTTTAGGGTCGATCGGGTATGTTGAGAAGTAAAATTACAGCCAGTTAAAGCAATTGTGTATTAAAGTGTAGAGTAGGTTAACATCATATGTAGGTATATTTTATTAGTTAGGTTTGTATGATGTTTATATTTCTATGTTATTTGCTAACCTATTTGTTATTTTCATGGCAGGTATGACGGGCGACGGTGTAGCTCCCACGTGGGAGTATGAGCTGATCGACCCTGTCATAGATGCGTCGCACTGTAGTTGTTTGGCCACACAAGCCCCGACAGAGGACCAGGCGCCTACTGAGCTTTCATCCCTATGCTTGTGCACCCCCATGAGGGCATGAAGGATCTACACGCGGCGGATATTAAGGTTTGTGCAGTCATTTCAGTGTTGCCATTGGATTGTACTGTGAATGCATATGAACTTACTATCTTCTTCTTCACGTAGGTTGCGGGCCGCTGGATTGCTACCATTCGCTAGGATGGTGGAGGCCACACACGCAGACGATGCTGACAGGCGTGGTGCCTCCTGAAAGTTCCCTTACGACATGAGTCTACTCACGGCTCTCTCGGACCGTTGGCGACTGGGGACACACACCTTTCATCTCCCTTGCGGGGAGATGACGCCGACGCTGGAGGATATCAGTTACCTAATGGGCTTTCCATGTACTGTGCAGGCGGTTGTCTCCGACGATGTCAGTCCACACCGGCGAGCTGAGATCCTCACGAGGTTCAAGGGAGTGCTACCCACCGAGGCTGGTTACGAGACGTTCATCGAAGGCCATGACCTGACTCAGAAGTGGTTGATGCAGTTCTACATAAGTTGTGTTTTGTTGGCATTTTATTTGTTCCTATAATGCTGTACAATTTGGACTTGTTGGTATTTTATACTAACGTGTTGTTTTTACAACCCAAGAGAATGGCAACCGGTGATGCCGACTACGTCATGCAACACCACTTGGAGGCAAACCTGCTGTGGTTCTTTGGCTGGGTCCTGTTCTGCTCTACCCACAGAGACAGCGTCGACAGGCACATGATCCAATACGCGAGGACGATAGTGGATGCGGAGTTAGACAACATTCCGCAGCTGGCTTGGGGCCTAGCTGTACTGTGCGCCACCTACAGGGCCCTTTGTGACGGTTGTTGGCTCATCGCCAATAACTCGATCATCACCAGGTGTCTACTCCTCCTCCAGCTATGGTCCTTCGAGCGTTTCCAGGTTGGACGTCCGCACATCGAGTTGAGAACTTATGAGGATGTCCTGTACGGGCCAGCGGGGGACGACATCGACCATCCGACAATGGGGACACTATGGTGTCGTTGACGGGTTAATATCTCGCCTCTATCATATGTTATGTTACAGTTCAGCCTGGTGTTTACTATCGTAACATCTACTACTACTTGTGTAGCCCACGTTCATGCCAGTTACGTCACACACGTCGTACCCCGAGTACGTCACGATGTTCGACCAGCTAACGGACGATCTTGTGATCTGGAGGCCGTACCTACCGGAGTGCGTAGCCGCGCGAGC
Source organism: Otatea glauca (assembly GCA_036346275.1). Lineage (NCBI taxonomy): Eukaryota > Viridiplantae > Streptophyta > Magnoliopsida > Poales > Poaceae > Otatea > Otatea glauca. The sequence goes on along the minus strand of CM070727.1, from coordinate 31,005,519 downwards.
ACCCTCTGGTCTCTTTCGTGTAGTCCACTCGCGCCATTGCCTTCTGGCTCACTCGTCGTCACCTGGTGTTCAACGTGTTCGTGAAGACGTACGCGGTTCATCGGGTGATGCGCCAGCCGCCAGGTCAAACTTCGCCAGGTTTTCCCAGTCCCCATTGGAGTCATCGTACCACCACACGTCCACTCGTGAGTTTTATATTCCGCCTTGTTCCCATTTCTTATATGTCTCTTTAATAAACTAATGATGTGCATATGTTAATTTTGTAGGCAAATAAAGAAGGTCTCGCAGGGCATGCAAGTTGGACACAACACATGCAGACTCACATTCAGCAATGGTCCCATACGTTGGAGGACGTCTACCAGGAGGCCGCCCCTTATGACCACGGCACGTACGACAACTATATTCGGTGGTACGCTATATGGACAAGCGTCAGAGTTGTCCATGTCAGGGAGGACCCTCCTAGGCATGTGACTACAACGGCGGACATGTACCCGACGCAGCCGGACTCAGTCTTCAATCGCTCAGTGAGTCAATTAACGTGATTTAAAATATGTACCTACACATGTTTTTTTTTTCTAATGGAACATATTTATATTTACATGCAGAGTGACCTTGCTTGGAGGTGCATGCCGAGGCAGTCACACTTAGCTCCGCACTTAGCTTTGATCACACGTTGGAGGCCACGTTGGATGAGGTGCGAGGGATGGTGGACTGGGTGATGGAAAAGTTTTGGCTCATCGTCGAGCTGATGTCTTGCAGGAGGCCTAGGTAGGAGGACGTCATTGCACGTGTCGGTCGCTCATCCTCAGAACATGGGCGACATACCCAACACGTGGGGGGGGGCTCTAGTTGGCAGTGAGATACGCCGTGCAGCTGGATGTTCCCAGGTAAACCTTTCGTGCTTATTCATACTTAATAAATTCTTCATAATTCTGACATGTAGTTCTAATGCCGTGAAGTTTTTTCGTATGCAGCCAAAGTTCCAGAAGCCAGCGATGATGACGTCCTGCACTACGGCCATGCCACCTCAGACGCCGATGATGACGACGTCAACTACCGCACTTACTTTGTTGACCCCCCAGGAGCCCACAAGGTTTGTGCTTGGTCTTTCGCAGTTCTCCAGTGCACCTAGACCCAGCCAGTTAGCCCAGTCAGCCAGCCAGCCAGTTGAGACAGCTTACGCTACATCGCCTCCACCTGCACGTCCCGTCAGGAGCACTAGAGGACAGGCCCCGGACCAGTTGACATATCAATCGAGACATGTTCAACGTCGTGGGAGGGCTGGGGCCATATGAGGGGTTGTACTGCGCAAGAACCACGGATAGTTTTTTTCCTTTTTATACAGATATATACTTTTGGTTAGCTCATAACTTTTGTTCTTTCACAACTTTCGTAACTTACTCTTCGCACACTCACGAGTAACGAACGATTTCGATAACGATAACAGTGGATGAGACAACATAGTCTCACCTGGTTTGATAACACATATCCATCAGCTTTTTTAGGCCGATTGTACAACACACTGCCTACTACTTTCTCAGCTCGATTTGACAACACGCTGTCCCCGCTTCCTCAGAGCGAAGTGACAACACACTGCCTATTTCTTTTTCATCCTGATTTCATAACACTTTGCCAACTACTTTCTTATACCGAAGCGATAATACGCTACAACCCACTTTCTCAGACCAAAGTGAGAACACGCTACCCCCACTCTATCAGCCCTGCAAGGACTACACATTGCCTATAAAACCACCGACCACCCAGGCAGCACTTCTTCACTAACCCAACCTCCACTCCATTGCAATGACAGACAGAGGAGGCACCTCAAGCCGTGAGAGGGATATACATGGAAGACGGGGTCAGACATCACAACGAGCACCTGATCCTTCATGGTTTTGAGGCTACGATCCTTCACTCGAGGTCCATCAAATATACAGTCCCAAGACCCCGATCCCCACAGTCCAGATTTTCCCATTTGAACAAGGGACTACTACGGCCCCAAAAATCAAATCCACAATGACCTCCCACTCCACCCCTGATGTCGATGCCATTGTACAGGTTTGTGATGAGTTCAATTCCAGCCCAGGACGTTGTTTCTACCGATGCCCTCTATTTATGGTAACAGCTACAACTCTTACATACCATTCGACACATGTCTCGCTGTATGACACGTACTCTTCTTTGCAGACCGCGGATTGCAAATTCACTAAATGGGTGGACCCACCGTATCCCATAGATGCCCAATGTTACATCCACACATTGCTGTATCGCCTCGACGAAATGCAAGAGGACTCACGGAGGTCAAGAACGAGAACGAATAGCTCCGTAGGCAGAACTTGGAGCTTTAGACCTAGAACGACGACCTACACCATCAAAGGCTCTGGGAGAGGAACAATGAGGAGGTCGTCCACCTCGGCAGCGACTACCACACATGCTGCTGCTGCGGCAATGCCAGGTATAGTTGTGCTTGTCACTACCGTGACCAGCAGCCCCATCTATGCCATTCTGATGATTAGCACTCCCTGTGGGTGCCGTACGATTACCCATTCGAGCCTTAACGTCTTCCGCCCATAAAGCGTAGTCCATCCTGCCCTTTTACAATTCCAAAAGGCACACTTGTATCGTACTTTTGTCCATGTTCGTGCTTGCTTTGTGCCGCCGTTTGTGCCATCCAAAGTAATAATGGGAACATAGGCACCGAACCAAACTGTATGCACCATGAAATCCCCCTGATTATTATGAAATAGTATCTTTCATTCATTTCGTTCTGTTCGAACATTAAACATGCAATGACAACACGCTGCCCTCGCTTTCTTAGAGTGAAGTGACAACACACTGGCTACTGCTTTGTCAGGCTGATATGATAACACGCTGCCCCCACTTTCTCAGAGCTATGTGACAACACACTCGCTATTGCTTTGTTAGACCGATTTGACAACACACTGCCCCCGCTTTCTTAGAGCGAAATGACAAAACACTGGCTATTGATTTGTTAGACTGATTTGACAACATGCTGCCACCCGCTTTCTTAGACCGAAGTGACAATAAGCTGCCGCCAGCTTTATCTAACCAAAGTGAGGACATGCTACCCCCCACTGTACCAGCTCTTCATCGACTACACACTTTCTATAAAACCACTTACCACACAGACAACACTTCTTCACAAGCCCAACTTCCACCACGGACACTCCATCTGTGCCAGCGCCACACCCAACACTCCCCTACAACGTCTAGGTTGTCAATGTCTACCTACGTGGAGCTTCTTTGCAAGCGAAGGAGGTATCTTGAGAAGGCGGCATCCTATCCTGATTGGTCTAACAAGGATGTACCTGTGCCCCTTAAGTTTCCTCGGCCAAACTACGACTGCGGTGGTCTGGCATGGATCAAGCAGTTTGATCATGTAAACACCACTGGCCGCACTTTCTACAGGTGTAGCGAGACCCTTGTAAGTTAACAACAAGCAGTTACATTCCGTAATGCAGTTGTCTTTCCCCGAGCTCAACTTTATCCACGCATAATCCCAGCAACACCTAAGATGCTACTTCTTCCAGTGGATTGATGGGCTGAACAAGTACGATAGGGTGTTCTATGAAAAGGATCACTTCTTGAACTACCCTGTAGCGCCCGAGAGATACAAACATTGGAAGCCTGACCCTCAGACCAAGAAAGACAAACCAAAGCCACCGCGCTACCACCCTGACGATGCGCACTTCTAGAAGGCACAGGAGGAGCTTCAGGCACATGATAAGAAGATGAAGGAGATAGCCGATGAGCAATACACACGAGCATGGGAGGAGCCTAAGATTGTGCCTGAAGACTATTACAAGGTGGATGTCTACGGGAGTAATCAGAAGAAAGCCAAGGCACTACATCTCGCGCAATCAAAGGGGAAGGCACCGATGGATCCTTCTATATAGGGTCTACGCCACCAAGCATGAATTTTTTCATTTCCAAAAGACGCATATGTACCTTACGTGTAGTTTCCTTTCATGGTTCGTCCGTGCTGTTGCGCCATATCTCTTTCGTCATTTCGTATGTCAAGTTATGTCATTTCCTATGTCATGCTATGTACCACCCTACTATTTCAATGTCATGCTACGTACCATAATATTTGTATGTACGTTTCCTCTCATCGTTTTCTACATCCTGTTATTTCAATTTCTTTCGTATGAGCTATATACTCCCTACCTTCATTCTGTTTCTACCAACAATAATCATCGCTATTCTGAATTTTCCTTTACCATTTCAAACCTATGCAGGTTGCCTGCTTTCAATTTGAAAACTAACATGTCGCCAAACCAAAACAAATGAAAGGGCCTACTCGTAATTTTTCTTATCAGCATATTATTTTTGTAATTTTTTATTTGTCGCGTACTATTTTTTAAAACATATTCCAACACAGCTCAATGCCGCCATATTGACTAGCGACATATTTTTGTCACTATTTTAAAAGGAGACAGAGTTCTGTCGCTATTTCAAGTGGCGATAGAGTTCTATCACGAATTGAAATGGCGACACAACTCTGTCGCCTTTTAAAACAACGACATAAATCCTACGCGGCGTCCACATCATTAAATCGTCGTTCTGAATGGCGATATAAATATGTCGCTATTCTGAAAAGCGGAAGTAGCCTACTTATGTAAAAAAATTCGGCTTATTTTTTTGTAATTTTTATTTTTTCTTGTATTATTTAAAAAAATCGTAGTTTGGCCTTGTCCCCTCCATGTCAGTCAGCTCCCATTGGCCAATACCATCCTTCCAACATAGCCTGCCTGCTGTCCTGCAGCAATGCAGCATCGAGACAAGAAAACCTTCGTCTTCCTGGCTACCCAAGTTACATGCATTAGACATTACTGCAGTTTCGCATGCCCTGCTTCCCCATGTAACAAAACCAGGTTCACATGAACCAAAGACCCAAGCACATGTTACGGTTGTATCTTGCCAACGTGCCAAGTATTGCATGGCAGCATGGGTGAATGGTGATGGTGATACAGGCCAAATCCAGTGAGCATATGGGGTTATGCATTGTAATTGAAGGACATGTTTCATGCTACTACTATTTTTTTTAAACTGGTTTTTATATACTCCTACGGTCCTTCCTAAGTATTTTGCAGTTTGCATGTTGCAGACTGAGCGTAACTCAAGCTAAGCTGAATGCGAGAAAGAATAGTACTCAAGCTAAGCTACAGAGTTGTACCAAACAGATTGAAGTTGTTGAACTGTCGTTCAACATTCAAATTTAAGGTACGTAACCATCACATGGCAAGCAAATTAATACGGGAGAGAAGAATATCAGAGTAAAAAATGTGATAAATTTTACTCAGTACGAGCAATAGCAAAAAAAAAGCATAATGCGACACGTCCCACCGTCTTCAGAATACCATCTAGTCCAAAGGACGCTTAGATAACATAGCGGTAACATTGCTTAAATAATCCCGTAAAGAAGAAGGTGATCAGAGCTTCCCCGTGTGCTGAGTGAAGTGTGGAATGGCGGTACGCAAGTAGTGACCCAGAAATGATAGGATGTGAGCTGAGTTCAAACAAAACCGTGCCGATACCTCGTCTCACTAGTGACCACCCTGAATAATAGGAATGGCAGAATTACCAGCTACCCAATTTAAAGTGAGTCAAACAAATAGAGTTTCGCAAGCAAATAAGAAGAGCGATTGGTCAAAAAGCAAACTGACTCGTAACGAGAACATTAAGCGGCTTGGCGTTCAAAATTATATATATGCCCGCAATATTCACATATTTATTGAAAGAGCTTGCTAACAGATTGTACAAATTCAGATGAACTGAGAAACACTGAGAATTATAAAAAGATAACTGTATTAAATGGGTCATTTGCTAAGTTGAAAGTCCCGAAGCAAAATAAGTAAATAGAATGACTAAATGATAGATGAGCTGACAGCATCTACTGATTTCATGCAATGAAGATTAGATTTGTTGGGATAGAATTCGGTATAGAGTCCAGTTAAATTAGAGATAAATTAGGAAGTTAGAGATAGAATTCAATTGTATTATGGTTGTAATTCTCATTATAAATAAAGGATGTGGGATTCAATAGGGTACACACGATTTCTCCAATTCTACATGGTATCATAGCCTTACCTCTGAGCCCGATCCAATCTGCCATTGCCCTCCCATTCCCGATCTGATCTGGTCCGCCACCGCCGCCGCTTGGATCCGTAGCCCTCACGCTACCATAGATCGCTCGGGGGCCGCACCTTCGCCGCTTCTTGGGGGTGTTGCTATCGTCGCTAGGGCTGTAGAGTGTAGCCGCTGTCGTCAGGATGTCGAGTTGCCATCGTCAGGCCACCGATTCGCTGTTCTGCCGGCCGCACGTGCAACAACAGTCGCCGTTGAGAAAGAGAAGGTAAGAAGCCAACCGAGAGAGAAATGGATAAGGAAAAAAGGAGAAAAGAGAGAGAAAAAAGTAAAAGTAAAAAAGGGAGAAAATTTGATGTTATTTTTTATCATATGTGTATCAAAAGTTCTGTGTTTTGCATTAACATTGATCCTTACAAGATTGCCGTGATCATAGAGATATGTGTGGCATAGGTCTATAATCAGCATTGCTCCAGTTTTTGGGATGAGACGACTCTGGAAAGAGATTAAGACGGTAAGGAAGCAGAAGGAGGACCGTAATGAAGGTGGCTGATGAGAAAAGGAGGGCGATTGTTGAATCTACTTTCTCACTACTCACACAAGGTGACATGAAAAGCATATTATAGGACCTTTTAGCGATAGGTATGATTGGTCCAAGAGCTGGTACATGATAATTTCAATTGAAGCTAGAGTTGATGCCGAATGAGGTGAAGTTGGAAGGATGCAAGAAATACCTGAGTTGGTCTCGAAGGACTTAACTAATTATGAGGACTAAGGGGGTTGAACACTACCTGCAGGAGACTTATGTTGAGCATGTACACAATACAGGCATGGATTGGATGATGTGGAACACCACCAACTCCATGGTGGTAATTTGGTTGCTAACTTTGATATCTCCATCAATTACTCAGATGATGGAAACAATACAGAATGCAACGGAGATGTGAAAGATGATAAGCTATATGTACTTTGGGGCAGGCAATGTGATGATGATGGTGTAGGTCCTGAAATAGGAAGAGAAGACTGTTCAGGAGTATACTAATGAGTTATAGCAGCTATGGGCATGCTTGGATCACTATGATCTACTACAATTAACATGTACTAGTGATGTTTGAGGTTGGTAGATTATGGCTGCAACGTAGGTGGGTCACAAACATCCTAAAGGGGCTAAACCCAGAATTTGAGAGAAGGAGAGCTGCCATGTTTCACTTGGTAAACCTACCTACTATGGAGGAAGCGATTTCAGTTATGGTGTACAAGAAAGTTCGGCTACGAGTAATGTGGGGTAACAACCCAGTCAAATCTGCCTATGTTGTACCTGATAATAGGGAGTGCACAACTGTGAGGTAAGAGGACACCTTAGTCATGCGTGTCCTCTTCCATGATATGTAGGATGCTGAGGTGGAGACCATGGCAGTCGTAGTGATCGTAGAGGCCGAGTAGGAGATCAGGGTCATGGAAGTCGAGGCAGGGCTAGAATAAAGCATATTTGTTAATTTGACAGTCGAGCAAGCTATGTAGTGCGAGCAATGGCAGAAAGGCAAAGCATTAGAGTCTTCTCAAGATTCTACGATAGCACCTACCACTTCCTCTGGTTACATTGCCAACTACGCCCACATGGGCGAAAATACTCAGGCACATGCACTTGCATCCACATATAAGCATTCTCATATTGATTGGATCATAGATTTAAGGGCACCTAAGCATGGCACAAGTTCTCCTAGGTCATTTGCATCCTAAATTCCATACATGCATTCTGAAACCATTCAGATAGCTGATGGGACCTCTAAGCTTATTTAGGGAGTAGGATCTATAGAGTGCACATCATCTATTGCTTTATCATAAGTCTTGCATGTCCCGTCCTTTTCGGTTAATCTTCTTTCAGTTAGTCCTATCATCGACCAATTTAAATGCATTATCTTATTTGATGAGCACTCTTGTCTATTCCAGGATAAGAGAACTGGAGAAGAGAATTGGGATTGTAATCAGTTGTAATAGACTGTGGTATGTTGATTACATGGATACAACATTGGTTGTGGTTGCAAGCAAAGTTGAGGAAGATGTTTTGTTGCATCATCATCATTTGGGACATTCTTCGTTTGAGAGTTTGAGTTAGATATTTTTGACCTGAAAACAGTAGAAGAGGCAACTACTGTGATATTACTAAAAGAAGATGAATAGGAAAGGAGCACAACATCATCAATGAAGTTCTGTTGCCAAGATCGAAGCGAAGGCTGCATCTAGTCAAAGATCCTTCTATTTCTTTGTTTCCAGATGTGCCAAGATGCAATAAGAAATACTTTCCTGAGGAAGTGCCTGGAACTTTGTTGAGCCTAGTGAATCATATCCATGATGTCCCTTGCAAGATTCCAGTGGATACCGATCTTTTGGCAACAGGTACGACTAAAGGAGCAAGTAAAGAAAAGATGTGATATTGTTTCTTCATGTGTTGTTTGGCACAAAACACATGCAGTATCATCTTGGATAGTCCTGTTCCTTCGGCTCATCATGACTTTTGTATTTAGTTAGTGATGCAGCATGAGCCAGCCAAACACTTTGAGTTTGGGGCTACATTTGTTACGCCAAATCCATTTCATGGCTGGCGGGGTGTTCGGCATCCGGAACTGATGATTGTAGATTTTTTTTACTGAAAATGATGTTTGTCCCCAAATGCATGACCATTGATCATGAGTCGAGTGATCCTAGGTGAAACTCGACAGGAGATTTGCCAAGTCCTCCAGGTGTGAGGTGGCATATAAAGAAAGTGGCAGGTTGAAGTGTTGATACCAGTCTGGTTCCTGTAGGAATTTTGTGACTAAGAGATCCTCTCTTTTGCATAGGAAAAAAGCTTTGGGTATCTTTAGGATGGGATTAGGTCATTCCAAAGGTTTTTCCAGAAGGTTACTATCCTATCCAATCCAACCGTGGTTGCTACTATGCCTTGAAATTCAGTGGCCATGCTCATGATGTCCCTCCACCTGATGAGGATATCACTACTATGGATACGACCACACCTGGTTGGACCAACTCCAACACGTCATCCACGGGCCAAGAAGAGAGAGATATTAAATACATCACGTTCTGAAATCCAATTCGGCCTACGGATACTAGCCTAAAGTAAAATGAGCATAACTTTTGCATACGACGTCTGATTGAAGAGTTCTTGCAATTGATTAAAAGATTACTTCGAGATATTTCCAATGGATTTGACCCCACCTAAAAATCGTTTGGAGCACTCCGCAATCATCAAAATAAGTCGGGCCAACTTTCTAGTCCGAGTCAAACTTGAGCCTTGGGCCTTGTAAGAGCCCTATTCGGTCACTCCTTTGTGCTGGCCGAATCCCCTTTCTCTTTTACCTATATATAGGTAGGGAGTCCCCTAAAATTACTTGGGTTTTGTTTAGTTGTAGTTTTCCTTGGTGAAACTATTTGTTATTCTCTTATTCAGCGAGATAAAGAGCAATACCGTGCTTCGGAACCCCACATCAATACTTCAATTATATTTGCAATTTCATATTGCCTTTGCTTTGTTCTTTCTTGTTCTTCGATTGCTAGCAGGAATTGATCTTCATGATCAGGTCAACCGGATTTTGGCACGGTTGATAACAATTTGGAGTTTGGTTCAGCGATTGCTTGGCGTCTATCGTGTTTTGGTCGTAACCTGGATCGTTAGGGTCGTCTACACTAATCGATAATTATCCATCTAACCGAAAGATCGGACCTCCATTAGCCTCATCAGGTGGTATGAGAGCTTTAGTTGATCGGTGAGAATTTCAGTACCTTAGATTAGTTTTTGTTTTCTGTCCTAAATTGAAAATTACTACATAAAAATTCAACCTTTAGATTCAATCTGGTATTTTAGTATGTTTTGTTAGGTTTTGATCCATTAGAGTACATGTTTTAGTTGCTGATCGTTTTTCCTTTTCGTAGCTTTTATTTCAATCTGTCCAGTATTTTATTTTGTTCATAAATTTTGCATACGATCTCAGATTCTAGTTCTCTTGCACTTTCTTTAAACCTTGGGACAAGCTCTACAGAAACCTAGTTGGGCACGGACTCTAATTCCGTATCCAAATCAGTTTAATCTGGACGTCAAAGTTGGTGATGTAAGTTGTACTTCTAGTCTAGATAGGTTTGGTATTTTGATCATAATTCTCACATTTGAACTCCGATTGAGAAGTTTTTATACTTTCCTCCACAAAAATGTTTTTGGGTGTCCTTTGTGATTCGAACTCTTTCAAACCGAATTTGATTCGGATTAGGATTTGGTCAGATCAGCTGAATTTAGGTCAAATCTTTGCACTTCGGTATTTTGGCTATAACTCTATATACGAGCTCCAAATTGTGTGTCTGTATACTTGTTTTAAAGCATAGAACATTACCTTCAATTTATCATATTGTGAGCAAATTAGATTCGGTCATTTTCATACTTTAATTGTGGCGACAATTTTGCTGCACTGTTCTGGCTGAATTTGGGTTTCTTAGTTCAATTTGTATTCTAGATTTGTTCATTTCAGTTGGTTGAGTCCAGTAGCATCTACAAACCATAAAACCCAAAAAATATCAACACGCATACCTTTGGGAACCAATTCATCTTTTGCGAATACTTTGATCTCAATTGAGATTAGCTATTTGATATTGCTTAGGGCTACTCTACTTGATACATTCCATAATCTTGAATTATCATATCATACTATCTTGTGACATCAAGTCAGAGATTCCAAAACTTTGTTTATACTAGTGTTGGCCGAAAGTCACCCAAAGAAAGAAAGGAGAAAGAAAGAAAGAGCCAAAAGGCCAAAAAAAAGAAGAAGAAAAAAAGAAAATAGTGTCCGGTCGCACTATATTGAGCAAAACCTTAATTTATGTTCGTTATTTTCAGATTTTGCAATTGTAATAATTAGTGAGCAATCTTGTGCCTTTTTTACATTTTTGAAGCAATAAGTTAGCGTCTCTCTACGACTTGTGCAATAGAGCTTTTGTTGCCTCACTTATATTTTGTAGCGCATTCCTTGATTGCATAAGTACCATTATCTTTATGCTTGTGTTGTCTTGAAATTCATTTATATCATTGTGATCGGTAACTAGGGATTGTGAATTCTAGTTTGGGTCATTACTTATCATTACAATAACTAGAATTATTAGATTGCATATGAAATACATATTGCCTGTCCAAGCTCCACCTTCTACTAGCCAAATAGGTATCGTTCTCTTTGCAATCGCTTTGCCAAGCTTGAGTGCGTTTATCATGAACCAGCCATCGGTCACCACCTGTTTGCTTGGTAAGAATTGGTAAGAACTTGGTAAAAACTTGAGTGTGAGAGACTTTGAATTACCAGGTCCTAGTACTTGATAGGGACATATACTTGTGATTTGTTTCTTATCTTCACTAATAATGCCAGGTTCTCAACGTTGTAGTGCTTGGGCCAACATCATCCTAGGAGAAGAGGTAGTTCACACTCCGAGATACGAAGAACGTACGAGCACAATTTCACCACCACGGGAGGTACGTCGGCATATCACACGTACCAAAAATAAGTTCACCATACCCATTTTTAGTGGTGAATATGATCCGAAAGGTTATCTTACTTGGGAATTATCTGTAGTACAATCATTTGATAAACATGGAATTCCTGAGCATGATAAGGTTAGGGTTGTTACTAGTGGATTTACTGATTTTGCTGCTCTTTGGTTGAATGATTACATGTGTAAAAATCAGGATATCCTTAGCACATGGATTAAATTGAAGAAAATTATGAGAGCTAGATTTGTTCTTTCATATGTTGCTTGCCAATTACGGAATGAATTGCAACGTCTAGAACAAGATAGTAAAACATTGGATGAGTAGTACCAAGAATTTCAGAGTAGATCTTTGCGTTATGGGTTAGAAGAGACCGAAAAGACTCGGATGAACAACTTTTATTATGGACTAGATTTTGAAATTCAGATCATGATATCTTGTAAAGAATACAATTGTATGTCATGCTTGCTTAATCTTTCACGTAAAGCTGAAAGAAAAATACAAAGAAGACAATCAATAGCAGTTCAAGTTCTTATAGAGTAAAATACTACTCCTGTTGCATGCATTGCACCAAACCTTAATGAAAGCATACACCCCGAGCATGCGAAAGAAATACCAGAAAATTCGAGTGAAGTAGAGGATAGAACATGTGAGGATGATTCTACTAACGTAATCCAATCTAATTCTGTTATTTCTGTTGTTGCTGTTCCATGTGATATGCAGATTACTTCTAAAGAAGGGGAGCTACAAGCGGAAAAACCTGCATTATCAAGTGACAGTTTTGAGGTACCTACTTCTTCTGAGGAGGACACTAATGACCTTGGTACATATATGATTTTACAGCAAGGAAGGAACACCCTTACTAAGATCACCCAATATTTGATCTATTGGATGATCTTTGGAGAGCCCATGATGAATTCTTTGAGGTAGAGTATGCGTTTGTTGATCACACTCCTTTTCATCTACATCAATAGGTTGAACTTGACTTGACGTAGCGGAAGTGGAGGGTTCAACTTTAGTGGATGAGGGTGTATCTTGTTTATCCTCTTTTGGTTTTATGTCTCCAAGTGTCATGTTCTTCATTGCTTCTCTTAAACCTTCTTCACCTACATCATCCAAGTTTTCTTGCTCTTCTTGAGAGCCATTAGTTTCATCAAACTCAATATCACAAGTTTCTTCCACAAAACCTTTATTTTTGTTGAATACACGATAGGCTTTGCTATTTGAAGAATATCCAAGCAAGAAGCCTTCATCACAACGACTTTGAAATTTTGAAAGTCGAACACCCTTTTTCAAGATGCAGCATTTACAACCAAAAACTCGAAAATAAGAAATATTTGGTCTTCTTCCAATGAGAAGCTCAAAAGAGGTCTTTTTCAAAAGACGATGCAAATAGAGCCTATTAGTTGCGTGGCAAGCGGTATTAATGGCTTCCGCCCAAAAACTATCAGAGGTGCCATACTCATCAAGCATAGTTCTTGCCATTTCAATTAATGTTCGATTTTTCCGTTCCACAACTCCATTTTGCTCCGGAGTGTAAGTAGCGGAAAGTTCGTGCTTTATTCCAAATTCATCACAATAATCTTCAATTTTTGTATTTTTGAACTCGGAACCATTGTCACTACGAATCTTCTTAATTTTAAAATCAAATTCGTTTTGAGCCCTTTTTGCAAAGTTTTTAAAGATACCGGAGGTTTCGGATTTATCATCTAAAAAAGTACCCACGTATACCTTGAAAAATCATCAACAATGACCAAACAATAAGAATTTCCTCCAATGCTCTTATAGGTTGTTGGGCCAAACAAATCCATATGTAAGAGCTCTAATAGTCTAGATGTGGACATGATACTTTTTGAAGGATGAGAACTAGCAACTTGTTTTCCGGCTTGACAAGCACTACAAAGTCTATTTTTCTCAAACTTCACATCTTTCAAGCCCACAACTAAATCATTTTTGAAAAGCTTTTTGAGTTGGATCATCCCAACATGAGCTAGTCTTCTATGCCATAACCATCCTAGGGATGTCTTTGCAATTAAGCAAGTTTGAAGACATGACTCATTTGAGGTGAAATCAACTAAGTATAAGTTTCCAAATCTAAAACCTTTGAACACTAAAGAATTATCATTTTCTTTAGAAAACACTACACCATTCTTAGAAAACATGCAAGAAAGACCTAGATCACAAATTTGAGCAACCGATAACAAATTAAAATTTAAGGTTTCTACCAAAGAGACATTTGAAATAGAAAGGTCATTTGAGATAGCGATTTTACCCAAACCCGATACCTTTCCTTTACTATTGTCACCAAATGTGATCTTGTCGTTTTGCCCATTTGCTACTTCAAAGGTGGTGAACATCTTCCGGTCACCGGTCATATGTTGAGTGCATCCACTATCCAACACCCAATGCCGTCCGCCGGTCTTGTAGTTCACCTACAAAAGAGAATCAAGTTCTTTTAGGTACCCAAATTTGTTTGGGTCCTTGGAGGTTAGTAACCAAGGCTTTGGGCACCCAAATGGCATTCTTTTTACGGCCAAGTATAGGAGTGCCAACAAACTTAGCAATTATTTTGCCAACACTATCTTTCTTAAGAACATAACAAAAGTCATAAATGTTATTTTTAGTTGTTTTATCCAAAAGACAATTGTTTGCTAGATGCCCTACCTCATGACATTTGTAACAAAACTTCCCATTTGGTTTAACAAAACGAGGAGCTTTGTTATTAATCTTTTTGCCCTTCTTAGGAACATATCCTAGTCCTTCTTTATTGTAGGAGCATCTGGCCATTCAAGATTTTATTTAAAGTGTCTTTACCCTTGAAACATCTATCAAGACTTTTACTAAGTTTGTTTACTTGTTCCTTAAGTTCATTATTTTCTACTACTAGGTTTTCATGGCATGAAGTAGAACTAGAGCATGACATTGATGGCATATCAAATAAATCATCACAAGAGGTAGATATGCTAGTTCTTGATATACAACACGAATCTATTTCTAAGCAAGATATATCATCAATAATTTTGCAACTTATTCCTATATCATTTTGAGGCTTTGAATGGTCCTTAGCAAGAAGAGTCTCATGAGCTTCCATTAGCTCCTCATAAGAGTCTTTGAGAGAAAGATATTCTTTTCTCAAAGCTTTATGTTTAGACTTTTCTTTTCCAAGATACTCATTCAAGTCCCATTAATTCATCATAGGAGGGTTCATCATCATTTGTGTTTACCTTAAAATCTCCTTTAGCCATAAGACATAAGGGAGTGACGAAAGGTGATGAGGTCTCCTCAATAGCAATTCTGGCAAGACCCTTCTTCTTTGGAGGTGTATCATCCTCGGAAGAGTCGGAGTCCGAATATTCTTCCTCGGAGTTCCATTCTCCAATGTGAGCCTCGCCTTTCCCATCTTTATTCAACTTCTTGAAGAGCTTCTTCTTCCCATGAAAAAACTTCTTCTTCGGAGGGTACTTGTTTTTGTTGTCCCTTTTCTTTAGACATTTGAGGAAATATGTCCCTTCTCATCACATTCATAGCACCGGATATTAGCATATCGATTGGTGCTAGAGTATTGTCCCTTCTTGAATTTTTGAGGACCACTTGTGCTTGAACGTCTCTTCATAAATTTTCTCATTCTTCTTACAAGGAGAGCCATTTCCTCCTCGGTGTCTTCGTCATCATCGGAGTCATTGAGCATCTCATCACTTGACTCCGCCTTTGCTTTGAAGGCGATGTTCTTCTTCTTCAAAGAGCTTTGTTCCAAAAGCTCTTCCTTGTCCTTCTTGTAAAGCTCATTGGTTATGAGATTTCCAAGAAGTCCGCTAGCGCTATTCTTGGTAATTCGGTGAGTTGAGAAACAACGTCACCAAGGTCTCATATTTTTCCTAAGAGCCCTAAGCATCTTACGAACAATGTCAAAATCGGTTAGTGATGCTCCAAGGCCCTTGAGCTCATTTACTATGTTGTTCAACCGTGAATACATCTCATTGATGTTTTCATGAGGCAACATAATAAAACTCTCATATTTGATTCGAAGCATATGCAATTTGGCTTCCTTGACCGAGGATGTCCCCTCATGAATTTCCGAGAGGGTTGTCCAAATCTCATGAGCGGTTTCAAGATTGCTCATTCGATTGAACTCATCCGCGTTCAAGGCTCCAAAAAGAGCATTCATAGCTTCAGCATTTAGATGACTGTTTCGCACCTCTTGGTCATTTGTGAGTGTGGGATTAACCCCCGGAGTGAAATCCTCAACTACAATCCTCCATATGCTTGGACTCATGGCCTTAAGATAAACGGTCATGCGAATTTTCTAATAAGCATAATTTGTACCATCAAAAAATGGCGCCTTGCCTATTGACACCCCATCGCTAGCCATCCTTACTCTCTAGGCAGTGAAGCCCCAAAAGAGAGTCCAAGCTCTGATACCACTTGTAGGATCAAGGATAACCGACTAGAGGGGGGGGTGAATAGGAGGTTTCTAAATTTTTCAACACAATTTAGAAATTACAAAAGATACTACAAAATTGAGATACAAATATGAAGAACACACTAAAGCTCTAGCAATTTCTTAAGATGCTATGTAAAACCAAGTGAAGCAAATAGACTTGTGAGCACAAAGACTATGAAGAGTATGGTATTAATGAAATGGATACTCAACAAACAAAAATACCAAACACAAATAAATAGGAGACAAGGAATTTAACCCGTGGTCTCGGAGACTTGCCGGTCTCCCCTACTCCATGTTGAGGTGACTTGAACCACGTCAAGCCGGCTCCACTCGCTTGAGCCTTCCTCGATCACTAAGGTAGTTCTTCCCCGCTCCGGGTAGGCGAACTCCGGCCTTCACAACTTGTCGGGGCTTCTCACAATCTTCGTTGAGAAGCTCACCGCGCACGATCGCCACCAAGCCGTCTAGGAGGCGGCAACCTCCAAGAGTAATAAACCTTGATGCTTGCTTGAGGTCGAATGTCGGTGTCTAAAGGCTCAAACACTAAATGCAACACTCAATCTTGCTTCTCACACTCACAAATGGAAATTGAATGCACACAAGAGTGGAGAACACTTGCTAGATCTCAAATATCATCAATGAGGACCAAGACTTACCCTAGAATGCAGGCGGGGAGGTATTTATAGCCTCCACCAAACTTTCTAGCCGTTGGAGCTCGAAATCTGCAAAAATCTGTTTTTTCGGTGCTACCGCCCATGTAGGACCGGTAGCACCGGGCTCCATTTCAACGTCTAGAACAGTGCATTTAATGCACTTGCCAGAGACCGTTACAGGGGGTCCGGTGCTACCGCCCAACTAGGGCCGGTAGCATCGGGCTCCACTTCATTTTCTTTCTTCGAAAAGAGACCTCTCTGGAATTATAGCACCGGGCTTAGGACCGGTGCTACCGTAGGTCCGATAGCACCGGGATACTATGGGTGGTAGCAATAGGCTACCAAATGCCCAAAAAGGTGCTTCTCTGGAATTTTCACACCGGGCTTATGTTCGGTGCTACCGATAGTCCCGTAGCACCGGCCCACCATGGGCGGTAGCACCGGGATACCTAAAATACCGAAAACACAATCCTTTGTGATTTTTACACCGGGCTGAAATCCGGTGCTACCGATGGTCTAGTAGCACTGGGCTGCCATAGGCGGTAGCACCGGGCTACCAAACGCTCAAAAAGCCCTTCTCTGGAATTTTCACACCGCCCTATTGAGCCGGTGCTACCGTGCGCCCGGTAGCACCGCGCTGCCATGGGCGGTAGCACCGGGTTTCCAGAGATTTGATTTGTTCTAAAGGATTTTTAAGATTGGAACTTATTTATCATTTGAAAACTATTAGAATATGCATTTTGAGCCTTTAAACCCTAAACGACATCAAGATAAGCGTCAAGATCCCTCTTAATAGTACGGCCCTAAATCTAGTAAACCGATCTTTCTTCCAAACTCCAAGACCGTCAAAAGACTAAAAAAGAGCCTTATGAATTTACCTTTTCACGATCTTGACATATTGCCGATTGGTTTGAACCTTCCTTGATATTTCCATGGTCATCAATCTTGGAATTGACCTACTTTCAATATTCTCAAGGAAAGTATTAGATCATATAACAAAGTTGTCATTAATTATCAAAACCAAAACATACCGGGTGCCTAGATGTTTTCAATCTCCCCCTTTTTGGTAATTGATGACAACCCAAAGTGATAATTTGAAATTGTTTTTAAGTGAACAAGAGAAAAGAAGGTTTTGCTTCAAGTGATTCAGTATCCATAAGTTTTCTTGCGTTTTGAAGCATAGGGAGTATTAAACATGATATTTTTAAAACAACCACTCCCCCTAGAGATGTGCATGTTAGTTGCAAGTAGATGTTTGCACATTTGAGAGAAAATTTTAAACAAAAAATTGACAGAGTTTTGTTTAAGAATTGTATCCGTGGATAAACAATTAAGGATATTAAAAGAACAATATGATATTGCAATATGCAAGAGCATGAGAATATTTAAAACAACCATAAGAATTACAAAAGTTTAACCATGACATATTCAAAACAACATCCATGGCAACCAAAATACATCACATATCCATAGCAATTGAATATCAAACAAAACACATCACACAAGGTTTCATTCTTTACACTTTATCTTCACTTTTACTTCTCCCCCTTTGGCATCAAATACCAAAAGTAACAAGGATCGTCGAGGAGCTCAAGAAGATGGAGGAGCCGGAGGAGGCGGAGTAGACGAAGGAGCACGAGATCCCGAGCGCTGATAGAAGATAGGAAGAGATGAACGAAGCTCGGAGATGGAGGAGTCGATGGAATCTAGTCGACCTCGGACCTCCTCAACTATCTGCCTAGTCTGCGACTGATGCTCCTCCAGTCGACAGAAACCGCTCATCATGTCTGATCTCATACTGGCCAGGCTGCTCATGAGGTCATTCCTCAAACTGTCCAAGAACTGATCCTGCTGTGCTGGAGGAACCTCTGAAGCAACTGGGATCTCTTGCTGTTGAGGCTGCTGGGAGGATGATTGACCTCGCTGAGTGATTGTCTGAGGGGTTGCTTCGCGGGGTCTGTAAGGCTTGTGTGCACTTCCGCACCCTCCTCTAAACCCAGTCACCTTTTTTATTATCATCATAATGAAAGGAGCAAAGTATAACCTTTTACCTTTATCACTAGCAGAGGAGACCATCTCTCTGATCATAAAATCAACCACATCAAATTTATTTTTATGGGTGATCTTGCTCATGATGTTCCAGGCATATCCTCTGATTTCGTCCAGGTTTCCACTCTTTGGATGAATAGTGACCCTTATTATTCTGTTAATTAGATTGGATGAGGGAAGGAGATGAGTCATTTTACCTGGACGCTTGACTGATGCAGCTGGATCATAGAATTGAAACTGCCTGTTAAGGGGTAGAACCCTGTCACTGTGAACATTTGGATACCCACTGTGGAAAATCCCCCAAGCCTCCTCTATCTCACTTTTTTGATCAAGGCAAACTTTGACTGTGAATAGGTGGCTGTGACTGTGGTTGTTGGGGCATTGATTTTGGCACTGATAACATTCATCTGTTGTATCATTGTCTGCATGAGCTGGGTTTTAGCGGTGAATAACTGATCCAAATTCTGAATTGTCACTATCGGTACGGTGGACGGCTGTTGGTCACAATCTACTTTATTACTAATACCAGTAGTAGCAACTGTACTAACTTGAACTGCCTCAAAATCACTGTTGTTATCGGTCCTTTCCATCTGTTGACCACCTGTGGTTTAGTTAAGAGGGAAAAGCAAAGATAAGGTTCAAGAATACTAGTGCAGGGAGCAGTCTAACCCAATAACTTATACAAACATTATTAAAAACTTGGTATGGTTGCTTACAAAAGCCTAAAAGCTATGCAACGACATCGCACACCGAGTAACCAGGAGAAAAAAACCAAATTAACCTAAGCACACAACAATCTATCGCCTAAAAGGGTAACACTTCTATCTTAGATCGACGCAACTCTTCACACATGAGTCTCAATCTGCCACCAAAGTACTAGTTCTTCTAACTTCGAACACGCCATCGATCCACTTCTTTTTCCTTGAGCTCGACGATTCTGCCTTCACGATCTTTAGGATCGTGACAAGACACCCAAGATTTCTCCTTAAGTGTGAAACATCGTTAACTACTTAGAACAACTCGTAAGATTTTTATTTAAACCAGTGGGAAAGAAGAATAATTTAAGCAAAGGGAAAGAATGGAAGAATAAGATAAGTCAAGAACTTATTATTCTTTCAAGTTAAATTTTCTCTTTTAGAAAATACTTTTGAAGCTCCTAAGGAACGGCCAAACTATCTAGGGTCAAGACCTACAACAAGATGGCTCGATACCACTTTGTCGGGACCGAATATGCAAATCCGACCCTCTGTGTATTCAAGACTAGTCCAGATCACGCTAGTGCACACAGCCTCAACATTGATGAAATATCACAATCATACACAGTGGAATAATAAACAAAGACTTCATTTATTAATATAGAACTATTGAACGACCTTAAGGTCAAACTTACACTTGCGAGGCCTTGGTGGCTTCAACTCAAATTAAATAAATGCAATGGAATGAAGAACGCCGACGAATCCCATCAATATGCCACAGCAACCGACAAGGTTCAACTCCTAGATATTCGCCCCTCATGGAACTTCTCCTCCTTTGAAGTTGTAGTCTTCTCCTCAACTCGATGATTTTGTTGATGGCAAGGGTGAGTACATAAAGCACTCAACAAGTTGTGCATGTAATGCAATTCTAATATAACTATATGCCGGGCTTATTCCAAGGAATGGCTTATCATGGTTATTTTGCAAGAAGCAAAGATTTGAGAACAATTACGATAAAAGATTGTAAAGACAATAAAACAAATAATCGTAATAAATAGATTGAGATTTCTCAAGTAAACCAAGTTCCAATCCTTAATCAAGTTCCAACTTACCATGGCAACCGCCATCCATCCCAAGTTTTGTTTTGCAAAAGTCTAACCCTTAATCAGAATTCCGAGCATTGCTCAATACCATGAGCACGGCTATTCAATAGTTTTACACTCTGCAGAGGTTATGCACTTTACCCACACGACATGATCGTCTCTTAGTGCCATGCAATTAACACACTTCCTTTGGTGTGTCGGCAGAGAGATCATGACAAAGCCTTTACAAAGCTCGCCTTAACCCAAGATTACCACCGAGGTTTCAACATCAAGGGTTAAACCACCACGACAGGGCCCCCTCTTGCGCCATGTGAGTTAATCCGTACACCGGACTCACACCGCCAATGGTAGTACCAAGCTAAAACATTACTAATTAATCGGCTAGGCTGTCCCATTCCGCACATGTGGTTGCAAGAGAGACTCGTGTCAAAGGCTTGCAAGATTAAGTCCTTAAAATGACCAAGGCAAGACTTCCACATACCCCGCCAATCTCGCCCACCTTGGCACACCGCCCTTGCCACTTGCCCCAATCTAAATCATTACCACCCGGTTGATTACCAAGCACCACGTGCCACCAACATTTCAATCTAGTTGTGTGACCTCCTCGCCACGACAACTTAATATCACGTGTGACAACACATGACACACCAATTCATACACATTATTCCATATTCCATTAGTCAAGATTAAGTATCAACATTCGGACACATGTGATGACGTGGCATGGCTAAGCAATCTACGACGGTCTAACCAAACCCATGTCGATTATCAATATTAACCAACTATTAATTAACCATCCTAGGGTGACAATTAGATCATGGCATACAATGGCAAGGTAGGGTATAGATCAAATTGGTATAATAGCTAAGTCCCAATTTAATTTGAAACAATTGTATAATTGAAATAATATGCAATAGGGTAAAACAAATATAGCAATTTTATAAACATGGGTTCAATATGATCAAAGCACAACTTGCTCTGCCCTTGCGATTTTTAATCGTTCTTTACTCTTTATCTTTAATTCTTGATCTTCGATCTTCGATCTTTACCTTCTTGATCTTCACTCCTTAGAACAACTTAGGACGATCGCCTAACGATTAAAGAAGAAGCAAATACAAACCAACTCAAAAGATAAATCAAATAAAATCCAAATTGAGAACGGATAGTTTGGATCACGAAGGCTTAGATGAATTTAGGAACTTGAATGGATTAGATCGGATATTAGACAAAGAGAACAAGCTTTGGAATACACCAAAAGGAAAAGAGCGATAATCGAGAAAGAATGAATAATATTCCAAAGAATATTTCTTCTAAAGTTATTATATTGATTGGATAGACAATGACATATGGGCTCTCGATCTATAAACCGGGTCCATAAAGATACGTTAGTTCGCAATGAACTAAACTGATGCTCAATGCTGACTTTTGTTGACCAAACAGATACACAGTCAAACAAAAGAAAGATAGACTAATAGATTAGATATGGCACAAGGATATGACATATGGCCAATGGTCTATCGACCAAGTCCATGAATGACTTCTAGGTCAATGGCAGATTAGATTTTCAAGAATAGGACATGGACAAGCGGGTCGACATTCATGCGATTCGATCTGAGTTCAGTCATACGTCGATCAAGAGGCTTGACGATGACAAGGCAGCGAGGAAATGAAGACAAGGCTAAACTCATAGGTGATGGGGTTAGATTACAATAAGGCGATAGAGAGGATGATGATATTGCACTAGGGCTTTTGCGACCATGCACACATGCAAAGATAGAGAAGCAATGACAGGACACTCATGCAAAGATGAGATGTCGATTATCGGTACAATGATATGGTAGCAAGGATATGATATGGCTCAGGATTGATCTGCGAGTTGCGAGGTTTATATGACAAGATGCATCATCAGCGACAGATTGGACCCAAGGTTAAGTTAGGGTTTGAGAGGAATGACTCACGGATAGATCAACTTGGCATAGGGATAGGATAGGCAGGGTTGGCTCTGCGATAAAAGATTACCAAGGGTGGCTAACCGAAACAAGATCCGATAATGAAAGGGCTAGATCGAAGACGACAGGTAGATTCTAGATTATGGCAACCGAAGATCAAATGAACTCTAAAGATGAGCAAACCAGAGAATGATGGCCTACTGGACATGATGACACGACCAAGGCGAACTAAGATGGTTGGCGGCAAAAGAGGCGGTAGCGATCGCTTTAAAGGCGGCGGCTAACGAATATAAAAATTTTCGGTAGATGGAACAGCAAAGGGGAAGTGAGCACCATGTAGAACGCGGCGAGACGAGCTCAACGGTATAAGCGGATTTGGCGGCAACCCAATGGACAGATCACAAACTACTGATGAACGACTGCTAAAGCTAATAGATCAAACGGCCATAACTATTAAGATAATGGATAAAACCTAACCAAAATTTACAGAGAGCTATCTGGGATCATTTGGCACAATATGACGCGAACGGATCTGAGTTTTACCTTCTGGATCAACGGGGAACGCGCGACGAAGTTTTCAGCTATACGTACGCAGTCTGATCGGGGAAGATTGAATTTTCTGCAGCAATCCCATGGACAAAACCTTGAGTTAGGGAGAGCACCAGGTATAGGACATCAAGATGAGTCTACAGAATAAATTTCACGGTCAAACTCGCAAAAACGAAGGAGAACGGGCGACGGCAAGATTCGAGATTGGAACGGCCGTAACTTTTGATTTGCTTGGTGAAACAGCACCAAATTTGGTGGAGAGGTAGATGGGACCATATAGCACGAGATGACGCGAGTGGATTTTAGAAAAACTCACCAGAATGATGGGGAACGCGATGCCAAGATCGGCTGGCGAGGGCGACGCCCCGGAAGACGACGGCTGCGGTTTTTAGGGTTTGAGAGGTGCTCTGGGGATTAGGGGTGCGTGGGAGGGGTCTTAGGACACTTATATAGGCTAGGGAGTCGTGCCATACAAGGAAACACGAAGAAGAACCGGATTTGGATTGAAAACGGATCGGATCGAACACCGCGCGCAGAATGAACAAAGACGGTGACGTGGCGATTCTCAGTGCGTCGGATGGAGATCGAAGGCTGAGGTTAGGCGATGACGTGGCGGTTCTCGAGCTTCCACGCCGATTTAGCCCAATTTCCGAATTAAAATAATTCCGAAATTAAAATAATTCATTTAGAGCAATAAAAATACCGAAAAATTCTTAAAAATTCTAGAAAATATTTTAAGACATTTGGAGATCGAATAAAATATTTTTAACCAAACTTTATTTAAAATTTTGCAGTATTTAATTAAATTTAACAAAAGGCTTAATTTAAATTAATTCCAAATAAATAGGAAACGAACTCCGACAAATCTTTAAAAAATTACAGAAAATTCCTTGAAGCACAATGAACTCAAATAAAACTAAATTTATTTTAATTGAAGTTTATATTAGTCAAATTTAATTTATTTAGCATTAGAAAATTTCAGATTAAGCTTTATTAAAGAGAGAAAATCCGCGGGGATTTTTGGAAAGATGAACTAAACAAAAGATTTTTGAAAACCCAAATTTTGGGTTGTTACAGGTTTCCAGAGATTTGATTTGTTCTAAAGGATTTTCAAGATTGGAACTTATTTATCATTTGGCAACTATTAGAATATGCATTTTGAGCCTTTAAACCCTAAACGACATCAAGATAAGCGTCAAGATCCTCTTAATAGTACGGCCCTAAATCTAGTAAACCGATCTTTCTTCCAGACTCCAAGATCGTCAAAAGACTAAAAAAGAGCCTTATGAATTTTCCTTTTCACGATCTTGACATATTGCCGATTGGTTTGAACCTTCCTTGATATTTCCATGGTCATCAATCTTGGAATTGACCTACTTTCAATATTCTCAAGAAAAGTATTAGATCATATAACAAAGTTATCATTAATTATCAAAACCAAAACATATTGGGTGCCTAGATGCTTTCAACAGCCCGACATATCTTGGTGCGAGCTTTCCTTTCGCGTGAAATCTTTTAACTCCCTTGAGAGGCGTAACCCTAAGATATACGAAATCTTCAGGCTCAAAACTCAATTCCCTGCAATGATTGTCAGCATAACTCTTCTGCCTTGATTGAGCAATTTTCAGCCTTTCCCTGATCGTGGCTATCTGTTCTTTAGCTTCTCGAAGTATATTTGTTCCAAAGATACGACGCTCACCTGTCTCATTCCAATTCAGAGGTGTTTGACAAGGTCGGCCATACAAAGCTTCAAAAGGCGACATCTGCAAACTTGCTTGATAACTGTTGTTGTAACTGAATTCAGCATATGGTAAACACTTGTCCCAAGAAGTTGCATAAGCTAATGCACAAGCTCTCAACATATCTTCTAGAATTTGATTAACTCTTTCAGTCTGACCATCAATTTGCGGATGATATGCTGTGCTGAAGTTTAAACGAGTTCCCATGGCTTCATGCAGCTTCCCCCAAAACCTTGAGGTAAATTGGGTACCTTTGTCCGATACTATCTTCTTTGGCACTCCATGCAAGCAAAGAATTCTTGACATGTAAAGTTCTGCCAACTTATCGCCCAAGTAAGTGGTTTTCACAGGTATAAAATGTGCAACCTTGGTCAAACGGTCCACTATAACCCATATAGAGTCATATCCACCCAGAGTCCTGGGTAATCCGGTGATGAAGTCCATACCAATTTCCTCCCACTTCCATTCAGGTATTTTTAGTGGTTGCAATAATCCTGCTGGCCTTTGATGCATTGCCTTAACTCTTTGACATATATCGCACAAGGCCACATACTCAGCAACTTCATGTTTCATACTTGGCCACCAAAATCTTTCCTTCAAGTCTTGAAACATCTTAGTTCTTCCTGGATGAATCGAGTACTTGGAATCATGAGCTTCTTCCAAAATCAGTTGCTTCAGCTCCTTCTTGTTTGGTACACAAATACGTTCTCCCATCCATAGAGTACCATACTCATCCAACTAGAAATCCTTAGCTTTGCCTTCTGTCATTTTGGACTTTAGTCTCTGGATCTTTTCATCTTCCTTCTGAGCTTCTCTGATCTGATCTTCCAAGGTAGGCTTTACTTCCAAAGTGGCCAAAAATCCCTCTGGTACTATTTCCAGTTTCATCTTTTGAAAGTCTTTATACAACTCAGCTTGACTTTTCTCTAATAACATATTTATACTATGACTCTTCCGACTTATGGCATCGGCCACCACATTGGCTTTACCAGGATGATAATGAATTCCAACGTTGTAATCTTTGATCAATTCCAACCATCTTCTCTTCCTCATTTTCAGATCTGACTGGGTGAAAATATACTTGAGACTCTTATGGTCCGTATAAACTTCACATCTATTTCCGATAAGATAGTGACGCCATAGCTTTAAAGCATGAACTATGGCTACTAATTCCAAATCATGTGTCGGATAATTCTCCTCATGTGGCCTCAATTGCCTCGATGCATATGCAACTACTTTCCGGTTTTGCATCAATACGCATCCCAATCCTTCATGCGATGCATCACAATAGATATCGAAACTTTGATGGACGTCAGGTAAAACTAGTACCGGTGCTGACATTAACCGTTTCTTCAACTCCTGAAGACTCTTTTCACATTCTGGTGTCCAAACGAATTTCTTTTCCTTCTTCAACAATTGCGTAAGAGGTCTCGCAATTGTAGAGAATCCTTCGATAAATCGACGATATTATCCCGCCATTCCAAGGAAACTACGGATTTGAGTTATCGTCTTAGGTTGTTCCCAATGCAATACAGCCTCCACTTTCTTTGGATCTACTGCAACTCCTTCCGCAGTCATTACATGACCCAAGAACTCTACCTTCTTTTTCCAGAAGTCACATTTGCTAAATTTTGCATATAGTTGGTTTTCTCTTAGCTTTTCCAAAACCATCCTTAGATGTTCGGCGTGTTCCTCTCTTGTCTTGGAGTAAACCAGAATATCATCTATGAACACTACCACAAACTTATCTAGGTACTCCATGAAAACCTTGTTCATCAAATTCATGAAGTAAGCAGGTGCATTGGTCAGTCCGAAGGACACAACAGTGAACTCATAATGACCATATCTTGACGAAAACGCAGTCTTCGGTATATCTTCCGTTCTAATCTTCAGCTGATGATATCCCGATCGAAGATCAATTTTGGAGAAAACTCCAGCTCCCCTTAACTGATCAAACAGGTCATCGATCCTAGGTAATGGATACTTGTTCTTTATCGTCACATCATTAAGTGCACGATAATCTATACACATTCGAAAACTTCCGTCCTTCTTAACGAACAAAACAGGTGCTCCCCACGGTGACGAACTAGGTCTTATAAACCCTTTCTCCAACAGTTCTTCAATCTGCTTCTTCATTTCTACCAACTCCTAAGTGGACATCCTATAGGATCTTTTGGCTATTGGAGATGTTCCAGGTACTAATTCAATTACAAACTCTATATCCCTGTCTGGTGGCAGCCTAGGTAAATCTTCAGGAAATACATCCGAGTACTCATTGACCACTGGAACATCTTCCATATTAACGGCCTTCATGCTACTGACCATCAATTGACCATCCTGAACAGCAATTGCTTGAAACTCCACCTTTCCACCATTTGGGCTCTTGACTGATACTACTCTTCGTCCACAGTCTAACACTGCCTTGTGCTTGGATAACCAATCCATTCCCAAAATAACATCTAGGGTCTGGGTATCCAATAAAATTAGGTTCGCTAGGAACACTATTCCGTTTATGAATAGTTTTACCCCAGAACATCCTACTTTGGTTCAGAGTTCTGATCCAGGGGTTTGGACTAAGAGCATACACTTGAGATTCACAATCTCTAAATCATTCTTGGCAGCAAAACTTCAAGACACAAATGAGTGTGAAGCTCCAGAATCAAATAAGACTGTAGCAGGTATTGAGTTAACCAGTAACTTACCCAACACAACATCTGAAGCATTCTGAACTTCGCCAGCCGTGATGTGGTTGACTCTGCCTCTCGCAGTTGCCTGGGGTGTGGCTCTAGCTTGAGCAGCTCCCCGGTTCCCTCCTTGAGCAGGTGTCCTTCCATTTGTTGCTCCCAAGTTGAAGCGGACTGGCGTAACAGTTCCTTTCTTAGGACAAGTATTGGCAAAATGCCTTGGCTCGTTGCAGTTATAGCAGCGTCTTCCAGCCATCTACGAGTTTCCTCCATCTTGGTTAACAGCTCTGGTTGGTGTCTGAGATATTTGACCAACAGGTCGCGGTGCAGGTAATGGCGTTCTGGCACAACTTCCGGGCTGAAACCTGGTGAATTGCTGAGGTGTCACTCTCGGCCTCTGATGCCCCTAACGATTTCCCTGTTGTGCCATACGGCCCTTCCTGTTGTCTTCCAGTTCTTTACGCTTATCCTCCAATATAAGAGCCTTATTCACCAGCTCTTGGAAATCAGGGAACATGTGGGTAATCAGTCCCACCTGTAATCCAGTATTGAGCCACTTAATGAATCGGGACTACCTTGCCCTGTCAGTTGCTACATCCTCTGGTTCGTAGCGTGCCAACTGAGTAAATTTATTCAGATAATCGGCCACTGACTGGCCCCCTTTCTTCAGGTTTCTGAATTCTTCTTTCTTTAATTCTATGATACCTTCCGGTGCATGGTACTGACGGAAAGCACCAGTGAATTCCTCCCAAGTGATCTCTTGGGGATTCTCATGTGCAGCACAGAAATTTTCCCACCACTCGGCGGCTGTGCCCTCCAATTGATGAGAAGCATAAAGCACTCTTTCATTTCCTGCACACTGTATAATGTGCAGTTTCCTTTCGATTGTCCTAGCCAATCATTTGCCTCCAGGGGATTAGTGTTGCCTGAAAACGTGGGCGGGCGAGTCCTCATGAACTTCGACAGTCTTGAATAAGGTCGTGGCTCATTATTGTGACTTGATTGTTGTGACTTGGTTGGTGAGTTCTTTGCATCGCTCGCACCATTGTTTGCATTAGTTGAGTTTGGGCAGCCAGAAAAGTTCCCAAATTTTGCATGTCGACGGGTGGTGAAGGTTGAGGGATAGGTGCTTCATTTCTGTTGCCTCCCTGCTGCGAACCGCTTCCTCCTGCTCTGCTGTTTCCACGCGTGTTAACCATCTGAAGAACATCAAGGTTTATAGGAAAGAGGGAAACAGAGAAGACAAGTACACAAGAAACTAGTGCAGGGAGAAAGGTTGGACTCAGAACAAAACACGCAATTTTATTATTATTAAATGATAGGGTCGCTCACAAGTGCCTATAGGCAATGCGATGCATATCTAGCACACCAGACAAACATAGCAAATTTTTAACTCAATTAAGCGTTCTAAGGCACAGACTCGATAAGACTGACTCAATTAACTTGACTCAACATTTGAGTCAACTCTGAAAGGAAATAGAACTCTCAGCCACTGAGCCACCCGAGGTGCGGTCCTCCCGGTGGGTACTGCGGCGGGTGCGGTGGCATAGGTGCAAACTGGTCCTGATGCCCTACTGCAGTCGGTACGAACGACCCCACCGACTCTGCTAGTCCCAGGGCTGCCTGTTCCTGTGCCGATGGCTCCGACACCTCCTGCTTTGGTGCCTCCTGCACTTGCTCTGGCTCCTCCGGATCTAGGTCGTGCAACTCCAGAACTGTCTCAGGCTCAGGTCCATACAGAGCCATCTCCAGCTCATGGACCCTCTGGATAGAGTGAGCTAGGTACTCTCGAACCTCTCGTAGCTGCGTTCTCACCTCCGTGACCTCGTCGCGGGCTCTCTGCAGCTCCTGGACAGTCTCGTCCATGGTCTCCTCCTGGGCATCCTCCAATAACTCCATCCTGTCGTGGCACTGTCTCGGCGCGGGTGGTGATGAAAGACGGTGCCCTCCAACTCTGCGGAGTAGGTGCGGGCGATCTGCCACATCGCAAGACACGACGTCTCCTGGATCCCGGCCTCGAACGAAGTCCTCCTGACGGTGATGTAGATAGGACAGCTCGCCCTCGTCCTCTCCCGAGCATATACAGTGATCTTGACATCCCAGACGATATCAAGTCCTGCCCGCACTATAGAGGTTCCCCGATAGATCGGCCTGTCGAAGCATCCGAGAAGTTGCATCATACGCCATAGTTCAGCGGCGTACCCTCCAGTGCGCTCTCCAAAAGTGTGGATCGTCCTCATCTGCCAAAAACAGACCTAGTTAGACCTAAATTTTAAAATCACAAAGTAACAAAAGAAAATGAAGCATAGGTACGAAGTAAGAAGAAAGAGATTAGTCAAGATTTCATTGATAATCTTGTACAATTCTAATCTTTAGAAAATAGTTTTATTTCCCTCGGCCAGTCTATCTAAGGTCAAGTCCTACAGTCAGTATGGCTCTGATACCACCTCTGTCGGGACCCGAATCAGCAAATCCGGACCCTCTATGTATTCTGCACTAGTCCAGGATCACGCTAGTGCACACAGGTTAAACAGGGTGTCGACTTTTGTAGTCGGCAATGAATTTATGGGGTAGGCACTCGATCTCAAACTCGATGGTCACACAAGATAAGGGGTTTATACAGGTTCAGGCTCTCGCAGAGGAGATAATACCCTAATCCTGTGTGCTGGGATTATATGGATCTCTTGGATCTGGGGTTGCTCAAAGCACAATATGCTCTGGGCGATATGAGGTGTTCTATGCTCTATGGCTTGATTGCTCTATACTTGGATGATCGGATCCCCATGTTGTTGCCCGCCCTCTCCCTTATATAGCGGGGGTAGGGTGGCTTACAGAGTCCTGATCGGTTAAGAGATTTCGATCGGTTACAAGATTCTAGTCAGTTAATAGGATAGAGTTTACATCTTTATCTACCCTATTAACGACTCGGATTACAACCGTATCTATCATTTCTAATTACAAGTTCAACTTCCTTTAGGATATGTCCCCTTGCGCACGGCAGCGGGGCCTGACGCGGGGAGTATCTTCTGGGCCTTCATCTTGGGCCTATCCTGAGGATACCCTGGAATCTATATCCCACAGCAGCCCCTGAGTGCTTCATGATCCGACTGCTTTACTTAGGGCTCCCTGCCTGTAATCCCGACTGGTTTCCTTATCCAATCGAAAAAACCTTCCTTTTGCAACAGGCGAATTATGAAGAACTCGATCATAAATTCCATCCTTTGCTTTTCTTAAGCGCAAATCTTTTACCGAGTTGATTTATTGGTGAGCAGCCTTACGGACTTCTTATCATGTCACAAACGTAGATTTGATACTTTTCCCCCCCGAAGCCTTTAATTTTTATCGCTTGACAGTCATCGGGCAGTCTTCGAGGTTGCCTTGTTTTTCTGTGCCAACTTATTCAGTCGGAAAAACTCTTCGTCTTCTGAAGTTGCATTAACACCAAATCTCTTCAGCTTCCGACGCTTAATATCCCGGCGCTTACTTCGATTTAAATCGAATCGGCTATAAAGGCGTATCAACGCTTCAAAATGTATCTCTTCGCTACGCCTCCATTCTTTTGCTTCAAGCTCTTGTCTTCATCATGCCTCGGTGGTATCATCAAGCGGCGCACCCGTGCTAGTTAAGCGTTGGGAGGAATTTGATCGAGCCTTCAGCTGCCGCCGAGGAAGAGGCGGCGGCGGCAGGATCATGAGACAATCAAGACCTTCCTTGAGGTCGTGCCCGCCCTTAGCGTGGCTAAGGATCCTCACCGAGGCGCCGCCGAAGCGGCCATGGGAGGCGCAGATTCTCTGCGGCAAAGATTAGTTTCCTAGGCATAATGCCCGGGAATTTTTGTACATAATAAAGAAATACCTTCAGAGAAGAATCTCTCGTCTGTCCCTTAACTGTGCATTAGTCTCGTTCTAGGGCGTCTTGGACCTTGGGTGTTGCTTGAACCTGAAAGGAGGTGTCCATCTGCCGCTAGACATAGCTTAGGCTCGACTTGGAGCGCATCGTTGTACTTGGCCGAGCGATCCCCATATCCGATCGCAAGTAGATATAGTTTTTAGTCCAACTTGGGACGTAACGAGGTTATCCTGGCTCATGGCCGAATGATACCCGTATCCTAAGAGCACGGCCCAGCTCTCTTGGAGCGTATCATGATTTCATATGGCCCTTGGCCGAGTGATATCTTTTCCCGGTTAATACCGGAAGTGGCTTAGGCTCTCTTGGAGCGTATCACGTTTAGACGACTCATGGCCGAGTGATACCCTTTCCCGACTGATGTCAGGTTCAACTTAGGCTCTCTTGGAGCATATTACTTTTGACGGCTCTTGGCCGAGTGATACCCTTTCCCGACTGATGTCGAACCCGGCTTAAGCTCTCTTGGAGCGTATCACATTTAGATCCGAAGGGCGTCCATACTCGTTTAAAACGACGCACAGTATTCTCGGCCCTCGTGGAGCACGCCCATGGATCTGTGCCCGTTTGGGCTCAATCTTACGGTACATGATTCCGTTATGCGGTAACCACCCAAAGGCCCAATCGTGGGGCGTACCGTAAGAAAACAAGTTTTTACTCAAATTGAAGACCATCCACATCCCGTTTAATGCGGTAAGTGGGAAACGAGCCCCATCATGGGGGCGACGTGGCCTCGACGCGATCCGGTCAAATTCTGTCAAGCCCCGTAAGTCGAGGCGACGGGCCTGTAAATCATTTATGAGGAATCTGAAAGGATGAGACGTTTCGCAGCTTTTTCCCGCCGATTCGGCAGAGACCTTACTGCTCTCTCTTTAAAAGCTAGGTTGTACGACGCCCGACAGTTCATCTTTCCGCCGAGCTTTTTCTCATCTCGCCTTCCTGAACTCTCCGCCACCAAGGTTAACCTTCGCTGTTCTTGCCTTCTCGAGTCGCTGTCTATCTTTTTGCAAGAATGTCTTCTTCTACTCCTTCTCCGCCTTCACCACAAGATTGGACGACCTCGACAACGACCGAGGAGAAGCTGAAATCCATGGTAGACGATGGGATCTTGCCTGATCTGGCCCTGATCTCCGCCCGCCCGGCCGCCGGTGAATCCGTCCCGACTCCCTGCTCTAAGGAGGTGGTGGTTTTCGAATCCTTTTTCCACCGCGGCCTTGGTCTTCCGATCAGTTCTTTCCTTCACGGCCTTCTTTTCTTTTATGAAATCGAATTGGTGAATCTAAACCCCAATTCTATCCTCCAAATTTCCCTCTTTGTCCACCTTTGTGAAGCTTTTCTGGGCATTAGCCCCCATTTCGACCTCTGTCGTCACCTTTATCTCCTGAAGCCCTATCCCTCCAAAAATGACCCCAAGGTTATCGGGGGCGCTGGATTCCAGCTGCGGGAAGGGTTGAAGAAGGATTACTTTGCCATTCCTGTCAAGACCTCCAACAAGGGCTGGCATAGGGAATGGTTTTACTATGCCAACCCCGATTTGTCTCTGCCTCCGTTCACTGGGCGCCGTCCCTCAATGTCTATTTCCTGGGGTTCCGCCCCTGCTTCTTCCGACATGGATCAAGTGTCTGAACTCTTGGCACTGATCGGAAAGCTGAAAGATAGCGGGCTCACAGGAGTGGGTTTGGCCCTCCACTTCATCGCCCGCCGGGTGCAGCCCCTGAAGGAGCGAGTTCATCTGGGATTCGCTTATAGGGGACAAAGTGACCCGACCTGGGAACGACCCGACGATTTGCCAAGGGAGAGGTTATGCACCAGGGCTGTAGAACTCTTTATCTCGAGCATCGACATATTATCTGTCAAGTGCCCAAAATCTTTCAACATATCACGCCCCCCTCCTGCGGTAGGTGATTTTTATTGGGGATTTTGCGTTTCTTCGTTCTTTGAGGTTTTGCTAACTCTTGATTTTCATCTTCAGGACCGCATCGCATTCTTCAGTGTTCCTCCTCTTCCGAAAATGCCTCCTCGCCCAGGCTGTTCTCCGAAGCGCCGGGCGCGATCTCCAGCAGGGGGCCCTGCTGCAAAGAAGAGAAAGAAGATACTGTCTGATGACCTCGGGACCCCCCGACGTCCGGTCGGTGGTCCCAAAATCCAAGATCCACCTGCACGAGTTCCGGCGGGTTGTCCAGAGAAGTCCGGGGCACCAGTCGGCGGCGGTCCGAGTGGTTCTTCCGGGGGTGGGCCAGCTATTCGCAAGAAACCCCCGATGAGAATGAGGAAATCCAATAGGTCCATTACTCTGTTGACTCCATTTTTATTCTTCGGTCTTGCTGACGATTTTTCTTCACAGGGACCCTTCGCTTGATACGCCCGTCGGGTCTCCGCCTGGGGGCCCTGCTGAGGTTGGACCTCCCGGAGTTCATACTTCGATAGGGGAAACTGCTTCTGAGGGCGCCGAAGTGTCTCCTAGTCCCCTGGAGCCGTCTCCTGTTCGCGTTGCCCTTGCGAGATCCGTTGCTCTGAGCCGGCCTCTGCCGTCCCCCGAGGTTGAAGAGATTCACCGAGTCCCGCCACCCTGCTCACCCCGGCTAATAATGATCTGACCTTTGCCGATGATGAGGGTTTGAAGCTTTTGGACGACCGGAGGAAGAGCGAGAGAGAGGGATGACTTTTTCATCCATGCCAAGGCTTGTGCGCATGCCGCCTGTGTGAGCGTTCCTCCAAGACCGCTGTGTCCTCGCTCGCCCTTCTTCCACGCGTTTACCTTTTGCTATGATGATTATAGAAAATAGGGGAGCGCTTCGAGCGAAAGTCCGAGTACATTCAAAGGATGCTCCCTGAAATCCGGACGCGCCAGGAGTATTTGGCCGACCTAGCATGCATCAAAGCCGAGTATACGGCCGAGCTGCAATCCTTCGTCCGAACTCCGGACATCGCGGCGTAACAAAACGCTCTGCGCCAGGAGAATCTGGATATCATCGGCTCTCTCCGAGGTAGCTATCTCTTGGGTTGTTTCATGTTCTTCGCTTAGTCGACTATCTTGCCGATTTCTTATGTTTGCTCCAGCTCGGGATTCGGCTCTCGCGAAGCTCGAAGGAAAACTTAAAGCCGTGGAAGGTTCCTGAGTGAAGCTGGAGAAGGATTTTGAAGGTGTAGCTGTCAACTAGTCTTTGCTTGATCCTTTACTATCTTCTCTAACGCTTTGCCTTGCAGATTATAAGGTCAAAACTCATGCGCAATACGCCGTCTTCGGTGAGGGAGTTAAGGTTCTTGAAACTTCCTGCGCTGAGCTCCAGGACGCTTCTAGCCCCCTGCTGAGTTCGCTTCATCCAAGTGGCGAGAGGCCACTCAGCAGGGGTGAGGTCGTCGTCCGGCTAAAGGAAGCCCCGGGGGCCCTCAAGAATCTGCTGAAGGAAACAACGGCTAACGGTGCGGCCCGGACTGGCGATCACCAAGTCCTCTATCCCCGAGTGGATCTTGAGGCCCTTAGGAAGGCTACGCTCGCGATGTTGACGAAGATCGGGCTGCCGAGCTCTGGGAGGAAGTCAGGGATACTTCTTTGTTGATTGTAGAGACTCTTGACCTTTAAAGGCATAAAAAATGTTCCCTGTTTTTTCTTCATGAAAGTATATATCTTCGAGTGGTTTGACTGGTGACCTTTGTTCATCTGACTCCAGCCCCCAGGCTCTGGGATATGATTCATGGATCTTGTCCCTGAGTCTTAACATAAGAGCGAAGCACTCGAATTCACGATTATAAAAGTGGTTATATGAAAACAACTTTTTCAATCGAACTTTTATTCACAAAAGATTAAACAGAAGTACAAAAACTTAAGTGAAAAAGCGACGTAGCTGTTCTATATTCCAAGTATTGCTGATTGTCGATCCATCTTCTCGCTTAAGTTTATAAGCTCCGGGACGAATTACTTCATCGATGATGTAAGGGCCCTCCCAACTTGGGGAGAGTTTATGTTCGCTCTTTTGATTCTTCCATAGAACTAGATCTCCTTTGGAGAACGCGCGGCTTTTTACATTGCGCCCATGATAACGTCGTAAGCCTTGGAGGTATTTCGCTGAACGAATTGTTGCGATATCCCTGGCTTCTTCCAATCTGTCGAGGTCTTCTAGCCGGCTGTCTTCTGAAGCGATCTCTTCATAACTCCGAACCGCGGGGATCCGAATTCTAACTCGTTGGTAAGACCGCTTCGTGCTATATACCGTAAAGAAAGGTGATCGTTGCTGCTCATTGGGGTAGTTCGTAGCCCAGTATTGGCGGTTCCTTGACCCACCGAGTAGCATATGGTTGGAGTCGATCGAAAATTCTTGCTTTTATGCCTTGGAGCACCATGCCATTAGCTCGCTCAACCTGTCCGTTACTTCGGGGGTGCGCGACTGACGCGAAGCAAATTTTTATGCCCAGCTCCTCGCACCAATTTTGAAGTACTTCGCCTCTGAACTGAGTGCCATTATCCGTGATGATTAAGTTGGGTACGCCAAATCTAACCACGATCTCGTGAAAGAATTCTCTGGCCTTTGCCGTCGTGATGGTGGCGACTGGTTTGGCCTCAATCCATTTGGTGAATTTATCAACGGCAACGAAGAGATGAGTATAGCCTCCTTGAGCCTTTTTCAAAGGTCCCACCATGTCGAGCCCCCAGACCGCAAATGGCCATGTAATCGGGATAGTCTGTAGTTCTTGAAGAGAAACGCGGTATGCTACGCTAGCACAAAAAAAATCTACCGCGTAACCAGAAAGCTACTCGCAAGAAGGGGATCATAGATAAGATTACCACTAGACGCGCAGTTGCGGAATCCTTCGCTCGTCGATGTAGTGGATCGTCCTCGTCGCAGTCGTTGCGTCGATGTAGTGGATCGTCCTCGCCTTGCCGTGGATTGTCCTCCCACGCCGCGATCCGATGAGCGTCACCGCATAGTCCACACGCCCGAGATGGAACGCGCAGGCGCGGTGTGCAAGCACTGGTCGCTCGGCAGGGCAGAGAGGAGTAGGCTAGGGTTTGAGTGAATCACTCCTAAACCGTGGAAAGCACACCCCGTGCCCTCCTCCTCCCTCCTTATATAGCCACGAGATGAAACCTAAACTAGGGCCCATCGTGCTAAGCCCACGAGGTTCATTAATTACGGATCCAATCCAAATTAATGCGTCCCAGCCCATTAAGTGTGTGACCCTGCAGGTTCACGTACGTTTGGACGTGGATTCGGAAAACTCCTTTTCAATCCAATAGTTGGTAGTGGCTTCTTGCAAAATATGCCAACTCCCAAACATACTATGATCAAATCGGATGTAACCTATCAAAAGTACTCATGTAATAATCCCTTTGCCAAGTATATGAAGATTGATCTCAAGGCGAGAAGCATGTCATCCTTTGATGATTCAATCCATCTCTCGTATCCGTGATATATTAATAAGTTGTGATTGACTCCTCAATCACGGCATGGCCATGCACTTCCTTAATCATATCACAAGAGTGGCCTTGTCATATATCTCCATTTCATTGGAGTGGCAAATTCCATCTTGATCGCTCACTTCCTCTCGCACGTTTCATAGTAAACATGAAAGCTACCTTTATAACTATCCGGTTAGGAAGTAGTGTTTGATAGCCCCAAGGAAAACTATTACACATGTAGGGAATATGACAATCTCGGTCTAAGGATCATACATCTACTAGGTATGAGATACACGATGACACATAAGAATGAAACATTCTCGCAGTTGTCCCATTGTGGGTCTATCTAACCCATGTTCTTCAACATGCGTCCACAATGTATAGATGATATCTCCATATCCCATGATCTATGAAGCATGATCATCGATCACTACATGTCTTGATCTATTCATCGTTGTCCTATACGATGATATCCGATCGAGATATTTATCGAATTACATCATTAAGTAAAGAGCTTCATAAGCAAGTCACATACTTGTTGATCAATACAATGATATACATTCATTGGACCAATAATCATATTATTATCCATAAACATAGTCATGTTACAATCATCTAAATGATTGCCTCAAGGGCATAACACTAACAATCTCCCACTTGCACTTGAGTCAATCAATTAAGTATCTAATACCAATAGACCTTGTGTGCGCCTCATGCTTAGGTCAGTGGCGTTGGCTTTGTCAGCGGATCGGCCACATTGGCTTCCGTATGTACTTTGCATATTCTCACGTCACCTCTATCCACAATCTCGCGAATAAGGTGAAAGCGACGGAGTATGTGTTTAGACTTCTGATGTGATCTAGGCTCTTTCTCTTGTGCAATGGCACCACTATTATCACAATAGATGTCCATTGGACTAGAGGCACTAGCGACCACACCAAGCTCTGTGATAAACTTCTTAATCCACACAGCTTCCTTTGCGGCCTCCGGCCGCAATGTACTCGCTCTGTCGTAGAGTCGCCACCGTGTTTTGCTTGGAACTCTTCCACCATCGCTCCTCCATTAAGTGTAAACACAAACCCGGATTGCGATCGAAAATCATCTTTGTCAGTTTGGAAGCTTGCATCGGTGTAACCCTTTGCAACCAGATCTTCCTCACCTCCAAAAACAAGGAACATACCTTTAGTTCTTCTCAAGTACTTCAGGATATTTTTTACGGCTATCCAATGACCATCACCAGATCCGCTTGGTATCCGCCGTGACACTTAGAGCATATGAGACATCCGGCGTGTACAGATCATGGCATACATAATAGACCCAATAGCTGAAGCATATGGAATCTTGCTCATCCTGTCTCGCTCATCAGATGTTGAAGGACACTGATTCTTGCAGAGACTGATGCCATGTGATATTGGCATAAAACCTCTCTTGGATTCATGCATATTGAACCTTTTCAATATCTTGTCAATGTACGTTCCCTAACTTAATCCAATTAACCTTTTTGATCTATCTCTATAGATTTTTATGCCCAAGATATAGCATGCTTCTCCCAAGTCCTTCATTGAGAAACTCCTTTTCAATGAAGTCTTAACATCTTCAAGCATAGGAATGTCATTCCCGATCAATAATATGTTATCCACATACAAAATCAGAAATACAAGTGCGCTCCCACTAGCCTTCTTGTAAACACAAGGCTCTTCTTCATTTTTGATAAAGTCAAAACCTTTGACTACTTCATCAAAACGAATGTTCCAACTCCGAGATGCTTGCTTTAACCCATAAATGGATCTTTGAAGCATGCATACCCTTTTAGCCTATTTAGGATCAACAAAACCTTCAGTTGTATCATGTATACATCCTCGATAGATTCCCATTAAAGAATCTTTGTTTTGACATCCATCCGCCATATTTCATAATCAAAATATGCAAGAATAGCTAAAATGATCCGGACGGACTTGAGCATGGCTACGGTGAGAAAGTTTCATCATAGTCAACTCCTTGAACTTGTTTGAAACCCTTTGCCACCAACCGTGCCTTATAGATCTGAACATTTCCATCTACGTCTATCTTTTCTTGAAAATCCATTTGCACTCAATGGTTTTACACCATCGGAGAGTCGACCAAGTTCCAAACTTGATTGTCATGCATGGATTGAATTTGGATCTCATGGCTTCAAGCCATTTTTCGGAGTTTGGGTCCATCATTGCTTCTTCATAAGTCGTGGGCTCATCATTGTCCAACAATAATATGTCACTCCCATATCTTATAGGTACATGACGTGGCCTCCCGACCACGTAGGGTGGAGTCTCTTCCACAAGTTGTA
Source organism: Otatea glauca (assembly GCA_036346275.1). Taxonomy (NCBI): domain Eukaryota; kingdom Viridiplantae; phylum Streptophyta; class Magnoliopsida; order Poales; family Poaceae; genus Otatea; species Otatea glauca. The sequence continues at coordinate 30,966,404 of CM070727.1, read as the reverse complement.
CAACACTTTGTACATCTTGTGAAGGTTCGATGGTAGCTTGAACATATTTATGTGATTCTCGAACTTCATCAAGATACACATCACTCCTACTGATTTCTTTTGAAAGAAACTCTTTCTCCAAAAGACACCATTTCGAGCAACAAAAACTTTGTTCTCGTTTCTTTTGTAAAAGTAATATCCTTTTGTTTCTTTAGGATACCCCACAAAAAAGCATTTTTCTGATTTAGGTGCGAGTTTATCTGATTGTAAACGTTTTACATAAGCCTCACATCCCCATATCTTGAGAAATGACAACATGGGTCTTCTCCCAGTCCATATCACATATGGCGTCTTCTCAACGGATTTTGATGGGACCCAATTCAAAGTGAACGCTGCTGTCTCTAGAGCGAAACCCCAGAAGGATAATGGCAGATCTATTTGGCTGATCATTGACCGAACCATATCTAATAAAGTTCGGTTACGTCGTTCGGACACGCCATTCCATTGAGGCGTTCCTGGCGGAGTAAGTTGCGGAACGATTCCACATTGCTTTAGATGATCACCAAACTCTTGGCTCAAGTATTCGCCACCACGATCGGATCGTAAGTGTTTTATTGTTTTGCCAAGTTGATTTTGTACTTCGTTCTGAAACTCTTTGAACCTTTCAAAAGTTTCAGATTTATGTCTCATTAAATAGATATATCCATATCTCTGAAGTCATCGGTAAAAGTTACAAAAGCATCAAACCCACCCCTAGCAATGAGCTCATTGGTCCACATACATCCGTATGTACTAGGGCCAATAATTCACTTGCTCTCTCACTAAAACTCGTGAAAGGGGCTTTTGTCATCTTGCCAAGTAAACAAGATTCACATGTTTCAAATGATTCAAAATCAAATGAGGTTAGAAGTCCATCACCATGGAGCTTCTTCATGCGTTCTCATTTATATGACCTAAGCGACAATGCCACAAAAGGTAGGGTTCAAATCATTAGGCCGATGCCTTTTACATTAATATTATAGATGTGTTTTTCTTGAGTTCAAGGACGTACAACCCATCCACCATGGGGCAACGACCATAATACATATCATTCAAAAATATCGAACAAACAAAGTTCTTTATTCTCAAATCATAACCTTCATGTTCCAAACAAGAAGATGAAATAATGTTTCTACTCAAAGATGGAACAAAATAACAATTATTAAGTTCTAAAACTAACTCAAGGCAAATGCAATGGGTATGTGCCAACAGCAAGACCAAGAACTCTTGCTTTATTCCCACGCGAAGATCCACTTCTCCTTTTGCCAAGTCTCTACTCTTTATCAGCCCGCAACGAATTGCAAATGTGAGCAACCGAACCAGGTATCATATACCCATGAGTGAGTGAAGAAGTAGCAAGATTAATTTCTATAACATTAATACCAAGTGGAAACCACATTTCCATTCTTCTTATCTACCTGTACTTTTCGCGATTCGTTTCCAATGCCCCGATTTCTTGCAATAGAAGCATTGGGTATCGGTTGAGGGCCAACTTTAAGCTTCAAGCTTAGTTTTGAGGCTTGCGATCTCATCTTGAGCCTTGCCCTTGCCCTTGCCCTTGCTCTTTCCGTTCCCCACCTTAGCCTTCCTCTTTTTGAAAGCGGTTGTTTTTCAACCATCATCACATGATTGGGTTTTTCTTAATGCTTTCCTCGCGACCTTGAGCATCCCATGTAGCTCGGTTAGGCTCTTCTCCATGCTATTCATATGAAAATTCATAATGAATGGCTCAAAGCTCTGAGGCGTAGACGGAGAATAACATCTGTGGCCAAACCGAGGCTAAGGGAAACTCAAGTTTTCCAATCTCCCAATGTAACCAATCATCTTGATCACATGAGGATCGACTGACCGCCTTGACCGACTTACAAGCAAATAAAAGCTTTGAGATACCATACCTCTCAGCTCTTGCTTGATTCCCAAACATGCCCTTCAAGCCCACAATCATATTGTAAGCATCCTGGTCCTCATATTGCTTTTGGAGCTCAGAGTCCATGGTGACTAGCATGAGACACCTAACCTCATGAAGCATTAACATGCTTTTCATATTCAACCTTCAAATTGCGAAGCAACATTTTCTATTTGGTTCATCAGAATTGGATTCTCTAGAACATAGTCCTTCTTTTCATGCTTGAGAACAATTCTCAAGGTTGCGATACCAATCAACAAAATTAGTTCCATTCAGTTTTTCCTTTCCAAAACCGATCTCAAAGCAAAACCAGGTGTAGCAGGAGTAGGAGAAGGTGCCATTGAACTACAACAAAAACATGCAAAGATTCTAAGCACTATGTTTATGTAAAACTTTTATTAAACTTTTTAATTAAAGACACTTCTATTTTATGTCCCTTTATAGACACATAGTGAGTATTCAAGATCCATATTCATCAAACACTAGTGAGCTTTGGCATCACTGCTAGAAATTTAATGACATAGGTAAGCAACACCTTTGCTAATTACATCATATGTAACTCTTGTTTGTTGAGTATGAAAACAAGTAATGAATGCCTCCATCAACTTGACTCATGGCCAGTCAACTCGCCCCAAGGGCTCACATGAGGGAGGAGCACTTCCCATATTCGGGTGCCAATTAAGAAACTGCCTCATGTGTGTTTTCCTAGACACCACTTGTCTTGTATAGGTTCCTTCATTATCAAATCAAATCCCAACCACTTATGTCCTCAAGCCCAAAACCGTTTTGATAGCTTGATTAAATCTACCATTGTTATGCGTGATGTGTCCAACACATCCCTATCATCTATTGAGATAGCCATTGATATACTACTTTGGCGGTCATATCAATAACGATCTAAATTCTTGATAGGTGCAACAATTGGATGGACAATTTGATTTAACATTTTTAACTATAGGGATGAACAAAGATTACTATGAACATGGCATCACATGCAATGAGCATAAAGAAAATAGCAAGGATTAAACACACATCCACGTAAAATCAAAATAAGTGTGAAATAGCATGGCCCTTAGCATTAAGATCTCCATCATCATGCTTGTTTGTTCACCTAGCCACCTTGCTTGATTTGTTCACCTAGCCATCTTGCTTGATACCATCGTCTTCATCATTATGGATGCAACTCCTTACAACTTTTGATAATGAATTTTACATGAGGGTTTGAAGCATCACAAGTCGACACGCAGTGTCGTTATACAATTAAAATAGCCTTATGGCTTGACACGGCACGCAGGCCATGTGGAAATTACATGCATCACAAACACATAGGCCATACCATTTCACATAATTCCCTGCAAAAACGAGTTAAACAAAAGCAACCATATGACTCCGGGGTCCGAGGGGCAGCACCCTGGTGGCGGTCCCGCTGGCCGATCGGCGGGCGGGTCCGAGGCGTCAAGGTCCAAGGCGAGGCCTCAAGGCGGATCTAACATGATTGGCTTGGTCCCATATGGATACGTTTCAGAAATTTTTTTTAGAGGCATGTCTTCTGACATTGGAAAACACCCTCAAAATTTCCACGGATCAACCAGATTGACCAATCCGATCTAACATGATTGGCTTGGTCCCATATGGATACGTTTGAAACCACGATGGCGGTAACCCGACCGTAAGGGTAACGTCGCACCATGAACGGACTCACCCAAATCAATATTGAATCTGTTTGCGCTTACCATGGATCAACCAGATTGACCCAATCCAACTCAATCGATTGGCTTGGTCCCATATGGATACGTTTGAAACCCCGATGGCGGTAACCCGACCGTAAGGGTAACGTCGCACCATGAACGGACTCACCCAAATCAAGATTGAGTCGGTTTGCACTTTCCTCAAACCCTAAACCGATCGATCTCATCGATGGCTGCCGTCACCAATTAATCACATGAACTGGCTGAACATGTAATAGATCCAATCTACTAACCTTACACATCATATGTGCAACATCCAGATCAAAAAACTATACGAGATGGCTCTAATACCACTGAAGATAAACGCGGTATGCTACGCTAGCACAAAAAAAATCTACCGCGTAACCAGAAAGCTACTCGCAAGAAGGGGATCATAGATAAGATTACCACTAGACGCGCAGTTGCGGAATCCTTCGCGCGTCGATGTAGTGGATCGTCCTCGCCGCAGTCGTTGCGTCGATGTAGTGGATCGTCCTCGCCTTGCCGTGGATCGTCCTCCCACGCGCAGCCACGCAGAAGCGTCACGCAGATAGTCCACACGTCCAGAGATGGAACGTCGTGCGTCGGTGTGCAAGCACCTGGTCGCTCGGCAGGGACAGCGAGAGGAGTAGGCTAGGGTTTCGAGTGAATCACTCCTAAACCGTGGAAAGCACACCCTGTGCCCTCCCTCCTCCCCTCCTTATATAGCCACGAGATGAAACCCTAAACTAGGGCCCATCAGCGTGCTAAGCCCACGAGGTTCATTAATTACGGATCCAATCCAAATTAATGCGTCCCAGCCCATTAAGTGTGTGACCTGCGGGTTCACGACGTTTGGACGTGGATTCGAAAACTCCTTTTCAATCCAATAGTTGGTAGTGGCTTCTTGCAAAGTATGCCAACTCCCAAACATACTATGATCAAATCGGATGTAACCTATCAAAAGTACTCATGTAATAATCCCTTTGCCAAGTATATGAAGATTGATCTCAAGGTGAGAAGCATGTCATCCTTTGATGATTCAATCCATCTCTCGTATCCGTGATATATTAATAAGTTGTGATTGACTCCTCAATCACGGCATGGCCATGCACTTCCTTAATCATATCACACTAGTGGCCTTGTCATATATCTCCGTTTCATTGGAGTGGCAAATTCCATCTTGACTGCTCACTTCCCTCTGCACGTTTTATAGTAAACATGAAAGCTACCTTTATAACTATCCGGTTAGGAAGTAGTGTTTGATAGCCCCAAGGAAAACTATTACACATGTAGGGAATATGACAATCTCAGGTCTAAGGATAATACATCTACTAGGTATGAGATACACTAATGACACATAAGAATGAAACATTCTCGCAGTGTCCCATTGCGGGTCTATCTAACCCATGTTCTTCAACATGCGTCCACAATGTATAGATGATATCTCCATATCCCATGATCTATGAAGCATGATCATCGATCACTACATGTGCTGATCTATTCATCGTTGTCCTATACGATGATATCCGATCAGAGATATTTATTGAATTACATCATTAAGTAAAGAGCTTCATAAGCAAGTCACATACTTGTTGATCAATACAATGATATACATTCATTGGACCAATAATCATATTATTATTCATAAACATAGTCATGTTACAATCATCTAAATGATTGCCTCAAGGGCATTACACTAACAGTTCTTGCGCTGGCTTGTTCATTTGGCGTGCAAAAAACTGACATCCTTCGCATATCCGGACGATGTCCTTCGCATCTGTAACGGCAGTCGGCCAAAAGAACCCTTAGCGATAGGCTTTTCCAACCAGGGTCGATGACGCCGCATGGTTCCCACAAATTCCTGAGTGGATTTCTTTAAGCAGGTCTTTCCCTTTTTGTTCCGATATGCATCGTCGCAGTATGCCAGAGGAGCTCTTACGATAAAGCTCCTTTCCAACGACTACATAACTCTTGCTTCGGCGCATGATCCGCTCGGCTTGGACGCGATCCTCGGGTAGCTTGTCTTCTGTCAGGTAGTCTAGGTATGGAGATGTCCAATCTGGGGTAATAATCAAGACCTCTGCCTCTTCCCCTTTTCTCTTCGGATATGCTCGCTTTTGGCCGAGCGCTAATCGTGGGTTTATGAATTTCTTCTACAAATATTCCCACGGGCACCTTGGACGCGCAGATCCCATCTTCGTCAATTCATCACCGCCGTTGTCCCGTCGAAATGCGTGAACGAGCTCGAGTCCATCGAATTATTTTCTAGCTTGCGCACTTCTTGGCAATATCTTGCCATGTTGTCCTCGATGCAAGACCATTCATACGCACTTGATTGACCACGAGCATTGAATCTCCGCGAACCGCCAGTCGTCGAATGCCGAGAGATATGGCGATACGAAGTTCGTGAATGAGTGCCTCATACTCGGCGGTGTTGTTGGATGCAGGAAAAAAATATTTGGAGGACATACCTCAATCTTTCTCCACTTGGTGATATGAGCACTATACCAGCCCCCGCGCCGCTGAGCATGAGGGAACCATCAAAGTACATCGTCCAATACTCGAGATCTTTAGTAATCGCCGGGTGCTGCAATTTCGTCCACTCGGCAGTAAAGTCAGCGAGTGCTTGGGATTTGATGGCCAAGCGGGGCTTGAATTGAATGTCAAGGCCCCGAGTTCAATTGCCCATTTGGCAATTCTTCCAGTGGCCTCCTGGTTGCGAAGTATGTCTCCGATCGAGAAGGAAGTGACCACCGAAATAACATGCTCTTGGAAGTAGTGTTTAAGCTTGCGAGATGTAAGGAGTACGGCATATAATAGCTTCTGCACTTGTGGATACCGTACCTTGGACTCACTTAGGACTTCACTAACGAAGTATACCGGTCTTTGGACTCTCGCCCCCGAGCCGTTTCCTCCTTTCTCACGATGATCGCGTGGCCGACTACATGTGTCGTTGCCGCGATATAAAGTAATAGGGGTTCTTCTGGCATTGGTGAGACCAACACGGGAGGTGTCGTCAGGAAGGTCTTTAGATCTTCAAATGATTGTTGCTCTTCCGTCGTCCACTGAAACTTATCTTGTTTTTTGAGTAGTTTGAAAAAAGGCATACCTCGCATACCCAGCCAGGAGATGAACCTGTTTAGAGCGGCCATACACCCTGTAAGCTTCTGGACATCTTTTTGGTTCGTCGGCGGTTCCATATTTGATATGGCCTTGACTTTCTCCGGGTTGGCTTCAATGCCTCGTTGTGACACGATAAATCCGAGCAGTTTTCCCGAAGATACTCCGAAAACACACTTCTCAGGATTCAGCTTCATGTTGAAAGCCCTTAAACTTTCGAAAGTCTCGGTTAAGTCGATGATAAGATCTTTCCTTTCCCGAGTTTTTACGACAACGTCATCTACATACGCCTCCACGTTGCGCCCGAGCTGGGCGTGAAAACACCGCTGTATCGCACGTTGATAGGTCGCGCCAGCGTTTTTTAGCCCGAATGCCATCGTGGTGTAACAGTAGGCTCCGAAAGGCGTGATGAACGAGGTCTTGATATGATCTTCCTCCTTTAGGCGAATCTGGTGATAGCCCGAGTATGCGTCAAGAAAACTCAAAATTTCACAACCGGCAGTCGAATCTACCACCTGATCAATCCGGGGCAGTCCAAAGGGATCCTTCGGGCACGCCTTGTTGAGATCAGTATAATTGACGCACATGCGCCAAGTTTTATTCTTCTTTTGAACTAACACAGGATTTGCTAACCAATCAGGATGATACACTTCTTTGATGAAACCTGCGGCTAGGAGTTTCGTGATTTCCTATTTTATGGCGTTCCGACGATCCGGGGCGAACCGCCGAAGCCTCTGTTTGACGGGTTTTGACTTCTCATCAACATGGAGAGAGTGCTCGATCACCTCCCTTGGTACACCTGGCATATCTGATGGTTTCCAGGCGAAAATGTCTCTGTTAGTTTGGAGGAAGGTGACGAGCACGCTTTCCTATTTGTCCTCGAGCCCTGTCCCGATCACGGTTGTTTTAGACGTGTCAGACGGGTCAAGAATGATCCTTTTAGTTCCTTCGCCGGGCTTAATTCCCGAGGTGGCTTGCTTTTTTTATGGTACTTCTCCTTCGTCTTGGAGCATGGCAGCCTCTGCCTGGATGTTTCTTGCCTGGGTACCTGCTTCCTGTAATTCGGCAAGTTCATGATTCTCCCGGTCGCATTGCGAGGATTGCTTGATGTCACCACGAAGTGTGATGACTACTTTGGGTCCCGGCATCTTCAACACCGAGTAAGTGTAATGAGGTATGGCCATGAATCTGGCTAGGCCAGGCCTTCCCAAGATGGCATGATACGCCGTCTCGAAATTGGCTACCTCAAAGTTGATGAATTCGGTCCGGAAATTATCCTTAGTCCCGAACGTAACGGTTAACGAAATTTGTCCGAGGGGGAACGAGGACGCCCCGGGGATTACTCCGTGGAAAGGCTGAGTGCTTGGCCTCAGCTCCGAACGGGGGATGCTCATGTCGTCGAAAGTTCTGGCGAACAGGACGTTGAGCCCACTTCCGCCGTCGATCAGAACCCTCTTGAGCTTCACGCTGCGCACAACCGGGTCAAGTACGAGAGGAAACTTACCCGGATGTGGGACCCTGCCGGGGTGATCTCTACGGTCAAAGGTGATCGGGACCTCAGACCATTTCAGATATTGAGGAGTCGCCGGTTCCACTGCGTTGATCTCCGGCGGTGAGTTTTGATTCCGCTTGGACTCGTATCCAGTTGAGCCCCCGTAGATGTAGTTCAGCTCCTGCTCGGGCTCCTGGAAATCTTCTTCATCCGGGAGTTCCTTCTTCGCTGGAGCAACTTCGCCCTTGGCTGGGGGTGGTTGCCGTTGACTTTCGCGCGCAAAACGCTTCAGAGTGAAGCAGTCCTTGGCGGCGTGCTTTCCCTTGGGGTGGAAAGGACAGATCGCTTCCATGACGGTGCTGTAGTCGGGTGCCTCTCTTCGAGTGGCCCGGGGCCGGTTATGCTCGGTTGCCGCGACCAGCTCCTCGCCCTTGCGTTTCCTATCCTTGTGTTTAGAGGACTCGGGCTTATCGCCTTTGCTTTTTTGTGTGGGATGATCTTCTTGCCGCTCGGCCAGAGCATCTGAGGCCGTGGCATAGCGGTCGGCTAACGCAAACATTTCTTTTACGGAGGTCGGGGGCATCCTGGACATTTTTTTAATAAGATCAGGATCTCTTACCCCTTTCTGGAAGGCCGCCACCACCACCGCCTCCGACACCTCTCTGACGGTGTTCTTCTTCTGCATGAAGCGCCGGATGAAGTCTCTCAGCGTTTCAAACTTCTTCTGGTGCAGCTGATACAGGTCCCACGGAGTACCAGGCCTCTCATAGGTCCCCTGAAAGTTGGCGATGAATTGCTCGCACAGGTCACTCCAGGAGTCTACCGAGTTGGCCGGGAGGCCCGTGAGTCATGCTTGTGTCGAGAAATTTGAGATTGACCGGCAAATAGTTCGCCATGACGATGCGATTTCCTCCTCTTTGCCTTGACCGCCGTGAGCGAGACTCGCAACCAAGCTTCTGGGTCTCGCTCCCCGTCGAACTTTACAATGCCTTTGGGGTTGAATCCGTCGGGCCAAACCACTCGGCGAAGCCGGGGAGTGAACGCTCGGATTGCATCGATGGATCTTTCATCTTGCCGGGGTGGACTCCGGCGTGGAGATCTTCTAGCTCGGTGATGACCGTCAAAACGTCGAGGTGAGGTTCGGCGCGGCGAGTCATTGACTCGACGTTCGTCGTCACTTCCACTCCGGCGATGATGAAATCTGCGATCGTCGTGGTCATCGTGCATTCGGTCGTTTCGCCGATCGTAGCTTATGCTGAAACACTCGAAGTCGTCGCGGTGTCCATGTCTTTCTTCCTCGTCCCGCTCTCGTCGTCTGGCCGTGATGTCCTGGCGGAGGTCGCGGTCAAGGATCTGTCGTGCGTCTCTAGTATGCGGTGCATGGCGCCGACTGCTACCGCTCCGGCTGGTTGCAGTCCGACTGCTGGCGACACGAGTGTCCGCGTTAGAGCGTGAGTGCGCTTCTCCAGCTGGCTTCTCCTGATTTTGCTGGATAGCTGCCGCCATCACCATAGCCTTGATGTGAGCCACAATCGGGGCTGCTGGACTGTCCGATGCAATCATCGGGCCCAGCGTGTCGAGGAGCGTCTTCGAAGCGATGACGTTCTGCATCGGTGTGCGGAAGATGGATTGATCTCCCAACTTAGATTGCAGGATGTCCTCCCGGACATTGCGACCCAAAGATTGGAGAGACCGCGTTTTGATCTCCTTACCCTTACGTCGGCGATCTTCTTCCGCGACGTCACGATCTTCTTGATGGAGATCGGTCTTCTGTTCTTCAATTGAGAAGATGCCGCGAAAATCGCAACCGCTCCTAATGGTGGACGTTTTCGGATAAGTCGAGTAATGTACCGAGATGGTTCGCCTCGGATTACGCGATTGAATCGGTTTTTATCGGTGACAAGCTCTTCACGCTTATTAGCGACGAAATCCAAAGCTTCGGCTTAAAAGCCGGCCAAGACGAATCCGCCGGTTGGCGCCATCGAGTGCAGTAGGGAAAGATTGAAGCGCCCCTACTGGCGTGCCACCGCCGACTTTTGTAGTCGGCAATGAATTTATGGGGTAGGCGCTCGATCTCAAACTCGATGGTCACACAAGACAAGGGGTTTTATCTGAGTTCGAGCTCTCAGAGGAGATAATACCCTAATCCGTGTGCTTTGGGATTATATGGATCTCTTGGATGCAGGGTTGCTCAAAGCACAATATGCTCTGGGCGATATGAGGTGTTCTATGCTCTATGGCTTGATTGCTCTATACTTGGATGATCGGATCCTCATGTTGTTGCCCGCCCTCTCCCTTATATAGCGGGGGTGGGGTGGCTTACAGAGTCCTGATCGGTTAAGAGATTCCGATCGGTTACAAGATTCTAGTCAGTTAATAGGATAGAGTTTACATCTTTATCAACCCTATTAACGACTCGGATTACAACCGTATCTATCATTTCTAATTACAAGTTCAACTTCCTTTAGGATATGTCCCCTTGCGCACGGCAGCGGGGCCTGACGCGGGGAGTATCTTCTGGGCCTTCATCTTGGGCCTTTTCTGAGGATACCCTGGAATCTATATCCCACACAGGGTTAAAGTACCACAATCATACACAGCGGAATAATAATAAAGTACTTCAAACATGTATATAAATGAGTTGCATGACCTTATGGTCACCTTACAAATAGTCTGCCACGCAAGGCTTATATTAATCAAAGTATCAGAATAATAACAGCGAAAAATAAAGCATCGTGGAGACCCATCACTTTGCCACAGGCAACTGACAAGGCTTGCTCCCTAGTTCTCTGGCTCCTCGACAAGCTCCTCCTCCCAAGCAGGTGTAGACTCCTCCTCTGATATATTATTGATTGCAAGGGTGAGTACACACCGTACTCAACAAGTAATGCACAGAATGCAGTGCTTATTACTAAATGCGAGGCTTATTACAAGGGACAGGCTTACTTGGTTCTTTTGCAGCAAACAGCATTTTTAAACTCATATCTTATTTAGGTTAAAGCAGTGAAACAGTTATAAATGATACTAGATTCCTTAAACAGTTTTTCTCCATCAAACTTGGCACACAGCCTTAACCAATTCATTTTCAACACTCGCACACAGCCACCCATTCCACATTTTAATTGGAAGATCTAACCCTTGACTGTAATCCCCGAGCATTGCTCAATGCCACAAGCATGGCTATTCGAATAGATTTGACACACTGCAGAGGTTGTACACTTTACCTACAAGATACAGTCGCTCACCACACAGGTGATTGTCCGTAATAAAGCCTTTCAGGAACCTCGACCTTAACCAAAGAACCTCTCAGGTATTGCCTTCACTACCACTCCCCTCACACAGAGTCGAAGTATAGAACAGGCCAACACCATTAGATGGGCACCAAGCCGTAGCACAGGTACGCTCCCCCACATAGATACACCCCTGTGTACTGTCACCCTGAGGTATCAGAGGAAAGATACCAGAACCATAATCGACTAGGTCTGCCCATATCAGACATGTAGTTGTACGGATGACTCAGGTCAAAGACTTGCAAGGTGAAATCCTTAACTAACCAGGGCAAGACTTTCATCTCTCAAAAAGTGACACACAGCCCCAAGTGGCACACAACCTCTCATCTCCTGTCAACCCATTGCCACACAGGCCCACCTGGCACAAAGCCTCTTACCACTTGCCCCAGTCTAAATCATTTCTCACCCTAATTATCTTACAGTGCAACACATGCCAGTAAATCAACCTTCATGTAGAACCACACAGGTCTCCACATTTCAACGTCATTACCAACAACATCCCACCATTTACCAAAATACATTCACTATTCCTTTAGTCAATGTTGCTTTTGTATTTTACGAGATTATTCACGATATATGCGAGGCTAAGCAACTATTCACGGTCTAACCTCCCGTGTTAGCATATCATTACATCTGACTAATATTATAACTTAGGGCAAAAAATGAATCATGGCATACAAATATTAAAGTCGAAGTGGAAATAACAGATAGGTTGATTAACTAAACTACCCAAATTAATTGAATCCATTTTTAATTAATTTAGCATGCATAACTTGAACCAAAATACATTCTTAAAACTTACGAGCAAAATGATCAACACATAACTTGCCTTCGAACAGTAGCGAACCTTGGTCTAGGTCTTGGTCTAGAGCTTGATCCTCGAAATCCACATCCTGACGCCGCTCGACGTCTACGTAACAGATAAAGAACCAAATAAACACACAAAACAACGTACAAATACACATTCAGAAACTACCACAAATCAAACTAATTCGTAGCTTTATAAAATCTTCCAGATATTTAATTTAGCATTTTCTAATATTTATAAAATTTATTTTAACATTTTTGGACATATAGTTTAAGAGCTACAAAATTCGTAAGTTTGGACTTTCTGTGAATATTTTAACAGTATAAATTTATTTATAAAATTTCAGTAAAATTAGCATAGCTAGGTGTGAATGTTTACTCATTTACAAAATTTGTTGCATGCAGTTTGGAGGTAACGAATTTGTAGTGAAAAAGACAAATTTCGCGATTTTGGAAAAATTTCATGTACAACTAACGATTCGGCTGAATGCATGCATGGTACTATTCATCATATATATGCGTATTCTTCATGCGTTTCTTCGGCTTGGTGTCTTGGATACACGAGAGAGACAGAGAAGAAACGCAAGGTCGGGTCTGTGCCGACGGCCGGTGAGCACGCGGGACCGGCGAACGGTGGCGACAGCAGCAATGACGGCGGCGGCGACGGCGCCAAGACGTGGTCGTAGTTGCTCGTTGACAGCAGTGACAGCAGGAAAACGAATCAATGCCTAATAATATACGTATACATACTAACATATATATGAAAACACACCGTACACGTCCTAACATATATATCTGTTGGCGTAAAAAACTTGATGTAGGGTTTCTGACAGCAGCACACCAGACGAACACCTTGTTCAAAGTGTTCTAGTCGATTTGACCTGTAATCGAAAAGGTAAAAATATAAAATTCACTCAAAGCCGATCGTAACGATCAATCGGCTTAGACTCAATCAGCTTGAAGCCGATTAAGATCAAAGTAACAAGGTAAGTCTAACTAGCCGATTAAGGCTAGTCACAGGATAAAGGCAGATCGATTCTAAAGAAGACGATGTGCAACAAAATCAGAATAAATCAAACCTATGGCGTAATTTGAAGAAGATCAACAATCGGCGATGCGTAACTTTATTGATCAAGATCGAATTATAAAGGCTAAATTACAAGAACTACTTCTAGTCGACAGGAAAGAATAATGTAGATTGGTGTGTTGATTGTGTTGTTCTTTGCATCTTGCTTTAGCCCTTCTTTTATACCCGTCGGTCAATCGTATCCTTTTATAACACGTTTCAAAACCTGATCCGTATCGGCCTTACCTCGGACAGTTTTTTCTCAAAGATCTTGCAGTTACCAAGTATCTTCAAATCTTCCCAAATCATCCGTTAGTTTCCGCATGTTTGACTTTCTTGCCGATTTTGACTAGACTTGCCAAATTCTAGTGCAAACATATGCCCCCCATTTTTGAGAGATGACTTGTTATCTTTCAAATATCACAATTGTCGGCTTTTTTCCCTCGGCTAACTGTTAATCTTCACCCAGTAACTGTTGCTTTATTTGCGCCATAATTTTCTGACACGCAGGTAGTGCATTTTAATTGTTCGCGCCCTTTGAGATTCATATCCCACCGCTTTAGATTTTTACCTTGCTATAAAATGCGGCCCCCACACTGTCATTCCCCACGCGCTCGAGCTCTTGTGATCTTCATAATCGGCTCCTTTGCTTGGTTTTTCATCTGAGTCAGTTGGCTTTTGACATCAAGATCGGCTGAATGGATCCTTGTCAGGTACTCATCCCGATTCCCAACAGCGTTGATCAGTTTTTCCTCGGCCCACTAGGAACCCTAGATACGGCTACGGTTGTTGATCAAGAAGTAACTCGCCTTCCTTTGTCGGCTAGAGGATATAATATTGAGGGTTGGAGTAAGAGTTTTAGGGCTTGGCCGACTACACTTAAAGGGTGGAAAAATTGGTATAACCGAGTAGCAACCCAAAAAAGAGAATCCTGGGAAAGAATGGGCATAGCCGAGTGCATTCCTTTGAGCTTAGCCGATCCAGAGGCCAATGAGCCCTTAGTGGCCACGGCTTGTTATTTCTGGTCGAATGCTTTCAATGCCTTTATGTTTCGCACCGGTCCAGTCGGCCCAACCTTGCTGGATGTCGCTTAACTTTGCTGTCTGAGACCAGATGGGGAACAAGTATCGGCCTTTAGTGCGAAACCCAAGCATAAACTTATTCGATCCAAAGGTGAAGGCTGGTCTAAGTATATTGCCAATAATAATAAAGTAAATGGATTAGTATCGGACGAAGAACACGTTGCTTACCTTAATCTCTGGCTTGACTGATTTTTGTTCTGCGGGGCTTCTTTAGGACCAACTCAAGTATATCAGATAATTGCAGAACGATTGGTAGAAGGCCGTCGGTTGGCGCTTGGAAAAACATTTCTGGGAACGGTATACCAAATGATGCATGTTATTAGAAGTCGGCTTTATACGTGTTTTGCCGATTTCACTGTAGGCAATGTGGGCGATCCCTTATTGGTTATTCAGGTTTGGCTGTACTGCTTCTTTAGCTGACCCTTTGATTTAGAGTCTGCCGATGATACGGCCTTCCCAAGAGAAGACAACCCGGAGAACGCCATTCCTCAATATCAAGCAAGCCGATCATTTGGTGAACGGTTCATTATGTGTTCCGGCAATGAGACAAAAATCACAGCTGCCGATTCGAAAAAGTACATGTATTTCTTCCTTCACTTGAGCGATGAAGATTTGAGACAGCGGGACTTTTTTAGTTATAGCGGTGTGGCCGATTTTCCATGGCCTTCGTTTCTGCATCTTGAAGCCGACAGTTTTTCATTGCCCCAGGAGACACTTGACTTATATAAAATTTTCATTTCTCCTTGCATTCTCCACACTGGTCTCCACACAAGAAATTGAACATACCAGCCGTCATATGAATTCTAACATCCGTCTGTTTATGCAAGACAACTGGGATTTGGTCAAGTGATCCCAAGTTTTCAGCTTCATGATCGGTTTGAACCAAGAGCTAGAGTCCGGAATATTGTATCGGCTGAGATTGTCCTAGAAGTAGCCGATGACCTACAAGTTCAGTCTTTGCCACACTTTTTCCTGAACACCAGACGGGCAAGAGGCTATACTACATGGTGGTCAACCATTGCAGAAGCTCTCTATCGGTCCAAGTCTCTGTCGACCATCATCAATGAATTTTTTCCAAATCTTTCAGAGCCGACGTTAGTATCTAACGCCGATTCTAGCAGTGAGGCCACTTCGTCCGGATATACTAACACGAACGTAGATGTTTCTAGCGAGGTATCGGCTTAGAGTCTAAATCTTCCATTTTGTCTCTTATGAAGTCTGCCTTGAATCTAACTTGGTTTCCTCCCTCTCCAGAACAAGGCTATTGGAAAGAGGGCGACTTCAGGCCCATCGGGTGATAGTCAGCCCAGGAGACAGCAACAATTGGCCACTGTCACGGGTTACGCTTCTGGGTCCTTGGGTATTCAGAGCCCATCTCTATCAGACTTGGAGAAGCAGAAACAACCTAGTAAGTTTTCTTATCGGCTTTCTAAGCAAATGGCCAAGATCACCCCTGTCCGAGGCAACGACAAAGAAGATGAGAAGTTCCTGGATGAAATCCAACAAACCATTGCAAAGGCAGCAGGGGTAGTATCGGCTTTAGGGGCAGGCTCCTTGGTTCAGGCATCTAAGTCTTAAATCTTTTTCTGATGATAAACTATTGCTGAGCGTTGACTTTTGGAATGTTTGTAACTCAACTTTATAATCGGCTGTTTAACCGATTTAAGTTTACCTTTCTGTAAATTCTTTCGCAAATCTACAACCTTCCTAGCCGATTAACAACACCGTGTTAACTTGGCTTTTTAATGCAGTTCTTCAGTCGGCTAGTCTCCAATCCAAACGCTAGGATAGTATTTCTTTAAATATTTCCCGTTAATAGCTTTAGGAAAAACATACCCTTCCAACGTTTCCACTACATACGAATTTCCACCGACTAGCCGATTAACCTTGTACGGCCCTTCCCACATAGGTGACCATTTACCAAATCGGCTATCTTTCGAACCGACGGGTAGTATCGTTTTCCACACTAAATCGGCTTGATCAAAAGATTTAGGCATGACCTTTTTACTATATGCTTTTGCAACTCTGACTTTATTCTTCTTAAGCCGATCAAGCGTAGACAAACGCAACTCTGCTAACTCGTCCAAGTTATCGATCATCAAATCGTTATACTCCTGAGCCGACAAACCATTTTGCCTGGCCGTTCGTATAGACTCGATTTTAATTTCCACGGGTAAAACGGCTTCCTGACCATATACCAACTGGTAAGGTGAGAGCTTTGTTGCTCCGTGATAAGCTAGCCGATAGGCCCAAAGTGACTCTGATAGGGTTGAGTGCCAATTCCATGGTCTTTCATCGATTTTCCTTTTGATCAACTTAATTAACGTTTTATTGGACGACTCGGCTTGTCCGTTAGCCTGAGCGTAATATGGGGATGAGTTCAATAACTTAATTCCCAGACTTGTCGCGTAACTCTGAAATTCATTAGACATGAACAACGTACCTTGATCGGTCGTGATTGTTTGTGGTATCCCAAACCGATGGACAATATGTTCATTAACAAAACCGATTGCTTCAACATTGGTCACTTTCTTAAGCGTTATAGCTTCAACCTATTTAGAGAAATAATCGATCGCGGCCAAAATAAACTTGTGGCCTTTACTCAAAGCAGGGAATATTTGGCCGATTACATCTATTCCCCAACCTCTAAACGGATATGGCTTGATAATTGGGTGCAAGGCCGATGCTGGTGCTAGTTGTATATTGCCAAATTTCTGACAAGTCTAACATCCTTTATAATATTTGAAACAATCCTCTAGCATTGTCGGCCAAAAATAACCCGTTCGTCTAAGTATCCATTTCATCTTATGAGCCGATTGGTGAGATCCGCAAATACCTTCATGTACCTCGCCCATTGCTACTCGTGCTTCTTCGGCTTCGAGACATCTCAACAGCAAGCCTTCCATCATCCGATAATACAATGTATCGTCCATAACAATGTACTTTGAAGCTTGTTGCCTAATCTTGCGTTCTGTCGGTTTAGATGGGTCGATCAGGCAATTCTTTATTTGCGTTCTCCAATCCACAGTATCTACGCACATGACGGCTTTATCTACTAATTCGGTTACCTGATATCGGCCAAAGCCTTTGTAACCTGATGCCTGTTGGGCTAAGGCGTTAGCTCTATCGTTCAATTCTCGAGGGACATGACCGATAGAAAATGATGTAAATGAGCCAATAATCTCGAAACATTGTTCCAAATATTTCAGCAGTATTTCGTCTCGGCATTGGTATTCTCCTTTTATTTGCTGCACAATCAACATTGAATCCCCGTATGCCTCAACAGCATTTACTCCAATATTTTCTAACAATTGCAAGCCCTTGAGTAATGCTTCATACTCTGCCTGGTTGTTTGAGCATCGACTGTTTAATCGAAATGCAAATTCAAAATTATACCCTTTGGGTGATATGAGCACAATACCGATTCCGTCACCTTCTCTACATACAGATTCGTCAAAAAGCAATTGCCAAGGGGCTACAGATACCAAGTCGGCAGCAGTATCATGTCCTGTTATAAAATCGGCCAGAACTTGTCCCTTAACGGCTTTAACCGATTCATACATTAGGTCGAACTCTATTAAGGCATAAGCCCAATTGCCAAGTCGACTCGTAAAATCGGAGCTAATAACATATATTTTATAACATCGGTTTTACAGATCACCTTACAAGCCGATGCTAAAATATAATGCCTTAGCTTTGTACATGAGAAATATAAAGACAAGCATAATTTCTCGATGAAAGGGTACCTGAGCTAAAACAGATCCGATAGTTTCCTCCTCAGCCGATATATATAACCTGAAAGGAATCCCTTTTCGTGGCGCAACCAAAACTGGAGGATTGGCTAGATAATCTTTGACGTCGTCGAAAGCCTTTTGCTGATCAATTCCCCATACGAATTCTTGATTATCCTTTAATTTCAACAGTGGGGTAAAAGCACGGATCCGACCGGAGAGATTTGAGATAAACCTTCGGAGATAGTTAATCTTGCCGATCAACTTTTGTAATTCATTTTTGCATGTTGGCTGCATTGTTTCGACTATGGCTTTAACTCTTGCTTGATTAACTTCAATACCTCTTTCATGTACTATAAAGCCCAAAAATTGCCCGACTGACACGCCAAACGCACATTTGAAAGGATTCATCTTCAAGCCATGTGATCTTATGTTTTGGAAAACTTTTTCTAAATCGGCCAAATGTTGCAAATCATCTGCACACTTTACTACGACATCATCGATATATATTTCGACAATATGACCGATTAAGTTATGAAAAATCAGATTCATGGCTCGCTGGTATGTTGCCCCAGCATTCTTTAAACCGAAAGTCACAACCGTCCACTCGAATAAACCTATGGCACCAGGACATCTAAAAGCTGTTTTTGGTATATCGACTTCTGCCATGAATATCTGATTGTATCCGGCATTTCCGTCCAGAAAACTTATGATTTTATTCCTGATGTAGCATCGATAAGCATATCGGCTATTGGCATCGGGTATTCATCTTTTGGTGTCGCCTTATTCAAATCTCTAAAGTCGACACATACTCGAAGTTTTCCGTTTTTCTTCATGACTGGAACAATGTTGGAAACCCATTCCGCATATCGGCAAGGCCTTATAAATTTTGCTTCCAACAATTGTTCTATTTCCTCTTTTATAATATTATACAGGGCCGGATTAAAACGCCTAGGGTACTGTTTAAACGGCCGATATCCTGGTTTAATAGGTAGCCGATGTTCTACCAATTGTTAGCTTAGACAAGGCATCTCGTGATACTCCCAAGCAAAACAATCTTTATAATCTCTAAGAATTTTGATCAACCTTTCTTTGTATTTTACATCTAATTTTGCGCTAACAAAAGTTGGTCTTTTCCTATCACCGCTACCTATATCGACTTCTTCAAGCAGATCTGTGGACGTGAAGCCTTGACCCAACTTTTTAATCTCTTGAAAATCTTCTATAGCTTCATAGCTATCTGTTATTTGCCGATAGCTTTGCATTTTATCTTGTAGTGCCTTCATTGCATTTCCTGTCCCCATCGGCGCAATACTTCATTTGTCCGATCAAACGTGCCCAGCTTGACACTTATCGGCATAAGTCATCCAATGTTTTTCCCGATATACACCCAGCTTCTTCGTGTTGCCAATTCGCGTCAGAACTGGCCATGGCGATGTGAGCCGATGTGTTGGCTATGACAACTTCAACTTCCTCTCCATTCCATTGGACAAGCGCTTGATGCATCGTCAATGGGATGCAGCAGTTGGCGTGAATCCAATCTCTTCCAAGCAGAACACTGTAATTTCCTTTGGCGTCTATGACAAAGAATGTGGTCGGCAAGTTTCTTCTTGACGATCGAGTTCGCAACCATGACGCCTTTGGCCTCTGTGGGATCGCCTGTGAAGTCGTTTAAAACCATATTAGTTTTAATCAAGTCTTCATCGGACTTACCCAGTTTCTTGCAAGTCGTATAGGGCATTAGGTTTACTGTAGCTCCACCGTCTACCAGCATTCTTGATATCGGCTTGCCATTTATGTATCCTTTCAGATATAATGGTTTTAGATGCCGATGATCATCCCTTGGTTTCTCGAATATTGCATTTTGGACGCCTGAACATGATTGAGCAAAAGTTTCTTTAGCCGACTCGGTTTTAATTTTGAATTTGGCTGGTAATGTGAACACCATATTGATATCCATCGGGGGTGTATCATTCCTAATCATAGGAGAATCTAGATTATCCGCCGACTCAAAATCTTTCTCGACCTGTTCCTTTTTTTCTCCATTCTTTCTTAATAACCTTTATCGGACGAAGCTCATTGAAAGTCTTATCCCTCTGTTTTTCTGCATCGGCTTCTCGGATTTCTTGAGTCCTTAGTCTCGGCCGTCTGCATTTGCGATCGGCTAAGGCGGATGGACACCACCTAGGTTTGGCTCTCGGCTTCGTGATCCGCGACCAAATATTCCCGGTCTGAACTAGGCCTTTGTGTTTCGACCTGGTCTGGTGCCTGATTTGGTTCAGATATTCTTTCGTGAACAGGCCTTCTGTAACTTTTTCCATGATCTCGAATCGGCCCAGACAACCTATCTCTAGCCGATTGTCTTGGCCAATCGTCTCGGGGATAATGCTCCATCGGGCATGTATACAGAGATGGCAACGCTACTCCCCTTTCCCAACAAAACTGCCAAAAAGGACACCTTCTATGTGCCCTCTCCACGTTTTCAGTGTGATATAAATTATCCGACCGACGAGTAGGATATCGTGGTCGATTATTCATTCTTTCGTATTTCTCCATCAACTGAGAAAATGTCGGTCCTAGCCTTCTTGTTGGCTGCCTTGATGGTGATTTTTCGACTTTATACCATTTTCCCACCTGAGGATTTCCTTTGGGTTTAATGGTTCTTGAATTCTTCCCTTCATGATCGGCTTCTATTTGTAATGAGCCGATTGTAATCTTCAATGTCTGGCTACCATCTGAAGTTGATTGAATGTTAACTTGCCGATCCTTTTTTATCTCATCATGCATCGGCTTTTTCCCTTTAGCCGAACATTGAACCATGTTGATTGGGAATGGATCAGCGTCAACTTGCATAGTCGGCTCATCAGCAAATTTTAACCGACCATCCTCGATAGCCGACTGGATCTGTTGACGAAAAATATTGCAGTCATTAGTATTGTGAGAAAAAGAATGGTGCCACTTGCAATACCTGCGTTTCTTGATCTCATCAGCCGATGGTATGACGTGTCCTTCGGGCAACCATATTATTTTCTCTTGCAATAATAAATCAAAAATACGATCACACTTGGAGACGTCAAAGGCGTATTTGACTTCCGACTTATTCCTAGTCGGCTTGAGCCAAGAACAGACTAAGGATTTTTTGGACCCTTTTATCCATCGGCTATGTTTATCTCTGCTTCATCGTCTTCTGAAGAATCGTTCGGACAATAATCGACCATGTTAACTTTAGCTTTATCCTTTTCCTTATTACTGCTATTTTTAAATCTATCTTTAAATGCTTTATTATCTGGGAATTGGCTTTCTTGAGCCGACACGCGATGAAGCAGATGACTTAGATCAGCGAACTCTTGCCCTCCAAACTTCTCTCAAAGCGGTGGAATTAATCCTTGAAAAGCCAAATCAGCAAGCTAATTATCGGGCAATTTAACACTGAAACATCGGTTTCTGATTTCTCTGAATCTTTTAATGTAATCAGTCACCGATTCTCCAAATCTCTGGCGAACAGAGCTTAGGTCAGAAATCCTGAGCTCTAAACTACCTGAGAAAAAGTATTCGTTGAATCGGCTTTCCAAATCGTTCCATAAATGGGCCGAATTTGGAGGCAGACAAGTGAACCAAGTAAAAGCTGCCCCGAACAATGATAACGGGAACAGTCTTATTTTCAGCCCATCGGATTGAAAGTTTGCCGTCGCATTGCGCGATAAAGCGTCGATATGCTCGAGTAGTAATTGAGTCGTCACGGAGAATTTCGCAAAATGCGGGACTCGAAATTGTGGGTGTAAGGCATGCGATCTATGTAATCGGGATACGGCTTTACGTGGCGATAACCTTTCCTTTTGGCTGTATGCCGAATTGATCCCTCAAGACGGCAGAGATTTGATCAGCCCAGTTCGCATTATCGGCCACTGGAACAACAGGCCTTTGATAATGTTGGCCATAGTTGGCATTATGCCCCCCGAGTACAAAATCGGGTTGCCAATTAGGTTGAGCCGATGGCATACGAGCGTACTGATCGTACCTATTGTGTCTGATTTGGGGTTCTGGTACAGGGACAAAAGGTTCTGAATAAGTTACTACCTTATGCGGACTTCGATTTCTAGGCAGGGTAGAATCATGTGGGTATCTCTCAGGCCCAATCGGCTGTGAAACCGATTGCAGAAATGCAAAGAACGGGGCCGACGGTGGCAAATTTGCTGATGCATCTAATTTGACGGCGTCGGTGTAGGCATGGTGATGGTTCACCCCACTTGGCCGAGGATCTCTAGGCAATATGATGGTGGGCTGAGTAGGCAGCTTAATTAAATGGACAACTTGGTTGGGATGGCAGAATGCCATGTGGAAGATGGAATTTGACTTAGGATTGGAAACTTGGTTTACTTGAGAAATGCTGAATCTATTACTCACATTATTTGTTTCTGATCTTTACTATCTATTTACTGTATTTGTTCATAAATGCTGCTTATTGCAAAATAGCCATGATAGCCTATCCTTTGGAATAAGCCTTGCATATAGTACATAGAATTGCATTCTGTGTGCAACTTGTTGAGTGCTTTAAGTACTCACCCTTGTCAACAACAATAATCAACAGTTGAAGAATCTACACCTGTGTTGGAGGAGGAGTTCCAGGAGGACACGAGTCATTAGGGTTCGAGCCTTGTCAGTTGCCTGTGGTGAACTGATTTACTATCTACGTTTTCTATTTTTCGCTGCTTAATTCTTAGCTTATATTTCAAGTCTTGCCCTGCGTGGCTTAATAATGTAAGTTGGTCATAAGATCATACACTTAGCTATATCAATAAATAGAGTATTATTCTATTATCGTTGAGTATGATGTGATATGTACCAATGTTGAGCTGTGTGTACTAGCGTTGATCACAGGACTAGTGCGAAGAAACACACGGTGGGTTCGAATCAGTGGATTTGGGTCCTTACAGAGGTGGTATCAGAGCATACTGACTGTAGGCCTTGACCCTAGATAGTCTGGTCGTCTCTATAGGACCTTCAAAATTATTTTCTAAAGGAAAGAATTAACTTGAAAGAATAATATGTTCTTGACTTATCTTATTCTTCTATTCCTTTCCTCGTCGAATTTCTCTCTTTCCTATTTGAATTTCTTTTCTTTCCCTTCTTTGGATCGAGTTAAAAACCTTATGTGAGTTATCTTAGTAGTTGACGATATACCACATCTTAGGAGAAAGCATCAATTGCTTGCTGTTGACCTTGGAAATCATGAAGGAAGGAATTATCGAGCTCAAGGAAGGAGTAGATCTATGAAGTGTTCCAAAAGCTAGAAGATCTATGCTTCGAGTAGCCAGTTGAGACTCATGTGTGGGAGCCGTGTTTGCTTAAGATAGAAGTGTTACCCCTGTAGGCGGTAGTTTTGTGTGTATAGGTTGAATTGGTTTTTCCTTGATTGCTGAGTGTGCAGTATGTGTTGCAGAGCTTTTAGGCTTATAGAAGCAACCATACCAAGTTATTAATATTGTTTGCTTAAGTTATTGGGTTAAACCTATCTCCCCTGCTTTAGGATCCCTGCTTTTTACCTATGCTATATCTATCTTTCCTAACCCAAGATGCAATCAACAGATGGTGAATACTCGTGGAAACAACGGTGCTTCAGGAAGTGGACTGCGCCAGAATGACAACCCCAATGAGATCGACCTTGCGGGACTTTGGGTTAGATATACAGAGTGTGCCATTTTTCTGTGACAACACTTCTGCTATTTGCATTGCTAAAAACCCAGTGCAGCATTCTTGGACCAAACACATTGATATTAGATATCACTTCCTTAGAGACCATGTACAGAAGGGGGATATCGTGCTTCAGTTTGTAGAGAGTGACCTTCAGTTAGCCGATATCTTCACCAAGCCTTTGGATAGCTCGAGGTTTGTTGCCCTGAGGAGTGAGCTTGGGGTCGTGTGCCCTTACGGCCTTCTGTGAGTGGGAGCTGGCTTGTATATTATGTATTATATTATTTTTTCTTTCGGTTCTTCTTTCTTTTGTTTTGTTTTGGGTGCTATGGGTTTTTCTCTTTAGAGTTCTAAGTTCACTTCACCTAGACTTCTGGCATGCTTCGGCATGGACCTCTCATCTTATGCTTCAGGATGTTATTCTTTTCTTCTTCTTGGTTGAGCTCACTCACAGACTTATAGGTCTAGCAGGTGTTGGGCCTCCTGGGTAGACAGGGTTTGTGTTTGCTCCTGTGTTGGAGTTCAAGAGTTAGCTGTCCTTTGTCAGTCATTGGGGAAGATGAGAGCGAATTTGAGCCTAGTGTTCTCTGCTATCTTTTCTAAACTCTATAGCCATTCAGTTTGCAGTTTTTCAATCTTTCTCTCCTCTTTTTTGAGTTTTTGGCTTCAATTGAGTTCATTTGGTTTTTTCTATGACTAACTCTGCTAATAACTCAATTTGTGCTTAAAATTGTCTCACATGTTGAGGGGGAGTTTGAAAATCTGTTCATGCATTGCATATAGGCTGCATTTTCTTTTGTTTTATGAGCTTTGTCTATTATGCAATTGATTCAATCTTCATGTAATGCACCTTGCTACATCTTTGAAGAAAATCACTAGCTTAGGTCAATCCAAGTTTATCTATCATAGTAAGCTTGTTAAAATCTGAAAATTGAAAATCTTAAATGAAAAACATGTTGCTTTTTCTTGTTAAGTTTCTTCTCTAGAGGTTTTTACCAAGAATTGTGAATTTATGGAGTTCTCTAGAGTCCCTATAGCAACTTGGGTGAAACTTGCTTGATCCATATTTTAGTCCTTCAAAATTGCTCATATGTGCTAAATTAAGAAAATTTTGACTCTCTTTTGTGCAAAATTGAACTCAACACTATATATTCTCGAGACTGCCTCCCATTGCACTTGGGATAAACTGGGAATATATCGTGTGTGACCAAGATCATTCTCTTAAGCGTTACTCTTGGGGTGATCGAACATGGCTTGAGTCAATCATTAAGAAATGCAAATAACAAAAATATAAGTGGGTAAAGAATGCAAATAATGTCAAACATTTGCTCCCCGCTATGTCTTTCAAAATATCAAAGAAGAAGAATTTGTATGAATTGAAAAATGAGCTCGAAGGACTCTATATGCACTTCAAGATTCCCCAAAGTGTTGAGTAGGTTGAACTCTAGGTTTTCCATTTGATCCTATGAGTAGTGTTTGCTTCTAGCTTTGAAACTTTTGCTAAGTTTTGCACTTGTTCAAATCTTGCTAAAATAAAATCTTGTAAACAAAGCTTGTGAGCAAAATGAATTTGTTCTTGGAGACATCCTAGTTCAGTCATTTTCTAAATTGACTAGCTTGGTGTCATATCTTGCATTTATGATCACTTGGATAATTCTCAAAGCTCACTTAGGATGCATTTCATGCATACATATATAAAGGGGGAGAAAATAAATTTTTTTTATGCCTATATTGCCAAAAGGGGGAGAAAATGTAGAAAAGGCATCTTCAAAGGAAAAATGTTAATCCACTTTGGTTCTTATGATCTTTGTGACAATTGCAAATTTTTATGATCATAAGCATATTCGAGTGTTCCTTGTGAGTTTTATTGGATCTTTTAGAGCTTTTGTTGAAAACTTGCTCTCCCTAAAGTTTAGCTCTAAAATCCATTTTCTGCCAACTTGGTCATGATCTTATTTCCTTATTCTGGACCAAGTTTGGCTTTGCATTCAAATTGCTTTCTTCTCTCCTATTCAAACTCAAAACTTATGCCTTTTCATGTGTTTGTCAATATACTCATCAAGGGGGAGATTGAAAGACCATGTGGAGGTCTATCCTTGTGTGATGAGTAATTGACGAGTTTTGAGCTTGGTTTGATTTGAATTGAATTGGATTTGAAGCAGTTTGAGTGTTGGTTGCTCTTCTTAGTGCTACCGGCCTAGGCGTAGTAGCAACGGACCATTGAGAGCAATTATGATCGATTAATGATTTTGGGATAATCATTGAATATCTTTGTGGGCATTGCTATGTGAAAGGTTTTTCCTTGTCTTTGATTGTTGCGAGCGGCGATGCTAGGTCATGGTGAGGCGGAGGATGACCGGGACTAGGCGAGGGCGTCGGAGGTCAGATGGTTGGCGGATCGCGGAAGATGATCGAAGGCGGAGTCCGGGCAAGTCAAGAAGACAAGGAAAGGAGATGATGCTAGCTAGATGCTGCGTGGATCAATGAGGGCCGTCGGATTGAGGTCTAGTTGATAGGTTAGCGGGTCTAGGTAGTATGCTTTGAAAACCGTGCAAGAAAACCCGGTATGTGTGTGGGTTTTGGGTTAGCCCTTGCATGGCTGTGTGTGTGGGTTAATCCTAGCCCTTAGATGAGTGCTCTAGGTTTGAGGGACTCGTCCAAGGGTGGTAGGTGGCCCAAGAGTAGTATAAATAGGGGTGGAGGGTAGCCTCCTCCTTAGAAAGGTTTTGAGGTTTTTGAATGCTCCTTTGAGCTTTGCCCACATGAAAGTGAGGCTTTGTAACCTCTCCTTCCAGAAATAAAAGTTTTATCCATCCAACTCAGAATTTATTTTGCGCATTTACATTATGTCTTTACTTTACGCAATTTAAATTCAGCATTTATTTTCCCGCAATTACATTCTCGCAATTTACTTTCACGCAATTTGGATTTGCCTCCCCTCCTTCTAAATACTGTTGATCTTGGATGTTTTGAGTGTGTTCATATGGTTGTACATCTCTTTTGCACTCTTGGATTGAGTAGAGAACAACTTTCTTTCAAGTCCCAACTTTGTTCAGAACTTGTTCTTTGCGTAGCATTTAGTATTTGATTTTTATAAAAATCTAGAAAAATCATTTTTAAGTGATTCTTGTTGGAAGAGGTGCGGGACTCTGATATACAACTGCAGAAAAATTTTGGAGTTCACTTATTGCACCGTTTGGGCGCCATGAGGTGAAAACCGAGCCCTAAACTTTCTGCTCAAAGTTCTTGACTGACTGTGTTCTTCGATTTTTCCTGTTTTTTATGTATATCTTTTTGAGGAGAAGTTTGGTGGTGTTCTTCACGACTCTTCTGCTCATAGGGATAAAAATTCTCAAAATTTTGTGAGTTGCAGAAACCCACCAACCTCCTGTTCAAATTGAGGACAATTTTTGGAAATTCTGCTTTTGCTTTTCTGAAAGTGACTTTTGTGATTTGAATTGATCTCCTTTCTAAAAGCAAGAGTTGGATTGATTCCTCTTTATCTTGGACACTAGACAACCAGGATTGTGACTCAAAAATCCCCACATATTTTATGGTACTTATCCATGCAAGCTAGGGGTACACGTAGTTGTCTAGTTTTTCGGGTTTTTCACGATTTCCTTTGAGCGATCTTGTCGAGGTTTTTGTTGGAGTATTTTGGGGGAAAATTTATTTGCGACCATTCACCCCCCCTCTGTTCGCCATCTCGATCCTTCACTCTCTGCTGATGATTATGATGGGCTCCATGCTGCATCATCTTTCTCTTACTGGATTCTTCCAATTCACGACGAGACTCCTCAATAAACATAGCTTTATCTACAAGGTGCTGAAAATCTGCATAGTCATTGCCAATGACTTGCACCTTTAGTCCTGGATTGAGTCCACGCTTGAACTTCTTCTGGCAAGCATCATCTGTAGCTACATCATCTGGAGCGTAGCGAGCGAGTTGAGTGAACTTGTTGAGGTATTCACTCGCCGACATCCCTTCTTGCTTAAGCTCTCGGAACTCATTCTTCTTCTTCTCCACTTTTCCATCAGGGATATGAGAGTGGCGGAAAGTAGTGGAAAACTCTGCCCAAGTGATAGTCTGAGGGTCATCATGGGCGGCATTGTAGTTCTCCCACCATTCAGCGACGGTGCCCTCCAGCTGATGAGCGGTGTAGAGAACCTTCTCATGATCTGTGCACTGAGCAATTGCATGCTTCTTCTCAATGGAGCGAATCCAATCATCGGCGTCCAATGGTTCTGAAGAGTTGGAGAAAGTTGGCGAGCGAGTCCTCATAAATTCTGCTAGCTTGGACTGGAGACGAGCTTGAGGAGGTGCAGCGGCAACTTGGTTCTGCTGGTTCAACAGATTAGCTAGGTCAACTGCAGTCTGGTTCTGTTGATTCATCATGTTGTTCATGTCCTGCATCATTGTATTCATTAGCTGAGTCTGAGCTGCTAGAAAATGTCCCATGTTCTGATCTGTCACTGCTGGTGGTGGCGGTGGTGCATTGGAATTGGGGTTGGTGTTGGCACTGGCACTGGCATCCACGGGCGAACTGCGACCGGCTCCAGAACGAGTGTCAATCATCTAAGATGCAGCACAAGGGTTTGATAGGTAAGAGGGAAAAGCAGTAGACAAGTGGTAAGATCATCTAGGGGAGAAGGTAATACCCAGGGACAAAAGGACCTAGCCGAAAAGGCTTCAAATTAAAGAGGCAATAAAGCTTTTTCAACTAAAGGTATGGTTGCAACACCGTGCTTGGGGCAAGTGTACAACATACCAGGCACATAAGCAATAAAAATATCCTAGTATACGCGGACTAAACATAACTGAACTGAAAGGGGGAAACATGCTCAAACACTGCTGAGCACAAAAACCCTATCTTATATGGTAGTCTTCTTGGCAAACTCTAGACGGCTAGATCATCATCTTCCTTGATTGATTCTTTATAGAAGACTCGAGGCTTCGAGAAGTTTCATGAGATAAGATCAGTTTAGATTTCAAATCAATTTTTCAGCAAAGGTGAGGAATAAGAACATAAGAATATGAAGAGAGGAGACGAAAACTATTAAGTACCAATTTGTTGGTTTGATTTAGAAAATAATTTTGAAGGCCATGCTAACTAGGATAGCGACCTACAGTCGATATGGCTCTGATACCATCTCTGTCGGGACCCAGATTTGCAAACCTGAAACCCTCTATGTATACTGCACTAGTCCAGGATCACGCTAGTGCACACAGTGGAAACATAGATGAAATATCATTCCATACAACGAATTAACTAAGAAGAAGCAAATTATTATTAAATAAAGCAAACGACCTTATGGTCATAGTTTACACCAATATGCCTT
Source organism: Otatea glauca (assembly GCA_036346275.1). NCBI lineage: Eukaryota > Viridiplantae > Streptophyta > Magnoliopsida > Poales > Poaceae > Otatea > Otatea glauca. The sequence goes on along the minus strand of CM070727.1, from coordinate 30,937,152 downwards.
AAGGGCTTAAGAAACAAATAACTATTGTAGCGAAAAAGATAACTTGAGCCATTCGACATGCCACAGGCAATCGTCTGGGGAACGTCTTCCTAATCCACATAGTCTTCATAGAATTCCTCCTCATGATACTCAGTATTTCCTGATCCTTCCTCAGCAACTGATCAACAAAGGCGTATAGCCGTGAGTACAAAAAGTACTCAGCAAGCCGTAGGGAAATGATGCAATATATTCATGCACGGCTTGACAAGGATGGCTATATGTTTCGTTTGCAGAAAGCAATAACTTGAATTGAAATGCAATAAATAGATTGAAAGCATATTTACGGAAAGATAAATAAATAATTGATAGATCAATGGTAGACAACAAAACAACAGTGAACTCCCCGTTCACATTCCAACAATTCCACATTTCATGAAATACTCTATACCCATGTGAAATTCCCGGGCTTTGTCCATGACCACGGACGCGGCTATTCGAATAGTTTTACACTCTGCAGAGGTTGTACAACTTTACCCACAAGACATGACCATCTCTTTGTGCAATCGATCTTAACACACTTCCTTTGGTGTGTCGCAGAGATATCATGACAAAGCCTTTACAATGCACTGTCTAAACTCGGTACTGCCCGCTAAGGTTTCGCCCCTTAGGGCCCCCTCTTGCGCCTTGCGAATATACCCATCCATCCCGGAACCCACACCACCAATTAGCAGTACACAAGACTAGACATTGCAAATTAATCACTAGGTCATCCCATACCGGACTTGTGGTAGTGCAGTTAGGCCAGTTCAATGGCGCACAAGATTAAGTCCTTAATTTGTCTCGAGCGGGACATCCACATCCCAATGTGCTAGAAAGCACCCCTTTCTTGCACGATCACTTGCGAGGAAAACAATTCGTTCAACCAAGACCAATGGCAAACCCGCCATGGTACAACAAATTTTACAACGGTGGCTAACGGCCACGATTCAATATCTTATTAGGTCAAGATTAACATTATTCAACATGTGACATGAATCCCAACGTATATCTAAGCATGTCTAAGCATAACTACGATAACCCAATGTTGGTATAATGATTATGTACAACTAGTAGTGTCCCAACCTAGGTTTAACAATGGAAACATGGCATCTCAATTAACCAAGGTGGCATAACGTCAACTAGGTAAATAACTACTTCCATAAAGTAAGCATTGATACACAAATAGCATGCAATTGTATAAAAGTAAAGTACTTTTGTAAACATAGGATCAATATGATTAAGGGCTACGACTTGCCTTGCTGATCTAGTGCTGAGTCTTGGTCTTCGAAGTCTTCGTTTGCTCCCTCGAAATTAGCGTCTACCGGAAAAGAAATGCAACGAAACCAAATAAATACCAAACAGAGACTCAAACAAGCTCAAAACTGAAAATAAATGACTCTGGAAGATAGATCTTGATTTTAGAAAAATTTAGAAACTTGAATCGCCTCAATCGGAGTTCGTATGAGAGAGAACGGGCCTCCGAAAGATTAAATTTAGAGAAAATACTGAAAATCAGAATTTCCGGATTTATTTTTATACGGGAAAAAAGATTTATTGCGCAACGCTGACGTCATCGGGTTCACAGTAGACCAAGTTCACCGAACCCGACCATGGCTAACGTCATTGCTGACGCGGGCATCAGGGCTGACGCAAGCATTGACTCGGCGGCTGACTGGGCGCTGACAAGGCTGCAGGCCACGCGTCACGTATCCGGCGGCTCGATGCGGGTTCGAGCGGCAGGGAACAAGGCGCGGGCGACGAAGGATGTGGCGTGATCAGGAGCGTGGGCTAGCGATCGGACGGCCATGAATCGGTGAAGGAGGACGACGGCGAGCAGCGGCGCGGGGCTCACCGGCAACGGAGAAGAAGACGCGGCCAACGGCGGAGACGCAACGGATCGGGTGCGGAACAAGGTGGATCCGGACGAGGGCGTTGTGGGCAACGCGGGAAGGCAAACGGCGGCGGCGAAGACGCACCGGCGGCGAAGAAAAAAGCGGCGGAAGGCTTTGGCACGGTGGAAATCGACGGCGAGCTCGTGCGGAGCGACGGCGGCGGCTCGGGCAGCGAGAGGTAGGGCAAAAGGGGCGGCGCGAGGAGGGGATCATCGGGAGGCGTGCGGCACGGGCTTTTATAGCCTAGGGAGGCGTGCGCAGTGCAGACTCCAAGACGGCGCCAAGACGGACTCGGCGACGGCGGCGGCTAGGGTTCATGATGCGACGCGGGCCCAGGCCAGTATGGTGTGGCGTGAGGTTGGTAATATGGCGCGGGCAGCCGAGGAAAGCGTAGCGGGCGAGAAGAAGCGGTAGGAGAGTTTTAGAAAAACAGCAAACTTTTTCCAATTAAGAGAAATTCCAGAAAATGAAATAAAAGCAAATAAATTCAAATAAATTTCAAATAAATTCAGAAAAATCTCTAAAAACACAAAAAAATTCCTTGGAGCACAATGAACCCAACCAAAACTGAAAATCTTTAGTTTGATGAATAGTTTAGTCAAATTAAATCCCTTCCTTAACAAAAATTCAAATTAAGCTGTAATTAATTCAAGAAAAATGCAAATGGTTTATTTTTGAATTCAACATTCCAAAACTCAAATTTTGGGATGTTACACTCGACAAGCTCCTAAAGGCTGGCTTCATTCGCGAGGTCAACTACTCCGAATGGCTCGCCAACCCTGTAATTGTGCAAAAGAAAGGCGAGAAATGGAGAATGTGCGTCGATCACACGGGCTTAAATGCTGCGTGCCCCAAAGATAACTTCCCTCTTCCACGCATAGATCAAATTGTGGACTCCACCGCCAACGCCAAGATGTTTAGTTTTCTCGACGCCTATTCCGGCTACCAACAGATCAAGCTCGTCGTGGAAGACGAGGACAAGACCGCTTTCATCACGCCGTTCGGAACCTTTTGTTACACGACCATGTCGTTCGGCCTCCGCAACGCGGGCGCAACGTTCCAGCGGCTAATGGTCAAGACCTTCAACCCGCAGATCGGCCGGAACCTCGAAGTCTACGTCGACGACATCATCGTCAAGAGCTCCTCTGAGGTCGACCACGTCAACGATCTAGCCGAGACATTCACCAATCTAAACAAGTTCGGCATCAAGATTAATCTCGAGAAGTGCGTCTTCGGCACGACCTCCGAAATGGTACTCGGCTACATGATCGGGAGCTCGGGCGTGGGCCCGAACCCGGAGAAGATCGAGGCAATTGAGCAGATGGCCGCCCCGACTTCGGTAAAACAGGTCCAAAGCCTCACCGACCGCATCGTCGCCCTCAGCTGCTTCTTCTCCAGGCTCGGTGAGCGAGGGCTGCCCTTCTTCAGGATCCTGCGCAGGCACGGGGGCTTCGAGTGGACCCCCGAAGCCCAACGATCCTTCGACAAGCTTAACGCGTACCTCTCAAGTACACCTCTGTTGACAACTCCGCAGCAAGGCGAAGTGCTGCTGCTCTACCTCGCAGCTACGACCCAGGCCATGTGTGCGGTCCTGGTAGTCGAGCGCGCCGGGCGACAGCACCTAATCTACTACGTCAGCGAGGTGCTTCATGGGCCAAAGGAGCGCTACCCTCTGGTCCAGAAGCACCTCTACGCCCTCTTCATGGCCTCGCGTAAGCTTCGGCACTATTTTCAAGCGCATGCAGTGGTTATCCCAAGCGGGCTCTCGCTCAGAGAGATTCTCAAGAACCCGGAGGCCGGAGGTCGCATCGCCAAGTGGGCCATGGAACTTGCCGAGTTCGACCTCTGCTTCGTGGCCCGCACCGCCATCAAATCACAGGCGCTAGCCGATTTCATGGTCGAGCAAACGACCGAGCCTGCCCCCGAGCCCGTGATCGAAGTCGAAGACCCTTGGACCATGTTTTTCGACGGATCGAGGTCGTTTGAGCGCTCGGGGGCTGGCGTTCTCATTGTCACCCCTCAGGGTGACCACCTGAGGTATGTGGTCCGCTTCAGTTTTCCCGCAACCAACAACGCTACGGAGTATGAGGCCCTCTTGGCTGGCCTACGAGCATACAAGTCCTTGGGCATCCGCCGTCTGATTGTTAAAGGGGACTCCCAGCTCGTCATCAATCAATACAACAAAGACTACCAGCGTTTGGACCCATTAATGGCCAAGTACCTCGCCGAGGTACGTAAGATTGAGAGGTGGTTCCAGAACTTAAAGATCCAGCACGTGCCAAGGAAGGACAACTCCACCGCCGACCTCCTGTCCAGGCTCGGATCGTCCGGTGATGAGCTCCCGCTAGACGTCATCCTCAAGAACTTGGTCGCGCCGTCCGTCGCCGACCAGGAAGACCCGGTGGCCCTCCTCGAGAGTGTTCCCTCATGGATGGACCCGATCGCCAAGTTCCTAGACCGCGGAGAGCTCCCTGCTACTTCAGCCGAGAGAAGTAGGATCCGGCACCACGCGAGCTCATACAGGCTCGTCGGCGGGCAGCTTTACTTTTAAGGAGCCCTAGGCATTCTGTCGAAATGCGTCACCCCGGAGGAGGGTAAGTACTTGCTCAACGACATACATTCAGGCCTATGCGGCGCTCACTCTTCTTTTAGGACCATGGTCGGGAAGGCGTTTCGGATGGGATTTTACTAGCCAACAACGCTCGGGAACGCTCAAGACATCGTCCGCACTTGCCAGGCCTGCCAGTTTCATGCCCATAAGGCCTGGCAACCGGCCTACGCCTTGCAGACCATCCCCCTCGCCTGGCCATTCTCGACGTGGGGCCTCGATATTCTCGGCCCCTTCCCGAGATCGGTTGGAGGGAAGAAATTCCTGTTCGTCGCCATCGACACTTTCTCGAAGTGGATCGAGGCTGACCCAGTCTCCGCTCTCACCACCAAAGCCACAGTAAGGTTCTTCCGTTCCTTTGTGGTCACAAGGTATGGAGTCCCTTGCAGGATCATCACCGATAATGGGACGCAGTTTACTAGCGAGCTGTTCCAAGGGTTCTGCTCAGACATGGGGACCAAGGTCTGCTATGCCTCGGTGAGACATCCTCAGAGCAATGGGAGGTCGAGCGCGCCAACGGACAGCTTGTCCAAGGCGTCAAGAAACAAGTTTTCGCCGAGCTCGGACGTAGCGGCGGGCACAGGTGGGCGAGCTTCCACCGTCCTTTGGTCGTCGCGCGTCATCAAGCCGAACAGCGAGGCGATCCCTTTCCAGCTCGTCTTCGGTGCCGAGGCCATCCTGCCATCTGAGATTACTCTCGGCTCCGTCAGGGTTAGCTCGATCGACCAGGTCGGCCTCGAGCAGGAGCGGTCTCTTGACCTCGTCCTTGCGGAGGAAATAAGGTGTCGCGCACTGCTGCGCTCGGCGCGCTACCTACAAGATCTCCGCAGGCATGCCGCCCGATCGATACGACCTAGGGGCTTCCACATCGGGGACCTGGTCTTAAGACGAATCCAGGACCAGTCCAACACCAACAAGCTGTCCCCACTGTGGGAAGTCCCCTACAGAGTCGTCTCAGCAAGTCGCGCGGGAGCTTATCGGCTAGCGACCCCCGATGCTCCCCCTCCTTCTGTTTTGCGATAAGATGCTTTTCCTTATCATCATGCTTGTCTCTCATATCTCGAACGCGACCGGGCGTGGCGGACACTTCCTCGGGGTCGAATCACGCGGTGGTGATCCTCATCGCGATGGCCGGCTATCCCCCGTCACAGGATCCGTCCCGGTGGTCATGCCCGTGGGCTCGCCGGCCTCGGGATACTCGAGTCTCGGCCCTCAGGCCCCTCACTCGAGCTAGCATGGCGGTCCCGTGGTTCGCCTCAGAAGTCGAATCGCGATAAGCCGATTCTCTTGCGATGGCCGACCATCCCCCCATCGCAGGGCACGGGCTCGGGACCATCGCTGGTAAGGGCTTCGAGCTAAGGGGCTCGGCCTAGTTTCTTCCTCACAATAAAATGTACTGCTTTATCATCTCTTATTTCCTCTTATGTTTTTCTGTGTCTCGAGCAAACGTGTCTAAGGGTCGTGATGCGAAGGATCGACACTAGGAGGTCGAACCCGCAGTAAGCCAATTCTCATCGCGGTAAGCTGACCTCCCCCCTATAGCAAAGTCCATCCTGGCAATCACGCCCGATCACTTCCCCGACCTCAAGACGCAGGAGCCTCGGCCCGCGCGCCCCTCACTCGAGCTAAGATAACGGTCTCGTAACTCGCCTCCGGGGGACGAAATACGCAGTAAGCCGATTCTCATCGCGGTAAGCCGACCATTCCCCCCATCGTAGGAGATGAGCCCGAGATCACCCTCGCCTCGGGGGCGCCCGGGTCTTCGACTCTTATGTCGTCGCACTCCGGCCCAATCCAGGTATGGGCCCATGATAAAAATTCTCCTTTATCTTCGGTACTGACCTTTCTCGGCCTCTCGAGGGACGTGACATCAGGTCACGGTCCCAAGTTTTAGGTTCTTCCACCGAAGATCGCGCCATTTCAAGACCTCGGGCCCGAGGCTCCGTCTGTTTTTCTTTCGGACGAAAGTCTTCTTTTTCCTATGATAAAACATCTCGAGCGACGCGACCTCGCAGCGTGACCATAAGGGCAACCAAAAGATCACGCGGGGAGCTCCCGACCTCGAGACGTCCGTATCTTTTCCTGCATATATTTTGCGTGTTTTTTTTGCAGCGCCCAAGGTCGCGTTCTCTAGGTTCGCCTCGGGGATGCCCCGGCCGTAGTAAGTCGATCGTTATCGGGATAAGCCGGCCATTCCCCCATGCTGCCAACCAGAGAACGTTCTCAGAGGGTGCCCCGAGCCTGATGCATTCCCGGGCTCGGAGGTCGCAGTTTCTAAATTCACCACTGGGGACATTTCCAGTCGTGATAAGCCGCCCTGCTGCAATAAGCCGACTATACCCCCGTGGCCAAGTAGGCCAGGTTTGAAATTCTGAAACCGTCCTCTGGGGGAGCCCCGAGCATGAGCATTCCCGAGCTCGACGGACTGGACCCAAGGCCCAAACACTGGTGCGAGCACGGCGATTCGAGGCGAGCGATCGAGTCGTGCGAGCCCTGAGCGCCGGGCTCGTGACCTCGATTAACGACCTCGAGTATCTTCAAGCTCGGTCAACCTAATCCGAATGGTTCGGGTCGAAGGCGATGGCTCTCCCGACAGACCCCTCCGGCTATGTCTGCTCCATGCGTCCCAGTCCAACGTCGCTCGGACTCTTCTACGAAGCGGGCTAAACAAGCCTGCCAAGGCGATGAGGAGCAGAAAACGAACTAAGTCATCTAAGAATGCAATTTCATAACTCGGGGCAAAACGATACAATTGTCTTTACAACGGGTGCAAATCTTTTGCCCCCTCCTATTTATTAACCCATTCTGTCTAGTTTACAGACATGTCCCGAGCAAGTTTCTCCTGCTCAAGGTCAGAGACTCTCCTCCGCAGCGCCAGCACCTCGGTCTCGGCATTGTCAACCCGATTGCGGTCGCTCTGGAGTTGGGCCAGGGTGCTCTTCCCCACCCGGGCCACCCGGGCCAGCCTCTCCTCAAGCCCGGTGGCCCTCGCTCCGGCCTCGGTCGCCTTCGCCTCAGCCTCGGTGGTCCTCTCCTCCATCTCGGCCGCCCTTTCCTCGAGCGCGGCCGCCTTCGCCTCGGCCCCGGGGCAGCAGAGAGCTTTTCGTGCCGCGCCTGAAGACCTGCCGCCTCCTCGCGCGCGGCCTCTGCCTCTGCTCGCGCAGTGGGCAGATCCACCAGTCGCACCTGGAGCCCCTCCACCTCCTTCCACGAGATCGCGAAGTCCTCAAGCACGGACGACGCAATCCCGTAGCTCTCCTCGCAGGCCATGAACGATGTCTCGAGGCGCTCCCGGAGATCCTGCGCCTCTTGCCGCGCAGCCTCCGCCTTCGAGCGAGCGCCAGAGAGCTCGAGCTCAAGCGGCCAGCACCCACGCCAGCGCGCTCGCGCGGTTCTCGTCAAGGACTTCCTGCGCCTTCTGCCGAGTGCGGGCGAGGGTCTCCTCCGCCTTGTTCCGCTCCTCCTCGACGGCTTGTGAGAGCGCTACGGCGTGGATGTCCCTCGCAAGGGTCACCTGCCGCTCGACCTCTCGGGCCCCGCGCTCCCGTTCGGCCTCGACAGCCCGCGCGAGCTCGATAGTTTGGGCCTCTTTTATGCGCTCGACTTCCTCTCGCCCGCACGCCGCGTCTGCCTCGAGGTCGGCGGCGTCCTTCTGGTTGGATTCAATTGCATCCCAGAGGGCCCGAAAGCTGATCACGTGCCCGCGCATGATGCCGAACCCTCGAGAGATCAGTCGCAGGCCCTGCAGGAACAAAGGAAGTGTCACCGCAGCTCCAAGGGAAAGGAAAAGGATAAGAAAAAGGGCAGAGTTCAAGACAAGCACGCCTACCGCCACCCGCCGGTCCTCCAGCACCTGTAGTTCGACGGCGCCGTCAGGTCCTCTGGGCAGAACCGTGGAGGCCCCGTCCCCAGCGTTCCCGTCGTCGCAGCAGCACTGGCGCTCTCTGACGTCCTGGCCCGGTCCCCTTGGGCCGGGAAAGGAGCTTGCTCGGTTATAACCGGGACTCCTGGAGGAAGTGAAAAGACCAAGAGAGGCCAGGTCAGCAAACAAGCTAAGTAAAGGAGGACGAGAAATAGCGAAAGCAGGCAAAATCTTGCCTAGCGCCCTTCCGAGCACGACGGCGGCCGGGGTCGTCCGGCTCGCGATGACGGCCTGCCCGGACTCGACCTCGCCCACCGCAGCGGAACCCCCAAGGCTGGCGTCCAGCTCAGGGGCTCCTTGGTCGCCCTCGGCCGCATCCCCCTCGGCCGCGTCGTCTTCGTCGAGAGCCGTGGCGAGTGGGACTCGCCACGCCCTGGACCGCGATATGAGGCAAAAGTCGTCCTCCTCCTCCTTGGCCTCGCCCTGGACCACAGGAAAGGTCGGTGCCCCTCAGACGCTTGAGCGCTGCGGCAGGGCGGAGTGACGGAAAATAAAAGAAAACTGTACCTGGCGCAACGTATCCACGGCGACGGCAGGAAGGCTCCTTCCCTGGGTGCTTAGCGCCGGGGCGTTACTCATTGCGATCGGGGCCCGCGGTAGCGTCGCTTCTCTTGCGCAGCGGAAAAGCAAAAATCGGTAAAGAAGTTGAGGGGAAACATCAGAGAGGCGAGCCCGGGCTCGAGTGTTCCCGAGCCCGGAGCTTTCGGCTTACCACGGTCCGATCACCCCACTCGACGTGGGGCTTCTTGGCAACCTGCTTCGGGGCGTCTGGGGCCGGCCTCTTGCTCCCCTTCTTGCCCTTGCTCAGCCCGGGGAGCGGCAGCATCTGCTTGGCCGTGTCCCAGAGCTCCTTGGTCTCCTGCACAAGCTCGTCACAATTAGCGCCCAAACCCGAGCTCTCAGGGCCAAAATCAAGGCGAGATGCGTTACCTCACTGCTCCACCTCAAGATATTCTTGGTGACATCGCTGTCGAGGTCATAAGCAGTGGCGGCCTTCCCGAAGATCTCCTGCATCTTCGCGGCGATCCAGGACACCTTCGGTGCTACGAGGAGCCGAAAGAAGACCGCTGAGAGCAAGAAACTTCGATCGGGCCCAAAGAAGCTTGGGGTTGAGCAGTGCTTACCATCATGATCTTCCCGGGTGGCATCATGCTCCCCGGTAATCTCGAAGAAGGGGTGCAACCTCTTCCGTAGTGGGAACACGGCTGCGGTGTAGTAAATGCGACCGCACGCCTTTAGCCTGCAGCGTCGCGCAGATGTGGATGAAGGCGACCGCCGCCTGGTCGGCCGCCGAATCTTCAGGCTCCGGGGTTTCCCGCTTGCCATCGACTGCGACGCCGTGGTATGCGAGGCCGCTCCCCTCGCCCTTCTTCAAATAAAACCATTTCTCCGACCATGGCCCGAGCGAGTCCCGGGTTGGGATCTGGAGAAAGGCACAAGGAAGTCCCGCCCGTAGCCGGAAATAGAGACACCGACGACGGGTCCTTCGCGGTGCGGGACATGGAGTAGAAACGAAAAAACAAAGAGGGGGTGGGAAGGATGCCTAGAAACCCCTCGCAAAGATGCGTGAAAATAGAGAGGTGGAGAAGAGAGTTGGGTACCAAGTTCACGAGCTCGATCTCGCCTTTGCATGAGGCTATGACCAAGAAGTCGCTCTTGGGTCCGCAGACGAAGAGCGTGTCTTGCTCGTGCTCACAATCTCGTCGTCTGGGTCAGTGGCACATTCTCCCGACCGAAGTCGCTAGGTGAAACGGATCCAGTGGCCCTGTGGTCTCAAGTCCTTCATCCGGTCCGCGGTGAGAGTGCTCTTCCCAAACTTAGCCATGGGCGGAGGAGGATGGGATCGAAGCGAAAGGCGTATCGACACAAGGAAGCGAGCGGAAAGGAAAGGGACGAAGAATGCGAGCACTGAGGAAGAAAGGTTTCAAAAGGTAGCATCTCCCAGTTTAAAAGGGGCCTCGACTGCCGACATTATTGTCGCCTTAAAAGACGTGCTCGCAACCAGCGGGCAGCAATCGAAGCATCGCAGCCCTTCAAAATCCTTGTGCGGACACTTCTTTTCGACGTCCGCTAACCATCCCCCCGACTTCTCCGCTCGCGAGGCCCGAGCGCTTTTGGGCCCCCTTCGTCCCCTCGTGGCGGAGAAGCCCGAGTGTTCCAGACATCATCAAGTCAATTTGGAGACAAAAGCATTAAAGCTCGAGTGTTTCCGAGCGCGACCATATCGAAAGCACCCGCGGGGGGCCTCCCCCGGGCCCGCAGAGGAGCTCGAGAGTTCCCGAGCTCAACCAAGGGGACGATCCCTCCTCGAAGACTTCAGACTCAAGAACGCCTAGAGTCTCAGACCATTTCTTGAGCCTCGGGGGCTGGTTGTGAGGGATCGGTCGTCCTGACACATGTCCAAGCCTCTCCCGGGGGCTTTAGGCCATTCTCCCCCGAGCTCGGAGGACTGTTCCCGAACTCGGACGGGTGTTTCCCCGAGCTCGGAGGACGGTTCCCGAGCTCGGGCGAGAGTTTTCCCGAGCTCGTGCTGACTCCCGCGACCTCTTCGACCTCAGCGCTCTCGGCCCGGCCTCCAGCGTAATAATCTCCTTTTTATGTGACCTCTCTCTCCTGCATGGGAACTAGGGTCACCGACTCCTGTCAATTCCCCTGCGTGGAAACTAGGGTCAACTGCTCCTGTCAACTCACAGACAACCACCCGATGTCAGCCACAAGATCAGCGCCAAGGGTCTATAAAAGCGCCGGACTACCCCGGTTAGAGGGGTAACACAGCAGGAACCAAAGGGGATGCGCAGACACATCTGCAGACACACTCGTACGCCACACCATCCATTGAGCTCCCCTCGGCCACCACTTCCGAATGACCCCGAGGTCGAGCTCCCCCTTTGTTCTCCCCTGAGGAGCTTTTAGTCACCTTTCGCCTATAGGCAAGACTGGAGTAGAGCTATTACCCGACCTAGGGGGCTCGAACCAGTATAAGCGTCGTGTCTCCTGTCCGATTGTTCTTCTTCCCCGAGCTGTGCACCTATCGACGCTCCCTACTTCCCGGACGAGCACGACTTTGGGCCTCGCCCCCTTACGCGATCCTTCCCCCTTCTTTGCGGTCGACAGTCCCGATCGTCGACAGTTAGGGTGCGTTTGGTTGGGTGAACGAGGATGAACGGGATGGGATGATACAGGATGGATGGGATAATCCTGGATAAGATGGTACGGAGAGGGTGTTTGGTTGTCTGAATGGAATGATACATGATTTTGTTTGGTTGCTTCGATGGAATGGTACGAGATGATGTTTGGTTGGATGGATGAGGTTAGTATGGTAAACTTTATCACTAGTGGTACGGGATGGTACAAGATGGTTCAACCAATTTAGAGGCACGGGATGGTACAGCATATTTGAAGAATATTACTAGAATCTGTACCACTTCGTCCTATACAAGATGGTTCCATACACTCAACCAAACGCATGTATCAAAATCTATCATGTACCATCCCATCCCGTTCATCCTCGTTCACCCAACCAAATGCACCCTTAAGCTAGCTAGCTTGCTATCTATTGCCTTAGTACTAGATCATGCAAGGAGAGCTTTAATTGGCTAATTAGCATGGATCATGGCACTTCTACGCATCTGCAGCCAGACAGAATAGTAAAAAGACAGTCATAGCAAACCATGAAGGAATTCTACCCACAGAGTAGAAATAATAAGGGTGAGTTTGGTTCAAAAGTAAAAGAGTGGATGTGATGATATTATTCATCTTTTTGTATCCATCCGGTTGTTTGGTTGGATGGATGGGTGGATGAGAACATCCAACTCTCAGAAACATTTCTCAATGATGCTGCTGGATGTGGCTATCCAACTTTCATCCGACCAACTAAATTTGAACTCTCATTCCATCCGCCATCCAACTCTCATCTCTCCAACCAAACAAAAATTTGACTCATCCCTTTAACCAAACATGAACTTGGATGGCTTCATCTCTACTAGGGTTGTTAAGGATAGCACGACATATGAAAACTGAAGATAATATTTAACGTGAAAAAATCCTTGCGGAAAAAAACCACGGGAAGCAATCCACTATAATGCTTCAAAGATTACAAGCACAGGGGGTTGGCTTATATAGCCAAAGAGGCCTAGTTGTAGACGACTTGGACTAACAACCTATTTGGATAGAACCAAAAGATATGGTAGTTAGAGATATTGAGTTATGTCCAACAAACCTCTCCTCAACTCAAAATCTATAACGAAATTGTTTCCAAAAAACCTCAAAGGGTAATAAAGCACATGAATACAAGTGCGTTAAAAGTCCAAAGGACTACTGAACAAGGAAGACTGAAACAGTTAATTCGAACACTTGTAGTGCAAAAACCATAAAGGGTATAAAAGACTGGAATAGTCTTATTCGAACGTTTCTCATGAAACAAGATTGAGCAAACCACTAGTAGGTCAAGAGAAAAACTATAACAATCAATCCAAACACATAACTGTTAACAAAGCAGACGAAGAAATCTGAGTCTTTAATTATTCATATCCCTAGTAAAGTCTGAGTCTGTGCAACTGACTTTCTAAAACAAACGCTCAATCATCAATAGTATAAGCCAAGATATCACATGCGGTGCTGGGTAGATAGTGAAGAACTCATAACATGAATTTTTGACATGCTTCATCTAGAACATAAAATTCGGCAAACTGCCTACTGAAAATCCATAACATAGTTGAAACTGCTAAAAAATATCAATATGAAGAAAACTCTCATACTGCCAATAGAGTACAAATTGCAGTAGACCCCTCATATTGAGCAAAGACAACAAAACAACGTTGTAGTATCCACACAAAAATAAACTCATTCTTGCACTTCAAACCTTCATCTCAAACTGACATTGGAGCAAAACCTTCACTACAAAAACTCCAAAGAGTATAATGTTACCATCAGGATGTCATCAAATTCCAAATGAACGTTCCCAAAAACTCCATAATGGTCGCGCAAGCGATCCAAATAACAACGTATTTAAACGGTGAATTAAACACCAAAATAATAGTGATGAGACACCAAATTCCAATTAACGGTGATGAAACACCAAATTCAATTGTCTTCTCAACTAACATTATTTTTTTTCTCCAAAGTCGACGATGAAACGTCGAATAAATTGCCAAGAATAAAGACAACGAAATGTCAAATAAATCTCCAGTGATAAATTCCGCCTGGATTGCAATAAATGAAATCCACCAATACTATGTATAAAAGCATTAATTGCAATGAATGAAATCTGCTAATAATATGAGCACAAAATAATAGACATAATGGTTTGAACTATGTATGAATATCTGCCAATAATAAGCACAAAAACAATAAGCATAAAATGTACATAATATATCGTCAATAATAAACATATGAAAGTCTGAAATTTACGTATGATATCCCGTGAATAATGAGCATAAAATAATATGTATAACAATCCTTCAATTATTGATATAAAATCATGAAACTCACGCCCATATGTTTAAGAAGAATACCAACTGCCTTCACGTGAGCTTATCACTTAGCCGTGACTCCTCTCTAGCCAAAGAAGCTGATTAAATCCGATTGAGGAATTTGTGAAGTCCGGTCAAAGCTAAGGCAGGCTTCCTTAGCCAGTGTCACGGGCGCAGCAGAGGGGAAAACCAAGAAAATAGGAGAAGCTCTCGAGCGGTGGAGCCGAAGGCCCGAAGCCAATGTAAAACCAAAGTGAGTTATGAGATCCTTTTCAAGTCCGATCTAAAAAGACACAAATCGAGCTTGGCTGGAAGATGGCTCTAGCGACTGGGGCAACTGGAGGTGCTCTCGGGTGAACTTCACGTGGAGCTTCGTGCGGGCTCTTGGGCGGTAGACTGTTGATGGGCAGGTGGCCTGGAGCGAGCGGCGGAGATGGTGTCGAGGCCGGTGGCCGGAGGCGACGGCCGGCGCGGGAGACCGACGCAGCGGGCCGACGGCGGGAGAGACGAAACGCCGGGACAGGGCCTGCGCGCTGGAAGGAGTCAGCGTGGGCTGGCCGGAGGCCGGGAGCGGCGCGGGCCGGCCGAGGTGCAAGCCTACGTGCAGATTGAGGAGGCGGCCGGTAGAAGTCGGGGCGCGGGCGGAGAGCGTGCCGCCGACGGACGGCAGTGGAGGGCGGCGAGGCGGAGGCAGCGCCGGGGTCGCAGGCCGGCGTGCTGGCGTTGGTGGTCACGCGAGCCTGCTCAGAGGCAGGCCGAAGGCGGTGCGATCGAGGTGAAGACGGCGGAACGACGGAGGCGCTAGGCAGAAGACGAGCCAGCGGCCGGCACAGAAGGCAGAGGTTGACGTCGCAGCGTATTTATGAAAGAAATTATAGAAAACAATCCAGTATACTTTGAGATTATAAGTACATAAAATTAGTTTATATAGTCAAAATTAGTTTATATAGTGAAAGAGTTCTAACTCTTAGTTGTAAATGATTTGGATTAACAACCTATTTAAATAAAATCAAAAAATATAGTAATTAAAGATATTAAGGTATCTTCAATAAGAGTGGACGATCATATCTCATCCACATTTTGCCCTTCAATTAAACGGATCCTATGTAAATAATTTTGTGGACCATTCACTCCAAATTAGTGCCTTGAAGCTAAGGAAATTTAGAAAATGAACTCTACATGATATTTTGGCAACAGATGCGTGGCTCGAGCAGGTAACCTCCTACGAGGAGCAATGCCACCTTAGCTGGCCGCTTCTTAATTAGGAATAACTTGTGTTAGGATGTTTGTTTTTTCGGATATTTGCAATATTTTTTCCATTCTTACATCATTTTCTTCCTACGCGTGCAACATTTTCCTTCGATAACAGTAGAAATATCTGCGCCGAAAAAAATATTGCAGACATTGAAAAAAATATTGCAGACGTTGAGAACAAATATTACACCGACGCGTCCGAGAAATAAACAGTGATCAGACGTCCAATTGCTAGTTATTTCCATCTTAATTAGTTGGCTTGCTTGGAGGGCAGATGGCCACGTGCATCAGCAGCCTTCGCAACTAAGGAACCAATAGGACGTTATTTTTGTTCAGGAACCAATAGGAAGTTATTTTTGTTGTAGAACGATGACACTCATCGTGGATCAACAACAATACACCGATTGAATAGTAAGCACAATAACAAGGAGCACACACGATATAGTAAGATATAACTCTATTCTTATTAGATTAATTCTCTTGTACGAAAACTTCAGGAAAACTCATCAAGGGAAATAGAGTGCAACTTATATTTTTCTAGACTTAAAGCATGATCTTCAGGATCATGCCAAGGGTTATGGTTCAGAGATTTACCCCCTGAACAATACATATCTCTAAGTCATCTTATTCCAATGCCACTAACACATCTTTGGACCTGGATTTTGGCAAATACTTGGTGAATAAATCTGCTAAATTTTCACATGACTTAGTTTGCAGTATTACCTCACCATTCTTCTAGAGTTCATGAGGATAGAAAAGTTTATGGGCAATATGCTTCGTGATATTGCTTTTAACATAACCCTGCATTTGTGCAACACAAACAGCATTATCTTCATAGATAATTGTGGGGGTATCGGTAGTATTAAGACCACATGATTTCTGGATATGGTTAATCATACGTCTTAGCTAAACACACTCATATGAGGCTTCATATAATGCTATAATCTCTGAGTGGTTGATAGAAGTCGCTACCAAAGTCTGCTTAAAAGATCACCTAGAAATGGCTGAACCACCGCAGAGAAACATAAAACCAGTTTGAGATTTAGTACTATAAGGATCAGACAGATAGTCAACATCCGTATATCCCACCATGGTCAAGTCTTGGTCATTTTGGTAAAATAATCCAAGATTGTGAGTACCTTGGAAGCATTTGATTAAAGTCTTGACATGAGTCCAATTTCTTCTGGTTGGAGCTACACTGTATCTAACTAGCAAATTCACTACGAACGCAATATCAGATCTTGTGCAATTCACAAGTTACATAAGTGCTCCATTAACGTTTAAGCATGAGACTTCAGGTTCTAAGGCTTTCTCATTTTCCATCCTCGATCTGAAAGAGTCTCTATCCACTTCAAGGGATCATACAACCATGGGGTCCTTAAAGGATGAGTTTATCCATATAGAAATTTTCTGATACATTCTTGGTATAAATAGACTAGTGTCTTCTTGGTATAGGTAGACTAGTGTATAAAAATTCCTTCTAGAAAATGCTCTAGCTATAGCCTTAAGCAATATTTGGTTTTATTTAAATCTTTCATCTCAAACTTTGTCATAAGGTAAGAACTTGCTTCATTTATCTCCTCTATGGTTCTTCATTTATCTCCTCTATGGTTCCGATGATATTCGGATCATCAACATAAACTGAGATGATACAAAATTCATTTTAGGATTTCTTTATGAGCACACATGGATAGTCATTATTATTGGAGTATCCCTTCTTCAGGATGAACTGACTAAGTCGGTTGTACCACATTCTCCCCGATTGTTTTAATCCGTACAATGATCTTTTCAGTTTGACGCTGTACATGTTGCGATTTACTTTATTAGTATCCAGAATTTTGACTCATTCAAAGATTCTCATATAAATATTCGTATCCAGTGATCCATATAAATATGTTGTCACTACATCCATCAACTGCATTGATAAGTTTAAGCTAGTTACCATTGATATCAAGTATCAGAACTTTATTCCATTCATTACAGGAGAGTAAATTTCATCGTAATTGACGCCGGGCCTCTGCGTTAACCCTTGTGTTACAAGCCTCATTTTACATCTCATGACCTAGTTATTTTCATTTTTCTTTCGGATAAAAACCAAGTTTGATCCTACAGGGACGACTTTAAGAGGTGTTTGGTCAACAGGAACAAATAAATTCCTCTTATTAAGCGAGCTCAATTATGTCTCAATTGTTTCTTTCCATTTGATCCAATTTGAACGCTTCTGACATTGTGCCATGGACTTTGGTTCTAGATCCAGATCAAGCATTTTGAGGTAAAATATATATCGGTAATTGTAGTCTTTCTCTTATACAACTTTCCTGAATCACTTTAGAGATATATCTTTATTAATTTGTTCCAGCTCCTCATGATTTCCCACAATGATGGAGTCTGGGTGTTCGACTTCCTAACGTTAGATTGTGCGCAAATATTCATTGGAGTTATCATCTTTAGGATGGCTCACTTTAAGGATGTTACCATCTCCAAGATGGTCCACTTTAGGGATTTCCTCAACATCAGGTTGAGCTTCTTCCACTTTCTCGGGTAGTGTTCTCACTTGTTCGGTTATCTATTTCTGCAGACGTTTCTACAGAATTGAGTCCCGTGCACCTAGAGGCCTCACCCTCTTCTTATCATGAGGGGCAAGAGTGGATTCAATATCCTTCTAGGGTATTTTCAATCTTTCACACTACACAAAAGGTCATCACAGATGGTTCTAAAACGTCATCACAGACGGTTTTGTGAACTGTTTTTAAATATGTGTCAGTGAAAAGAAAGACACATCATAGACGGTTTATGAACTGTCTGTAAAACACCTATCACAGATGGTTCCAATAAAGAACCATCTGTGATATGACTTATATCACACATGGTTCTAGTAAAGAACCGTCTCTCATAATTGTATATCATAGATGATTGAAACTACCAACTGTCTGTGATATTAGTCAAAGACCACAAAATGTTTATGCTTTGACTATTTCAACATTTACAAGAAGATTACATCACAGCACAAATCAACTCAGATATGTTAACCATGCTCTAACTATTTCAACATTTACAATCAGATTATATCACAACACAAATCAACTCAGATATATTAACCATACTTTGACTATTTCAATATATACAAGAAGATTACATCACAACACAAATCAACATTTATGGATACATACTCAATACATAAATCAGTAGCACAATCCTCTAACATAACTCTCCTCAGGCAGTCAGTCTTGTACTGCAATAGCATTTTTATTCTTGCAAAACTTCTTGACACAAGAGCAGTCATTTAAAAACAGGATAACTTTCGGTCTTTTGTATCATTTTGTAGCCAACTTTTGTTTGAAATATGTAACGTCCCAAAATTTGCTTTTAGTATATTCATGGCATTCTTGAATTATTAGAAATTTTAGGGAATGTATTTGGAATTTTTGGAGTTAAACCGAATTTAGGCCTTATTGAATTAATCATATAAAATAAAGATCGTGTGTGTCACGTGCGCATAAAATTTCAAAATTTAGTTTAAAATAACAACATTTGAAAAACAAGAATGTTCCTTTCAAATATTTTCAAAAAAACTTGATCTATAAATTAAGTTGTTGATTTTATAAAAATCGGTACAAGTGTCTGACTTACTGAAGGAATGTTCGCGAAAAATCTATATATCGAAAAATCACAAAACCAACTCCGCTAGGTTCCAAATATTCCCTAGTATTTTATAGGATTTTTCCAAGATTTTTAGAGCCTTTTTGCTATTTTGTCGTTATCGCATTTTGTCTGAAGCACTATTTAAATTCCTAATTTCAACTGGAGGCGACGTTTCGAAATGGAAGGACATTACTACCCGCTCTTTTCGTTTTTTCTGTGCGCATCAATCAGGAGGATCTACCATTCGTTGCCTTTAGTAGGTTCCAGCAGTTACTACTCCCTAATCACCCCCCTTAATTCCTCCTTTACACTGCTGTTATTCCTCCTCAACACTTTGGTTGTCTTCCTCTTCACATCTCCACGCCTCCCTGTCATTTTCCCTGGCTTGCACGCGTAGGAAGAAAATGATGTAAGAATGGAAAAAATATTGCAAATATCCAAAAAAACGGACATCCTAACACAAGTTATTCCTAATTAAGAAGCGGCCAGCTAAGGTGGCATTGCTCCTCGTAGGAGGTTACCTGCCCGAGCCACCCATCTGTTGCCAAAATATCATGTAGAGTTCATTTTCTAAATTTCCTTAGCTTCAAGGCACTAATTTGGAGTGAATGGTCCACAAAATTATTTACATAGGATCCGTTTAATTGAAGGGCAAAATGTGGATGAGATATGTTAAAAGCAATATCACGAAGCATATTGCCCACAAACTTTTCTATCCTCATGAACTCTAGAAGAATGGTGAGGTAATACTGCAAACTAAGTCATGTGAAAATTTAGCAGATTTATTCACTAAGTATTTGCCAAAATCCAGGTCCAAAGAGGTGTTAGTGGCATTGGAATAAGATGACTTAGAGATATGTAGTGTTCAGGGGGTAAATCTCTGAACCATAACTTAAGCTAACCCTTAACTGTAATTCCCGAGCATTGCTCAATACCGCGAGCACGGCTATCCGAATAGACTTTACACTCTGCAGAGGTTATGCACTTTACCCAAGCGATACAACCATACACCACAAAGGCGAGTGATTATAACAAAGCCTTTACAATGCGCTGGCTTAACCCGGTACCACCCGCTAAGGTTTCAACACTGGTGGGACTGGTTACCACATCCAGGGCCCCACTCTTGCGCCATATGAATTACTCCATAACTCGAGAACTCACACCGACCAAGATAGTACCAAAGTTAAGACATTGCAAATTACTCTGCTAGGCTGGCCCATACTAGACATGTGGTTGCATGATTGACTCAGGTCAAAGGCTTGCAAGGTTAAGTCCTTAGAGTGATCAAGGCAAGACATCCACATACCCTCTGCCCATCGGGCCCACCTTGGCATACTCGCCACTTGTCACTTGCCCCAATATAAGTGATTATCACCCAAGCTGATTACCAAGCACCACGTGCTATCAACAAATCAATATCGCTGCGTGACATTGCTCGCCACTACAACTCAATCTCATTGTACGACTTCACATGACACACAAGTTCATAACAATGTTCCATATTCCATTAGTCAAGATTAATTATCAATGATTCAAGCACATGTGATGACGTAGCATGGCTAAGCAACTAATACGGTCTAACATCCCATGTTGATTATCATTACTAACCAACTATAATGAACCAATCTAGGGTGACAATAGATCATGGCATACAATGACAAGGTAGGGTATAGATCAAATTGGTATAATAGCTAAGTCCCAATTTAATTTGAAACAATTGTATACTTGAAATAATATGCAATAGGTAAAACAAATATAGCAATTTTATAAACATAGGTTCAACATGATCAAAGCACAACTTGCCTTGGAATAAGTCCTGATCTTGATCTGGAGCTTGCTCTTGAGTTGATGGATATTCCTCCGAAGCGTCACACAATTCAACGTCTACGCGTACCGAAGGAAAAAAGCAAATAAATACCAAAACAGAGAGCAAAAGAACTCCAAAAATCAGTTAAAATTAACCATTAAATAGATATTAATTTTACAAATTTTTAGAAATTTGATTCATTCAAATCCGAGTTAAAACGCAAAAGATATAGCCTCTTGAAGTTTGGATAAATACAGAAATTAGAAAATCAGATTTAACCGAATTATTTTTAAATCGAAAACCGGTTAACTGCGTCATGCTGACGTCAGGGTGACATCATCACCAAGCCGGCCAATCAGGCGCTGCCACGTGTCCCGGTGCACAAACTGAGTTCACGAGCCTGCGCTAGCTCACGGTGGACTCGGCTCACAGCACTTCGGGCTCCGCGCCTGACACGCGGCGGACGCGATTGGTCTCGGTGATGGTGCGATCTGATGTGCCCAGATACAATCGAACGGCTACGAATCTAAAGCAACGTGGCACTCCTTCAACCGATCATCGCTCATCCAACGGCTCACCTTACCGGTGCAGATTACTGCTGAAGCGGTGACGTGGCTTGATCTCGAACGGACGATGTAGATCCAACGGTCCCTGAGCTCCTTGACACTGATGGCGGCACGATGACAAGACCTTCACCGGACATTGAAACGAAGACCACCGAGACGTCGGAAGAAAGGGTCTCTGGCGACGATTTCACCCTCCACGGACGCGACTCGTCACGACGATGAAACTGGCAGTCTCGGCAACGATGGAAACTCAACGGACGGCGCGTACCTAGCGAAAAACAACAACGGAGGCGTCGGCTTACTCCGACGAGCTCTCGGGCTCGTTCTACGGCTGCTCTCGCGAAAAGGCTCCGACCAAAAGCTGCAGCGCACACCTGCGAGCCTCGGGCGACTATCCCTCCCCTTTTATAGCCTCGGCAAACGCGCTCAAACGGGAACCCTAGATCCTACCCGGCGGCGGAGGCGTATCGGCGGCGGACTCCGAGTCCTTCGCGAACACGACAACTCCCAGCCACCCGATCTTCCATCAACGGCCAGAATTACTCCCGAGATGATACGATCCGAACGAGACTTTCCAAAACCAACGGTGCGATCTACCCATTCCTGATTCGGCACGACTCAAACGGCACCGACCGATCTTGTTCTGACGGTCAGGACACGAACACACACGTGGCGATCTCCGGACCACTGGATCACGATCAAACGACTACGGGCTAGGGTTTCTGGCTACGGCTCTGCAGGCTGACTTGGGCCGCGCTGACGCAAACTTACACGCACAGTGTTGGGCTTTGGCCCAACACTGTTCATTAGAATTTTAAAATTTTAATATTTAAAATAATCCCAGAAATTCAATTAATTAGTTTTAGGCAAATAAATTATCAGAGAAAATCCCAGAAAATCTCAAAAAATACTTTGAGACATTCTCGACTCAAGTAAAATATTTTTGGCAAAACTTTATTTCAACTTTGCATAAATTTAAATAGTTTTCAACAAAAGGCCAAAACACTTAATTTGCAAGTAACTCCGATAAATATAGAAAAATCCAAATAAATTCCAAATAGATCATAAAATGCACAAATAACACTAAAATAATATTTAGGCGAATTTTAGGATGTTACAAACCTCCCCCCTAACAGAATCTCGACCCCGAGATTTAGGGCTAACTAGAGAATAGGTTTGAAAACTCTGACTTCAAATCTTCTTCACGCTCCCAGGTTGCTTCACTTTCAGAATGATTGCTCCACTGAACTCTACAAAAGCGAATAGACTTGTTTCTAGTTCTGCGCTCCATAACATCCAAAATTCTGACTGGCTGCTCCTTGTAAGTCAAGTCTTCCTGCAACTCTATTGCGTCCAACGGGGTTTGTTCTGCTGGCACTCTGAGACATTTCTTAAGTTGTGACACATGAAACACATCGTGCACTCCTGCCAAGGACTGAGGCAAATCCAGCTGATAAACTACCTCTCCTCGACGGCTTAAAATTTTGAACGGACCAACATATCTTGGTGCAAGCTTCCCTTTAACGTGAAACCTTTTAACACCCTTAAGAGGGGTAACCCTGAGATACACATAATCATCTGGCTCGAAACTCAAATCTCGACGTCGGTTGTCAGCGTAGCTCTTTTGCCTTGACTGCGCTATCTTTAACCTCTCTCTAATCATAGCAACTTGATTTTCTGCCTCCTTAAGAATATCTGGTCCAAACACCAAACGCTCTCCTGTTTCATTCCAATTCAGCGGGGTACGACAAGCACGACCATACAACGTCTCAAATGGTGACATTTGCAAGCTAACTTGATAACTATTATTGTAACTGAATTCTGCATACGGTAGACATTTATCCCAAGATGTAGCATAAGCTAAAGCACAAGCTCTCAACATATCCTCCAAAATCTAATTTACCCTTTCTGTCTGCCCATCTGTCTGCGGGTGATATGCTATACTGAAATTCAGACGAGTTCCCATTGCTTCATGCAACTTGTTCCAAAATCTTGAGGTAAATTGGGTACCTCTGTCTGACACAATCTTCTTAGGCACTCCATGCAAACATACAACCCTCGACATATACAATTCTGCTAAACGATCTCCTGAGTAGGTGGTCTTCACCGGAATAAAATGAGCGACCTTGGTCAAACGATCCACAATAACCCAAATAGAATCGTAACCTCTCTGAGTCTTAGGTAAACCGGTGATAAAATCCATACCAATTTCCTCCCACTTCCATTCAGGTATTTTCAACGGTCAGAATAAACAAAATTGGTCTTTGATGCATGGCTTTTACTCTCTGACATACATCGCATAGAGCAACATGCTCAGCCACCTCACGCTTCATATTAGGCCACCAAAATCTCTCTCTCAAATCTTGATACATTTTAGCACTTCCCGGATGAATCGAGTACTTAGAATCATGAGCTTCCTCAAGGATCAGTTGCTTTAGCTCCTTTTTATTCGGTACACAAATTCGGCCTTTGAAGAACATGGTTCCTTACTCATCTAGAGTGAAATCCACGGCTAGGCCTTCCTCTTTATTGGACTTGATCTTAGTGATTTTCTCATCATCTTTCTGGCCTTCTCTAATCTGATCCTCCTGTGTTGGTTTTACTTCCAGTGCAGCTACAATTCCTTGCGGAACAACTTCCAATTTTAACTTCTGAAATTCTTTACATAGCTCTCGTTGATCATCCAATGACAGCGTATTTGCACTATGGCTCTTTCGACTCAGAGCATCTGCTGCCACATTAGCTTTTTCGGGATGATAGTGAATTCCCACATTATAATCCTTAATTAACTCTAGCCACCTTCGTTGTCTCATATTAAGATCTGCTTGAGTGAAAATGTATTTCAGGCTCTTATGATCAGTATATATCTCACATCTATTTCCTATGAGATAATGATTTTTCGTCAAGCCTCCCATTTTCTATAGAGTTGATTTTTCGTCTTGGAAGTCCCGGATGGAGTCGTACATCACTGCCCAGGGCTTTCTGATATGGCAGGAGGTGAAACTCCCGTATGAGGTTTCTTCCGATGAAAACGTCACGGTCGGCAATATGGCTGACGTTGAGGCGAATGCTAAGGCAAAGAATATCCTCATACACGGTCTTAGCCGCAGTGAGTACGATAAGATATCTCACCTACGTTCTGCTCATCAGATTTGGGTGACCCTCGATGCTTATCATGAGGGCACAACAAGTTTGAACAACACACTAGTGCGAGTCTCGACGAGTGTTTTGGTCATTTTACGAAGATTTGAGCGACCTCCGAGTAGTCGGTTGCATATACCCTGACTCGGATAATACTCGACATTTCTTGACCGCACTCAATCTTCGAATTTGGGAGATGAAGGTGACCGCCATCAATGACACTACCGACTTGTTGACTCTTGATGGGCTTTATTCCCAACTCAAGACTCATGAATCGATGTCATCTCTCGCAAGACGAAATTTGTTGGTTTTTCCCTCTCCGCCCTTTGCGAGCTAAGCGATGACCAACTGAAAAAATCTCCAAAAAATGAGCTTGCTCTTTTGGTTCGCAAATTTTCTCATTCCTAAAAAAGAGTGAGAAAGAGGAAGAGAGGTGGCACGATCACCTACGTCGCGTGTGGTGGCCCCAACCACATTCGAGCGAACTGCCCCAAGCTGGAGAAGGGCAAGAACGACG
Organism: Otatea glauca; assembly: GCA_036346275.1. NCBI lineage: Eukaryota > Viridiplantae > Streptophyta > Magnoliopsida > Poales > Poaceae > Otatea > Otatea glauca. Next base: position 30,912,314 of record CM070727.1, on the reverse strand, counting down.
CCGGTGGTTCGGGCAAGAACGACTACACCCGACAAGAATCGCAACTAGAAGCCTCCAGTTCGTGATCCGACGCGTGAGAAGAAGTACCACAACTTCTCAAAGAACAATAAACTTTTCCACCGCGTCCTCGCCGCACTCGACGATATCAACTACTCTAAAGCGGAGACCTGGAGCGACGAAGGCGAGGATGATCCGCAAGAGAAGAAAGGCGGTGACGACTTCACCGGCATGTGCTTCATGGCAGACACCAACAGTATCAGCAACTCCGAGCTCTACAGCGACACGGACGAGGTACCCTCCTATGACCAGCTCAATGAAGCTTTCTACAAACTAGGGAAATTTCATGCTAAAGCTAGAGCTAGGTGTACGGAGCTTGAGAACGAAATAGGTACCTTGACTTGGGAGTTAGCTTCTCCTAGATCTTCTCCATCCCGAGTCACTGATGACTGTTCTTTGTGTGATGCCCTGCTTGTGAAGCTAGAGAACCTAAGGACTATGCATGATAGTATGTTGTCTGAGCTAGATAATCTTAGGTTGATGAATGCTAGCAATGAGTCTGTTAATGCTATGTCTTTAGATGCTAGTTTTCTTCATGCTAACTCTACTCTCTCATGTGAAAATTGCCCTAAATTACTAGATGAGATTGATGCTATGAACACTCATCTTAGAAAATTTTCAACTAGAAATGATGAACTTGAAAGGCATGCTTCTAAGGATCCAGTCAGCTCATGTGAGGGCTGTAAGCAACTAAAACTTGACAATGGATCTTTAAATGTCGAGTGTGCTAAACTTGCTAAGGACTTTCTAGTTAAGTCACAAGAAAGTTGCTTGCGATGTGCTGTGATTGAGGGGGGACTTGGATGAAATCCAAGTCGAACATAGGAAGAAGTTTGAGGCCCAGACCCTTAATATTAGAAATGCCCTTGCGTTTCTTGTGTGGCCCTCAAAATTGAGGCAGTTGTGCTGAGGGAGAAAAATACACGTGCTGATAGTTCTTCTCTTCCTGGTTCTTCTTCCTCCTCTCTTCCCTGTTCTTTATGTGCCTCTTTCTTCCGAGTAATCAGGGTCTAAGATTTGACTACTTGAAGCACGCTCGGGCGCATCCTCCCACTATTGTGCGTGGCTCCAAGAGTGGTAAGATCGTGGTAGCTCCTAGAGTGAGTACCACTGTGTTTAGATCTGCCAGGGTTGTCCATGGGATCTCTGATCAGAAGGTTGCTACTCCTGCTACTTCTGCCACTGGTAAGGCGAAGTATACATACACCTTCTGTCAGAAGGATGGACATTTGGTAGATTTCTATTTCAGGCGCGCCAAGATCACAAGACATGAGCGTGTTGTTCTTCTCGTTCATCAACACATGATGAACCTTCTTTAGCCATTCTCCACTTCAGAACCACCTCTTGAAGCTCATCAACAGATGATGACTTCTCGTTCCCGATTCTTTATCTTTTTGGACTCAACCTACTTCACAACTCATTGAAGATGTTAGTCCAACAAACACGGTTGTCTCAATCATCATCGCACTCCATTAACACATAATGGATGCCTCCAAGATCGATTGAGCACAACCCAAATCAATATGAATAATTAATTGTATCTTGAGTACTTTGATGCAACTAATGCTTCATTATACTCAAGAACTTTCCACTTGTCCTTAATCAACAAAGAGACACCATCAACACATGATGAAGCGTTCTTTGATTTGATTAAAAGACAACCGAACTAAATTTAGATTTCATTTAAATTGACATGAGTATATATAACTACACAAGTTTCATATACTCAATTTGATGGAAAGTAATGATCCAATATGTTTGAGTGATAGAGATGGGATCAATACATTTAGACCATCGACTATAGAACAAACTCCATTAAGTATGTGCATATAACTAATTGAACATGGAATCAATATGCACATAATCAATCTTAGATTGCATGAGTTTATTCTATATTTGCATGAGTATACTACAACTACACAAGTTATATATATACTCAAAGGGTTGTTTCAAAGTCTTGATCCTTTATTTTATTTTGCAAGAAGACATGGATCAATACTATTAAAACATCAAGTTAAATTATAAACTCCCCTTAGATGTGTGCATTCATATAATATATGGAATTGAAAACATAATGCGCATCTTTAATATATAGGCAATGAAAGAGTTCATCTTTTAACTTGATTCCTATGTATGCATTAAACTAATAGAGTGAATACAAGTGCATACATTGGGTTTTTCATTTTCCATCCAAATTTGAGACTAATAAGAATGTAGCTCAATTAAACATGTTAGTCTTATAATGATTAGATTTATCATTAAACAATGATTAAACATTAATATTAAACCAATCACCAAAACTAATGGAGCTTGAACTTACAGGAGGGCCGCTCTGGTTTGTGCAAACTTGGTTGTACTGCACATTCAGTTGGTCCTTCAATTTAAACCTAGCCGATGATACTCTTTTTACCCAAGAGGAAACCCTTAAGGATGCATAGATTCAATATAGAGCAAGCCAATCTTTCGACGAGAGATTTATACTTTGCTTTGGGAATGAGACAAAGGTCACTCCTGTCGGCTCAAGAAAATATCTAGCTTGTTTCTTATAGCTCGAACAGTGAAGACTTCAAGCAGCAGACTTCTTTAGTTATAGCAATGCAGCCGATTTTCCATGGCCATCCTTTCTGCACCTAGAAGCCGACAGTTCTTTTATGCCTTAAGAAACCTTGGAACTTTACAAGTTATTCATCTCTCCAAGTATACTGCATGTTGGCCTTCATACAAGAAATCGGACCTTCCAACCCTCGTATGAATTTTATCATCCGTTGATCTATGACAGATAGTTGGGCTTTGGACAATTCATTCTGAGTCTCTAACTCCTCGATCAGCTTCATCTAAGTGCTCGTGTTCGCAATGCATCTGTAGCCAGTATTTTCTTGGAGATAGCCGATGACTTCCAAATCGAGGACTTGTCGCATTTTTTCCTAAACACGCGTCAGTCAGGGAATTTCTCGTCTTGGTGGTCGGCCATTGTAGAGGCGCTTTACTTAGAGAAGACATCGTCGGCCATATCAATGATTTTTTTTCCAAATCTACCTGAGCCGACGGTAGTTACTAACAGCGACTCGAGCGATGAGACTAGTTCTTCTGGATATACTAACACAAGTTTAGTAGATATTACCGGCAAGGTATCGGCTTGAATGAATCCTTTGTTATATATTTTTCTTTCAACAAGTACTTTTTACTAATCGGCTTTGCTTCCTTTTTACAGACTAAGGTCGTAGGGAAGAAGGTAGTGACTAGCCCGTCGGGCAGCTGTCAGCAGAGCAAAAGGCCGCGTCAGTTGACAGGCTATACATCTGGCACATTGGGCATCCAAAGCCCTTCTTTGTCGGATATAGAGAAGAAACAACAGCCTAGTAAGTATAATTCAATCAGCTAGTATTTTTTTATCTCTAGCATTTTATAAGCTAATACTTGTAGCCGATTATTTTTAGAGAAGAAACACGCCAAGGCTCCTGCTAACAGAGGTTCCAAGCCACAAGAACAAAGTGGCGAAAGCTCCACGTACTCTCCACACACATCGGCCATCGGAGGGGTAAGTTACCTTCATAATTTTTTCTTGATAAGTATATTCATACATTAGCTTAACTTTACTTTTAAATTCCTTCCCGCCAACTCCATCAGTGCAAGCGGCTACCATTCTAGCTGATTTTCCGGCCGTCTCCATCGAGCCTCCTCCACTGTCGTCTCAGCCAACACCATCGGCCCCCACAACTGCTGCTACTCCAGCGTCGTCCGACCCAACCAATTTGTTGGGCTTCTCCTTAGCCGACCTGGACGATCCTGAGGTGATGGCTACGAACGATTACCCGACGGACATTCGAAGAACCCTTGAAGTTTCCAAGGAGGCGTCGGCTACGGTAACGTCGGCTCCAGGGATGTGAGAGCGGCTCAACAAACTCTTCAACCTGGTGATGAGGTCACAGACAGAAATTCTTAGAAACAACTGGCCGATCTGGGATGCCATGGCCGTCGTTAAGGCTGATTTGCCCCCAGAGGCAATGGCTGTGCTGCTTGATGTCTGTAACCTAGATGATAAGAAGGCAGTAATCGAAGCGGCCCAAGCTAGGATTGCTCTGAGGGAGGCCCAAGAAGCCGATCAGAAACTCCTAGACAAGCTGGTGGCTGATGCCAATTCTAAGAAGTACAAATTCGATGAGGACGTCCAAGCCCTCAAGGCCAACAAGGATGTAGTCTAGAAACTTGAGTCGACCAAGAAGCTTCTCGAAGAGGAGTTGGCCAGGCTGACTAAGCAGATATCCGACGGCCAACAACTAATATAGAAGTCTGCGTCGGCTTTCAAAGACCAGAAGCTCAGTATTGGCTTGGCCGTAGCTGGAGTCAAGAAGCAATCGGCCAAGACTGCCCCTGTGCTTGAAAACGCCAAGAAAGACAACAGAATCCTTGATGAGGTGCAGGAGATTATCGCAAAGGCTGCAAGTGCTCTGTCGGCGCGTGGCTTCCTGGGTCTGGGCTATAGTTGTCCAAATCTGAAATGCCTGTATTGTTGATGTTTTAACTTTTGTGATTCAACGTTGGCTATTGAAACATAACTCCTTTTGAAATGCAAGTATTTTTAGTCGTCTATTTAACCGATTTTTATCAATGCCTTTATTTTGCAATGTATGTAATCAGCTTCATACTTCTACTTATCCAAAATTAACTACATTGAATTAATTTGTCCTTTCAAGTGATAGACTTCTATAGCCGACTAGGAATTAATCCAAATGCTAAGGTAGTATTTCTTTAAGTATTTCCTGTCGATCGCCTTAGGAAACACCACTCCTTCTAACGTTTCTAAGATGTAAGAATTTCCATTGACAAGCCGATTTACTTTGTATGGTCCTTCCCACATAGGAGATATTTACCAAATCGGTTATCTCTAGAGCCGATAGGTAGTATAGTCTTCAAACTAAATCGGCTTCACAAAAAGATTTAGGCATCACTTTCTTGTTATAAGCCTTTGTAACTCTCACCTTATTCTTCTTAAGCTGATCCAACGTACATAAACGTATTTCCGCCAAATCGTCTAAGTTGTCAATCATCAAGTATTTATAATCTTGAGCTAAGAAGCTACTCGTATGGAGTCAATATTGATCTCTACAGGTAGAACAGCTTCTTGCCCATAAACTAGCTGATAAGGTGAAAGCTTTTTTGCTCCATGATATGCAAGCCGATAAGCCCACAGTGACTCCGACAACGTTGAGTGCTAATTCCTTGGTTTTCATCAATTTTCCTCTTGATCAGCTTGATCAACATCTTATTAGACGATTCAGTCTGACCGTTAGCTTGAGCATAATAAGGCGATGAATTCAATAGCTTGATACCCAAATTTTTAGCAAAATTCTGAAAATCATCGGACATAAACACATTTCCTTGATCAGTCATAATAGTTTGCGAAATTTCAAACTGATGGATAATATTTTCTGTAACAAATCCGATGGCTTCAACACTTGTAACCTTTTTAAGTGGGATGGCTTCAACCCATTTAGAAAAATAATCGCTCACAGCCAAAATGAACTTATGGCCTTTAGTTGAAGTAGGTAATATTTGTCCGGTTACATCAATCCCTTATCCTTTAAACGGCCAAGGCTTGATAATAGGGTGTAAAGCCGATGCTGGAGCCAATTGTACATTGCCAAATTTTTGACAAGTCTGGCATCCATTATAATACTTAAAACAATCTTCCAGCATTGCTGGCCAAAAATACCCTATACGCCTTAGCATCTATTTCATCTTGTAAGTCGATTGATAGGATCCATAGATACCTTCGTGCACCTCACCCATTGCTAATTTAGCTTCATCGGCTTCAAGGCATCTTAATAGCAAACTTTCTAAGGTCCGATAATATAATACATTATCCAAGACCACGTATTTTAAAGCTTGCCGCCTAATTTTTCGCTCTATCGGCTTAAAAGGATCAATTAGATATTCCATTATCTTTGTCCTCCAGTCAACGACGTTAACACACATTACTGTTTTCTCTATCGGCTCACATTCCTCAAATCGGTCAAAAACCTTATAACCCGATGTTTGCTGAGCCAACAAGTTAATCCTGTAAATGAGCCGATTATGGCAAAACATTGCTCTAAGTATTTAATCAAAATCTCATCATAACAATTACATTCTCCCTTAATCTGCTGCACAATTAATAGAGAATCACCATAGGCCTCAACAGTGTCTACTTTGATATTCTGGAGCAGTTGCAGGCCTTTAAGCAATGCTTCATACTCTGCTTGATTATTAGAGCATCGACAATTTAGCCGAAATGCAGATTCAAAACTATGCCCTTTGGGTGAAACAAGTACTATTCCAATACCATCACCCTCTCGACATACCGATCCATCAAAATACAGTTGCCAAGGGGCTATAGATACCAAATCGGCAGTAGTCTCATGACCTGTTATGAAATCGGCTATAACCTGTCCTTTAACCAATTTAGCTGATTCATATGTTAGGTCGAACTCGATGAGCGCATAGGCCCATTACCAAGTCGACCACGTAGAATCAGAGCTGACAACTTATATTTTATAATATCGATTTTACAGATAACCTTATAAGCCGATGCTAAAATATAATGTCTTAATTTTGTACAAGCAAAATATAAAGGTAGGCAAAGTTTCTCTACAAAGGGATACATGGTTTCAGCATCAAGTAATCGTCGGCTTAAGTAGAAAATTACCTGCTCTTTACCATCAACTTCTTGAGCCAAAACATCCCCAATAGTCTCCTACTCAGCCGATATATATAATTTAAAGGGTATACCTTTTCGTGGTGCGGCCAGAACTGAAGGATTAGTCAAAATACTACTTGATATTCTCGAAAGCTTTCTACTGATCGGCTCTCCACACAAACTCTTGATTATCTTTCAACTTTAACAATGGGGTGAATGCACGAATTCGGCCAGAAAGATTTGAAATAAACCGACGCAAATAATTGATTTTGCCGATCAATTTCTACAACTCATTTTTGCATATCGGCGGCTTTGTTTTGGCTATGGCTTTTATTCTTTTTTGATTGGCTTCAATCCCTCTCTCATGAACCATGAAGCCTAAAAATTGACTAGCCAACACGCCAAAAGCACACTTGTAAGGATTCATCTTCAAATCGTGCACTCTCATATTCTTGAAGACTGTTTCCAAATCGACCAAATGCTGCAATTCTTCTTTAGACTTCACCACAAAATTGTTGTTATAAATCTCTATGATATGTCCAATTAAATCATGGAAAATCAGGTTCATGGCTCGCTAATATGTAGCACCAGCATTTTTGAAGCCAAAAGTCATTACAGCCCACTCAAATAATCCTAAGGCACCAGGGCATCTAAAGGCTATTTTAGGTATATCGGCTTCTACCATAAATATCTGATTATATCCAGCATTACCATCGAGGAAACTAATAATCTTATTTCCTAACGCAGCATTGACAAGCATATCGACTATTGGCATTGGATATTCGCCTTTTGGTGTAGCTTTGTTCAAGTCTCTGAAATCAACACATACTCTCAACTTACCATTTTTCTTCATGACAGGAATGATATTAGAAACCCACTCAGTGTATCGGTAAGGCCTGATAAACTTGGCATCCAGCAATCATTCATTTTTTCTTTTATAACATTATACAAGGCCGGATTAAATCTTCTAGGAGATTGTTTAAACGGCCGATAGCCTGGCTTTATAGGTAGCTGATGTTCGACAAGATGTCGGCTTAAACTAGGCATCTCATGGTACTCCCAGGAAAAATAATCTTTATAATTTCTACAAATTCCGACCAACTTTTCTTTATAATCTGTGTCTAACTTTGCACTAATAAAAGTTGGTCTTTTTCTATCACCTTCGCCTATATCGAATTCTTCAAGTAAATCAGTCGATGTAAAACCCCAGATATGCACTCAGCTTCTTCATGTTGCCAATTCGCATTTGAATTGGCCATAGCAATGTGAGCCGATGTGTCGGCTTGAACGACCTTGACCTCGTCCTCATTCCATTGGACGAGTAACTGATGCATAGTCGACGATATGCAGCAATTGGCGTGAATCCAATCTCTCCCAAGCAAGACACTATAATTGCCCTTGGCGTCGACTCTGTTACCATGACACCCCTGGCCTCGGTGGGATCACTTGTGAAATCATTCAAAACCATGTTAGTTTTAATTAAGTCTTCATCGGACTTACCCAGCTTCTTGCAGGTGATGTATGGCATCAAGTTAACAGTTGCTCCGCCATCAATAAGTATTCTTGATATCGTCTTGCCGTTAATATGACCTTTCAAGTATAACGGCTTACGATGCCGATAAGCATTTTGGGGCTTCTCGAAGACTGCATCTTGAGTGCCCAAACACAACTGAGCGAACGTTTCCTTAGCTGATTCAGTCTTTATTTTGAACTCGGCTAGTAAAGTAAACACCATGTTGATGTCCATTGGAGTAGTATCATCCCGAATCATTGGGGAGTCTAGGTCGTCAGCTGAATCAAACTCTTCTTCAATCGGCTCTTTCTTCCTCCATTCTTTTCTAATGGTTTTAATCGACCGAAGCTCATTGAAAGTCTGATCTCTTTGTTTTTCTTGTTCGGCCTACCTAATCTCCTGAGTCCTTAATTTCTATAGTTGTCTGCGTTTTGATTGATTAAGACCAAGAGGACACCATCTTGGCTTAGGTTCAATCGGCTTACGTATTTTACTAGCCATATTTTCTGGGTCACTGAACTCAACCCCTCTACTTCTGCTTTATCCTAACTTGGCACAAAAATTCTTACTTGTATCGGCTTATTATCGCCTCTATTGGGATGATCTCGTATTGATCCAAACAATCTATCCTTAGCCGATTGCCTCGGCCAATCATCCTGGGGATAATGCTTCATTGGGCATGTATACGGTGATGGCAAAGCTATTCCCCTCTCCCAATAGAACTGCTAGAAGGGGCATCACTGATGAGCTCTCTCCAAATTTTCGGGCCGATTTTTCTACCTTGTACCACTTGCCGATTTGTGGATCTCCTTTAAGCTTAACGATTCTTGAGTTTTTGCCCTCACGGTCAGTTTCTATTTGTAATGAACCGACTGTGATCTTTAGGGTTTCCTTGCCGCTAGAGGTCGACTGGATATCAACGTGCCGAGCCCTTTTTGGTTCTTCATCTCGAATCGGCTCTTTTCCTTTTCCAGAGCATTGCACCATGTTTATTAGAAAATGATTGACATCCACTTGCATTGTCGGCTCTTTAGCAAACTTAAGCCGATCATCTTCTATAACCGATTATATCTATTGTCGAAAAATATTGTAAACGTTAGTATTATGAGAAAAAGAATGATGCCATTTCCAATACCTCCGCTTTTTGATCTCATCGGCTTGGTATAACATGTTGAAGGACCATGTGGAGGTCCATCCATGTATGTGATGAGTATTTGACTTTATTTGAGCAAGGTGTGCTCAAGTTTGAGTTTGATTTGGATTGATTTTCAAAATGTAGCAATTTGAGTTGTACCGGCCGTATGGACACGGTAGTGGTGAGTTGCATGGTTTATTGCACATCTTTGTGGGCATTGCTATGTGAGGAGTTTCCTTGTTTTTGATGGTTGCAGGACGACGGTGCTAGGTCATGGTGAGGCGAAGGATGACCGGGACTAGGCGAGGCGTCGGAGGTCCAGACGGTTGGGAGATCGCGGAAGATGATCGGAGACGGAGTCCGGGCAAGTCAAGAAGACAAGGAAAGGAGATGATGCTAGCTAGATGCGCGTGGATCAATGAGGACCGTCGGATTGAGGTCTAGTTGATAGGTTAGCGGGTCTAGGTAGTATGCTTTGAAAACCGTGCAAGAAAACCCGGTATGTGTGTGGGTTTTGGGTTAGCCCTTGCATGGCTGTGTGTGTGGGTTAATCCTAGCCCTTAGATGAGTGCTCTAGGGTTGAGGGACTCATCCAAGGGTGGTAGGTGGCCCAAGAGTAGTATAAATAGGGGTGGAGGGGTAGCCTCCTTCCCTTGAAGGTGTTGAGGTTTTGATGCTCATTTGAGCTTTGCCCACATGAATGTGAGGCTTTGTAACCTCCTTCCAGAAATGAAAGTTTTATTCATCCACCTCTGAATTTATTTTGCATTTACATTATGTCTTTACTTTACATAATTTAAATTCAGCATTTACTTTCCATAATTACATTCCCGCAATTTACTTTCAAGTAATTTGGATTTGCCTCCCCTCCTTCTAAATGCTGCTGTTCTTGGATGTTTTGAGTATGTTCATATGGTTTTACATCTCTTTTGCACTCTTGGATTGAGTAGAGAACATCTTTTCTTTCAAGTTCCAACTTTGTTCTGAACTTGTTCTTCGCGCAGCAGTCAGTGTATGATTTTTGTAAAAATCTAGAAAAATCCTTTTTGAGTGATTTTTGTTGGAGGAGGTGCGGGACTCTGATATCCGCGTACAGCAAAATTTTGGAGTTCACTTGTTATACCGTTTGGGCGCCATGAGGTGAAAACCGAGCCCCAAACGTTCTGCTCGAAGTTCTTGACCAGACTGTGTTCTTCGATTTTTCGTGTTTTTTCTGTAAGTCTTTTTGAGGAGAAATTTGGTGGAGTTCTTCAAGACTCTGATTCTCACAGGGAGAAAAAGTCTCAAAATTTTGTGAGCTACAGAAACCCACCAACCTCCTGTGCAAATTGAGGACAAGTTCTGGGAATTCTGCTTTTGCTTTTCTGAAAGTGACTTTTGTGATTTGAATTGATGTCCTTTCTAAAAGCAAGAGTTTGAATTGATTCCTCTTTATCTTGGACACTAGACAACCAGGATTGTGACTCAAAAATCCCCACATATTTTATGGTACTTATCCAAGCAAGCTTGGGGTACACATAGTTGTCTAGTTTTTCGGGTTTTTCACAATTCCTTTTGAGCGATCTTGTCGAGGTTTTTGTTGGAGTATTTTGGGGGAATTTTTATTTGCGACCATTCACCCCCCCCCTCTGTTCGCCATTTCGGTCCTTCACATGTCCCTCAGGTAACCGTATAATCTTTTCTTGTAACAATAAATCAAAAATATGATCACACTTGGAGACGTTAAATGCATATTTAATTTCTGACTTATTTTTAGTCGGCTTAAGCCATGAACAGACCAAGGACTTCTTAGATCCCTTAACCCATTCGGCTATGTTTATTTTGGCCTCATCGTCTTCAGAGGGCTCATCGAACAATAGTCGACAAGGTTGACCTTGGCTTTATCTTTATCTTTATTATTATTAACCTTAAACTTATCCTTAAATCCTCTGTTATCAGGAAATCGGCTTTCTTGAGCCGATACCCTATGAAGCTGATGGCTTAAATTAGTGAATTCCTACCTACCAAATTTTTCCCTAAGCGGGGGAATTAGTCCCTAGAAAGACAAATCGGCTAATTGGTTGTCGAGTAAATTAACGCTAAAGCACCGATTCCTAACCTCCCTAAACCTTTTAATGTAATCTGCTACCCATTCCCCAAATTTCTAGTGGACGGAACTCAAATCAAAAATCCTGAGTTCCAGACTACCAGAGAAAAAATATTCATGGAATCGGCTTTCCAAATCATTCCAGAAGTGAACCGAATTTGTGGGTAAACTAGTGAACCAAGTAAAAGCAACTCCCGATAATGACAATGGGAATAACCTAATTTTGAGCCCGTCAGACAGAGCGGCTTCGCCACATTGTGCAATAAAGCGTCCGACGTGTTCTAACGTGGTAACAGAGTCATCCCCAGAAAATTTGGCAAACTCAGGAACTTTAAAATTATTTGGGTAAGGCATACGATCAATATAATCAGGATACTGCTTTCTGTAGCCGATAATCTTACCTTTAGGCTGTATGCCGAAGTGATCCCACAACATGGTAGACATTTGATCGACCCAATTAACCGTATTAGTCGACATCATATTAGGGTTATGCCAATTATGGTCATAATTGGCGTTCTGCCCCCCGAGCGTAAGCTCGGGTTGCCAATTTGATGAAGCCGATGTGTGTTGAGGAAAGTGCTCATACCCATTGTTCCTCCTAACTGTCGGCTCTGATAATGGGGCAAAGAGCTCTGAATATGTTACTACCTTGTATGGGGCCAGATTCCTAGGTGGAATTAGCTTAGCATGTGGCATATACTTATTGGGTTCAATCGGTTGTGGTATCGATTGTGGAAACGCGTAGAACAGAGTTGATGGAAGCAAATTAGCCGATGCATCTAACTTAGCTATATCGGTATATGCTTGATAATGCGCAACCTCACTCGATCGAAGATCTTGTGGTAGTATGACCGTGGGTTGGGTTGGCATCATAGACAAAGACAGAATTGCAACTGACGGTTTTGGGTCGGCTAATGTATTTTGAGTATTTTTCGCCATCGAATAAACAGGATAATTCGATAGAGCTTAAACTGGATCGAGCAGGCTTCCAGCTGATGCCAACTCTTGAGCAATGGTTTTAACACTATTAGCTATCAACGGCTTAAGAGTTGTCCCTAAAGCCGATGATTGGTTAATCAAGGCATGATGCACAGTTGATTGATCATAGCCGATAACTCAGCTTGTGCAGGCATATACTGACTTACTGGGCTGTTGGTGACTCCTGCATCGCCGAGGGCGTTTACCATCGGCAATGCGGTCTTCTAAGTGATGCCACGTCGGGTTTTCTGATAATAACTCAGCATCATCTCCGCCAGAGTAGCTTTCCGATCTTCAATTTCTTTGCGTTGTTCCAGCATTAAATCGTCCAATGTAGGAACCATTATGGCTTCGGCATTGAGATCAGATGGTGGAATCAACTTGCTTGATGAAGACATCCCGTCCCACTGGGCATGTCAAGAGTGTGTTGGCGCCAAAAAACTTGAGGAGGGGTTAATCGGCCACAACACACCGGACGAACACCAGGTTCTGAGGTTCGAGGTGTGCCAACAGATTTGATCCTGCAATCGGTAAGATAAATATATAATACGCTTAAAGCCGATCAATCACGATAAATCGACAAAGATCTAAACAGCTAAAAAGCCGATTAAATCAAGGGTAACGATAAGTCTAATTAGCCAATTAGGGCTAATTTGATGATAGAGGTAGATCTTTTCCGAAGAAGGCGATGCGCAACAATATCGGAGAAAATCAAACTTGATTGGTGTAAACGGAGGTGATCAACAATCGACGATGCACAACTTTATTGATTAAATCATATTACAATAGAGAATCTAAATTACAGAGGCTACTCCTAGTCGACAGAAAGTAAATAAAAGAGTAATGCGAGTTGATTGATTTGATTATGTTGTTTTTCTCGCTTGCCTATAGCCATCTCCAATACGATACTTACCATGATCCATGTCGACCTTAACTTGAACAGTTCCTCCTATCTTTAGATAAATATCGGTCATAATCCAAATTCAAACATTTCTTCCCATATCCGATATCAGCTAAAATATCTCCTGATCCTTAGCCTAACAATTTAACTATGTCTTGTCAAAATCTGGTGCAAACACTACTGCTAAAAAAACCATGCATTAGGAGTGCCCTAAAAAAACTTCACTAATCTCGTGGATCATGTCAAAGCTACAGAAAAATGCATATGAAGGCCTTAAAGTGTATCAACGTGCATCTTTTGCTCGAGTTATGATTAGAGAACAGTTAATACTTCCTCCAATAAAAATAAGTTTTGTTTTCATAGCACGTGCAGTCAAACTAATTTAGTACTAAAAGTATTGTTTGAATATTTGGATTTTTGGCTCCATAAAAATGGCATGGGTTAATTTGCACAAAAAAAAACTAGGTTTTACAAATATATTACAGCAGAAATTCATGATCAAAGTTTTTTTAATTATTTTAATATTCAAAACAACACTTATTTGTGACGGCATAGTATAGAAATCTAATTAACCATCCAACATATTAACAAAACCTAACTAACATAAAGAAACCAGAACACACCCGTATTACTGGATTCATACATCTTAGTCCCTCATTCTTACGGGTTTTGAAAGGCGGATAATGGGTATGTATCACTTGGCTTCCTTGGTAGCAAAATATTAGATTGGCTGATATATCCAATAAATCATTTGCAAATCTTGTCAGAATATCATTTGCAAATATGCATTTAAATTGCAACAATATCGTATATTATTTTTTTGTCAAGAAAGTATCGTGTATTCCTCATATTTAGGTGCCACGTATCTCTAACCTCTCAAACTGCTAGAAATTCTTACAACCTTCACTTCTGAGTTTCAATGTTAATACCAACATATTAGGCGATACTGTAAGATTATTTAATAGTCTGAAGTGCCCCATGTAATTAAAGATAGTAGTGATTATAATAAGAAATGGTCTTATGTGATGGTTGTGTGACTAGAGGAATATAATTAGAATCATAGGGTTTAAATTCCCTCTCCTTTACCTTTAGAATGCTATTAACTGAGTATAAGTGCTAATTGACATGTACCGAGCTACACATTGCATAATTGTTCTTCTGTCACATGCGTGCAGCAAGAAACGAAGTTCAGGCTGCCATCTGCATGTTAGCGAAGAAAGGCTAATTAAAGGCTAAGTAACTACTGCATGCATGTGGTGGCATTAGTGAGCAATAAGTCCATCGGTTTTGGAAGTGATGCGGTTAGGCTATCAATGTTGATGGTTCGTTTTGAACAGACAGGATCTCATTTACTTATAATACACTCACACCAACCAAACACACCCTTTTAATGCACTCACAAGCGTTCGCATCGCTGCCCTAGCTTTGTGTCAAGGAGAACAACTTACTCTATTGATGCGCCTTTCTCTCTACAAAAACAGTGTGTTCGATGTGTAAAATGGAAGAGAGGGGATGTAATGAATGAGGTTTTGAATAATACGACCTTTGCTCTGGTATGTAAGCATGTGAAGCCTTGGAACAGAGTGACTGACAACAATGTACATTAGAGATATTGTTATTGATCTCTCAGCAAATGAACATGAAAAAGAAATAGCAAATCAAAAGGAAAGTGTGTTGGTATATACATACACATCAAAGGTTTATAGTTCTCTGATCATTGAGGGAACACTGAAATGAAAAGAAAGAGCGAAGAGAAAATACTCTACAATGGTGGTTTACATGCATAAAAAGAGTACCTCTACTCGTGGTAGTGGATGGATTGAGCGGCACCAGAGAGGTATGCAAATAACTAATATTTTAGTTGAATAAACTTGTCTAAAAGATACTGAGATACGATGGTTTTTGCTTACAATACATGCAACGTACTGACTTGTACGCTGTTTGCTTGACTCAATAAAACTACACAATGGATGATATGTTGGGTTATAAAAAGCATATTTAGAATTAGGGGAGGACTAGCACCCATGCGTCCCATAGGACCAAGGTTTCAAATTTCGGTTTCGGAATAAATTTCGTCCCGGGCCGGATAACGAAATTTCGGCGAAATTTCAAAAATTCGGAATTATTTCGGACAAAATTTGAATTTAAAAATTCAAATCCGGTCCAATCCGGGGAAAAAACCGAAATTTGGCGAAAAAACACGAAATTTCGGGCGAAATTTCCAAAATTTCGGGTTTTTTGCACTGGCTGAAAAGTAGTCTAAATGTTATCGAAAAATTTTGAATTTTTTTTGGAGGTTCCTGACACAATGCTGATGTTCTCACAAAAATTTCAGCTGATGATCACATCTGAGGAATTTTTAAAACTTCAGAGAGTGGTATTGTCCTGATAAAACACTGACCGACAAGTTTGATCGGAATGGAAAATGGTACAAATCAAGTTATAAACTGTTGAAATTTTTTGTGCATGGTTATTATCCATAAATAATGTTCTCATAAAAATTTCAGCTGATTATCACATGTGAGGAATTTTTAAAAATTCGTAGAGTGGCGCTGTCCTGATAGAACACTGACCGACAAGTTTGATCCGAATGGAAAATGATACAAATGAAGTTAGAAACTGTTGAAATGTTTTGTGCATGGTTACTATGTATCTATAATTCTCTCATAAAATTTTCAGAAGATGATCAAACTGTATGAATTTTTAAAAATTCGAACAGTACTACTGCCATGTTAAAAGGCTTACCGGCAAACTTGAACATAATGAAAAATTATGTAACCCATAAAATTTTTTGAAAATTTTAAAGAATGGTGATAAATAAGTTCTTAATATCCCATAAAAATTGTGATTCATGATCACACTCCAGTGAATTTATAAAATTCTTACAAGGCACAGTACCATTTATGTTCTTTTCTTTTTGACTTTTGAAATATAATATAACAAACGAAGTTCAATGCTTACATAGATTTGATTGACCAAACAAACAAAGTTTAAATTTTTTGAAAAATTTATATAATGTTACTGAGTCAATTATTAATCTCTCAAAAAAAATTAGATCATAATCACACTCAACAAAATTTATAAAATTCTGACAATATAACTGTCCCAATTATGTTCATTCTGTTTTTGATTTTTTAAAGATAACAAATGAAGTTAAATTATTTTGAAATTTTCTATGTATGATCCTAATCTACTAAGGATAGTACCATAAAATTTTCAGATTATTATCATGCTTGTAAAGTTTTATAAAAATCTGACATTGTTTCTGCCAAAATTTTAAAATGTTTAAAAAATTAGGTTTTTCAACAAATTTTCATAGGAGATGACTTTCCTAAGGGTTATTGGACTAAATCCGAAAACTTTCTAAACCGGCCAAAAAAAACACGAAATTTGGCGAAATCTCGCCCAAAAAAAGAAATTTCGGATTTTTACTGTAGCAATTTCAAAATTTTTACTTTTTTCCGGCCGGTACTTGAGATTTCGGGGTGGTCCGAAATCCGAAATTTCGCCGAAATTTTGAACCTTGCATGAGGGGAGCGTCCCCTCGGATGACGTGACAATAGAAAGTATCGACCACAACATATAGCATCAACAAGTGTAACATCTTGAAACAACACCGACAAAATTGAGAATATATTTCATTTTAAGATATTAAGACTTGTATTGGAGATAAAGTTCAACATTGTCCTTAGATTTACACGAAGAACATCACAAAAGTTCAGAAAATTGAACCGATTTTAGAAGGTGATGTCGCAACAAATAAATACCCCAATCCAACGAAATAAAAACTCTATTGAAAAAAAATTGACAAAACTCCTGCATCAACATTTGAAAATACCTATTGCAAGATAATGAAACACTTGATGCAACAATCGAGAAGAACCACCCGAACAAAAAAAAGACAGAAGTAGAAGTAGGGATTTGGTGGAAAACTCACCAAGGCGGTAGACTTGTAATTGTTGTAAACATGCGATATTAAGAGCAAATATTTCAAACTAATTCCAATTAACAATTCTATGATAAACACACAATTCAATGCAAGGAAAATAGATATATACATGAACATATTGCTAGATAACATTTCTATGTCAATTTTGCACTGAACCATGTCTTCAAGAATAGATGAATGAATTTATACTCTCAGGTGTCGGGCAACTAGAGATTAGACTCATAGCCTCCTCGCCACAAGGTGTATGGCTGCTAGAGAGATAATCTCTTACCTCCTCTACACTAGGGTCAATTTAATCACAAGTTAAACTAGACAATTATCTAGACAAATAAGGCCTTGTACTCTTATTTTTCCTAAATTATACATCATAAAGTATTATAATCAATTATACATCATAAAGTATTAATAATCAGTTTCACTGTTCAACTGATCAAATAAAAGGTTCTGCAAAGGTACTGTTAGGCCAAACAGATAACAGACAGGATGTGAAAATTTAACAAGCCAAGCAGAACATATACAGGAACAGAAGCTTTAGATCAGAGCTACAGCCAACGATTAAATAATCTAGTTAAGGTATCTGAGTCAATTATATGAACAAGTATTTTACTCAGAACACTAACTGAGAAACAAGCACTCAAAGCTATTCAGAAGGCAGAGCAAGGCACGGCAATCTCGCCGCTGTCCCGAAAATCCGATTGGCGCCGCTTGTGCCGCAGAATCGTCGGCCCGGAAGACAAGAGATACAATGCCCCTTCCGTACACGTGACACACCGATCGCGGAGTCGAGCCTCAAATGCAGCTGCACAAAATCAATCCCCAAACTCACCTTCTTCCTCCCTTCACAAATCGTCCACTGAAATCAACAGAGAACACCCAGTGCACATGCACAGGAGCCCCAAAGCTCACAAGCACAGGAGCTTCAGGCACAGGGGCTCAGCGCAGTGAGGCACAGGAGCAGACTGCTCAATCCCAGGACCGAGCCCAGGAACAAGCCGCACGGAAGCCCGTGCCTTTGCAGGCGATTCAATCACCGGCCAGCCACAAAACAGGAGGGTAATGGAAGGAGAAAACGAGATGGAACTCGATGTGAAATCTGCCTTTGGAGAGGAGCTTGAGGAGCCTAGAGATAGGGCAAAGGAGGGAGCCCATGGCTGCAGTCCTCGCGCCCACGACGCAAAGACCGCGCCTGCTCCTGCGCAAAGCACGTGCTTCAGCAACGCCACCGCTGCAACTGAACTGGGGAAGAGGGAGGACTGAGTCCTGCCCTCACCTCCCCTTCATTTTTCCTCATGCCCATTTCTCAAACAGGCCAGCCAGAGTTCAACTACAATCCCAAAGTTTCAAATGAAAACGAATTTCACAATAGTAATTCCTAGCAAAAATGGGACCTTGGTGTCGAGAGATGTCGTTGGTGACCGAAAACGGTGAAACCATTGCCAATGATGGTGGCGACGGAATCGAGAGAGAGAGAGGGAGAGGGAGAGAGGTGGGGAAATAAGGGGCAAGGAGATCAAAGAGCCGCTCAGCTGTGGAGTGGATGGCCGGAGCTCACAGGAGGATCGTAGGAGGTATGGTGTGGTGGGGGAGAGAGAAAGAGAGAAGTAGTGAAGAAACATTGGGGAAAGGAGGGATGAGTAGTAGAAGCGAGGGATCTAAATTTCGGCGACTTTCGGCGAAACTTTGGATTTCGGGGCCTCGACATAAACTATGGCCGGAAAAAAATTTAAAAATGCTATTGTAATTTTCGGCGAGATTTTGGTCAAACTAGGCGAAATTTCATGAAATAAATTCCGGATTTTGGTTTTTTATGGCCGGATTTGACTTCAATTACATCAATAACCCATAAGAAAGTGATCTTTGATGATAATTTGTCAAAAACTTATTTTTTTTGAGACATTTTAAAATTTTAGCAGAAACAATGTTAGAATTTTATAAAATTGAATATGCTTTGAAATGCTATGAAACATTTATGGTACTATCTTAAGAAGTTTAGGATCAAAAAATAAAATTTTATAAAATATTTTAAGTTCATTTGTTATCTTTCAAAAATAAAAAACAGAATTAGCATAAACGAGGTAGTAACAATGTCAGAATTTTATAACTTTTTTCTTGTTTGTCATCATTTGAAAATTTTATGGTAATATTAGTGATGCATCAAGACTATCTATAAAAATTTTCAAAATTTTTTAGAATGTTTTGAACAATTTTTCATTCGGTTGAAATTTGTCGGTCACCCTTCAGTTGCACTGTCCGAATTTTTAAAAATTCATGAAGATTGATCCTCATCTGAAAATTTTATGAGAATATTAATTATGTATCATACCCATGCACAAAAAATTTCAAAAGTTTCTAACATGGTTTGTACCATTTTTCATTCAGATCAAACTTATCGGTGAGTGTTTTATCAGGACAGTAGCAATGTTTGAATTTTTAAAAATTCGTCAAATGTGATAATCTTCTGAAATTTTTATGAGAACATTACTGATATGTCAGGAACTTCCAAAAAAAATTCAAAATTTTTCGACATCGTTGGATTATTTTTTGTTCAGTTGAAATTCGGCGAAATTTCAGGATATTTCGGCGAAATTTCATATTTTTTGCAGAAAACAAACCGGATTTGAATTTTTGTTTTTGAATTTCGAACGAGATTTGTCCGAAATACCCGAATTTCACCGAAATTTCGAATTCCGATCCTAGACGATATTTTATCTGAAAACGAAATTTGAATCCTTGTAGAAGCACATGGGGACAAGGACGCATCTAATATTCCTGTGGGCTCCAGACGTCAGTTACTTAGCATTTCCATTAGAATTACTAGATGCATGTGAGTGCCATCACGCGTCCAGCGGGTGAAAATCGCGTGGCTAACTAAAAAAATTACAGTTTTTTTAGGGGGTCTTCTCGGAGAAAAAAGGGACGGCCCGTGCGAAAGAAAACGTATTATGGATTTTTTAGGAGGTCTTTTAAGGAAAAAGGACCCGTATGTAATTTTTGGAATCTCTGGGACCTTTTCGTAAAATATCCTACGACAAAACGGACCTAGATGTAATTCAAAAAATTTCGAGGGGTCTTCTCGAAAAAAGCCATCTCAAACATAATTTTGTAATTTTCGGAGGGGTTGTGCGGAAAAAAACGAATCTTGGGATTTTTTAGGATCTTTACGCAAAAAAAAGACATGTATGTAATTTCCGAAATTCCTGAGGGTCTTTTCACAAAAACAGACGCCACACGTCACCACGCATCGCTCGGGGGAAAAAGCGAGCCGGGCGACGCGCGTGCAGGCGAGCGGGCTCGAAGCCACGTCGCTGGCATGGGCACGAGCGCTCTTATCGCTGCGCCACACGGCCGTTTGCGTCTAAACAGCGTAACTAATTACTTGAGCCGTATCAGTCAGTGAGTCAAGCAGACGATGTAACTCACGCGTGAGCTAGCCGTACGCACGACGCTCCGACACGCACGACGCGGCCGCGAGTGGAGAGACCATGTCGCCCCTAAAATACACGTGGCATGCGAGGGAGCCGGAAAATCTTCAGAATTTAATATACGGAGTATACCCACTCTCACAATGCAGGCCGGTGGTGGCCTATGTCTCTACTTGTAGGGTAGTGTTTAATGTACTTGTCACACAGGCTATCGTGCTAACTTGTGCATTGTATGGCAACGCGTCGCACCTACCATTGTAGGTTTGATTGGAAGTCCATTGCCAAAGGAAGTGGTCATCCGCATCATGGTTTACATTATCGATTTGACCATAAAAATCGTCCTCTGTTTTCGACGAAAATCGGTCAAAAATCATCAAAAAAATCAAAAGGTTTTGAAATCAAACTTTTTAAAGAAAAAAATAAAAAAAAAATCGATTTTCACCAATTATTGGTCGATATTCAGCGATAATCGACCGACCAAGTGAACTTCTTTGGCAGCCGAGTTTTTTAGCGATATTCGTCGATTTTCATCGATAATCGCTCGATATTCACCGATTTTCGATGGTTTATGAAACCTTTTTTTTTCTTCAATGTTTTGAATTTTTTTAAATTGAACCGATTTACCGAGCGGTTTGCCAACTAGTAAGATCGATAATCATGATAATCGAGCAATTATTATCAATAAGTTGAACCCTGAATTCGGCATCCTCTCCTACATGTGCATTTGCCCTAAACTTGCATCAGTTTAGATATTGCATTAATAGAACCATCGGTAGACTACCTTAAAGGTCTGAAACCCCGCGGAGGCTGTGAAGGGCATCTACGACACTTCTAGTTCTCCTTGCCTTCTCGTCGACAAACTAAATAAATGCAGGGACAAGGTGTTTTGTCTTGGAATTTTTTTTTAAACCATACTATTTTTATTCTATTTTACAAAAATAATATATCAAATTTTTTTTTTACAAAACTACCCACTTGTCGCCATTTCAAAAGGTGACAGACAGCCTGTCGCCGTTTCAGATAGGGACAGGCTCTCTGTCGCCATTTGAAATGGCGACAAAGAGCAACCGTCACCTCCATCGCCAATTTAAATAGCGACAGTCTGTCTATCGCCATTTGAAACGGCCACAGTAAAAGTGCATCTAGGCACCTATGTTATTTTGGTGATTAATGACAAACGTACATAATGACAATTCATGTAATTAAGTAAATGCTTAACTTAGTGCTTAACAAATGACAAACCTCTAATATGATTATATTGCTATGAGACTAACATGTTATTGTCTAGTTGAGTATCAGTCTCATCTTTTAGAGGAAAATCAAATAGGAAGGTTAAGCAAAGATAAGGTATGCAATTTTGGTATCTATTCTATATTTGTTATTGCATTCCTTTCGTGCAAATGCATAGTGAACTCCAAGTAGCATGTTGATTTTATATATACACATTGGTTCATGTCATATTTATTTGTGCATATATATTCATTTGAGTTCATTATGGTATGCATGTATTAACTAGAGTTAAACTTCATATTGCTATAGATTGACTTGGTGCATGCATGTTTTATTTGTATATCTTCTCATGCAATTCTCTTAGTGAAGTTTATCTAGTGTTGGATCACATATTTACTC
Organism: Otatea glauca; assembly: GCA_036346275.1. NCBI lineage: Eukaryota > Viridiplantae > Streptophyta > Magnoliopsida > Poales > Poaceae > Otatea > Otatea glauca. Next base: position 30,889,968 of record CM070727.1, on the reverse strand, counting down.
TTATTACAAATATTATTTGCACATGTACAATTCGTGTATATTCTATCATGTGCTTCATTTAAGTAAAGTCTGTGATCCTTGCCATGATTTAATTGATTCATCATATTGGCAATTATCTCTCTAGTACATATAGATCAATTACACATTCATCATGATGTACTTAGTAGAGAACATTTCTTATGTCAAGTGTTTCCAGTTATATTGTGCTTCTTTATATGAAACACTTGTTGTAATCAACTGCTCACAAATATCAATTTATTCATATCTATTGAGCTTTTGGGACTAATATCTTTCATGAGTAGTTTGGAAAGACTTAGGTCCCGTATGTGTATGATGACCAAGGTATCTTGGAAGATGATCGTTAAACCGAGGTCAACAAGACGGTGGTGTCACCAAGAGTTGAGGACTAAGTCAAGAGCGACTTGGCGTGAAGATCGTCAGAGAGGATGATCAAGTCAAGGTTGATAGGACGAGAGTCTCATGAGGTGAATCGAGTCGAGTTGGACAAGGCGAAGATGTCATCAATTATTTGGTGAAAGTCTTCATGCATCGACATCAAGAAAGAAGACGGCAAGTGATTAGTCCTAGACTTATATTATCTTTGATTTAATTTGAGTCTAAAGATTGCCGTACTATTAAGAGGGATGCGATGTCGAATGACTTTTAGATGTGTCAAGTGCTCAAGTGATCCATTCTTGTGTATCTTAGAAAGAGAGTGGTGTTGGTAGTGCCGGAAAGTGAGGGTTGTAGGTCTCTCTTGATTTCTTTGTGAAATTTGTGGTTATCCTTTGAGTTTTGGATAGTGAGACCTTGTTGCTTGAGTAGCCCTCGTTCTTAGCTTTTGGTAGAGTCCAAGATCTTTGGAATCGGAGTTCGGAGTCAAAAGTTATGCTCGTTTTCGTCGGGTTGCTCAGTGCTGTTCGGACAGTCCGGAGTATCCGGACATTTGGTCCGGACACTCCGGGTTGGCACCCTCGGTGGTTGCTCTCGGTTGGTCCGGAGTATCCGGTGTTTAGTCCGGACACTCCGGGTTGAATTAGTCCGAGTCTCCGGGGTTTCATCCGGAGTATCCGGATTGACCCCTTCGGTATGGTCTGATATTGCCAATCCGGAGTCTCCAGATTATACATCCGGATACTCCGGGTTGTGCGCAGCCTGCCCCCAACGGCTAGTTTTTGGGGAGTTCTATTTATAGCCCCATCCTCCCTCATTTTGAAGACGCTTTTCGTGTGGATTTTTGAGAGGCTGTGGGGGGGCTTTGAGGAAGCTTTTACCCTTAGATCTAAGTGATCCCCTTGTGAGAAGGGTTGGGAAGAGTTTGTTGAGTGAGTTTTGAGTTGTTTGAGCACTTGATTTCATCTCCAAGCTTGTTCTTCGTGAGCATTTGTTACTCTTGGAGGTTGAGGACTCCTAGACGGCTAGGAGGTCGCCTACGAGCCACCGGAGCTTTGTGTGGTTGGCCGTGGGAAGTTTGTGAAGGCCGGTTCCGCCTCCGTAAGGGAAGGAATCAAAGGAGTAAAGACCGGCGAGTGCATTTGTGCAACACCGGGAGGAAGAGGGTTGAAAGAGACCCCGGCTCAAGTGTGACTGAGCCGCCTCAACGGAGACGTAGGATCCCCTTAAGGATCCGAACTTCGGGTGAAAAATCATCGTCTCCAAGTTTGCTTCTTCTCTTGCTTTAACATTTGGTTTTGAATCTTTGGGAGCCCCGATCTACTCTTTTGTTGTGTTTGGCTCCAGATCTACAATTTCCCCAGGTACCTGATAGCATATATATCTTTTGTATTCAAGTAGATTGTTGAAAAATTGCGGGGATTTAAAATCTCATTTCGAGGTCTTAAATCCGGAGTATCCGGACTCGTGAACCCGGATAGTCCGGACATACCGGAGTATTCGGATAAAAGTCCCGGATACTCCGGACTTAGATCATCGAAAGATTTTATTTAGCTGCAAATTTTTTATTCCGCTGCATTTAAGTTACAAAGTTTTTTTAATTCGCCTATTCACCCCCCCTCTAGGCGACATCCCCTGTCCTTTCAGACAGACTCTCTGTCGCCGTTTGAACTGGCGACAGACAACACCTATATAAAGCCGCGCACGGCCTGCGCCCCACTTGAGCCAGCCACCGAGCGCACAGAAAAAAACAGAGAGGAGAAGAAGGAGAAGGAGAAGGAGAAGGAGGAGGAGGAGGAGGAGAAAGGGAGAGGGAGAGAAGGAGATCTGCATTTCGTCAGGTACTATTTTTTTTGTAAGTATTTAAATGTTAAATATGTAATGTAGTAATCAGATTAAATAGAGTAATAATAGTTATTTAGCCGGATGACTTAGTTAGGAATGAGTACCTGATGCATGTAAGGATAGATGTTTAGTTAGATGAATTAGTAAGGAATTTATAGTTATGTCGGTATAGACAGATGTTTAGTTATATGACATAGTTAGTAATCAATAATTCGTTCGGTACGGATTAAAATGTCGTAGAGGACTTGTAGGTTCTCTGATCGTAATAATAGTTATTTGATTAGAATTTGTGGATAAATTTTTGATGTAGGGATGACCTAGAGGTAGGGATTAAAATTTCAATTGTAATATAGTTTTTTTTATTAGAGATTCTGGATAAATCTTCGACGAACTGGAAAATGTAGAATCCAAATTCGGTTATTTGTGCACTGAGAAATCGGAGATATCATGTAGAGCTGGCTGGCTAAAATTGTGAGGACCGAAAAATAACTCAATCCAATTAGTTTAGTCATGTTCTCATATAAATTTGAAATGATTACGGAATCTGAAGAATTTGTAAAAATTGAAATATTGCAACTCTACTGATTAAACGCTGGCCGGCAAGTATGGACCGAAAGAAAAATGAATTAAACTACGTTCTTAGAATTCAAATTTGTGATCATTATTAGTCGTACAATGCAGCGTTAAATTGTGCAAATGTTAATAGTTCGATGAATTTGCATGACAGGTATGGATGATAGAGTAAAATTTAAAATATATTATGGAGAAGGAGTTCCGCAAATGGGTGTTGAAGGGGTAGATCTAAATCATTTTGCAAGTGTAGAGGCTAGCCTGTCACGCGCAGGGGAGCGTTCATGGGCTACGATTATGATATGGTTGTACCACATGTTCTCTTTGGACCGTGAATTGCATGATCTGAGGTTACACGGAGTAGTTTGCCCGAGAATAGATTGCACGTACTGGGAGTTAATGGAAATGAGAGGGCCGAAATCTTGGAGTTCGTACGTAAGAATTGCAATTGAGAAAGGATGGCCATTAGTGTTATTGGCACAAGCATTTGAGAAAGTCAATACCGGGCATGCGACACAGCAAGAGGTTGTTGATGAAGAACCAGAGGAAGTTGGGAAGAGCAGTAGAAGTAGAGAAGGCTTAGTAGAGCAGGATGTAGGTTCGGGTCAGTACGAAGTGCAAGGTGAGAGAGCTGATGTTGCAATGGGAGAGGTTCAAGAAGCAATGGGTATGGCAGACGAGGGCGAAAACATTGAATCAGTGGTCGAAGCGATGGACACAGAGAATAAGGACTATGAGGCTTTAAGTAATGATGAAGCCGCTGAAGATCTATTCCCTGCAGAGTGGGATGAGTATCCGTTCGACCCAGATAGGCGGAACGATCATCTGTTCCACCATGACAACCAGTGCTTTCGTTAGTTAGTTCGGCAAGCAATTTCGTCACTGTTGTAATGCCCTTGCAATATAATCTATCTATTGCTTATTTTATCATCTGAACTTTCGATGTATGCGCCCTTATATATATGTTCAACAAATAATTTAAGTGCTTCGTGTGAACTATTTATAACATACGTTGTTGTCGACTATAATACTTAGGGTTGTTGCACTAGTGGAAATTAGATGCAAAGCAAGGTGTAAATTAAATATTTTCCCAGAATATGGTAGTGCACATATCAAAGAGCAAATCTGGTCTACTCTTCCTAAAAATTACATTTAAACAATAAATTTTACGGGCTACCGAAAAGGCTAAAAAATCACTCTCCCTGATCTCAAATTCGCACTCTCTTTGATCTCCCTCTCCCTTTTATTCAACAGTACACCGAATGAGAATGACGAACAAAGAAATTTGATTTTTTTCCTAAAAAAATTTACTCACAATTACCACATTAATTTTGTAAAACATCGCAACAACTAATACTGACTTTTTATTAACTGCAGCTCATAATTTACATACATTTTTCCATTGATATCAAATATATTTTTTGCAATTCGAATAAAAAAATGGGCAAAACCTCTCTATCGCCATTTCAAACGGCAATAGACTTTATGTCGCCATTTCAAACTGCGACAGAGAGTCTGTCGCCATTTCAAATGGCGACATAAAGTCTGTCGCTGTTTCAAACGGCGACAGAGAGCCTATCCCTATCTGAAACGGCGATAGATTGTCTGTCGCTGTTTGAAATGGCGAATGACTCTCTGTCGCCGTTTGAAATGGCGACAAGTGGGTAGTTTTGTAAAAAAAAATCGGCATATTATTTTTGTAAAATAGAATAAAAATAGTATTATTTAAAAAAAATTCTTTTGTCTTGAAGTAAATACGGTATTAGCAATTTTTTTATTACTTTAATTTCAAACTTAATAAATAACCAATAAATAATATTACCACATGAAATACATAGAGACAGCAGTATGATATTAATAGATATCAAGGCATAAAGATGACTCCTATATTTCAAATATTTATGCATGGCAAAAGACAATCAACAGTGGAATACAACTGGCAAAATAGCTCAAGTTGATGAATTATTTGCTCTCAAATGTCAGGCTACTTGAATTAACACTTCCCGCCATTAGGGTCAATATCACAGCCTAATTTGTGACAATCTTTTTAAACAACCCTACCAATTTCATATTTCAAACTTGCCAAATTAATATGAATCAGTATCAATTGATCACTCTAACAATTTATATACATGTATATATATGTTTACTGATCAAATTATATCAATTTTGAATGTAACAACAGAACATATATTGACATAAATAGTCGGTAATTTATATAGAACTGAACTTAGAACATGTGAATTAAATTGTATTAGACAAGTAGATTAACTAGGGAAAATTCAGCTTTCAAGTCTAAATAGTAAACTAATTAGTTGTCACAAATCATCTCACAAAGCCCATTCTTCACATAGCAATAGTCACCCTGATATGCAAGGTTCCCAAGATAGATAAATGTCTAACCCCTTTGCACAATCCAAATAAAATGACAGAAGATTGAATATACTCATAGAGCATCGACTCACAGTCAGTGTAACAAGCAAGGCTCATCAAAGACGATGTCCTACAAAACAATATCTATATTGTACTGCCACAAAATCACTAGCGAAGCTTTTGGAGATACAATACCGCAAACCACTAAGTGAGGCAATTCACCAAGTAGTCCTGAGATGCAACCAAAGCCGCACAGAGCCACATAATCCACTTCCTAGCCACGAATAGACCACATCAACCAAGAAAAACAAGCCATGAAGGACTTACTCTACAGAAAAGGCAGACTTACTCCACATAAAAGGCAACAAGTTATGAGTACCAAATCCATCACGATACCAAATCAACCACACAGAACAAGCACGGTCTACACTATGATTCGACAACAGAGAGCACCGTAGGTACCTTGCCATCAACGACGTTCGTAGAGTCGCTGGCTAACACTACCATCCTCGTTCACCACGAGTTACAAGCGAAGCGGTAGCCACAGGGTGAAGGAAGATAGATATGGGCCAAGGACCACATGAGGGCGTCGGGTAGCCGAGGATTTCGTTGGAGAACTGCTACAGAAGAAGCCGAAGGTGGATTAGAAATCAAAAATGAGGGGAACATCACGTCATTCTCTTCCGAGGAGGAACACATGAGGAGGAGAAGAAGGAACATGGGAGGAGGGGGGAAAAGAGCAACGGTCACCTGAGGGAGCCGATCACCACTGCCATACGAGGGGAAGCCGCACCCTACAACGTGATCGCCGCCGCTCTATCTCCCATGGGGACTAGGGCATCGAACTGTGCTTTAGCCACTTTGACTGGGCCGGCTAAGCTAGCTTGGCCAAATGGGTCTTGCCGGCCTAGTTGGCCTAGTAAGCCCATTTTTTCTTTTCTTTTTTTGAGAAAATTTCATACAACACCTTTTTGGGGCTATCCTATAATCAGTTATATATCTTCCCAGAATAGAATGCCGCGATCATCTCTCACTATATTTCCGAATGGAAACTTTAAACATCACTGAACCACAGGGTGGAACTACAAGGGAATGCTCGACCATGACATTTCCATGGTTGTACGCTAAAGACATAGCCACCTAAGATTTAGCGCGAAGTTGAGCAATTGCAATTTATGGATCCCAAGGCTACCAAGCCCCGTCTAATAACAAACCTTCTCCCACGGAACCAGACAATGATTTTCCTTGTGGCCTTCCCCGTTAGCTTCTCTCCATTGGAACACTCACAGATTTTGTCATGCATGTGAAAACCCACTTTGGCAAATCTAAAGCAATCATGTGGTAAAAGGGGATGACCGATAGCACAGCTTTAACAAGAATTGCATCTTGTTGGAGATAGATTATAGGCTTTCCAAGTAAGTTTTGTTGGAGATATACCCTAGAGACAATCATAGAGATGATTATTTTTACTACTTCTAATTAGGAGTTGGTGGTTGTCGTCCGTTCTTCTTTAGAATACCTGATCCGTTGGATCTGGCACGAATGTTTGAGATGGAAGGGGATTTAACCCGATTGCCCCGCCCATTCCTCTCACACAGGCTTACAGGCCCGAACTGCTCAAATCACGACGTCTTCCATCTCAAACCAACTCTACGTCGCACCACCTCCCCCTCCCTCGATCTGGCGTGGTCAACTCTCCCTCTCAAATCTCGCTACATCCCATTCCTGATTCTCCTTCTCCACCTCCCCCCCCCCCAACATTCGCTCTTTAGGGCTGCGAGGAGAAGGACCGGCATCAGCGTGGAGGCAAGTGGCCAGTGCGAGTGCTCACAACTGAGTCCCATATCTGTAACACCTTGAAAATTTTAAAAAAATTAAAATTTGGAAATAAAATTTAATAAAAATCCAAATTGAAAATAAGATGTTTGCCATCTTTTTCCTGAAAACCAGTCTTAAGAAAAAGTTGAGTTGCAACATTAAAACTTTTTCTTTCCAAATAAACAAACTATGAAAATGAGTTCAAAATATAATCTTACTTTAAATTTTCATCTATTTTAAAATTCTCCTGAATTTTAGTTCTTAAGAAAAACATTTGTATTAGTCATTCTCTTTTTCTCTTCAATATACAAAACCTAAAATCCTTTAAGAAATAAAATCCGGAAAAATTATATAAATCCTAAATCATTTTAAGGTCATCTCCAAAAACTTTTTAAAGCAAGGTGATCTCATTTATAGCTAAAAAGAAATAAAAAACAGAATTGATTTAAAAGCAATATTAGCAATGTCAGAATTTTATAAAAATAAATATAACTGATAATCATCTAAAATTTTTATGGTAACTCCAACAATCATCATGATCACACTGAAAAAGATTCATATAAAATAATGCTCATTTGTTATCTAAGAAAAATAAAAATCAGGAAATAGGAATTTTGTACAGCAGTTTTGTCAGAATTGTTATGATTTTTCTGTAGCATATTTTAAGCCAAAACTTTTTCTGGAGACCCATCCCTACGCTGGAACCTTATTAAAAAAGTTTTGAAATTTTTCAACTTGAATTCACAACCAATTGAATGAAGACCATGCCCTGTACCGAAGTCACTACCCCTATACTCCTTTTCCCATTTCACCTACACGTGGGCAGCCTGTAGCCTCCTTCTTCCCCACGGCTAGAGGTGGGCATCATATCGTGCCAAACCGATCCGGCACGAGCCCATCGTGCTTCGTGTCTGAACCGTGCCAGGTCGAGATGGCCTGTCGTGCCCACCGTGTCATCCCGTGCCGGTCTGGCTCGTCTTTGACGAGCCCAAGCACAATCCATTTACGCTTCGTGTCTGCTTCGTGCCGTGCTAGCCTAGAGCCGACCTATTTATACTATTGCAACAAGAGAAAAGAAGTCGAAGACGCATGGAGTTGAGGCAGTGGACGCAAACATTATGAGAAAAAGAACTACAATTTATTTATTTTTGAACAGTTACATAAAGCGAGGGGGTGTGCTGAACATGGGCGAGAAAGGAGGCAATGGGCGAGAAAGAGGGAGCGAGATAGGCGAGAGAGATTGAAAAGGAGATTGAGAGAGACGGGTAAGAGAAAGAGCTGAGAGGGATTGAGAGGGACGGACGAGAGAGCAGCTTCTTACACCGTCTCACAATTTCTCTCAGCTCTCTCTTCCCTCTTGCCTATCTTTCTCAGGTATTAACGATAGGGGTAGCGTCTATGCTGCTGGGTGCGTCTATGATGCTCATGCTCTGTGAGTCGGTGACCTTCATGCTGGGCTTCTTCCTCATAACCCAGGTCATTGAACCCGGTGCAAGCCGTTCTATAGTGTCATATTGAGTCGTGTCGCCTACCGTGCTTTATTCTCGAGCTCGGTATAGCCCGTGCTATAGTGTCGTACCGGTCTAGTATGATCCACTTCATACCGAGTCAAACTTTAAACCGAACGTAACGTCGTACCTCGGACCGATCCAAAAGAGCTCGATCCGAGTGCCCACCCTACCGACTCGGCTGGCTTCCCTGCTTTTAGTAAAATCAAAGCAAAAATCAAGCCGCAACCATGCCGCGCCTCAGTTTTCCCGCTCCATGCCCTGCGAGCGTCGAGCTCGAGCCGTCCTTCCGCGTCGCCTACGCCATACCCTGCAAATTTCCATACCCCGCTCACCGTCCTTGCCATCTCCCTCGCTAAACTCAGCCGAGTTCCTTCATCAGTCACGTCGCCGTTACTCCCATACCCTGACTTGCCCATCTCCTGTCCTGGCAAATCTTTGCCGAATGGATTGCAGCCACAGCACTCATGACCAGTCAGCTTTTCCCCACGCCAGAGCAACAACGTCTCGCCTTGCCTAACTTTTTGCCATAACAACTAGTGAAAACTCGGATCACTGCCATGGCGAGTATGGGCAGCGTAAAATCGCCGACACGGCAATCTAGTCGCTCAACTTTCCTGTGTGTTAGCTGTGGCACGGTCTACTCCATCTCATCTCTGTCGCAGTAATGACTAATGAAGGCCCGTCAATCCACTGCCAAGACAACCATTCCGCCATGCCCTGTGAGACGTGCGCGCCGCTTGACCACCGAACAGCCGCCTCGCCCATGCTTACCATCCATCTCCGGCTATAAAAACCCAGCTGCCGAGATCTCCTCCATGCTCTCTTGCTCGCCACTTCTCTCGCCCGAGCACTGGTGGGGTCAGCTCCGAGAGAAGTGAACGGCGAGCGCCATTCCTGCGCAAAGCTTCGCCGGTGAGCTCTTCTGCCGACTCCACCTGCCTCTAGTGGTCTCTCGGTTCACTGACTCCTCTCCTCCACTTTGCCTGCAGCCAAGCCGGACTGCCTCCTCTCCACCCACTGGAGTTCTTCCGCCACTGAACCGAGCCCCAGTGCTTCGCAGACCTTCCTTCCAGGTGTACTCACTGCTGAGCCATTCCTCCGCGCAAGTAGGCACTGGTGAGCTCCGCAATTAGTTCATCCCCTGAGAACCTCACCTCCGGCCCCTAGCTTAACTCCCCCATCTTGTCTGCCAGCCAGGCCAAGCGCCATTGCTGCACCCCCGCAGGTGCTGTCGTCCCTAGCGTCTCCAACTCAGCAAGTTGCTTTGGCTCTACAGTGTGAGAGCAGGTAACACTACTACAGAATGGTACATCACTATCGCTTCATCTGTATCGGTTCTTAAGCTTTTTTTTGGAAGAAACGATTGTGATAGATGACTTAGGAGAGGCATTAATTATAATCACTATCGGTTCTCAGGTTAGAAGTGATAGTGATGTAGCACTGAGAATATTACAATCGGTTCTTATGCAAGAATTGATAGTGATGTGCATTATCATCACTATCGATTTTCATATAAGAAGTGATAGTGATGAACACGTACACATCACTATCGGTTCTTATTTAAGAAGCGATAGTGATGATAATTCACATCACTATCGCTTCTCACAAAAAAATCGATCGGTTTTTTTTGTGAGAAGCGATAGTGATGTGATTATCATCACTATCGCTTAAATAAGAACCGATAGTGATGCAGTATACTTCATCACTATCGCTTTTTATGTGGGAACCGATTATGATGACTATGATAATCACTATCGCTTGTCTTGTAAGAACCGACTGTGATGTGCATGATCACATCCCTATCGCTTTTTATATGAGAACCGATAGTGATGTACCTCGTTAAGTTATTTATACCACTCGAACTGAATTCTTCTCTGTTATTGTTCCAGAGAAGGTTTCTCCGTCGTCACCAGAAAAAATAGCTCATATTCTGTGGTTGGAAGCAATACTTGGGTGAGAAAATTTGAAATCCTCAAGAGTGGGTGTTAAGAGGGTAAATTTGAAGCCCTAACTTGAGGAGATTTCCCCTCATTTTGCATAATTTGTGGTTTTCTTCAAAATGTGAGCATTCCTTCAAACCCCTTCAATTTTGCACTATGTAATTTTGATATGTCGCGAAGAAAGTTTAGATTGCACTGGTATTGTGTATATCCTATCAGATTTCACACCTTTTATTTCACAAGCATGTACACATGTATTTAATTATCTTAATTTGTAGTGCTTTGATGTTAATATGGAATTATTATTGCTGTCACCAGATGAATGCTAGAGTTTAGGGTGTGGAACCTACGTCTCCCGTTCGAGGATGCTTGTTTATAAATATACCGAATGAAATGGCATATTTATAAGCGAGCAGTCCGAATTGTCCACGTTCTTTGGACAGTTCGAGGATATGTGCTTCGGGCAAATTCCTGAGCTGTGTTGTACAACTGCAGAGTAGAGATTTCGATAGCGTCTCCCTGGTATTCTCCAGATACACACCCCTCTCGACCTGTTGTCGAGACGTGTATATGGAGAATAGCGGGGAGATGCTGCCGAAATTTTCTCTGGAGGTGTACAACGGCTTAGGAACTTGTCGGAACCATATATCCTCGAATGGGATTAGGACCAAACCTATTTAGAGATTAGGAGTCGTCGTTGGTACCCTTGTATTGTTTCGTTGTAATCAAAAGATCTCTAGGCTACTGCACTATATAATTAGATTGTTTGATATCATTGTTCATGTTAAAAATATATGTCTCTTATCTAGGAAATTGGAAACTCTAAACCAGGGAAGAATCTAGGTATCGATCGGGAGTACATATTTCATATATGTTGCAGGAAATTGTTATCTATTTTGCAAAGGTAATATTAACTGAAATGATGTCTCAATATTTCAAATAACTAGCTTGCTGTCGCTCCAGTTTGTGCATAATTTATTGGGTGAAGTTTAATTGCAGATGAACCGTAAGGAATGGATGTATGCAAAAAGTCGTGTGAGTGTCGAATTTCAGAGGGGTGTTAAGGGGTTCAAAAAAATTATCGAAGAGGACATGGTGAGGAGGGGTGTAAACTTCATATATTGTCTTTGCATTGATTGCACCAATCTGAGAAGATTTAACAACTCAGCTCAAATTGAGAACCACCTGATTCGACGTGGCTTCGTGAGGAATTACACGTGTTGATTCCATCACGGGGAGACAGGTAGTACCCTGCCGGTATGCAATGAAGACACGGTGGAACCGGATGATGAGTTGCAATTTGATATGTTTGAGGAGGAGAATTTGGAGCAAATGTTGCGGGATGTGGAGGGTAATTACACAGAAAGAGAGTTTGGAAAGTTTAAAAGCCTGATGGAAGACGATGCGAAATCACTGTTCACAGGTTGCAAAGCAGAATACACTAAGTTAGGTTCGGTCCTTGCATTGTTCGAACTGAAGGCAAAACACTGTTGGACAGATACAAGTTTTAATGCACTTCTAGTTCTTCTATCGTATCTGCTTCCGGAGGGAAACGAGTTGTCAACAAGCATTTATGAAGCGAAGAAGCTACTATGTCCTATGGGAATGGAAATAGAAAGGATACATGCATGTCTAAATGATTGCATCTTGTACCGTAACGCACATCAGGAGCTGCACATTTGTCCAGTTTGCGGTGTGCCTCGGTACAAACAAAAGGAGAAGCGTAACGACAAGAAGCGTAAGAGCCAGGGCAACGAGGGTGAAGAGGTCACTAAAGGTGCACCGGCCAAGGTATTGTGGTACTTGCCCATCATTCCCCGTCTGGAGAGGTTGTTTGCAAATCCTAGAGAAGCAAAATTGTTGCGTTAGCATTATGAGTCTCGAAAGGAAGATGGCAAGCTGAGACACCCTGCTGATTCGGCTCAATGGAGAAACATCGATTGGAAACATGAAGTGTTTGGTGCCGAAATGAGGAACATAAGATTTGGATTGAGTACCGATGGAATGAATCCGTTTGGTAATATGAGCAGCCGTCACAGCACGTGGCCAGTTCTGTTGTGTATCTACAACCTCCCTCCTTAGTTGTGCATGAAGCGGAAGTATATCATGATGTTGTTGCTAATCTCGGGACCCAAACAGCCGGGAAATGATATTGATGTGTACCTCGCTCCATTGATCGAGGATTTGGTAAAATTGTGGAATGACGGGGTCATTGTGTGGGATGCGTACAGAAGAGTGCATTTCACCCTACGGGCTATGGTATTTTGCACCATAAATGATTTCCCGGCTCTTGATAATTTGGCGGGCTACAGTACGAAAGGAGCAAAAGCGTATCCTATTTGTGAAGAGGAGACCGAGAGCCTATGGCTGCCGAATTCCAAAAAAATATCCTGAAGTACTTGAGAAGAACTAAGGGTATGTTCCTTTTTTTGGAGGTGAGGAAGATCTGGTTGCAAAGGGTTACACCGATGCAAGCTTCCAAACTGACAAAGATGATTTTCGATCGCAATCCGGGTTTGTGTTTACACTTAATGGAGGAGCGATGGTGGAAGAGTTCCAAGCAAAACACGGTGGCCGACTCTACGACAAAAGCGAGTACATTGCGGCTTCGGAGGCCGCAAAGAAGCTGTGTGGATTAAGAAGTTTATCACAGAGCTTGGTGTGGTCACTAGTGCCTCTAGTCCAATGGACATCTATTGTGATAATAGTGGTGCCATTGCACAAGCAAAAGAGCCTAGATCATATCAGAAGTCTAAACACATACTCCGTCGCTTTCACCTTATTCGCGAGATAGTGGATAGAGGTGACGTGAGAATATGCAAAGTACATACGGAAGCCAATGTGGCCGATCCGTTGACAAAGCCACTGCCACAGCCTAAGCATGAGGCGCACACAAGGTCTATTGGTATTAGATACTTAATTGATTGACTCAAGTACAAGTGGGAGATTGTTAGTGTTATGCCCTTGAGGCAATCATTTAAATGATTGTAACATGACTATGTTTATGAATAATAATATGATTATTGGTCCAATGAATGTATATCATTGTATTGATCAACAAGTATGTGACTTGCTTATGAAGCTCTTTACTTAATGATGTAATTCGATAAATATCTCTGATCGGATATCATCGTATAGGATAACGATGAATAGATCAGCACATGTAGTGATCGATGATCATGCTTCATAGATCATGGGATATGGAGATATCATCTATACATTGTGGACGCTTGTTGAAGAACATGGGTTAGATAGACCCGCAATGGGACACTGCGAAAATGTTTCATTCTTATGTGTCATCAGTGTATCTCATACCTAGTAGATGTATGATCCTTAGACCTGAGATTGTCATATTCCCTACATGTGTAATAGTTTTCCTTGGGGCTATCAAACACTCTTCCTAACCGGATAGTTATAAAGGTAGCTTTCATGTTTACTATGAAACGTGCAGAGGGAAGTGAGCATTCAAGATGGAATTTGCCACTCCAATGAAACGGAGATATATGACAAGGTCACTCGTGTGATATGATTAAAGAAGTGCATGGCCATGCCGTGATTGAGGAGTCAATCACAACTTATTAATATATCACGGATACGAGAGATGGATTGAATCATCAAAGGATGACATGCTTCTCGCCTTAAGATCAATCTTCATATACTTGGCAAAGGGATTATTACATGAGTACTTTTGATAGGTTCTGTCCGATTTGATCATAGTATGTTTGGGAGTTGGCATACTTTGCAAGAAGCCACTACCAACTATTGGATTGAAAAGGAGTTTTCGAATCCACGCCCAAACGTACATGAACCCTGCAGGTCACACACTTAATGGTGGGACGCATTAATTTGGATTGGATCCGTAATTAATGAACCTCGTGGGCTTAGCACTGATGGGCCCTAGTTTAGGGTTTCATCTCGTGGCTATATAAGGAGGAGGAGGAGGCGATGGTGTGCTTTCCCACGGTTTAGGAGTGATTCACTCGAAACCATAGCCTACTCCTCTCGCTGCCCCTGCCGAGCGACCAGGTGCTTGCACACCGACGCACGACGTTCCATCTCTGGACGTGTGGACTATCTGCGGTGACGCCATCGTGATCGCGGCGGGAGGACGATCCACGGCAAGGCGAGGACGATCCACTACATCGACGCAATGACTGCGGCGAGGACGATCCACTACATCGACGCGCGAAGGATTCCGCAACTGCGCGTCTAGTGGTAATCTTATCTATGATCCATTCTCGCGAGTAGCTTTCTGGTTACACGGTAGTTTTTTTTTTGTGCTAGCGTAGCATATCGCGTTCCTCTTCAATGTTTGCAATCACGAAGCTGTGTTACTTCTTCAATGCGATCTCCTGCAAAGTTATTGACCCCGACGTGCTAGACAACTTGCAGAGTGAGGTGGTGCAGACTCTATGTCAGGTTGAGATGCATTTCCCACCGTCATTCTTCGATGTCATGGTCCACCTTGTTGTTCACCTCGTTAGAGAGATTAAGATATGTGGACCGGCATTCCTACGTTATATGTACCCGTTCGAGAGGTACATGGGTATATTAAAATCCTACGTGAGGAATCGGTCGAAGCCTGAGGGTAGTATTGTGGAAGGTTATGGTACTGAAGAGGTTATTGAGTTCTGCGTGGACTATCTCGGGAAAAGGCAAGCAATCGGTGTTCCTCTATCTCGCCATGAGGGCAGACTTGCTGGCAAAGGAACCGTTGGATCGAAACTAACGAGGCCACGGTTTGATATGTATTGCAAAGCGCATCTGACAGTCTTGCAGCAGAGCGCGGAAGTTGCAAGGTACATCGAGCAACACAAGTCGATATTACGGGAAGAGAATCCACAAATGGATGAGCTTTCCATCATGCGAGAACACAACGATAGATTTCTCACATGGTTCAAACAAATGGCGGAGGTCTCTGTTAGTGAGACTATCAAATGGTTGGCTGACGGACCTAGATTTAATGTACAGACATGGCAGGGGTACGATATTAATGGGTACACCTTTTACACTGAAAATCAGGATGCGAAGAGTACTGTTCAAAACAGTGATGTAAGCATAGATGCTTTTTCCGATGAACATCACTCGAAAGGAGGATCCTCAATGGCAATGAACTCTTACTTCGGGGTGATTGAAGAAATTTGGGAGCTCGATTACGGAATATACCAAATTCCATTGTTCCGATGTAAGTGGGTGGGACTCCTACATGGAGTGAAGGTCGACAAGAGAGGTTTTACTCTTGTGGATCTCAACAGACTCGCCTATAAAGATGACCCATTCGTGCATTTCGAAGCAAGCAAATCAGTCTTCTATGTGCGTGATCCGGCCAATCCGAGGTTGCACATCGTCCTTCATGGCAAGCGGCGGATCGTTGGAGTCGAAAATGTCATAGATGAAGAAGAATACGACCAATTTGATGAAATACCTCCGTTTGCGGATGGGGCTCATCATAGTGGCGTACGATGACACACATGGAAGAAATTACATGCGTGTAGATCATCGTGAAGGGTTGTATTGCAAATAAAAGGAGTACATCATTGTATCGCTTGCTATGTGTTTGAAATGTTTGTATTGTACATAACTGTAGTTTCGTGTTTGCAAAGGTTATGTGTACGTATGAAACTTTTGCAAATTTTTTTGAATGGATTGTGGTATGTATCATCTACTTGAAGCAAGAAAAAGAAGGCACTCCACACCAAATCATTTCTCGCAATTTTCAAAATACTCGGACTTCATTTGAGAAAGATTTGACTTTGAGACTCTTTGAACAAAAAATCTAGCCTACAAAGTGACTTTGGGCTTCTTTTTTTCAATGCTAAATCTTTTTTCCAGAATCCTTTTTGGAATAGTTTTGTAGTATCTCAAAGTACGTTCCTGTAAAATTTCAGAAAATTCCAACTATGTTTGCAAAATTTATGGCCTTTTCACTCTTTGATCAGATATTTTTGCAAGTTCAGAATTCATGGTTTGTCAGGAAAGCAAATAGTGCATACACCGATAGTGATTTGTACTTTTTTGTGTCGGTTTTTATACAAAAACCGATAGTAATATTATGTTGTGTCGGTTTTATAAAAAAAACCGATAGTATTATTATCTTTTTTGTGTCGGTTTTTTACAAAAACCGATAGTAATGTTTTAAATTTGTGTCGGTTTTTTTTCAAAAACCGATAGTAAGATATATTTTTTTTGGTCAGGTTTGATCCAAAAACGGTAGTGATGTTTATTTTTTTGTGTCAGTTTTTCAAAAAACCGATAGTATTATAATCTTTTTTGTGTCAGTTTTTTAAAAAAACCGATAGTAATGTTAGCTTTTTTCTGTCGGTTTTTTAAAAAACCGATAGTAATATTAAGTTGTTTGTGTCGGTTTTTTCAAAAAACCGATAGTAATATGAAGTCCTTTGTGTCGGTTTTTTAAAAAAACCGATAGTAATATATATTTTTTTTGTGAGGTTTGATCCAAAAACGATAGTGATGTTTATTTTTTTGTGTCGGTTTTTCAAAAAACCGATAGTATTATAATCTTTTTTGTGTCGGTTTTTTAAAAAAACCGATAGTAATATTGAGTTATTTGTGTCGGTTTTTTTAAAAAACCGATAGTAATATATATATTTTTTTGGTCCGGTTTGATCCAAAAACGGTAGTGATGTTTATTTCTTGTGTCGGTTTTCTAAAAAAACCGATAGTAATATTATATTTTTTGTGTCGGTTTTGTCGACAAACCGATAGTAATGGAAAATTATTGTGTCAGTTTTTTAAAAAACCGATAGGAATAGAAATTTTGTTGTGTCGGTTTTGATAGTAGTATATAATACTTTGTGTCGGTTTAATGAAACAACCGATAGTAATATTATAGGTACAGGTATTTTTGTGTCGGCCCTCACTAAGCCTGGACTCCACGCCGCCTAACTCCCCACTCTCGACCGATTCGCCTCAACCCCGCCGCCACTCCGCCTCCGCCCGACGCGACCCGTCGCCCACCCATCCGCCGCGACGCCACCCGCCGCCCTCCGCCGTCGGCGCCTTCGCCCCTACCGCCGCCCCTCGGCTGCGCCCCCGACTCCACCCCGCCCACCCCGCCGCCTCCCTACTCCACCCCCCGCCCCTCGCCAGTGCCCCGACTCCACCCCGCCCACCCCGCCTCCTCCCTACCCCACCCCGCCGCCCCTACCCCACTCCGCCCCCGCCCCCACTTCGCCGACGCCTCCACCCCCCCACGCCCTCCGCCCCTTCGCGCCGCGCCGCCCTCGCCCGACTCCACCCCGCCCCCCGCCTCCCTACTCCACCCACGCCCCTACTCCACCCCACCGCCTCTACCCGCGCCCCCGGCCTCCACCCCGACTCCACCTCGCCGCCTCCGCCCCACTCACGCCGCGCCTCCGCCCCGACTCCACCTCGCCGCCCTCCGCCCACTTCGCGACGCCGCCTCCACCCCGGCCCGCCCCTTCCTTCACGCCCGGCCTCGCCCGTGTGAGTGTTCTGCCCATGCTACAATGATTGCCAGTTTGAGCTTGTCATTGCGGTGAAGAAAAGGCGATGGCTTGGTCGGTGTGTGCATATTTGGTATGGGTATCATGCTTGTCATAGAGAACTGTGAACTGCCAAATGCAAATTTGGTATGGGTCTGTGCAATGGGACATCGCCGCAATGAAATAGATAACTTTGATGTAAATGGTGCAAACTGCAATAGTGTATTGGAATTGAAGTGGACTAGATTGTCAGTTGTGTGCACATTATAGTGAAATATTGACAACATGATGCTAATCTTTCGAGGTGATAATACGGCAAAAGTATCCCGCGTTCTGGCTACCTCCTTTTTTAAAAAAAGGACAAGGGCACTCTTTTCTTGGTATGAATTAGTTGGTTGCGGTTGTAGTTTCTTCTTTTGAGAGAGGGAGAGGGTTTAGGATGTTCGGTACATTCAACTTGTTATGAGAAAGAATTGTCACTTAGTGGGGGTTCTCATAGACCGAGTGGGGGTTCTATTTATCACATAGAAATCTCATCATCCTGTTTTCATTATATATTCAATTGATGGGTTGCCCTCTACATTCAATTATTCATGATATACATGTTCCTCATCCTATTTCCATGAATGTTACGATGCTTTTTCATTACTTTCTCATATGTGCTTCAGACTCAAAGATATGTTAAGAGTTTAGGTTATGTAACCTCGTCTCCTGCTCGAGAGTGCTTATTTATAAATATGCCGTAATGACATATTTATAAGCAAGCGATCTCGAATTGTCCGTTTTTGATATTCGAGGATATGTGGTTCTTGCAAGTTCCTTAGGCGTTGTACAACTCACGAGTAGATTTCGTAGCGCCTCCTGGGTTCTCTGGATGCACACCCTCTTGACCGCTTGTCGAGACGTGTATCCGGAGAACAGCCGAGATGTCGCCAAATTTTCTCCGAGTTGTACAACGCCTCAAGAACTTGCCGAACCACATATCCTCGAATGGGATTAGGACCAAACCTATGTAGAGATTAGGAGTTATCGTCAGACGTATTTAGAACAATGATTTATTATCAAGTTCACATAATAGCTACGAAATTTTCTCTCACGAACTTTTCTTGAAGATCATTCTTTCCTCTATTAATGTCTCGCAATATACTAGAACGGTGATTTATTATCAAGTTCACATAATAGCTACGAATTGCTTTCTCTCATGTCAAATATTTGTCCATGGTAGATAGGAAAACTCAAAATGTCGCAATTAGAGAGCATCGCTCATCGCGTAAAGAGAAGAAGGTGCTCCTGAGGGTCGTAGCCAACTTCCAAGTGTCTAGCCGACCCAGGTTCGAAATGTCGAGGGGCCGAGTAAGGTGAGGAAGGCCCGAGGACCGAGCAAAGGGGCCACGGGGAGAACGCCGCAAATTCTCCACTTCAATGCGACGGGCGTTTGCACGGGTCCTCTCAAGTGTAAGGGCGATACCGCTCATTCCTCGGGCAACTGGTGAGGGAGACAGTTCCCATAACGGTTAAGGATTGGAGAAAGGAGGTCGTCGAGCGTAAGAACCTACTGTGGGACGAGGTTAAGGGAAAATGGATTATAGAAGAGGAGGATGAAAACAATGCCAAAGCGGTACGCCTTGAAGAGGATGGGTGTGGCTCGAGGCACTTCAGGTCTACATGCACAGTGAATACGTCTTTGAAAGGCCAGACACCATTCGAGAGGTATCCGCTCGTGACTCGATGTTTGGGAGGAGTTCACGAGGATCAAGAGTACGCCCGAGGCGAGGAGCCGAGACGGAAGAACGTTGCTACCCGAGGTGAACACGCATGCGCACCACCTCGGCTCAGCGGCTACGAAGGGAAGAAAGCGAATGGGCACGACTAGCCGAGGAGTGCGCCAACTCGGGACAGCGATGCCTTACTCGCACATATGTGAGGAGCGGCACGTGATGGTATTAGCGAGGACAAAGAAAACCGCGGACGGCATTGGTAGTACCAAACCCCACTACCGCAAGTCGCTCCACCATTGTAAGATATCAAACTTACTACATTGCAAGAGACCATTCCTACTGTATTTCAGATCTAATTCGTACTCGCTTCTTGCAGGAGGAGGTAAGCCAGAGGAAAGAGCAGGGGACCTTTCTTAGCCAAGGGTCAAATGACATCCTATCCACTACGATCGAGAAGCTCGACCATAAGGGCCGGGTGCTTGCCGCAGGGTCGGGGCATACGAAGAAGTCCTACTTCCAAGATGCTGCTTCGAGTACCAGATCAAGAACATGGGAGGCACGCATGAGCGCTCAAGGACACGCTTAGGGAGCGGTGAGGAGGAGATCTCGGAGGAGATGAGGAGGAGATGAGGTTGCGGATGATGGCACGGAGGAGGAGATGAGGTGGAGATGATGGCACGTGAGGAGCGCCTAAGGGCCGAGATGATGGCGATGATCTCCCAGAGTCAGAGCTAGATGCCCCCGCCTACTGTAGAGAAACTTGTGCCCCCACCAAGTAGCTGCGGTTCCAAAAATGATAAGTTCGGTCCCCAGCTGAAGGTAATAATTAATTTTGCCTTACTTAATGGTGCGAGGGTAACTCTTCATATGTTTTCTCTCAAGTTGCGCACTTTTTGCAAAGCGCCTACCAAGTGCCACCACCCCGATGTAAGACGGATTTCTGTCGAGGTGCACACGGGTTGCATTTCCATGCAAGGAGACCGACACGGTGCATGGTCACCTTTGGGGAAGGGCTACATGAGGGTCCGTGGACTACGCCCACGGCCTTCTTATCACATGTGCTCGAGTTCCCCTAACGAAGACATCACCACTCTCGGGCTAGCGCGATGTCGCTCATCAAGTGGCCCACGACAGCGTCGTCTTGGTCAAGGTAAACATCCTCACGCCTTCTCGTACCATTCCAAAGAGTATTGCAACAAGTTACTTAATTATGCGCGTGCTTTGTAGGCTCCTACCGCACTCGTGCTCGCTCCCACGATCGTGACGAGCCCCGCACAAAGTACTGAGCTGGTGCATAAAAGGACTAGCATGACAATCACAGTAACCACCGAGGCCTCGCTAAAAAGCTAGGCTCACAAAGGCCACAGCGCACCCTCGGTACATGAAAAGCCCATCGCCCGGCCTCAAGACTCCTTCGCCCGTAAAGGAGAGCCAAGATGCACCACGGTGAAGCCTTATGAATTTAAGGCCTACGTACATGGAAAGCCCCTTCGCCTCCCAAAGAAATTGAACGCTCTAGGCATATGGACTCGTGACTCCATGGATGGTACATTGACAAAGCGAAAGAGAGCGGCGTGTCGACTTCAATGTTAGATACGAAAGGACATTTCCACCGCGAGGAGGATGGGACATTCCCGCTAGTTTTGAGGATCTGTTCCGTCTGCACTCAACCGATAGCCATCGATATTTCTACTGTACGATCCTGGACGCTGTGAGTATCGCACCACGTTGCACGACCTTATGACTTCCATAGGATTTTGCATTACGCTTTTTAACATTCAATGTGAGTTGCAGGACGATGAGGCAGCGGGTCGTGATGAATCGACAACTAGTTGGGTTTGTCGACCCTTAGCTTGTGTCCGCGACGATGGCTAGGCTTCAACCTGAATGGGTTGCCGGCTACATCAAGAGGGCATTGCAAGCTGAGTCGAAGAAGGACTTTGAAGGATCATGTGGAGGTCCATCCATGTTTGTGATGAGTATTTGACTTTATTTGAGCAAGGTGTGCTCAAGTTTGAGTTTGATTTGGATTGATTTTCAAAATGAAGCAATTTGAGTTGTCTCTGCCAGGAGTGGCAGTACCGGTCGTATGGACGCGGCAGTGATGAGTTGGATGGTTTATTGCACATCTTTGTGGGCATTGCTATGTGAGGAGTTTCCTTGTTTTTGATGGTTGTAGGACGACGGTGCTAGGTCATGGTGAGGCGAAGGATGACCGGGACTAGGCGAGGAGCGTCGGAGGTCCAGACGGTCGGGAGATCGCCGAAAGATGATCGGAGACGGAGTCCGGGCAAGTCAAGAAGACAAGGAAATGAGATGATGCTATCTAGATGCCGCGTGGATCAATGAGGGACGTCGGATTGAGGTCTAGTTGATAGGTTAGCGGGTCTAGGTAGTATGCTCTGAAAACCGTGCAAGAAAACCCGGTATGTGTGTGGGTTTTGGGTTAACCCTTGCATGGCTGTGTGTGTGGGTTAATCCTAGCCCTTAGATGAGTCCTCTAGGGTTGAGGGACTCATCCAAGGGTGGTAGGTGGCCCAAGAGTAGTATAAATAGGGGTGAAGGGGTAGCCTCCTTCCCTTGAAGGTGTTGAGGTTTTTGATGCTCATTTGAGCTTTGCCCACATGAATATGAGGCTTTGTAACCTCCCCTTCCAGAAATGAAAGTTTTATCCATCCACCCCTGAATTTATTTTGCGCATTTACATTCTGTCTTTACTTTACGGAATTTAAATTCAGCATTTACTTTCCCGCTATTACATTCCCGCAATTTACTTTCAAGTAATTTGGATTTGCCTTCCCTCCTTCTAAATGCTGCTGATCTTGGATGTTTTGAGTGTGTTCATATGGTTTTACATCTCTTTTGCACTCTTGGATTGAGTAGAGAACATCTTTTCTTTCAAGTTTCAACTTTGTTCAGAACTTGTTCTTCGCGCAGCAGTTAGTGTTTAATTTTTTTAAAAATATAGAAAAACCATTTTTGAGTGATTCTTATTGGAGGAGGTGCGGGACTCTGATATACACCTGCAAAAAAATTTTGGAGTTCACTTGTTGCACCGTTTGGGCGCCATGAGGTGAAAACCGAGCCCCAAACTTTCTGCTCGAAGTTCTTGAGCATACTGTGTTCTTAGATTTTTCCTGTTTTTTCTGTAAGGCTTTTTGAGGAGAAATTTGGTGGAGTTCTTCATGACTCTGATTCTCATAGGGATAAAAATTCTCAGAATTTTGTGAGCTGCATAAACCCACCAACCTCCTGTGCAAATTGAGGACAAGTTCTGGAAATTCTGCTTTTGCTTTTCTGAAAGTGACTTTTGTGATTTGAATTGATGTCCTTTCTAAAAGAAAGAGTTTGAATTGATTCCTCTTTATCTTGGACACTAGACAACCAGGATTGTGACTAAAAAATCCCCACATATTTTATGGTACTTATCCATGCAAGCTTGGGGTACACATAGTTGTCTAGTTTTTCGGGTTTTTCACAATTTCCTTTGAGCGATCTTGTCGATGTTTTTGTTGGAGTATTTTGGGGGAATTTTTATTTGCGACCATTCACCCCCCCTCTGTTCGCCATCTCGGTCCTTCAATTGGTATCAGAGCCGGTTTTGCTCTTCCATAGATCTTGACCGGTCTCAAGAGCCATGGCAATGGACAAGTATTCCACCAAGCCTCCCATTTTTGCTGGAGTTGATTTTTCGTTTTGAAAATCGCCGATGGAGTCATACATCACTGCCCAGGGCTTCCTGATATGGCAGTAGGTGAAGGGCAACAACGACTTCTCCGGCATGTGCTTCATGGCAGGCGCCATTGAAGTAAGCGACTCCGAGCTGTACAACGACACGGATGAGGTACCCACCTACGACGAGTTAAATGATGCCTTCTGTAAATTAGGCAAGTTTCATGCTAAGGCTAGATCGAGGTGTTCTGAGTTAGAGAAGGAGGTAGATAGCTTGTCTCGGGAGTTAGCTTCACTTAAATCATGTTCCTCCCGAGACTCGATAGTCTGTACACTCTGTGATGCTTTGCTTGTGGAGCCGAGAACCTAAGGACTTTGCATGATAGTGTGCTTGTTGATCTTGAGAATCTAAGGTCAAGAATGCTAGTTCTCACATTATTGATATTCCTGCCGATGCTAGCTTTTCTCATGCTCACACAAATGCTTCTTGTAATAATTGCCCTAAATTGCTTGCGAAATTGATGCCATGAGCGAACACCTTAGAAAGCTTTCGCTAGAAATGATGAACTTGAATTGCATGCTTCTAAGGACCCAATCGGCTCATGTGAGGGTCAGAGGCAACTAAAACTTGACAATGATGCTTTGAATGTTAAGTGTGATCAACTTGCTAAGGACTTACTAGATAAGTCAAAAGCGGTTGCTCTTTGTGTATTGGGGTTAAGGATGATGTGGATCAAATCCATGTCGAGCTTAAGAAGAAGTTAAAAGACCAAACCCTTAGGATTAGAGATGCTCCTTGCGTTTCTTGTGAGGCCCTCAAGATTGAGGCAGCGTGCTAAGGGAACAAAAAGCACGTCTTGAGAGATCTTCTCTTCTGGTTCTTCTTCTTCCTCTCCTTCCCCTGTTCTTCTTGTGCTTCTTTCTTTCGAGATTGCCAGTATCTTATGAGCACTCTCGAGAAGTTTGTTGGAGGCAAGAAGAAGCTCAATCTTATTCTAGACCAATCCAAGATTGGTAGATTCAATCAAGGTCTAGGATTTGATCCCTTGGAGCATGCTCGGGCGCATCCTCCCACCATTGTGCGCGGCTCCAAGAGTGGTGAGATTGTGGTAGCTTCCAGAGTGAGCACCACCATGTTTAGGTCTGCTGGGGTTGTCAATAGGACTTCTGACCAGAAGGGTGTTACTCCTGTTACTTCTGTCTCTAGCAAGACGAAGTACACATGCACCTTCTGTAAGAAGGATGGTCACTGTAACATCCCAAAATTTGGCTTAATTAAGTTTTTAATGTTTAAAAGTGCATTTGTGATTTTCTGGAATTTATTTGGATTTTTCTGGATTTATTGGAATTAAATGTTATTTCAAGTTTATTGCTTTTTAATCAAAAGTATTTAATTCTGTGCAAAGTTAAAATAAAGTTTTGCCAAAAATATTTTATTTGAGTCCATAATGTCTCAAAGTATTTTTGAGATTTTTCTTGGATTTTTCCTGATTATTTTATTGCCTAAAACAAATAAAGTGAATTTCTGGAATTATTTTAATTAGAAAATCTTTTAAAAACCAGCGTGAATAGTATTGGGCCGAGGCCACCTCTGCGCAGGCCGGCCCACGTTCGCAGCCCGTTCGGCCCAGGATCTGGAAGGTCATTCGTGATCGTTGATCTGAGGAATCAAACGGCCAAGGCGTAAAGTCGGGAGGAAACCCTAGCGATCAGCACCGCGTCGGATGCGCGCCACGTGGACGGCCATCGTGCATCGTCTCGCGGGACTCGACGCCGCCGTTCCGTGTCCGAGCCGCACACCGCCGCCGTGTCGGTTAGAGTTCGGACTCCGACGCGCCGTCGGGGCTTTAAATAGGGGAAGTCGGTTCCCGAGGTTCGCCGTGAGCGCGCACCTTTTTCCTCTTAAGCCATCGCCGAAGGAGTTTCGTGGGACGCCGCGAGCTCGTCGGACTCGTGGACGACCGCAAGCAAATCGTCAAGAACCTCGCCGTCGCAAAGTGCCGCCGAACCGAGGTAGTGTCGTTCGCCAAGTCTCTCTCTCGATCCGACGGTTCGGTGGTTTCCGTCAAGTTTCGCGCGTAAGAGGTTGTCTTCTCCAAGTCCGGCAATGGCGCCGCCGTGTGAAGCACGCCGACGCTATCCGCATTCGTGGACCGTGAGATCAAGATCCAACGCTTGACGCTACCGCCACGCTGCGCTGTGATCGCCGACCCTCCGTCGGATCTCTGTGGATGAGATCGAGCGGTGCGGGTGACCAATCGGGGGGTGCCACGTGTCTGGTTCAGCATCCGAGGCGCCATGGACCGAGTTCACGGTGGACTGGCTCCGAGCCGTGGACTCAGTCTATGGACCAGGACGCGTGTCGCGCTCCGATTGGCTCAGTCCAGCGCTGACGTCAGCGTGACGTCATGCTGACGCAATAATTTGTTTTCAGAATAAAAACAAATCTGTTAATTTCGAATTTCTGATTTTCTGATTTCAGTATTTATTTCAAACTTCAAAAGGCTATATCTTTTGCATCGTAACTCGGATTTGAGTGATTCCAGTTTCTAAAAATTTGTAAAATTGAGATCTATTTAATGGTGAATTTTATTTGATTTTTGGAGTTCAATTGCTCTCTGTTTTGCTATTTATTTGCTTTTCTCTTTGATGCACGCTGAGACGTTGAATTGTGCGACGCTTCGGAGGAAGATCAAGCAACTCAAGAGCAAGCTCCAGATCAAGATCAGGACCTATTCCAAGGCAAGTTGTGCTTTGATCATGTTGAACCCATGTTTATAAAATTGCTATGTTTGTTTTACAATATTGCATATATTTCAAATATACAATTGTTTCAAATTAGATTGGGCTTAGCTAAAATACCAGATTGATCTATACCCTACCTTGTCATTGTATGCCATGATCCATTGTCACCCTAGATTGGTTTAATATAGTTGGTTAATAACTACAATCAACATTGGAGGTTTAGTTCGTAATAGTTGCTTAGCCATGCCACGTCATCACATGTGCCAGAATCATGGATAATTAATCTTGATTAATGGAATATGGAACAATGTTATGAACTTGTGTGTCATGTGGGATCACACGATGAGATTGAGTTGTTGTGGCGAGTTATGTCACGCAACGATGTTGAATTGTTGATGGCACGTGGTGCTTGGTAATCAACTGGGTGATAATAACATGGATCGGGGCAAGTGGCAAGGGGCGAGGAGGCCAAGGTGGGCCCGATGGGCAGATGGTATGTGGATGTCTTGCCTTGATCACACTAAGGACTTAACCTTGCAAGCCTTTGACCTGAGTCCTACTTGCAACCACATGTCTGGTATGGGCCAGCCTAGCTGAGTAATTTGCAAAGTCTTAATTTTGATACTATTGTGGTCGGTGTGAGTTCCCGGGTCAGGGTGTAATTCACATGGCGCAAGAGGGGGGCCCTGGATGTGGTTCTGAGACCGCCGATGTTGAAACCTTAGCGGGTAGTATCAGGTTAAGATAGAGCATTGTAAAGGCTTTGTTATGATCTCTCGCCTTTGTGGTGTTTGGTTGTATCACGTGGGTAAAGTGCATAACCTCTGCAGAGTGTGAAACTATTCGGATAGCCGTGTTTCATGGTATTGAGCAATGCTCGGAATTACTGATTAAGGGTTAGTTTAATAAATTGGACAACTTGGTTGGGATGGCGGGATGCCATATGGAAAATGAATTTGATTTAGGATTGGAAACTTGGTTTATTGAGAAATATGAATTTATTTATTATCATTATTTGTTTTACATTCTTTACAATCTATATATCAGATTCGTTCATAAATGCTGCTTATTGCAAAATAGCCATGATAGCCTACCCTTTGGAATAAGCCTTACATATAGATAAATAGAAATGCATTCTGTGCACAACTTGTTGAGTGCTTTAAGTACTCACCCTTGCCAAACAACAATAATCAACAGTTGAAGAATCGACACCTGTGTTGGAAGATGAAGTCCAAGAAGACACGAGTCATTAGGGTCCGAGCCTTGTCGGTTGCCTGTGGTGAACTGATGAGCTATTTACGTTTCTACTTTCCGCTGCTTAATAATTAGTTTATATTCTCAGTCTTGCCCTGCGTGGCTTAATAATGTAAGTTGGTCATAAGATCATACATTTAGCTATATCAATAAATGAACTATTATTTTATTATCGTTGTGTATGATGTGATATGTACCAATGTTAAGCTGTGTGCACTAGCGTTGATCCTGGGAATAGTGCGGTAAACACAGTGGGTTCGAATCAGTGGATTCGGGTCCTTACAGAGGTGGTATCAGAGCATACTGACTGTAGGTCTTGGCCCTAGATAGTTTGGAGGTGTCTTGAGTGTGTCCAAAATTATTTTCTAAAAAGAAAATCTAAGCTTGACTAATAAAACCCTCTCGACTCATCTCATTCTCTACTTCTCGCCTTTGCTAAATTTACCGCTTTACTTGTCTGTTTTGGTGGAGAACTTATTCCAAGTTCTTGTGAAGCGATGCCGATCGTTCGACCTTTGAGGAGGCGGTGGCGGCTACGCCATGGAGCCGTGGAGAGTACTTCAGACGCTTGGAGGTTTTATCGTCCACTTTACCGAGGAGGCGGTGGTCGTTGAATGGTGTACACCGAGGATTTATTTGCAAGTTGATCATCTACGCTCGGGAGAACGAGGAAGCTAGCGGGCCAATCAACATCTCCGCGGAAGATTCTCGCACGAGGTTGCAATTCAGAGGTCGCCGACTTGCTCTTCGCCGTGTCCGCCGCGACTACGCCGACGAGCTTCACGACTCGGTGTTCGACTTCACCTGACGTTCAAGCATGCCAAGACGACGGATCGAGGAGCGAGTGTGCTCTGCGACGCACCTTGCGAGTTCGCCCTTGCCTGGGAGGATCATATGAGAGAGACTACCCAGAGCCGGAGAGGCGTACGAGGCACTCGAGTAGCGAGCAGAGCTCGAGGTGACCCGTGCTTCAAACCATCGGGATGATCACCGAGTGGGAGAGGCCACGGAGGCGCTTGAGGACGAGCCGAGCGCGTGACTCAGGGAGTTCAGGAGCCAGCTGAGGAGTCCGAGGAGGATCCAGAGGAGCGAGAGTGGGAACCAGAGGGAAGTGCAGACCCCGTTGTTGCAGAGGACCTAGAAGCTGGTCATCAGGATAGGTTCGCTCCGATGCCCGCTCATTCACCGGTGTATGCGCCGGGTCAGCCTCAGCCAGGGTGGCTGGATGAGTGAGTGTCAGCCTTGGAGCTGTGTTGAGACTCGAGTGTGAGTCGCGTCTTTAAGTTAGTCTTTACCTTTCTAGTTGACGTTAAGGTTTCGTGTTTAGTTTGCTTCTTTGTATTGCTGAGTGTGCAGTATGTGTTGCAAAGCTTGTAGGCTTAAATAAGCAGCCATACCAAGTTAAATAAAGAATTGTTCAGTTTGGGTATAACTTATCTCCCTGCTTTAGAAAATCTTACTTCTCATCTATGCTACATCTACCTTTCCTAACCTAAGAGGCAATCATCGATGGTGAATACTGAGAAACAACGGTGCTTCAGAAGTGGATTGCGCGAATGACAACCCCAATGACGGAGCAAGCCCCCAACCACCGCCGGTGGACATGCAGAACTGGGAGCATTCCTTGCAAAGAGACTCAAGCGATGCAGCATAATGATGCAAAGAGATGCAAGAGATGACCAATGCAAAGAAGAAATCACAACAACCCTGCAACTCAGAACAATCATGGTGGACCTCGACCTATGTCAAAGCTATCAGATTTTATGAGGACTAGGCCACCAACTTTTTTGGGAAATGTGAATCCTTTGGAAGCCGATGACTGGCTTAGGACAATTGAGAAGAAGCTGCACATCACTCAGTGTGAGGGCAATGAGAAGGTGCTCTACGCCTCTCATCAACTTGAGGGAACCGCCGCTGAATGGTGGGAAAACTACTGTGCCGCTCATGGAGCCCCGCAAGAAATAACCTGGGAGGAGTTCACTAATGCTTTCCGCCAGTATCATGTCCCAGAGGGAATGATGGATCTTAAGAAGGAGGAGTTCAGAGCTTTGAAGCAAGGAGGCCAACCAGTGGCCGAATACCTGAACAAGTTCACTCAGTTAGCTCGCTATGCCCCTGAAGATGTAGCGACGGATAAAGCTAGGCAGTCTCGTTTTATGAAGGGGTGAACTCAGATTACAGTGGGACCGACACCCACAATTTCCTGCACTTCCGTGAGTTAGTGAATAAGGCTCGATCTTGGAGGATAAGCGCAAAGAGTCGGGTGAGAACCGTAAGCGCTTGATGAACAATCGGGTGGACGCCCAAACCATCTACGCTTGAGGATGTCACCACAAAGAATTTGCTAGATTCCAACCACCACCGCAAATAAGACATCAACTCCTGCACCTCGCCCTGCTAATCAGAATTTCCAGACCCCAGCGCAAGGCAACAATGCACCAGGGGGAAATCAGCAGTCTGCAGTGAAGAGATGCTATACTTGCAATGAGCCGTGGCACTTTTCAAATAGGTGTCCACGTAAGGAGGCATCACACCATTCGTTTCAACCTGGGAACAACACCCGCTAAAGCACCAACATCGAGGAAATCGTGCACCAAGCCAAGCCGAGCAACGCCCATGATCAAAGGCGTGGAAGAATCAACCACATCACCACCGATGGAGCTCGAGGAAGCTACAGACGTCGTCGGGTAAGTTCTGGTCAACTCGATTACACTTTCTGCTTTGTTTGATTCTCGAGCTTCGATTCGCTTGTTTCTCAAAGTTTTGCAACCAAGAATGGATTTAAAGTGGTGAATCTTAAGTGTGTGCTCTTAGTCCAAGCCCCAGGATCTGAGCTTAGATCTAGCCTTGGGTGTTTGGGAGCTAAGTTGCTTATGGATGGGATAGAATTCTAGCGAATCTTATCTTGATAGATGCGCAATCCTAGACGCCATCCTTGGAATGGATTGGCTGTCCAAGCATAAGGCTGTTTTGGATTGTGGCCGAAGGATCGTGACTTTGGAAGGCCCTAGTGGCAAGAAAGTGGAGTTCCAAGCGACCGCAGTTCGAGATGGACAGTTAATGGTCAACAGCGTGAAAGCCATCAGCATGGAAGACGTGCGAGCCGTGAGTACCGGACGTGTTTCGTAAGATTTGCCAGGATTGCCACCAGATCGTGATATCGAGTTTGTCATCGAGTTAGCACCCGGTACAGCACCGATATCAAAAAGACCATATCGGATGCCTACCGATGAGTTAGTGGAAATGAAGAAGCAGATTGAGGAGCTGCAAGAGAAAGGTTTCATTAGACCTAGTTCATCGCCGTGGGGAGCCCCGGTTTTGTTCGTTCGCAAGAAGGATGGAAGTCTTAGAATGTGCATTGATTATCGTGCACTTAATGAAGTAACGATCAAGAATAAGTATCCGTTGCCCAGGATCGACGACTTATTTGATCAGTTAAGAGGAGCTGGAGTTTTCTCCAAAATAGATCTTCGTTCAGGATACCATCAGTTGAAAATCCGAGCAGAGGATGTGCCTAAGACTGCGTTTTCTACGCGGTATGGACATTATGAGTTCACAGTCATGTCATTTGGATTGACTAATGCCCCAGCGTATTTCATGAACATGATGAATAAAGTTTTCATGGATTACTTGGATAAGTTCGTTGTGGTCTTCATAGACGATATTTTAGTTTACTCGAAGACAGAAGAAGAACATGCAGAACATCTAAGGATGGTTTTAGACAGGCTGCGAGAGCATCAGCTATATGCTAAGTTTAGCAAGTGTGAATTCTGGAAGGAGAAAGTTGAATTCTTGGGTCATGTAATGACTACTAAAGGAGTCGCAGTTGATCCCAGCAAAGTGGATGCAGTGTTGCATTGGGAGCCACCAAGTCATTACCCGATTAAGTAGTTTTCTGGGAATGGCGGGATATTACCGTCGATTTATAGAAGGATTCTCGACAATTGCTAAACCCCTTACGCAGTTGTTAAAAAAGGAGAAGAAGTTTGCATGGACGCCAGAGTGCGAGCAAAGTTTTATGGAATTGAAGAAACGCCTAACAACAGCCCCGTATTAGTTTTGCCAGATGTGCAGAATGGATTTGACATTTACTGTGATGCTTCGAAGCAAGGCTTGGGATGCGTGTTAATGCAAGAAGGCAAAGTCGTTGCTTATGCATCGAGACAATTAAGACCGCATGAAGTGAATTACCCAACGCATGATTTGGAGTTAGTCAGAGTGCACGCTTTAAAGATATGGCGCCATTATCTCATAGGAAATAGATGTGAGATATATACGGACCATAAGAGTCCAAATACATATTCACTCAAGTCGACTGAATATGAGACAACAAGATGGTGGAGCTAATTAAGGATTATAATGTGGGAATCCATTATCATCCTGGAAAAGCCAATGTGGTGGCAGATGCCCTGAGTCGAAAAAGCCATAGCGCAAATGCATTGTCAATGGAGGATCAACCGGAACTATGCAAGGAATTTCAGAAGCTAAGATTGGAAGTCGTTCCGCAAGGAATGATAGCTGCGCTAGAAGTGAAGCCAACATTAGAGGATCAAATTAGAGAAGGTCAACAAAATGACGATAAAATTTCAAAAATCAAGGCTAAAAAGGAAGAAGGCCTAGCCTTAGATTTTACTCTGGATGAACAAGGGACCATGTTCTTCAAAGGCCGAATTTGTGTGCCAGCTAAAAAGGAATTAAAACAGTTGATTCTTGAGGAAGCGCATGATTCAAAGTACTCAATCCATCCAGGAAGTGCTAAAATGTATCAGGATTTGAAAGAGAGATTCTGGTGGCCAAGTATGAAGCGTGAAGTGGCTGAGCATGTTGCGTTATGCGACGTATGTCAGAGGGTAAAAGCCATGCATCAAAGACCATTGGTCATTGCGGTAGATTAAAAATTCCGGAATGGAAGTGGGAGGAAATCGGAATGGATTTTATCACTGGTTTACCTAAGACTCAGAAAGGTTACGATTCCATTTGGGTTATCGTGGATCGCTTGACCAAGGTCACTCATTTCATCCCAAAGAAAGACCACTTACTCCGAGATCGCTTGGCGTAACTGTACATGTCAAGGATTGTATGCTTGCATGGAGTGCCAAAGAAGATTGTGTCGCATGAGGTACCCAATTTACCTCGAGGTTTTGGAATAAGTTGCATGAAGCAATGGGAACCCGTCTCAATTTTAGTACAAAGATATCACCCGCAGATGGATGGTCGATCGAAAGAGTAAATCGATCTTAGAGGATATGTTGAGAGCTTGTGCCTTAGCTTATGCTACGACATGGGATAAATGTTTACCATATGCGTAATTCGATTATAATAATAGTTATCAAGCTAGCCCGCAGATGTCACCATTCGAGGCATTGTATGGACGTGCTTGTCGTACTCGTTGAATTGGAATGAAACGGAGAGCGCTTGGTGTTTGGGCCGATATTCTCAAGAGGCGTAAAATCAAGTTGCAATGATCGAGAGAGGTTGAAGATAGCATATCAAATGCGAGAAAAGCTACGCAGATAATCGTCGTCGAGATTTGAGTTTTGAACCGTAAGATCATGTGTATCTCGTGGTTACCCTCTTAAGGGCGTTAAAAGATTTCACGTTAAAGGAAGCTTGCACCAAGATATGTTGGCCCGCTCAAGATTCCGAGCCGTCGAGGAGAGGTAGCTTATCGATTAGAGTTGCCTCATCCTTGGCAGGAGTGCATGATGTATTCCATGTGTCGCAGCCTAAGAAGTGTCTCAGAGTGCCAACAGAGCAAACCCGTTGGATGCAATAGAGTGCAAGAAGATTTGACTTATAAAGAGCAACCAATGTAATTTTGATGTTATGGAACGCAAGACCGAAACAAGTCTATCCGCTTTTGCGAGTTCAATGGAGCAATCATTGGAAAGTGAAGCCACTTGGGAGCGTGAAGAAGAGTTGAAGTCAGAATTCCCGAACCTATTCTCTAGTTAGCCCTGAATCTCGTGTCGAGATTCTGTTAAGGGGGGGAGGTTTGTAACATCCCAAAATTTGGCTTAATTAAGTTTTTAATGTTTAAAAGTGCATTTGTGATTTTCTGAATTTATTTGGATTTTTCTCGATTTATTGGAATTAAATGTTATTTCAAGTTTATTGCTTTTAATCAAAAGTATTTAATTGCAAAGTTAAAATAAAGTTTTGCCAAAAATATTTTATTTGAGTCCATAATGTCTCAAAGTATTTTTGAGATTTTTCTTGGATTTTTCCTGATTATTTTATTGCCTAAAACAAATAAAGTGAATTTCGGAATTATTTTAATTAGAAAATCTTTTAAAACCAGCGTGAATAGTATTGGGCGAGGCCACCTCTGCGCAGCCGCCCACGCTCGCAGCCCGCTCGCCCAGATCCGAAGGTCATTCGTGATCGCTGATCCGAGGAATCAAACGGCCAAGGCGTAAAGTCGGGAGGAAACCCTAGCGATCGAGCACCGTCGGATGCGCCACGTGGACGCCATCGTGCATCGTCTCCGCGCGGACTCGACGCGCCGCCGTGTCCGAGCCGCACACCGCCGCCGTGTCGGTTAGAGTTCCGACTCGTCGACGCGCCGTCGGGGCTTTAAATAGGGGAAGTCGGTTCCCGAGGTTCGCCGTGAGCGCGCGCACCTTTTTCCTCTTAAGCCATCGCCGAAGGAGTTTCGTGGGACGCCGCGAGCTCGTCGGACCTCGTGGACGACCGCCGCCGCGCAAATCGTCAAGAACCTCGCCGTCGTTGTGCTTCCGCCGGAACCGAGGTAGTGTCAGGTTCGCCGAAGTCTCCTCTCTCAGATCCGACGAAGTTCCGGTGGTTTCCGTCAAGTTTCGCCGCGTAAGAGGTTGTCTTCTCCAAGTCCGGCAATGGCGCGCCGCGGTGAAGCACGCCGACGCTATCCGCATTCGTGGACCGTGAGATCAAGATCCAACGCTTGACGCGCTGCCACGTTGCGCGTGATCGCCGACCCTCCGATCGGATCTCTGTGGATGAGATCGAGCGGTGCGGGTGACCAATCGGGGGGTGCCACGTGTCTGGTTCAGCATCCGAGGCGCCATGGACCGAGTTCACGGTGGACTGGCTCCGAGCCGTGGACTCAGTCTATGGACCAGACGCGTGTCGCGCCCGATTGGCTCGATCAGCGCTGACGTCAGCGTGACGTCATGCTGACGCAATAATTTGTTTTCAGAATAAAAACAAATCTGTTAATTTCGAATTTCTGATTTTCTGATTTCAGTATTTATTTCAAACTTCAAAAGGCTATATCTTTTGCATCGTAACTCGGATTTGAGTGATTCCAGTTTCTAAAAATTTGTAAAATTGAGATCTATTTAATGGTGAATTTTATTTGATTTTTGGAGTTCAATTGCTCTCTGTTTTGCTATTTATTTGCTTTTCTCTTTGATGCACGCGTGAGACGTTGAATTGTGCGACGCTTCGGAGGAAGATCAAGCAACTCAAGAGCAAGCTCCAGATCAAGATCAGGACCTATTCCAAGGCAAGTTGTGCTTTGATCATGTTGAACCCATGTTTATAAAATTGCTATGTTTGTTTTACAATATTGCATATATTTCAAATATACAATTGTTTCAAATTAGATTGGGCTTAGCTAAAATACCAGATTGATCTATACCCTACCTTGTCATTGTATGCCATGATCCATTGTCACCCTAGATTGGTTTAATATAGTTGGTTAATAACTACAATCAACATTGGAGGTTTAGTTAAGTAATAGTTGCTTAGCCATGCCACGTCATCACATGTGCCGTAATCATGGATAATTAATCTTGATTAATGGAATATGGAACAATGTTATGAACTTGTGTGTCATGTGGGATCACACGATGAGATTGAGTTGTTGTGGCGAAGTTATGTCACGCAACGATGTTGAATTGTTGATGGCACGTGGTGCTTGGTAATCAACCGGGTGATAATAACATGGATCGGGGCAAGTGGCAAGGGGAGGAGGCCAAGGTGGGCCCGATGGGCGATGGTATGTGGATGTCTTGCCTTGATCACACTAAGGACTTAACCTTGCAAGCCTTTGACACGAGTCCTACTTGCAACCACATGTCCGTATGGGCCACCTAGTGAGTAATTTGCAAAGTCTTAATTTTGATACTATTGTGGTCGGTGTGAGTTCCGGTCGAGGTGTAATTCACATGGCGCAAGAGGGGCCCCGGATGTGGTTTGCAGACCCTTGATGTTGAAACCTTAGCGGTAGTATCGAGTTAAGATAGAGCATTGTAAAGGCTTTGTTATGATC
Source organism: Otatea glauca (assembly GCA_036346275.1). Classification (NCBI taxonomy): domain Eukaryota; kingdom Viridiplantae; phylum Streptophyta; class Magnoliopsida; order Poales; family Poaceae; genus Otatea; species Otatea glauca. The sequence goes on along the minus strand of CM070727.1, from coordinate 30,854,409 downwards.
TCTCGCCTTTGTGGTGTTTGGTTGTATCACGTGGGTAAAGTGCATAACCTCTGCAGAGTGTGAAACTATTCGGATAGCCGTGCTCATGTATTGAGCAATGCTCGGGAATTACAGTTAAGGGTTAGTTTAATAAATTGGACAACTTGGTTGGGATGGCGGGATGCCATATGGAAAATGAATTTGATTTAGGATTGGAAACTTGGTTTATTGGAGAAATACTGAATTTATTTATTATCATTATTTGTTTTACATTCTTTACAATCTATATACTGTATTCGTTCATAAATGCTGCTTATTGCAAAATAGCCATGATAGCCTACCCTTTGGAATAAGCCTTACATATAGATAAATAGAAATGCATTCTGTGCACAACTTGTTGAGTGCTTTAAGTACTCACCCTTGCCAAACAACAATAATCAACAGTTGAAGAATCGACACCTGTGTTGGAAGATGAAGTCCAAGAAGACACGAGTCATTAGGGTCCGAGCCTTGTCGGTTGCCTGTGGTGAACTAATGAGCTATTTACGCTTCTACTTTCATTTGCTTAATAATTAGTTTATATTCTCGGCCTTGCCTGCGTGGCTTAATAATGTAAGTTGGTCATAAGATCATACATTTAGCTATATCAATAAATGAACTATTATTTTATTATCGCTGTGTATGATGTGATATGTACCAATGTTAAGTCGTGTGCACTAGCGTTGATCCCAGGAATAGTGCGGTAAACACAGTGGGTTCAATCGGTGGATTCGGGTCCCTCTGATCACCTAGTAGATTTTTGCTTGTGCACGCCAAGATCACTCGGCGAAGCGTGTTGTTGCTCTTAGGGTATTCGAGGTCATCCCGGACTTTGAGTGCTCCTAAGGTACACACCGCTTCTAGACAAAGTTAGAGAGTCGCCTGTTTTAGGCGCGCCCGTGACTCGATTTTCATGCTAGTTCTTTGAGTTTTAGTCCCGAGCTGTTCAGAGTCGGTCTTTCCGCCGTCCTCTTGATATTCCTCGCTTTTTCTCGTCGAGGTAGATATCGTGGCGTGAGGCGCTCGGTAGGAGTTTTAGGCAGCTTCACCGGGTGGTTCGGCTTTTGCACCACAGCAGCCAACCCGATTTCAGCTCCTAGATCATCTACTAGAGTTACTCACGATCTTGTTAGGGTTAAATGTCGAGAGACACTCAAGTCCATCTTCTTGATGCATTTGGTACTGAGGCGTCGGGTGGTTTAGTATTGGGTCCCCAAGTCTTCAATCTATCCCAAGATCGAGTCATCTTTCCTCTTGTGTTAATTCCTTGTGTCATGTCTATGCGATGATGCTTTTAAGTGCCTTTTGCCTTTCTCATGGCATGAGTCGCTGAGGCTAGCTTGAGGATGTGATCACCGCCTAGTGGAGTGGATTTGGGTCATCTTGTGGACTTGTCCTTTCTTAGTTCGATTCTTAGTCCATGAGTTGTCCCGAGGCATCATCTTCGCCGTGCACAAGTAGTGGACCTCGCTTTTCCTCGAGGTACCCACTCACGCAAGAGTTGAAGGTAAGTATGTTGGTCATGTTGATCTTTACTAATCTCATCTAGGATCGGTTTGTCGCTTTTCAATGTTGGCACTCGATGTGAATTCGAGTTGGCCTTTGCGGCTTGTCTCTAGAGGATTGGATCTTCTGCATGACCATCATGAGCATCATGCTAACTGCATGTTCTTTCAACTTTGTTTGCCTCGTGTTTCGCTCCACAAGTGTTGAGCTTCATGATAACAAAGATTGGGGACTTCCACTTCCATGGTGAGCTATCTCATACCCTCATGTCGGTTATACTTGTGATCATCATTTCCATGACATGTTGTGATTGCTCTTGCTCCCATGTGTATTATATGTACTTTGCTAGGTCTTGTTAGTTTTGTCTGTCTTGTTTTGTGCCATAGCATGTTTTCCCCAACCATCTTTGTGCTTCACGTATTATATCCTAAATTCATGAGCTTTTTCCCAGCATGTGATTTTCTTGTTTTTATCCTGTCCATGATATTGTTCATTTGGTATGAGCATTTGTATTAACTATGGGCACGTGCTATATATCATTTACTTTATTTTGTCATGAGTAGTATCTAGGTTATATGACCCGATTTTCTATTACATCCATGATTAGCTTTGTTTAGACTTTGTTTGTCGACTTTGTGCTACATGTGAGTGCCTTTCATAAGATTAGGGTCATATGATCTAGCTGCCACAGTATGACTTATATTGTTCATGATCACCTTTATTGTCCTTCATGCTTATATGCTTCATACCTATTTTGCATGAGCTTGTGTTTTCATTCATGGCATGTATTCATCATCATGTATAGAGTGTTGCCATAAGTAGCTTCTCATCTTTGTGTCCACGGTCACCATTTACTTTCATGTCGCCTATGTCCTCATGACCTTTTGTTTGGTCTTCTTTGACGGGCCTTTTCACAAAGATGTAAATATTGTTACTTGAGACTATGGATAAATGGATCTTGATGTTGCTAATTGGTTTGTTTTATGCATGATCCTCTTTGGTTGTCTTCATTCATCTTGCTCATGGTATATCTAGTAGCATGTTGTTGTGCTTCATTGTGGTATTTCTTCATTTACATGCTCATTGCCATGTTTAGGTAGTATCTTGATCCATGTATTTCTAGGCTTGCACATGATCCCTGCTAGCATTTTGTTGCTGTGATGCACCTTGCTTAGCTTCTTCTGCCAGCATGATGGTGCTATGATGCACCTTGTTGTTGTTTATCATGTGGATGTTTTCACTGTTGTCTATGGATATATGGATCTTGATGCTATCTTTAGCTTGGTTGTGATACATGATCTTACATTACCTTCTGCATCATGTTCATGCTCTAGATGATCGCTTGCCACACTTTTCCCGTATCTTGTCCATTCGTGCCTAGGAACTGGATCCGCCTAACCCCGCCAAAGCATAGATTTGTTGGATGCATGTGTGTAGGCTTTCGGTGAGGAGACCATCATCCTAGGAATATCTCTAAGTCTTCTTCCTCTGCTTTTGGATCCACTTCAAGTCATTTGCCACTACTTGCACTACACTGCAGTAGGTAAGTACCTCTGAAAATGTTGATGATAGTGATAGGTCTCTTAGGAGGTTGTGGTTCTTTTGTAGGTAGAGCTTGTGTCCTATTTGTCTAGAGTCTTTTGGTTGGACTTCTAGCATAATTAGATTGCTTTTTACCTTGAGCCGTCTTGCTCCTTAGAGACCATGTGGTTTTAGATCTTATCTCTTTTCCTCTAGCTTTCTACCTATCTCTTGTGAGGTGAGAGTTTTAGAGTGTGCCTCAAGGGGAGTAGAGTGTGTTCAAGGGGATTTAAGCTTGGAGTCGTGAGCCCTTACGGCCTTTCGTGAGGGGGAGCTGGTTTGTATATTATGTATTATATGTTTTCTTCCAGCTTTTTCTTTTCTTTGTATTTCTTCTGGGTGTCTTTGGGCTTGTTTTCTTGAGTTGAGTTCACTCACTTAGACTTCTGGCATGCCTTGCATGGACCTCTTATCTTGTGCTTTAGGTTGCTATCATGCGTGATTAGCTGTTCTCTCTTCTCTCTAGGTTGAGTTCCCTCACAGTCTTATAAGTCTAGCAGGTATTGAGCCTCCTGGGTAGACAGAGTCTGTGTGCACTCCTTAGTTGGGATCTAGAGTCATCTTCCCTATGTCAGTCACTGGGGAAGATAAGAGCGAGTCTTAGCCATAGTGAGTCTCTTCTATCTTATCTATGCTCAATAGCCATCCAGTTTTGCAGTTTCTCGACTTCTTCTCCTCATTCTGTTTTTCTGGTTGTTATTGAGTTCATTTGGGTCTTCTTTATGCCTAATCTTGATAATAACTCAACTTTAACCAGATCTGAGCTTAAAATTGATTCATTTGTTGAGGGGGAGTATGGGAATCTGTTTGTGCATTGCATATAGACTGCATTTCTTGTTTAATGAGCTTTGTCTATTATGCAATTGATTTCTTCTTCATGCTATACACCATGCTACATCATTTGAAGAAAATCACTAGCTTAGGTATGTCCAAGTTCATTTAACTTGCTAAGCTTAAAAATGAAATAAGCCTTAAATGAAAAACTTGATCAAACTTGTTGCTTTTACTTGCTAGGTTTCTTCTCTAGAGGTTTGTGCCATAATTTGAGAAATTTAGGAGTTCTCTAGAGTCCCTATAGCAATTTGGGTGAAACTAGTTTGATCCATGCTAGAGTCCTTCAATTGCTCATGAATCATTGTGCTAAAATGAAAATTAAACAAAATTGACTCTTCTTGTGCACATACGACTCAACACCTTGCATTCACAAGACCGCTTCCCATTGCACTTGGGATGAACTTGAATACATCGTGTTTGACCTAGACCATCCTCTTAAGAGTTCATCTTGAGATGGTCGATACGGCTTGAGTCAATTGGTTGTCAAAAGAAAATGCAAATAAATTAAAAACAAAGACATATGTGGGTAAAGAATGCAAATAATGTCAAACATTTGCACCCCGCTATGTCTTGTATGATGATAAATCAAAATTTGCATTAAGTGATAAATGAACCCAAGGACCTTGTATGCTCTTCTAGATTCCCAACGTGTTGAGTAGGTTGAACTCTAGGTTTTCCTTTTGATCCTTAGAGTGGCTATTCTTCTATTTTTGAAACTAAAGCTAAGTGTTGCACTTGTCAAATCTTGCTAAAATGAAATATTCAAAACTAAGATCGATTTGCACTTGGACATGTCTTAGTTTAGTCATCTTCTCAAATTGACAAGCTTGGTGTAATATCCTTCCATTTTGATCAATTGATAATCTTCAAAGCTCTTTCGATTGCATTTCATGCATACATATAAAAAAATTGATGCCTATATTGCCAAAAGGGGAGAAAACGAGAAAAGGCATCACTAAAAAGATAAAATGTGAATGCTTATTTGGTTATTATGATCTTTGTAAAACTATGCTACTACTCGTTGGATCATAATCTCATAATCACATTTGACATGTTTAGTTGGATTTTAGAGTTTTGTTGAGACCTTGCTCTTTCTTAAATTTAACTCTAAAATCTGAATTCCTCTTCGTCAACTTGGTCATGGTTCTAATTTCTATCTTTGGACCAAGTTTGACTTTGCAACTAAAATTGCTTTCTTCTTCATTTTCTTCAAACTCAAATTTATGCCTTTTGTGTGGTTTGTCAATATACTCATCAAGGGGGAGATTGAAGGATCATGTGGAGGTCCATCCATGTTTGTGATGAGTATTTGACTTTATTTGAGCAAGGTGTGCTCAAGTTTGAGTTTGATTTGGATTGATTTTCAAAATGAAGCAATTTGAGTTGTCTCTGCCAGGAGTGGCAGTACCGGTCGTATGGACGCGATAGTGATGAGTTGGATGGTTTATTGCACATCTTTGTGGGCATTGCTATGTGAGGAGTTTTCTTGTTTTTGATGGTTGCAGGACGACGGTGCTAGGTCATGGTGAGGCGAAGGATGACCGGGACTAGGCGAGGAGCGTCGGAGGTCCAGACGGTCGGGAGATCGCCGGAAGATGATCGGAGACGGAGTCCGGGCAAGTCAAGAAGACAAGGAAATGAGATGATGCTATCTAGCTGCCACGTGGATCAATGAGGGCCGTCGGATTGAGGTCTAGTTGATAGGTTAGCGGGTCTAGGTAGTATGCTTTGAAAAACGTGCAAGAAAACCCGGTATGTGTGTGGGTTTTGGGTTAGCCCTTGCATGGCTGTGTGTGTGGGTTAATCCTAGCCCTTAGATGAGTGCTCCAGGGTTGAGGTACTCATCCAAGGGTGGTAGGTGGCCCAAGAGTAGTATAAATAGGGGTGGAGGGGTAGCCTCCTTCCCTTGAAGGTGTTGAGGTTTTTGATGCTCATTTGAGCTTTGCCCACATGAATGTGAGGCTTTGTAACCTCCCCTTCCAGAAATGAAAGTTTTATCCATCCACCTCTGAATTTAGTTTGCGCATTTACATTATGTCTTTACTTTACGCAATTTAAATTCAGCATTTACTTTCTCGCTATTACATTCCCGCAATTTACTTTCAAGTAATTTGGATTTGCTTCCCTTCCTTCTAAATGCTGCTGATCTTGGATGTTTTGAGTGTGCTCATATGGTTTTACATCTCTTTTGTACTCTTGGATTGAGTAGAGAACATCTTTTCTTTCAAGTTCCAACTTTGTTCAGAACTTGTTCTTCGCGCAGCAGTCAGTGTTTGATTTTTGTAAAAATATAGAAAAATCATTTTTGAGTGATTCTTATTGGAGGAGGTGCGGGACTGTGATATACACCTGCAGAAAAATGTTGGAGTTCACTTGTTGCACCTTTTGGGCGCCATGAGGTGAAAACCGAGCCCCAAACTTTCTGCTCGAAGTTCTTGAGCATACTGTGTTCTTAGATTTTTCTTGTTTTTGCTGTAAGGCTTTTTGAGGAGAAATTTGGTGGAGTTCTTCACGACTCTGATTCTCATAGGGAGAAAAATTCTCAGAATTTTGTGAGCTGCAAAACCCACCAACCTCCTGTGCAAATTGAGGACAAGTTCTGGAAATTCTGCTTTTGCTTTTCTGAAAGTGACTTTTGTGATTTGAATTGATGTCCTTTCTAAAAGCAAGAGTTTGAATTGATTCCTCTTTATCTTGGACACTAGACAACCAGGATTGTGACTAAAAAATCCCCACATATTTTATGGTACTTATCCATGCAAGCTTGGGGTACACATAGTTGTCTAGTTTTTCGGGTTTTTCACAATTTCCTTTGAGCGATCTTGTCGAGGTTTTTGTTGGAGTATTTTGGGGGAATTTTTATTTGCGACCATTCACCCTCCCTCTGTTCGCCATCTCGGTCCTTCAGACTTCATTCTATTCCCGTACCACGAGGAGTAAGTACTACTTCACTGTTCAATTACTTCTACACACTGAAACCGTATGTGAACTTATTTTCTTCGCTGCATACCATTTAATAAGCAACCATTGGGTTCTACTCGTGCTCCTTCCAAGCGACAACAAAGTGTACACTTTTAATTCGCTTGATAAGAGACCGATGGCCTACGCGATCAAGCCTCCTTTGGAGCAGTAAGTGCACCACTCTATCTAACATTTTCTGTATTTAACTATATTCATTATTTTTTTACTCAACGACATCTTTCCAATGTATATAGGGGTTTCAAGGAATACGTCGAAGCAGGAGGGACACACGACGACAAAAAGGGCTCCAAGCTGGAGTATGTCACTTCAAGGTACAAGTGGCTATCATATATAAGATTTAGATTTTCGACATATTTTCTTTGTCTCTTAATTTATTTTTCTTTCTTCACAGTGTCATCAACAGGCAGCGACGACCACCGTGGTTTGTATGTCATGCAACACATGGTGATCTTGATTGTCGGCTCGCACTGCTTCCCTAAGGTAGTACATGCATATACAATTAGTCTTTCACATGAAAATTTGAAAACTCAAATTAGAGCACTCGTTTCTATCTTGCAAAGATACCGTTATCCCCGTAAGAGTGTAGACAAGACTGCACTCAACAAGATACGAGACCACTTATGCCCTGGTACTGGTTAGAATGCTTGTCTGAGGATGGACGGTTTAGAGATCCCAAAAGCTCCTACTAGACCAGATGTGAGCAAATATTACATATCTGAATGCGATTGCATGTGTACTTATGGTTAAGCATGTTTACGTTCTATTTTGTTAACGAATGTGATATGTGTTTGTTGTAACAAAGTGTTCATGTTCTTTGAATGTGATATGTTGTCTGTAATTTCTGTGTGAATGTGATATGTGCATATTGTGTGGAATATGTGCTGATTAGAATGTGATAGCACACCACACCCCTTCATCTCTGTCGGTTCTCACAAGAAAATGATAGAGATGTGATGGTCATCTCTATCGGTTCTTTGAAAGAAGCGATAGGAATGATGAACTCATCTCTATCGGTTCTTTATAAGAAGTGATAGAGATGAGTATATTCATCTCTATCGGTTCTTTAAAAGAAGTGATAGAGATGATTAGATTATCTCTATCGGTTCTTTTTAAGAAGCGATAGAGATGATACAGTCATCTCTATCGGTTCTTTATAAGAAACGATAGAGATGATGGTATTATCTCTATCGGTTCTTTGAAAAAAGCGATAGAGATGGTATGTTCATCTCTATCGGTTCTTTATAAGAAGCGATAGAGATGATGGTCTTATCTCTATCGGTTCTTACAAAGAACCGATAGAGATAAGACCATCATCTCTATCGCTTCTTATAAAGAACCGATAGAGATAAGATCATCATCTCTATCACTTCTTATAAAAAACTGATAGAGATGACCATATCATCTCTATCGGGCAAGAACCGACTGTAATAATGCCCGCCTCATCTCTGTCTCATGACTTTGTGTCACCACTAGAACCGACTGTGATGACGAAAAAGAACCGATTGTGATGTATATTTGTGTAGTAATGTATATTGGCATGCTCTTTTGTCACAAAGTAGCGGTTAGGAGCTCTTCACTTAGTTTTAAGTCCCACACCACCTTTTTATTTTATTTTTATTCATTTCTTTATATTTTTTCCTGGAAGGTTGAAATAAGGTGAAATAAGTTTCTACATTAAAGTTAAACTATAAGGATTCCAAATATACAGCAAAATTTACATGTTGACTACAGTTTAAATCATTTGAATCAAGTTTGTTTAAAACCCCTTTTATTTGCCTCGTAGCAATTATAAAAATCATAACTCCAAAACTCAAGAAATAATTCCCACATGTTCTTAGGGTCATAAATGTTCAATTTTTGCAAAAATATTTACGATTGAACTCAGTTTCAATTAAAAAATAAACATAGAAAACCTCTCTTTCATAAAAATTGAATAGTTAAAATATTAATCAAATGAACTCAAATCTTCGCCTAACTAGTTTTGTTACACTCCTGAGGTCACAAAGATTCTAAATGTATAAAAATATTTAAGTTTTACCATAGTCAGCATTAAATGTTTAGTAATCGAATTTTCAATACTTATATATCCGAATAGTCGCAATTTTTGCAAATAAACTTAAAAATTGATGAAGCTAAATCCTAAAACCTTGAAAAGTGATACCCTTCCTGAATATGCAAAAATAATTCATGTTTATTCAATGTTAAATTAAGTCCCAATTAGGCCTTAATGACTATTTATATGAAAAACATCTCAGATAGAAATAAAATATCGTAGAATCAACTTTAAAACACCCTTAGAGACCTCTCTTGCTAATGTCTGAAAAATGGTTAGATTATCTTATAAGGAGCAGTCACAAACTTAGAACGAAAACTAAATCTTTATCGCGTAGACTTTAGTAACACTTAAGCCTTTTCGGCAGCCCGTAAAATATCTCGCCTAAATGTAAATTTTGGGAAGAACAGCCTAAGAACACTCTTTAGTATATAGACTACCGTATTCTGAAAAATATTTTATATAAAACATGCTTTTCATCTAAATCCTACTAGTCCAATAACCGTAATCGTTACGGTTGCTAAAGCCCTTTATATGAATAGTTGAGCTTAAAAACCTTTAACTAAAGTAATTTTGTCGTAAGGATCATTGTACAACAATGTAGATGCAGCCAATAACCTTATTTTGTAGACCCCAACATGTATAAATCAACCTAGGAATGCAAAACACATAGGGCTAGGCACTAATCATACACTACTAATTTGATCAACGTAAACCTTAATACCATATAAGCTATTTCAATATTGAATAAAACATTTCGCCTAAATGCTAAAATTTATAAAATAAACCTAGGAATGCTCTCCAAAGTAAAAGCTACCCTATTCTAAAAAATAATCTCATTTCATCGTGCTGTGCATGTAAATACTGTTAGCAAAACAACCGTAAGTATCATGATATTTGAAATTCGTAATATCAGTAAACGACCTTAATAATAAACAAGAAATCAATAACTAAGATATTTGTATAACCAAAACCTTCTCTAAAACCATGAAAATAAAACCAGTGGCCTAAGATCTAACAGACCTAACATATACAAAACTAGTTTTTATGCAAAATCAATTAAGGACTTAGTACTATTCATTCATAACATATTATATAATAATTAATATCTTAATCCTATTAAACCAAGTGAATTTTTGTTTCTTCAATTCATAGTTATAATACAAGAATATGATTTTAGCCTCATGAAATTCGTAAAATGAGAATAGATAATCTATATAAGGAACTGTATCGTCGCTTAACCAAAAAACACTGCTAATAATGTGTACATATGTATGGGCACATTTTCTGTCTAGCTTGAGCAACCTTGTTTAAGGAACCGAGGTATTACTTAAACTTGGGGCGTGAAAAAGACCTCACGCGTAGATAGGGAGAAGAATCTCGTCTGGGTCAGTTAAGGACCGAACTTGATGTTATCACATAAGTGATTTCGTACAACCACAAGTGCTGGTATGGACAGCCTTAACCTATTAAGTTACGTAGATTTAGCTTTGCACTTTGGTAGGCCGAAGTAGTAAGGGAACACCCGTAACAGTGTTGCTCTTAGGTGCTCTCTTTACCGAGGTGTTGGGGCCCAAGCATTCCAATACAACGGTGCACGCCTTGCCATGGGGAGAGGACCCGATGGGGCACCATCGTCTAGCGTAGAACGTGATGGTCCAGTTCTCCAGGACTATGGCAGGGGTTTCCCGTCATCGTCGTTGGTGCAAAGTTAGGTCTATATAATGTAACAGTTATGTCATTACTCTCTGCGGCACACCAAAGGAAGTGTGCTAATATCGATTGGACAAAAAGTCAGTCATAACCATGTTTGCAGTCATGTGTAAAGCTGTACACCTCTGCAGAGTTAAAATCTAAATAATTAGCCATGTTTGCAGTCATGAGCAACAGTGTCAAGTATAGTCTTGTTCTTTTTCAAAAACTTTTGGAAACGATGTTGGAATGGGTTGGAAAAACTTGTGGGCCAAGGATGGCTATTTTTACTCACTGTTGGTAGCCAAGGAGGGCTGTGGATTGATGTATATGAATTTTACTTACTGTTTTTTAGCTTCTTATTAAATGCTATTTACAATTTCGTTATCGTTTTATGAAGCATTCATTTGCAAACAAAACCTGCTTTATACTGAAAATCAGACTAGTATAGGAACCTGTATTCCTTGTTCTTGCCATGCATTTACTACCTTTCTATACACTAAAGTCTTGATAAGTACGAAAGTACTCAATCTTGCTTAATATATTGTTTTAGGTAATGGGACTTTGAAGATTACTTTCGACGTAAGATGCGGGAACTTCAAAGCGATCTTTATAGGGATTTATGCCTTGTCAGTTGCCTAAGTGTTGGATGGGCACACCTTAACTTTACTTTCTTTGCTGCCATATACTCTGAATTGTAAAAACACAATGTATATTTAGCTTCCGCATATACAATATGATGTATGGTTGTGATTCCAGTTATTGTAATGTGCGTACCAGCCACTGATAATGGGACTAGTGCTGTATGCACATGAGATTCTCGTTTTCGCATTTTGTGTAAAAATGGGGGTTGTTACAATATCCTATCTATGCGGCTTCCAGCGAAGCTCGGATGTGGAGCGGTGAAGAAGCGCATCAAAGGGGGTTGCAGCCGCGCTTGCCTCCCCACTTCGCTGATGACCTCCCCGCCTCCGAGGCCAGCCTACAAGCCTAGGTACTTCTCAAGGTCGGAGCCAGATGCAATGGAGGAAGCGGGGGCAACCCTTGCTGGAGAACAGAGTTTGAAGTAGAAACTGAGTCTTGGTCATGGGAAAGAGGAGCATTAGCGCTGCAACAGGAGGAGCACACCGGCATTATGTTGTGGCAGAAGAGGGGCCTTCCCTTTTTCCGTCCTCTTCCCTTGCATGGATTGGTTCTCTGCGGTGATGACCATGATGGGAGCAATTGGCAGTTCGTGCGAGGATGGGTGTTCAATTAGGAGATGAGTTTGCTTTCAGTGATTTGTTAGATGGAAAATTGGTTACATTTGTTTCCTCCCTTTCTCTTGTGGTGAGTCCATGCTTATTACTTTTAACTAATTTATTGTCCTACATTTTTTATCTGCTTTCTTCTATGATTTGGTAGTCAAAAAGTTAAAACTGTGATCAATTTGGGACACTAGAAATTGCCATTCATAGGAATCATTACTTTGCTGTTTACTAGCGGATTGCGTTAATATCTAGATAAAAACTAGGAAATGGTTGTCATAGTACTTCAATCTATAGGAATTGAACTTTATTGTTGTTTATCAGGTGGAACATGGCTTCTATGTTATATTTGCATAATTACCTGATTAGTTATTAGAAAGCACAAAGTAGACGTAGGAAGCAAACTACAAATGATTTGACAAAGAACATTCTTCCGCCGTTACAATTTTATTATAATGAAAATGTACAAAAA